>CM062810.1:22793721-24028721 GCA_031772625.1 Pinus tabuliformis | reverse complement strand
TCTTAGTCTCTCATAAGCCTTCATCTTGTTTGATTTTGGTTTTGAGTTCCTTTGATAAGAATTTGTTTATATTTTCCTTTGTTCTTGTCATTAGGTCATTAGCAAACTGATCATTAGGTACTTGAAAGAATTGGTGTTTTAGTCATAATCCTGAATAGTTTATTTTATCAATTATTAGGCAAATATAAGGAGTCACTGACAAAATAGCCAAAATCCTCAATAAGAAAAATATAAAAACTGCTTTCAAACCCTTGTCCACCATTCAAAGAATGAGATCTGTTAAGGATAACCAAGAGCCTCTTCAGCAAAAAGGAGTTTATATCATCAAATGTTCTTGTGGGGATCAATACATAGGAGAAACTGGTAGATCAGTTAGGATTAGACTCAAAGAGCATAGTGCAGACATTCGTAACGAAAGAACCAAGTCCTCAGCCCTAGCTGAGCATGTAGGTAAAACTAATCATCATATTTGCTTAGAAGACACCAAAGTCATTGCGAATGTGGAACACCAATTCAAGCGTAAAGTTAGGGAAGCTATTGAAATCATTAAACATCCTAAAAACCTTAATAGGGATGGTGGCATGGAAATTAGCAAAAATTGGAACCCCGTGCTAACCCCCGCTAATAATCTTAATAACAATGTTAGAAATTCCTAACATGCCATCATAATAATAAAATTAACCTACCGCTCCTGAGAATCCGAGACAAGAAAAAACCTAATAATTTACTATAATATAATAAAATTAAACATCTAATAAGAAGGGTATAAAAAGCATTAATGGGTACAAATAATAGAAGCATTAATAACATTAATATTAATTAAATGATAAGGCTAACATTAACCTCATCAATATAAATAAAACAAGTATAAATTATAATAGATATAATAAACATGTATAGAAGAACATTAATAAATATCTTAGTAAATAACATATATAATAATATAGATTAGCAACTATCAATAAGCAAACATCTATTATAATAGATAAATAAGAGATCAATTAATAAGTGCATATAGTAGAGCATTAATAAATATCATAATAAATATCAATTATAATAGGTATCAATTAGTATATATAGAGGAGCTTTAACTAATATCATAGCAAATATCATTAATAATAACATAAATAATAGTAGCAAAATAATAATATAGAATTAGAATAACATTAACAATAACAAATAATAAATATAAACAAAAAAGCATTAAATATTAAAATACTAATAAGAATAATACTAAATAATCTTTACAAAAAGAGATTTTAATAACAAATAAATTAATTTATAAGAAGACATAACAAATAAACTTACAATAACAATAATAATAAAATCTCATTTTAATCAATTAAGAATAACATCATAAATATCAATAAGCATAAACCATAATTTAATTATGAGGCATAATGATAAAATAAGGCAAAATATAAAATTGTAAAATTAATATAAAAATTAAAAATAACTACAGGGTAGTTATTAAAATAATTAAATTGTAAAATCAAAAAACTTAAATGATAATAATAAATTAAATCATCAATAAAATTAATCATCTAATAAGAAGGGTATAAAAAGCATTAATGGGTGCAAATAATAGAAGCATTAGTAGCATTAATATTAATTATAAGGATAAGGCAAACATTAACCTCATCAAATATAAAAACAAATATAAATCATAATAGATATAATAAACATGTATAGAAGAACATTAATAAATATCCTAGTAAATAGCATATATAATAATATAGGTTAGCAACTATCAATAAGCAAACATCTATTATTATAGATAAACAATAGATAAATTAATAAGTACATATAGTAGAGCATTAATAAATATCATAACAAATATCAATTATAATAGGTAACAATAAGTATATATAGAGGAGCTTCAACTAAGATCAGAGCAAATATCATTAATAATAATATAAATAATAGGAGCAAAATAATAATATAGAATTAGAATAACATTAACAATAACAAATAATAAATATAAACAAAAAAGCATTAAATATTAAAATACTAATAAAGAATAATACTAAATAAGCTAAGCATTACAAAAAGAGATTTTAATAACAAATAAATTAATTTATAAGAAGACATAATAAATAAACTTACATAACAATAATAATAAAATCTCATTTTAATCAATTAAGAATAACATCATTAATATCAATAAGCATAAACCATAATTTAATTATGAGACATAATAATAAAATAAGACAAAATATAGAATTGGAATATTAATATAAAAACTAAAAATAATTCAGGGTAGTTATTAAAATAATTAAATTGTAAAATCAAAAAACTTAAATAACAATAATAAATTAAATCATTAATGAGGAAAAGAGTCGGCTATTGGTCTTCACATCCTGGGTTTTCATATTTATACCTAACATTTCCTTCTTTTCTCCTCACATTTTGTCCTGATGATGAGTCTAGTTTCAGACTCGAAACGTCGACTAAAAAACATGAACACTGTGGAAAATCCGAGCTCCATTCAAAAATCACACCACAGTAATCTGCAAACTATATTAGGCAAATACCTTAGTTTTCATCTGAAAATTAAGTGGAATCCAAAAGAAAAATCTTATGTATCATGCATTACATATAGGGCTTTGATTTTGATTTGGAATAGTGAATTTGGGGAAATCGATTGTTGCATAATTTTTTGTTGTTGCATTGTTTATTGATTTCTTCTTCCCTTAGTTAGGCCTTTCATTGTAAAATAAAAATGAAAAGAGGTATTTTTGTAATATTAGTTGCATCATAGGTTTTTTCAGGTGACATCAGGTTTTGAGCCTTGAAATTGAAACATAATTGAAGATCAACTCTAAAATTCACCTCAATTAACCTATGGAGCATTTGAAACTTAACGACACACATAGAGGTCTAGGTTAGAGATGTGTTATGACGTCTTTAAACATAGGAGCTATCATTTTTGTCGGTGTTACAATATGGGGGTGATATCCAGTTCCACGTACATAAGTGTATAGGATCGTTCTCCACATACCTTCGGGTATATCAGATGGCGCTCCACAACAATATCGGATGATTTCGTACCTCATGAATCATTACAACAATATATTTAATATAAACTGGGGTAAAAAAAAACATAATATTCAATCTCAATTTAATAATATATGTTTCATTTTAAATATTTTATTATATTTCTATATATTTTTTAATATAAATTTAGAATGTAAATATGAGATACATTTAATTTGAAATACTCTTAAATAATATTATTATATTTCTAATAATTTTTAATCCAAATTTATAATGTAAACATGAGATACACTTAACTTGGATTACTCTTAAATAGTTTTATTATATATTTATGTAATCTTTAATATAAATTTATAATGTAATCATGAGATACATTTAATTGTGCACCTCATGAATCATTACAACAATAATTAATATGAACTCAACATATCACTTGTTAAAAAAAAAATACAAAACAAAACATAATAATCAATTTTCCAAAATATCAATTTAATAATATATATTTCATTTTAAATTTTGTATTATATTTCTATATAAATTTTAATATAGATTTATAATGTAAAGATGAGATACACCTAATTCTGAGTACTCTTAAATAGTTCTATTATATTTCTATATAATTTTTAATCTAAATTTATAATGTAAACCTGAGCTACAACTAATTTGGATTACTCTTAAATAGTTTTATTATATATCTATATGATTTTTAATCTAAATTTATAACATAACCATGAGATACACTTAAGGTGAGATATATGAGATACACTTAATTTGGAGTACTCTTAAATAGTTTTATTACATTTCTATACAGTTTTTAATCTAAATTTATAATGTAAACATGAGATACACCTAATACCTAATTTGTATTATTCTTAAATAGTTTTATTATATATGTATATAAATTTTAATCTAAATTGGTGGTAGTGGTGGTGGACGACGACGAAATGAGATACACCTAATTTGGATTACCCTTACATAGTTTTAGATGATGATGATGATGATGATTTTTAATCTAAATTTATAATGTAAACACGAACTACACCTAATTTGGATTACTCTTAAATAATTTTAGATGATGATGATGATGATGACAACGACAACGATTATGATGAGTACTCTTAAATAGTTTTATTATATTTCTATATAATTTTTGATCTAAATTATTAATGTAAATATGAGATACACCTAATTTGGATTACTCTTAAATAGTTTTATTATATATGTATATAATTTTTAATCTAAATTTATAATGTAAGCATGAGATACAACGATGATGATGATGATGACGATGATAAATAAAATGACAATGACGACGATCATGAGGATGACGACGATGATGACGATGATGACGATGACGATGAGGTTGACGATGATAATGATGATGATGATGATGATGATGATGATGATGATGATGATGATGATGATGATGATGATGATGATGATGACGAGGACGATGATAATGATGACAATGATGATGATGATGATGATAATGAGAATGACAATGATGTTGATGACGATGATGATGATGGTGACGACGACAATGAGGATGATGACAATGATGATGATGATGGTGACGATGACAATGATGATGAGAACGACGACGACGAAGATGATGATGACGACGAGGACGAAAATGAATGAGGAGGAGGAGGAGGTGGTGGTGACGGTGACGAGGACAACGACAACGAGGACAACAACAATGAGGATGAAGGAGGAGGAGAAGGAGGAGAAGGAGAAGGAGGAGAAAAAGAGGAGAAGGAGGAGAAAAAGAGGAGAAGGAGGAGGAGAAGGAGGAAGGAGGAGGAGAAGAAGAAGGAGGAGAAGGAGGAAGGAGGAGATTAAGAATGAGGAGGAGGATGGGGAGGGAGAGTAGAAGGAGAAGGAGCAGGAGGAGGAGAGGAAGGAGGAAGAGGAGGAGGAGGAGAAGGAGGAAGAGGAGAAGGAGGAGGAGAAGGAGAAGGAGGTGGTAGAGGAGAAGGAGATGATGATGATGACGATGATGATGATGATGATGACTAATAGGAGGAGGAGAAGAAGGAGGAGTGAGATGCCATCACTAGGATTTTGCGAGGCTCGGTTGAGCCTGGACACCTCCCCAAAAGTGGCTTCTATCTACACTATTATAGGCCATTTTTTCACATTTGGTCAATATGCCTTCAAACTGGATTATTCACATCCTTAAATGCCTTGTCATGATCCCTACACAAAGCCCTAAGCATGAATCTCCCAAATCCTTGGGTTTTTTATCCTAACTGCTTCATTTCCATGTTTTAAGGCCCAATGCACCCTGGCCCTTTAACAACCCGCATTGATCAGTAGGTTTCTCCTTCTGCACCTGCATTGATCAGCAACAGGTTGTCCCTTGCTAGGGGTGTGTTGATTATAGAATTTCAGGAAAAATAAAAGAATCTCAAAGCTTCCTCTTCTAGAAGCTTCCAGAGGTTGTTCTAACCATTTACCTTGTATAAGAACTTTGAATCCTATCATATCCTACCTTGGAGATTTCACCTCTTATCCCTTGAGCTCATTCTCCCATCAAGGGTGGATCTCAAACCTAGATTGGTAAATGGATAAGAATTCCTAAACTACCATCCTCTCCTATATATTTACTGCCATCCACAATCTAGGGGTTGGATTTTGAAGATTGATTCTATCATCATGTTGTTGCTTTGAGATTCATTATTACATGCATTAGGGTGACATAGAGGTGTACTTTGTGCCAAATAAGGACAAGTCAACTTAGGGAGGTCTTCTACAAGATCAACTCCTATATTTGGTTGTAACTCTCTCCATTTATATTAATGCAAAGAGTACATTGTTTTCCTAGATGTGATGTTATGTTATTCATGTATTTCAATACCATGTTGATCTATTGAATGAAGCAATTAGATTATGCTACATAAATTTCATAGATCTTTGGCTTGTGTTATCTGATTATGCAGGTTCTAATTATAGCGATCAGAGCTAGGATTGGAGTGTACAATCCAAGAAACAAGTGAATCTTACGACAAATTCTAGGTAGGCCTCATCCCATTATTCAACTGCTTTAAGTAAAATATTATATTCTTTGCTTTATGTTGTTCTAGACCCAGCCACCAGGTCTAGGGAAGCCACTTATGTCTGTAGTCGTAGATTTCGTATAACAAATTGATGACTCTGCTAGGGATTGATGTGGAATTTTTGTAGAATTTTTCTACAAATTAGTAAGCTCTAATACCATGTAGAAATTTCACCCTTAGAACAAACCGATATATGCAATGTCCTAAATCATAATACTTGTTCTACTTATACAAAACATTAAGCTGAAGCATAATCGAATTCATGAGCAATATCAAGTAGAAACATGCATAACTGATCAAGAGAAATAACCACACATAACACAAGATATATCTAGGGAAAAGCAACAACATAAAACCCCAACCATGTATTATCAATGAAATGGAAATCATCTTCATATCTTCATAGTTCATTGAGAACTAAATAGCTTGAGAGTTAATTATTTTTGTATTGTGAAGAGGATTTCCACTTGATTGATAATACATGGTTGGGGTTTTATGCTGGTGCTTTCCCCTGGATATATCTTGTGTTATGTGTGGTTATTTCTCTTGATCAGTATTGCATGTTTCTACTTGATGTTGCTCATGAATTCGATTATGCTTTCGCTTAATGTTTTGTAGAAGTAGAACAAGTATTATGCTTTAGGACATTGCATATATCAGTTTGTTCTACAGGTGAAATTTCTACATTTTTTAAACATTTCTTGTTGCACATTTTTCAACACTCCCTCTCAAGAAGAAAGACTTTCTCTCGAACCCGATCTTGTAACTCTGGAATGTTCTGCATGCAACACATCTACCCGGTCCACTTGCTCCAACAACACTTGGAACAAAAAACACTCCCAACTGACCACTTTGTTGGGCTAGGAACATACTATGATGCTGAAGCTCTACCTGCTGCTGACAAGTGCTCCCTCTCTGACATCTGTGCTACTGCAACATCTCCATGCATCTCGGACCATTGCACACCTCTCTGTGCCACCTAGCAGTGAGCACTGTGCAACACCCTTGTGTCTCCCGCATTGTTGCAGCCTGCTAGCTATGTGCTGTCCTGGGATTCCCTGCATTGTCGTTCTCTCTGCTGCTCCATCCGCATCTGTCTCTACCCAATCAGTTAGTTCCTGCTACTCCACATCGGGGGCTCCTATAGCAAGGTCTCATCCAAGAGGTTGGGTACCTCAAGGATCTTACCCCTCCTCCTTGGGACGATCACTCTATATCGCCTCACCTCCTACCTGGAGGTATGGCTGCATGTGATCCCTCAGCCCACCTGGCTTGAAGCTTCCCCCTTCTGGAGGTCTCTGCATGAGTAGATGTCTCTACTCTATCTCCTCTTGGCTTCCCCAGTTGTGGCTGCTCCACAACCTACTAAAGCTCCTTCACCAATTGTGGCTCCTCCACAATTGTCTGAGACTTCTTCTGGTGCTGCATGTTGAGAGGTAATGTACTCTCCCTCTCAACCACCAAGTATCTAACCTTTGCCTTTCTCCTCAAGGCTTTGCATGCATCTTGTACCTCAAGTGCATACAGGTTCTTGGCTAGCACACCAATCTATTTCCAGTTTCCCGCTGTTATGAAATTTTCTAGAAAAGGAGTTGATTTTAAATCAACGATATCTCCTTCATTCGAACTCTGATTCAACCAATTTTTTTTTTGATTTTGGGTATTTTCCGCAAGGAATCCAAATCTACTATTTATTTCTGAAAATTTTGTACAAAAATTTTCAGATTTTCTCTGCAAAATCTCGGCCCAAAACTCAAAACTTTGAAATCTCCTCTTAGTATATTGTTCTTGCTTGATCACCTGTGCTCTGATACCATGTAGAATTTTTGTAGAATTTTTCTACAAATTAGTTAGCTCTGATACCATGTAGAAATTTCACCTGTAGAACAAACCAATATATGCAATGTCCTAAAGCATAATACTTGTTCTACTTCTACAAAACATTTAGCGGAAGCATAATCAAATTCATGAGCAACATCAAGTAGAAACATGCATAACTGATCAAGAGAAATAACCACACATAACACAAGATATATCCATGGGAAAGCACTAGCATAAAACCCCAACCATGTATTATCAATCAAGTGGAAATCATCTTCATATCTTCATAGTTCATTAAGAACTGAATAGCTTGAAAGATGATTTCCACTTGATTGACAATACGTGGTTGGGGTTTTATGCTGGTGCTTTCCCCTGGATATATCTTGTGTTTTGTGTGGTTATTTCTCTTGATCAGTTATGCATGTTTCTACTTGATGTTGCTCATGATTTTGATTATGCTTCCGCTTAATGTTTTGTAGAAGTAGAACAAGTATTATGCTTCAGGACATTGCATATATCGGTTTATTCTACAGGTGAAATTTCTACAATTGATTCAATCCCTTGGTGGTTTTCTTTGTCCTTAGTACTTGTTTTGCCTTTTGTTCAGACCTTCATAGTCTCACTCAGTCCCGATCATACCTAAGAAGACCTGTCATTGAGTTTCCATTACATGTGTTGTGTCAGAACTTGAGATTCCTTTATCAACGCACCCCATGGTCTAGAGACAGTGCATTGGAGTGCACCATATCCTTTTCTGCACCTACATTGCAATGCACCCTAGCCCTTTCAGCACTTGCACTGATCCATGTTTAATGCAAAAATTTTCAATTTTATTATTTTCTCTCGGATTAAATTTTTTCCAGTTGGTTCTCATTGTGTCCCTGAGTGTGTCTTAGTCTCTCATAAGCCTTCATCTTGTTTGATTTTGGTTTTGAGTTCCTTTGATAAGAATTTGTTTATATTTTCCTTTGTTCTTGTCATTAGATCATTAGCAAACTGATCATTGAGTGCTTGAGAGAATTGGTGTTTTAGTCATCATCTTGAATAGTTTATTTTATCAATGATTAGGAAAATATCTTAGTTTTCATCTGAAAATTAAGTGGAATCCAAAAGAAAAATCTTATGTATCATGCATTACATATAGGGCTTTGATTTTGATTTGGAATAGTGAATTTGGGGAGATCGATTGTTGCATCATTTTTTTGTTGCATTGTTTATTGATTTCTTCTTCCCTTACTTAGTTAGGCCTTTCATTGTTGTTGACACCTAATCCTCTGCGATTGGGTGAATTTGGAATGTGAACAGTCATCAAGAAGATGAACTGATCAGTCACATTCATGTATATAACAATAACTACCTAATGAAATAATCGAATCAGTTTTTCTGAGTTTTTCTGCCAAGTCTGGAGTTACTCCTGGCCTGACATGGTATCAGAGCCAGCTCCTTTTTTTAACCTTTGTGTCTTTGTAACTCCTGGTCTGCTCCACTGCCATCCCTGAGCTGTACCTGCGCTCTACTTCATATTCTATTACCTGCACCATACAGTGCGCTGCCCTTACTGTCTCATCCACCATCTGAATGAGCCTGAGCCTGTCGGTATCGGATCTGGTCTCGCAATGTATTGCTTGAATGCTTCGAACACGTTGCCAAACGTGGTTTGAAACAAGTGGTCCTCGTATATTTCTTGGTTCTGAGCCATTTTAACTATACCACTGTTCAGATACCCTAGGAACTTAGAAACGCTCGAGCCAGAGGTTTTTACCTCGGTTTATGGTAGCCAAGAGCCATCCCTCAACTCTTGATTCAGTGTCAGGTATGGCTCCACAGAAGCGCATCGTGGTTTCTTAGGGACAACCTCCACCCTCATTTTTCCGAGACTTTGGAGGTCGATTAATCGTTGTGGTCTCCGAACGACAGCCGAGACTTTGGTGGTTTTGAAGCACGGTGGTGACATGGCGCCCACCGTGGGGCACAAGTAGAGTGTCTCTGGTTCAAAGCAAGCCTGACAACCTGCGATATATCTCTATTGGTAATGGTATCAAAGCATATCAATATATTTTATTTTGCTTCATGCTTGCTGAAATTCCATCGTCCCCTCTCTGGATTTGTATTGTTCACACCAATCTAATCCAATTTCCCAGAGCTCTTCACGGCTTTTGAGGTTTTCTGATCTGTCTTGCATTTGAGAATCATCGTTCTAGAGACGTGTATCCACTGCACCAAGAAAATTAGAATTTCCCATTTCCCAACCTGCGATTTCAAGCTCGAAAAAGCCATGGATGCCAACGACCATTCGCATCACTTTTCTCAGGCTCAATCTAGCCCTGCCTATTGCCATTAACAACAAGGTTCTTACTATATTTACCCCTGGCCTGAGAAACGTCCAGCAAATGCATTTAAAATCTCCGTTTAATTAAGCTCTCCGTCAAATCCTTTCTCGTTCCTCCAAAACCCTCGTCAAGATCTTAAGCATTTCGTAGCAAAGATCTTATCAGTGGCGTTTTTCTGACAAATCCATTCCGATTTTCTAAGTGTAACTCCATTTCCTCGCCGAAGTTGCCACGACCGCTGCATATTATATAATTTGGTGAATTTCTGTGGAGATTAAAGTTGCGTGGTGATGCAGAATGAGATTTCAATGCTGAAGGGTAACTGTCGGTCTCTGTGTTTTATTTTGTGAACGACAATGAACCGACCTCGTTCACAACAACCCCATAATCAAAGCATTTGTGGAGGTGAATAGCAGAATTGTGCCGTTTTGTTAAAAATCATTCAAAGCATTTGTGGAGGTGAATAGCAGAATTGCGTTGTTTTGTTAAAAATCATTCAAAGCATTTGTGGAGTCATTTGAATGGTAATGCTGCGTAATATATAGATATATCACATTTTAAAACATTGAAGTGATATGTACATGCTATTTAAATGAAATGTTGATGCTTCTATCAAACATTAGAGGGATTTGAAGAAAATATAGTGCATGAGGCTGTAACGTAAGGAAGTTTTCTTTTCAGAAGAAGTAATTTTTTTTTACAGAATGCATTCAATCATCTCTATGGTAGGAATAGTTCTCACTGGCAAGGAGAACTATCCTGAATGGTCCCGGATGGTAAAACACACCCTCATCTACAATGAGTTGTGGAAGGGAGTGTGTGTCAGAGAAGGAGACAATGACCCAGTACAGCCTACATCAGACAAAGAGCTCGTCATTTGGGAAAACAAGAATAGCAAAGCCTATGCATTAATCGCAGCATCTGTAAATGAAGAAGTAAGTCGCCATATTTCATCATATTCAATTGCCTTTGAAGCTTTACAAAAGCTGAAAGAACTCTATGACTCAAATTCTGCACTTGAAGTTGTTCAGCTCATGATTAAACTCTTCACTCTTGAACTGAAAAATAATGATCCTCTTGCTCTTGCATCTGAAGTAAAATCCATAATGCATGATATCAAATCCACTAAGGTTGAGCTGGATATCCCTCTTATTGCTTTTCTCAAGGCACTCTATCCTACTTACTCCAATTATCTTGAGTCTTTACAAGCAAATGGAAATCTTAAAGATATAACCTTTGACTCTCTTGTGAAAAAGTTTGCTGAAAGAGAGAAAGCCTTTGGAAAGAAGACAATCCCTGAATCTTCTGAAGAGACTGTGTGCCTTGCTCATAAAGAAAAGCATCCTGCTCAAGACTCTACAAGAGGAAGAGGTGGACGAAGAGGAAGAGGAAGATATTTCAGAGGCAGGGGGGGTAGACATTCTCAAGGAGAAAAGGCAGATCTGCATTGCATTCGCTGCAAACGAAATGGATCACATGATGCTTCTACATGCAAGCTACCATGGGACAAAATTGAGCAGAGAAGAAACCAGCAGAAAGGTAAAACTGATGATACAGACAAAGGTAAAGCACCTGAATCCGCTCACTATATTGAGGCACAATGTAACATTGGAGTAAATGAAGATTTGTTTAATGCTTCACTTGCTTCTTCGAAAAATGATTGGTTGCTTGATTCAGGAGCAACCTGTCATATGACTCATAGGAAATATTTTTTTGAAGATTTCACTGACAATGTTGATGGAGCAGTATACTTTGCAGATCAGTCAAAAATCAAGCCATCAGGGCTTGGCACAATCAGGCTTAAACTGCCTGGTCTTCCAGACTTTCTTCTGGATCATGTTCTATATCTCCCACAGCTCAAGAGAAACTTGCTGTCCTTGGTCGACATCCGCCAGCAAGGTCACTCCATTCATATGTTTGATGGCAAGCTTGAGGTAAGAAAAGCATCTGACCACTCACTTGTCATGAGGGGAATAGAAGAAGAGATACTTCTCAAACTGCAAGGAACCTCTGCTCATGCACAACATTTCTCATATATTTCTCATCATGAAGAAGGTACACTTCCATCAAGTTTATTATGGCATGCTAGATTTGGACATTTAAACTATGACAGTCTCCGCTTATTGAAGAAAAACGGTGTTGCTGGTTTGCCTACAATTCCTAGGAAACATAAGCAATGTGATGCTTGCATTCTAGGAAAGCATAGCAAACAATCTTTTCATGATTCACATTCAAGAGCACATAGGAAGCTTGAACTCATTCATTCAGATTTATGTGGTCCAATGCATGTTCCTTCTGCAAATGGAAATAAATATATCATGACATTTATTGATGATTACACCAGAATGTGTTGGGTTTATTTATTGAAGAACAAATCTGATGCTTTTCAAACATTCAAGAATTTTCATAAATGGATTGAAAATGATGCACAATCTCATATTGGATCTATACGCACTGATAATGGAAAAGAATATACATCAAATGAATTTGAACACTATCTTCGCCAACATGGGATCAAACATCAAACAACTGTGCCTTATAATCCCCAACAGAATGGTGTAGCAGAAAGAATGAATAGAACAATCTTGAATATGGTACGATCCATGCTTTTCTTCAAAAATGTAAAGATAATGTTTTGGGCTGATGTTGTTCTATGTGCTGCATATATAAAGAATATATGTCCATCTAGTGCTATAAGAAACAAGACTCCTTATGAATTGTGGTATGGACATGTTCCTTCGGTAAAACATCTCAGGATTTTTGGTTCCACCTGTTATGCTTTGATACCAAAGGTACATAGAAACAAACTTGGTGCTAGAAGTCGTAAGTGTATCTTCCTGGGTATTCAAACACCTCTAAAGCATACCGCCTCTATGATGAAGTAAATAAAAAGTTTGTTGTATCTAGAGATGTCATTTTTCTTGAATCATCCAAATCTGACAATGTTGTTGAGCGGCAACTTGATCGCTTGGATAGATTCACAAAAACGAAATCATTTCAAGAGTTTGATAATTAGATTCCACATCTTGAAGGGGGGATTCCTATACTAGATCAACATGTGGAATCTTCTTCTGAAGAACAATCTCCCCTGCATGAAACTCCAACAATGGATGATGCTTTAAGTGATGTAATTGATAGAATTGGGAGACTCAATCTTGATTCAGTCCCAACTCAATCAACAGAGCAGCCTGGACCATCTCAGAAAGGTCCCCCAAAGTGGCTGACAAAGACACTTGAAAGTGTTCATCCTGATGAAATTGGAAAAACAGGAACCAGAAATTCAAACCGACAAAATGGAGGTGATGTAGATGACTCTAATTCACCTGTTGATATGGATGTTACTTATGATTGTGAATTGAACTTGTCTACAGAGTTTGAACCAACTTCCTTCAAAGAAGCTGCTTCTCATGATGAATGGAAAGAAGCGATGAAAAAGGGGTATGATGCCCTCATAAAGAATGGCACTTGGAAGCTGGTTGATCCTCCATTTGGAACCAAACCAATTGGCTACAAGTGGGTCTACAAGAACAAATACAAAGCTGATGGCTCACTTGACAAGCACAAAGCTAGGCTTGTGGCAAAAGGCTTTGCACAGAAGGAAGGGGTCGATTATGAGGAAACTTTTTCCCCCACAGCAAAATGGGCCACCATCCGGACACTCTTTGCACTAGCTGCTCAGAACGGTTGGAAAGTCCATCAAATGGATGTAAAAACTGCATTCTTGAATGGAGATCTAAAAGAGAATGTTTTTATGTCCCAGCCTGAAGGATTTGCTGTGAAAGGACATGAACATAAAGTATGCAAACTTGTGAAGTCCTTGTATGGAATCAAACAAGCACCACGAGCTTGGTATGAAAAACTAACTGAGCATCTTCTGGAACTCAACTTCAATCATTTTGATCTTGATGATGCAACTTTATTTGTCAAGAAAGTTGGCAAAACAGTTGTATATCTTGTGGTATATGTAGATGATCTTTTAATGACAGGGAACAATGAAAGCTATATTGCATCCATAAAGAAAGAATTAGGAAAAAGTTTTGAAATGATTGATTTGGGCTATGTTCATTACTATCTTGGCATTGAAGTAACCCAACATCCAAAATCCATATTTCTTTCTCAAAAGAAATACATTGGAGATTTGTTAAACAGATTTGGCATGACAGAGTGCAATCCTCTTTCTACTCCAATGGAACAAAACTTAAAGCTCACATCTATTGAAGGAAAGGAATTTGAGGATGCAACAAAGTATAGACAGCTTGTAGGAAGTCTCATCTACCTCACTACTACCAGACCAGACATTTCATTTGCTATTGGAATCCTCTCCAGGTTTATGCAAAAGCCTTGTGAGGGACATTGGTCTGCTGCAAAAAGAGTTCTAAGGTACTTGAAGGGAACTCAAGACCCTGGAATCAAGTATACACAGGTGGACGACTTCAGCTTGATTGGATACTCTGATTCAGACTTCGATGGAGACAAAGAAACTGGGGTATCTACTTCAAGATATGCTATGAGTCTTGGATCAGGAGCTGTCTCCTGGAGATCACGCAAACAATCAGTTCCAACAGATTCCACAACAGAAGCAGAATACGTGGCAGCAGCTGAAGCAACGAAAGAAATTGTGTGGCTCAGGAAAATTCTTGAAGATTTGCAGGTAAAACAAGTACAATCAACCCCACTCATGAGTGACAACACCTATGCAATAAAGTTGGCCAAGAACCCAAAGTTCCATGATCATACAATGCACATCAATACTAAATATCATCTGATCCGACATCATGTTGAGGCCAAAACAATCCATCTCCGTCATTGTTCCACAAATGAGCAAATTGCAGACATCTTCACCAAAGCGCTTGGAAGAGAAAAGCTTGAAAGATTCAGAACGATGCTTGGACTCACCAACATCCCTTCAGATTAAGGGGGGAATATTGACACCTAATCCTCTGCGATTGGGTGAATTTGGAATGTGAACAGTCATCAAGAAGATGAACTGATCAGTCACATTCATGTATATAACAATAGCTACCTAATGAAATAATCGAATCAGTTTTTCTGAGTTTTTTTGCCAAGTATGGAGTTACTCCTGGCCTGACAATTGTAAAATAAAAATGAAAAGAGTTATTTTTGTCATATTAGTTGCATCATAGGTTTTTTAAGGTGACATCAAGTTTTGAGCCTTGAAATTGAAACATAATTGAAGATCAACTCTAAAATTCACCTCAATTAACCTAAGGAGCATTTGAAACTTAACGACACACATAGAGGTCTAGGTTAGAGATGTGTTCTGACGTCTTTAAACATATGAGCTATCTTTTTTTGTCAGCATTACAATCTGGGGGTGATATCCAATTCCACGTACGTAAGTGTATAAGATCATTCTCCACATACCTTCGGGTATATCGGATGGCACTCCACAACAATATCAGATGATTTTGTACCTCATGAATCATTACAACAATATATTTAATATAAACTCAGGTAAAAAAAAAACATAATAATCAATCTCAATTTAATAATATATGTTTCATTTTAAATATTTTATTATATTTCTATATATATTTTTAATATCAATTTAGAATGTAAATATGAGATACATTTAAATTGAAATACTCTTAAATAATATTATTATATTTCTAATAATTTTTAATCTGAATTTATAATGTAAACATGAGATACACTTAACTTGGATTACTCTTAAATAGTTTTATTATATATTTATATAATCTTTAATATAAATTTATAATGTAATCATGAGATACATTTAATTGTGCACCTCATGAATCATTACAACAATAATTGATATGAACTCAACATATCTCTTGTTAAAAAAAATACAAAACAAAACATAATAATCAATTTTCCAAAATATCAATTTAATAATATATATTTCATTTTAAATTTTGTATTATATTTTTATATAAATTTATAATGTAAAGATGAGATACACCTAATTCTGAGTACTCTTAAATAGTTCTATTATATTTTTATATAATTTTTAATCTAAATTTATAATGTAAACATGAGCTACAACTAATTTGGATTACTCTTAAATAATTTTATTATATATCTATATAATTTTTAATCTAAATTTATAATGTAAGCATGAGATACACTTAAGGTGAGATATATGAGATACACTTAATTTGGAGTACTCTTAAATAGTTTTATTATATTTCTATATAATTTTTAATCTAAATTTATAATGTATACATGAGATAAACCTAAATGGGATTACTCTTAAATAGTTTATTATATATGGACTCTCACACAATTTTATTATATTTCTATATAATTTTTAATCTAAATTTATAATTTTTAATCTAAATTTATAATGTAAACATGAGATACACCTAATACCTAATTTGTATTATTTTTAAATAGTTTTATTATATATGTATATAAATTTTAATCTAAATTAGTGGTGGTGGTGGTGGTGGACGACGATGACACGAGATACACCTAATTTGGATTACTCTTACATAGTTTTAGACGATGATGATTTTTAATCTAAATTTATAATGTAAACACGAACTACACCTAATTTGGATTACTCTTAAATAGTTTTAGATGATGATGATGACGATGGCGATGACGATGACGACGATTATGATGAGTAACCTTAAATAGTTTTATTATATTTCTTTATAGTTTTTAATCTAAATTATTGATGTAAATATGAGATACACCTAATTTGGATTACTCTTAAATCGTTTTATTATATATGTATATAATTTTTAATCTAAATTTATAATGTAAGCATGAGATATAATGATGATGATGATGATGACGACGATGCCGACAATGATGACGATAATGATGACGATGATGATGATAATGACGAGGATGATGGTGATGATGATGATGATGATGATGAGAATGACAACAATGACAATGACGCCGCTGACGATGATGATGATGGTGACGACGACAATGAGGATGATGATGAAGAGAACGATGATGATGATGACGACGACAAGGAAAATGACCACGAAAATGAAGGAGGAGGAGGAGGAGGAGGAGGAGAAGGAGGAGGTGACGGTGACGAGGACAACAGCAATGAGGACAATGACGATTAGGATGAAGGAGGAGGAGGAGGAGAAGGAGAAGGAGGAGAAAAATAGGAGAAGGAGGAGGATAAGGAGGAAGGAGGAGGAGAAGGAGAAGGAGGAGGAGAAGGAGGAGGAGAAGGAGGAGATTAAGAAGGAGGAGGAGGATGGGGAGGGAGAGTAGAAGGAGAAGGAGGGGGAGGAGGAGAAGGAGGAGGAGGAGGAGAAGGAGGTGGAGGAGGAGAAGGAGACGATGATGATGACGACGATGACTAAGAGGAGGAGGAGAAGAAGGAGGAGTGAGATGTTATCACTAGGATTTTGCGAGGCTCGATTGAGCCTGGACACCTCCCCCAAAGTGGCTTCTATCTGCACTATTATAGGCCATTTTTTCACATCTCTTCAATATGCCTTCAAACTGGATCATTCACATCCTTAAACGCCTTTTAATCATCCCTACACAAAGCCCTAAGCATGAATCTCCCAAATCCCTAGGTTTTTGATCCTAACTGCTTCATTTTCATGATTTTAAGGCCCAACACACCCTGGCCCTTTAGCATCTTGCACTGATCAATAGGATTCTCCTTCTGCACATGCACTATTTAGCAACAAGTTTTCCCTTGCTAGTGGTGTGTTGATTATAGAATTTCGGGAAAAATAAAAGAATCTCGAAGCTTCCTCTTCTAGAAGCTTCCAGAGGTTGTTCTAACCATTTAGCTTACATATGAACTTTGAATCCTATCATATACTACCTTGAAGATTTCACCTCTTATCCCTTGAGCTTATTCTCCCATCAAGTGTGGATCTCAAACCTAGATTGGTAAATGGATAAGAATTCCCAAACTACCATCCTCTCCTATATATTTACTGCCATCCACAATCTAGGGGTTGGATTTTGATGATTTATTCTATCATCATGTTGTTGCTTTGAGATTTATTATTACATGCATTAGGGTGACATAGAGGTGTACTTTGTGCCAAATAAGGACAAGTCAACTTAGGGAGCTCTTCTACAAGATTAACTCCTCTATTTGGTTGTAACTCTCTCCATTTATATTAATGCAAAGAGTACATTGTTTTCCTATATGTAATGTTATGTTCTTCATGTATTTCAATACCATCTTGATCTATTGAATGAAGCAATTAGATTATGCTACATAAATTTCGTAGATCTTTGGCTTGTGTTATCTGATTATGCAGGTTCTAATTATAGCGATCGAAGCTAGGATTGGAGCATACAAGCCATGTAACGAGTGGATCTTATGACATATTCCAGGTAGGCCTCATCCCATTATTCAATTTCTTTAAGGAAAATATTATATTCTTTGCTTTCTGTTGTTCTATACCTAGCCACCAGTTCTAGGGAAGCCACTTATGTCTGCAGTCGTAGATTTTGTATAACAAATTGGTGACTCTTCTAGGGATTGATTCAATCCCTTGGTGGTTTTATTTTTCCTTAGTACTTGTTTTACCTTTTGTTCAGACCTTCATAGTCTCACTCAATCCTGATCAGACCTAAGAAGGCCTGTCATTGAGTTTCCATTGCATGTGTTGTGTCGGAACTTGAGATTCCTTTATCAGCACACCCCATGGTCTAGAGATAGTGCATGGAAGTGCACCCTAGCCTTCTCTGCACCTACGTTTCAATTCACCCTAGCCCTTACAACACTTGCACTGATCCATGTTTAATGCAAAAATTTTCAATTTTATTATTTTCTCTCGGATTAAGTTTTTTCCAGTTGGTTCTCATTGTGTCCCTGAGTGTGTCTTAGTCTCTCATAAGCCTTCATCTTGTTTGATTTTGGTTTTGAGTTCCTTTGATAAGAATTTGTTTATATTTTCCTTTGTTCTTGTCATTAGGTCAATAAAAAACTGATCATTGAATGCTTGAAAGAATTGTTGTTTTAGTCATTGTCCTGAACAATTTATTTTATCAATGATTAGGAAAATACCTTAGTTTTCATCTAAAAATTAAGTGGAATCCAAAAGAAAAATCTGATGTATGATGCATTGAATATAGGGCTTTGATTTTGATTTGGAATAGTGAATTTGGGGAGATTGGTTGTTGCATCATTTTTTGGTTGCATTGTTTATTGATTTCTTCTTCCCTTACTTAGTTAGGCCTTTCATTGTAAAAGAAAAATGAAAAGAGTTATTTTTGTCATATTAGTTGCATCATAGGTTTTTTAAGGTGACATCAAGTTTTGAGCCTTGAAATTGAACATAATTGAAGATCAACTCTAAAATTCACCTCAATTAACCTAAGGATAATTTGAAACTTAATGACACACATAGAGGTCTAGGTTAGGGATGTGTTTCGACGTCTTTAAACATAAGAGCTATCATTTTTTTTTAGGGTTACAATCTGAGGGTGATATCCGATTCCACGTACGTAAGTGTATAGGATCGTTCTCCACGTACCTTCGGGTATATCGGATGGTGCTCCACACATGAAAATTATAAGGAACACTCTCATCGAACGGTTACGCATTAGAAAACACTACTACAAAATGCACTTCCATGTACCATCGAGTATATTTTGAAAGTCCGCCATAGGTTTCTATCATCTCCATAGACAACATAGTCGACCACCTTGTACATTGTGATACCAAGAACATGGAGATTGTTTGCCCGTATGTATATCATTGTTTCTCCAAGGTTGTATATTTCAGTTCACAGGTGCTTGGTAAAACCTTTTTCCTAGGTACTTCTCGTTGTTTTCATTTGTGACTTTAATTTCTAAAATCAATTAATTAACCGCGGAAAACAACCTCCTTGTGGAACAAATCCTTAATTGATCTTAGGTTGAGACTAATGGAAACAGTTCTTAAGTCTACCAATCAGGGAAACCCCTTTGATAGGAATCCTGGTCCTTTTCCTTCTTTTGGGAATATTGGTGATCCTTATATGGCAACGTTGTCCCTTCCTGGATTTACCATTGGTTTTCCAGTTTGGCTATTTTCTACCTCCTTGGTTCTGAATGTCCAAACCGCTCCTCAACCAAATTCTCCTCCACTTGAAAAATATCAACCTCAAGTTGATCCTAAAGTTGAACCTTTTCCTTCTTCACATGTTTCTTCATCCTTTTATTCCTCCTCACTTGGTGAAAGTATTGACTCTAGTAACCAGGAAGCTAAGAAGAAGAAGAAAAGGACGAAGAAGAAGAAGCAAAATAAGCAAGGGGGTAACCAAGCAACTAGTATGGAGAAATCTTCCAATTAGACCCACAGTTAAATTCCCTTGCAAGTTATGTAAGGGTGACCACCTTCTTAGAGATTTCCCTAGTATTCTCGAGAGATTAGAAGTGTGGTACATAGGCTCACATCGTCCTTTATCGCTAGCTTCTAGAAATCATGTTGGTGATAAACCCATGTAGGTTATGTGAAGGGAATCATCCTATTCAACTTTGTCCTTATTTGGATGAAGCCTCAAAATTATTGGACAACCTTACAGCTTCTCAGCCTCATATTTCCATTGGTTATCAAAATATTTTCCTAGATCCTCCACTAGTTGATGAAGTGATTGATAAGAATTCATCTCTAGTCAATCCCACTCTCTCTGAACATGAATCCCATGAGTCGATTTCCAACTAGCCATTAGTTGAGAAAGTGGTTAACTCAATTCCACCTTCTCTTGATCATACCTTTCCTGTAGAGAGTGAACTTCATACCGCTCAAGTTATTCTCATTACTTTAGGTTCCAATGAACTAGGGGATATTTCTCCCAGTCCCACGACACAGGGAGGAAATCCTCTTGTTCCCATGACATGGGGGGCGAGATCCTCCCATTCACATTGCACAAGGGCGATTTCTCTTGTTCCCACGGCACACCCTCCAAGTAGTATGGTCACTTCCTTTGATTGGAGTTGACTAGCAGGATATCATCTTCCTCCTAATGTGCCCTTCCATATCATAGTACACGATTATAATATGGTCGTACCTAGCAAAATCATAGATGAAGGTGAATCTGTTAGTATTATATCCTCAACTACTTGGAAAGCTTTAGGTTCTCCACAAATTGTGCCCGTTACCCAGAATTTGTTGGATTTTAACAGAGGAACCCGTCAACTGTTAGGGATCCTTCTTCATTTTCTTATTACTTTGGGAGGAAAGATTGTCTAGGTATATGTGATGGTAGTCCAAGGCCCTTTGTATTTTAATTTACTCCCTGGCGTGACTATGTTTAATTCATGGGAGCTCCTGTCTCTTCACTCTTTCATCTGAGGCGTTTCCTGCATGAAGGAAGAGTCGTGACCATTGACCAACTCATGTTTGTTTGTCCTAATCTAAATCCAAATCAACTAAATTCCCTAAATGTTCCTTATATGCAAGTGGTATCTGCCCCGCCATAGATTAATTAAATGGAAACCTGTTCCATGCCCGTGCTTATTGATGATCTGGTAGGTGATGTAGTGCATCATTTACTAGGGGCATTGGAGTCTGATCTTTCCATTGGATCCTTTGATACCTTCTAGGGTGTTGTTCTCCCATCTAATGAAACCCGCTTGGAATCCATGGCCTTCTGCAAGTCATGATCAATGCACTAGAGCATATTTATTTTTCTTGTGTCAAGCTCAAAAAATGAAACAAGGTTCCCTAATGATCTAGGTGGCTCTAGACATAGGCAAAAGACCCAGAGGATTCGGAAAGGGGCAAAATTCAAAGTGGCCATATTGTTCCCAAAATATTACCAGATTGAAGTGCTCGTCGCCCTGATTCCAACGATGTGAACGCCACTCAAATCTGAGCTCGTATGAGGGAGAACGAGCCAGTCAAAGTTTTGGTCAAAGTTGGGTTGTAGGCCAGGTTTAAGTGTCCTACAATTTGACCGACCCCGGGGCATGAAACCTAGCCCCCGAAAGCAGGGGGATTTGCTGGATCATTAATTTGTCTAATATCCTCTCTATTAGACAAATTCAAAAAATGTGTTTTATAACATAAAAGTAAAAATAAAAATATTAAAAAAAGGGTGGCGGGCCATGACCCCCACCACCTCCCCCGGACCCATCATTATATATAAAAAAGTTTAAAATTAAAATATAGCTGATGGGCCATGACCCCCGTCGGCCCCCCCAACCAACACCCATAACAAAATGTATTATTAATGGGCTGGCGTCCATGACCCCGCTAGAACCTCCAACCACATTAAACATATATTAAGGGTTGTGGGCGGGCCACCTCTAGTGGACCCAACCCACACCCAACCTCCGCCTGCCATTTATTGAATTGAGGGTGGCAAGGTTTGGACCTGCCCGACCAGTGTGGCCGGCCCGCCTCCCAGGCACCCTCACAGGCCACCTTAATACAAACAACCAACCTACATTAAAATGCCCCACTAGTTAATGTGCTCCAACCCACACGCCAAAACATAACGCGGTTCCCCAAACAGAAAATCCTAACCGCGCCTTATTTTTAAAGAAAAAAAAATAACAACTGTGTTAAAAAAATATGTGTGAGCGGGTTTGGAACCCTGAACCACCCTTAACAAATTGCCTATCTTAGCTAGCATGCCAACCAACTTCTTTGGAAAATCCGCTCGTTCATTCATATAAACCCTCATTTTCTTAGTGCGCCTGGATGGAGGAAGTGAGGAGTGCACACTTGGATTGAGACATATTTTTTTAATTTTAATTTTACAGGCATAAACATGAATCTGGGAAAAGAGCAGGTGGAACCATGATTGAGCCAAATTCTCAAGAGGACGAAATTTTTTCCCGTGTCCAAATTGGATAAATTTTATGTCGATCTTACACCTCTGAGCGACACGAACCTGATGTCACAGTCAGAATTTTGATCTGAGCAACAGATCTTCAGATGACCCGGAGGAGGGAAACTTTGAGGAATATAGGGGGAATCTAAAAGATTCCTTAAGCCCCAGATTTTCACTTTGTTAGAATTCAGAATTTTGATAATCGATTTTACCCTATTCGATGCCACAAATCTGATGGTGTATTCAGATTTTCCATTTGACCATTTCATTATTCGGCCACTTTTCAAAGTGGAGCATAGGTGTCAGCATTCATGTGCTAGCAGTCATTTCTATGCGATTCGACGTTACGATATTGATGGTATGGCTAGCTTCAGCAGTTTGACATCCTTTTCTTTAGACAGCCCCAAGATGTGAGGCATATGCAATATGTTCATGTACTTATTTTTGCTATGAGATGCATTGTGCCGCACAAATCCATGTTTGATATTTGATGTGGGATTTTGTTTTCTTACTTGTTTCATGGTTCTTTTTTGATGTGACGCAGAATCATCTGTGGGATGTACTTGTTGTCATGATTCGTGATGTTTTTTTTTGAGATCCCTTTGTCTTCATGTTGATGGGATACTCATGTTGTCACCATGTATGTCTGAATTGAGATCCCTTTGATGCCATGTTGGCGAGATGCTCATTTTTGTTGTATGTGAAATTATGTCATACTGGAGTCCTTTTTGGATGAGAGTTCCTGCAGCGGAACATCTCTTGGAGCCACTCCTGCACGAGGGAATATTCCTTGTATGATAGAGAAAACACATGCATGTACATCATCACTCTTTCTAGCACTTAATGCAATGGCCTACACCATCTTGACATCGGGGCCCAGAGATGTATTCCCTCATGGACGAACTCTGTTATCAACGCCTTGTGTTTTATGTTGCTGATTCTTGTCATGTTCCTTTTTCGTTACAACATGCATTTATGTTCACTTATGCTATTTTAAATGCAATTTTAATCACATCAAGAAAGCAAAAGATCTTGGTTAAATCCAGGAGTTGAGTCAACTCGGATCAAGTTTGGTATCGGAGAGGTCTTTGCATGGATGTGAATTGTGAGCGTGAATGATGGAATGTGCAGTGACAGAGGATGAAAAAGCGATGTATGAGACCATGCTCAAAATTTACCAAAGGGTGGAAATAATGTATGAAGCTGTACAAAAAGAGACAGAGGAAAAGGAGCGATTGCAAATTTAGTTGGGAGCCATGGAAGAGGCCCTGGAAGAACTATAACACAACAAATAGAATCTTCAAACAGAGAACATTGAATTGAAGATGCTTCTACGTGAAGAGTAAGAGGAAAAACAAGGTTTTCTACAACAGCTGTAAGCTAAGGATGAGGCCTTGGAAAAGCTTCATCGTGACCCATGTGAGGTAAAAAGTAGTTCTCCATCTTTATGTATGTTTCCTGATGATGATTTCGCTGTTTTTGAAAATCATACCACAGGAATTTGCTCCAAACTGTTGAAGAAAATGGGTTATGAAGGAAAAGGCTTGGGCGTTAATGAGAAAGGCGTTGTCAACCCCATAAAAGTAGGGGAATTACCCCGTCAGGTAGCACTTGGGTATGTGGAAAATTTAGTTGGGGAATGGGCTGAGATAGCTCGCAAACCTCTTGTGGAGTCTTGCCCTCCAATGCTGATGAAGGTGATTTGTTGACCAGGTAACATGCTGTCTCCACTGCCTCTGCCCAAAATTTTTGTCCTAACTCGGCACCACTGAGCATGCTTCTTTCCCTTTCCATCAATGTCTTGTTCGTTCTTTCTGCAACTCCATTTTGCTCAGGTGTGTATGGAGTAGTCTTCTGTCATGCTATACCACACTTCTTACACAATTCTTCAAATTCCTTACTGCAAAACCCTCCACCATTATCTGTCCTCAACACCTTTATCTTCTTCCCTATCTGGTTTTCCACCAGAGCCTTAAATTCTTTAAATCTGTCAAAGACTTCCAATTTCTTCTTAAGGAAATATATCCATGTATTCCTTGAGAAGTCTTCTATAAATGATACATAGTAAATAGACTTACCCAGTGATGGAACCTTCACAGGTCCAAACACATCACTGTGCACAAGCTCTAATATCTGTTTCGCCCTCTTACCACCAGAGGGGAAACTCACCTGATTCTGCTTCCCATATACACAATTTTCACAGAAATCAAAATCTAGAGAGCTATTACTCATACCTTCTACCATACCTGATCCGAATCAGATCCATAAACGACTGTCATAGAACCATGACTAAAATAGGTCGAACAAATCCTTGAAGAATCGAAAACAGCAATCGAAAACACCCTGAACCAGTGGCCATGGCAGTCAACGTGGAACGACAAGGACCTCGATAAAAGTGCGCTAACCGAGGCCCATGGAGACTACGCAGGAGGTCAAAATAGCCCTCGGAGCCCCGGAATGGGAAAAGGAGCCGGTTTTTGATGCTGAGAAAACAAGGCCGAAATGGTAGGGCTTAAGCACTCGGTCACATCGGGGAGCCAGAGGACCGCGGGCGAAAAAAGGAAAAAGCACCAATGTATGATGGTGGGACCCACGGCCTGGAAATTGACGGTTTGATCAGGACGCCCTTGAACGGTAAGAGGTTTTGGAGAAAGCGAAGTGATCACAATCAGCAATCGACGCGTGGCAATGGAGGAGAGAGAGAAACTGCCGTGATCGTGCGTTATTGGTCGAGCAAGTCAACCATGATCGACGTGCGAATGACGTTGGATCTGGAGGAGCCCAGATCAGACGGCTGAGATTGCGCCCGATAGACAGAGCGGAATTGACAGGGGATAAAACTGCAATTTACGAGGATTTGGAATCCATTGACTGCCACAGTGGAGAAAGCAACGAATCAGCAAGCGGGCTGGTGCAGTTTCGATGGAGACACGTGGCTACTTCCTGAGCGTTATGCTAACGCCAAATAGGGAATTTCAAGCACATAGGCAACAGGTGAATCGACGCAGGAAGAAGAGGAAACAAACAGGTTGAGGATCAAATGACTAAAACCATGAACAAAGGCAATCGAATGAGGGAGATCTGAAGGGAGATTCAGCTCGAAGAGTCCAAGTGACCAAGAGAGACAGTGAATAGTGAACCTTGAGAGCAGGACTGAGCATAGAGAGCAGTAAAGCCAATCAGAGGAGACAAAGGGCCGAGCAGACCATAGGTAGCATCGAGCACTAGAGAGCTTGAAGAATCAAGCCTTTCCATAGAGGAATCTGTGTGGATTGAGCATCACAATTGGCTCTTTCCACTGTAGACTGAGGGTCACAAAGCGGGTAGGAAGAACAAGAGTTTGTGTACTCTAAGTGGCTTGGGGAATCCAAGAACCACCCTGCCAAGCAAAAATCTGCTTCAGGAAAACTCATATTGAGTCCCTGTATTGTAATTTCTCTACTCAAAGACATAATAAAACAATGCCACCACTGAAGCTGCACCGGAGATGTAGCCCTGGAGAATAGGGTGAACTCCTTATTAAAAATTGTTTGTGTCTGCTTACTGCATTTCTCTGCTATCTTTCCATTCAAAATGTCTATGTTTTGGCAATCTGATTGATCCATTGTTTCAATAACACAAAATACACACACCAGCACATGAGTTTGTAATACCTTTTGTTAAATAAATCTTTATTGAGGTCACTCATAGAGTGATTATCAGACCAAGTGGTATCAAAACTCTAGGCTGTAAGGTTAGACAAGCTTGTGTTGGTTTAGCTGTGAATGATCACTAGATCAAAGCTCAAATTAGGAGAAGGAGAATTGGTGGAAACTAATCCTGAGGAGAGTCTATGCTTGAAAGACAATGTCAGAAGAAGGTTTTATAGGGCCAGACCCTCAATTCCTAGAATGTTTCCTAGCTATAAAGTCCATGGTGGAAGAAATGTATAGGGACTTTAGAAAGCATAAGGGTGAGGATTCATCAGGCTCTAAACAAGATAAAGAAGAAGATGAACCTCATTCCCATGACCACTCCAAAGGGAAGGAAAAAGAAGAAAGCTTCCCTACACATCCTAGTAGCCCTGTGCATAATAAGAAAGCATCTTTGATTAAGTTAGATGTTAAATTTGATTTTCCTATATATGATGGAGAGTTGAATGCTGAAAAGTTTGAAAACTGGATAAGACAAATTGATGTGTATTGCAGGGTGCAGAACATAGACTCAGACAAGAGTAAGATTCAGCTGGAAAGCCTGCACCTAGGAGGCACTGCCTTGGTTTGGTGGGAAGGCAGAACCCAAGCTGATGTGAAGAAGCATGGTAAGACCATCTCTGTCTGGAGTGACTTTGTTTCTGCCATCAAAAAGCAGTTCTATCCATTGGCCTACATGAAACAGGCCATGATGAGTTGGCAAACTCTTCGGCAGTTGAAATGGCAAAGTGTACAAGGTATACTCAAGAACTCCGAAAGAGAGCATTGATGTTAGGTATTTCATTAGACTCACTAGAAACTCTTTTGAAGTACATTGGGGGTCTACATAGCTACATGAGGCACACTATCCTCATGTTTAATCCCACTAGTATAGATGAGGTATCTGTACAACTACTCATCTAAAAGCAAGAGGAAAGAATGGAAATCCAGAAGTTGGGGGACCATCCCAACCCACTGTAAGCAAAAGAAAGGAGAAAAGAAAGCAGAAATGGAAAGCAAGGAAGGCCAACACTGCAAAAAAAGGTAAAGCTTCATGCACTCACTGTAAAAGGAGGGGCATGATCATGAACACTATTGGATTTTGCATCTAGAGCTGAGACCTAAGAAGTCCGAGGGCAAGAAGAAGACAACTGCTGTAGTTATTCATAAAGATTTGGGTTCAGACTTGGGAGATGAAACAATCATAGCAGCCACAGGTATAAAAGGTAAGAATTCTGAAGCATCTACTAGTAATTATGCTCAATCTCTTATTGATGAAGAACATGAGAGAAAAAGGCATGGGCTTTTCCATATTCGAGTTGTTTCCAAATATCAAAAGATTGATACTTTGTTTGATAGCGACTCACAAGTAAATTAAATTTCTGAAGCAATTGTAAAGAAATTGGGATTAGCAACTACACCTCATAAGAAGCCATACCCATTAGGATGGTTGAATGATAAAGCACAACTACAAGTGACTAGACAGTGCAAACTCAAGTTTTCTTTTGGGTCAGCATTTGTAGATGAGGTTGAGTTAGATGTAATTCCTTTGGATATATGTGGAATTGTTTTAGGAAGTCCTTACTTGTATGATAGAAAGGCTATTTTCTATAGAGCTGAGAACAAGTATCTACTTGTTAAAGATGGAATCGAATACTTTGTGAGAGCTCATAAGCTCAAGAATAATTATACTCTCATAAACTCAGGACAGATGAAAAGAATGATAAATTCATGCAAACAGTTCTTACTAATGGTTGTAAAAGAAAAGAAAACTAACAAAACTGATGTATTTGAGGGTTGTAATTCTGATCAGCAAGCTGATATAGAAAAGATTGTTTCAGAGTATGATGTCTTGTTTCAAGAACCTCAAGGTTTTCCACCCAAAAAGGAAATAGTACATGATATTATTTTGCAGCAAGATGTTCCTTTGCCTAACATTGGGATGTATAGGTTATCTGCTTTAGAGAGTGTTGAGATCAAGAAGCAGGTGCAGGAGTTGCTCGAGAAAGGGTTCATCAGGCATAGCACATCACCATGTGGGTCACCAATCGTTTTGGTGAGAAAGAAAGATGGATCGTGGATAATGTGCATTGATTACTGAGCACTGAATAAAATAACGATAAAAAATCCTTATCCCCTTCCTCGCATAGATGATTTTTTAGATCAATTGAAGGAAGCTGTTTATTTCACCAAGCTGGCTTTGCATAGTGGATACCATCAGGTCAGAGTTGCAGAGCAAGATGCATGGAAGACTACTTTCAAAAAAAAGCAGGGATTGTATGAATGGCTGGTTATGCCTTTTGGCTTGACCAATGCCCCTGCTACTTTCATGAGATTAATGAATGATGTAATCAAACCTTTTCTTGATGATTTTGTTATTGTGTATCTGGATGACATTCCGATTTTTAGTAAAATGTGGGAAGAACATTTAAAGCATGTTAAGTAGACATTAGATGTTTTGAAAAGAGAAAAACTTTATGTTCAACTCTCAAAATGTGAATTTGGCAAAACCTCTCTAAATTTTTTGGGTCATATAGTAGACGGAGGTGAATTGAAAATAAATCCCTCTAAAGTGGCAGTCATTGTAAACTGGCCTAAGCCCAAGTCTGCTACAGAAGTGAGAAGCTTCTTAGGAGAAGCACAGTATTGGAGGAAGTTCATTTCAAACTTTTCCTCAATTGTAGCTCCCTTACATGCTTTGACAGGAATGAACAAGGTGTTTCAGTGGGGAGGAAAACAGCGGAAAGCCTTCGACACCTTGAAAGACAAAATTAGTACAACACCTGTACTAGCACTGCCAGATCTACAAAGACCATTTGAGATACAAACTGATGCCAATGACTATGCCATGGGAGCAGTGTTGACACAACACGGTAAACCCATATGTTATCATTCTGAGACTTTTAATCCTGCAGTAGTTAACTATCCTACCTATGATAAAGAATTGTATGCATTAGTTCAGAGTGTGAAAAAGTGGAAACATTATTTAATGGGCAAAGAAACAGTAATACATACTGATCATCAGCCACTTCAATATCTACACTCCCAAACTAAGTTGCAACAATCAAGACATTACAGATGGATGGTTTTTCTACAACAGTTTCATTTAGTCATCAGATATAAAAAGGACATACATAACAAGGTTGCAGACATGTTATCTAGACCCATTATAAATGCATATACCATCCTTAAGCATAATTATGTACTACATGAAAGCTACATAGAACAATCTGCTCAGGATGTGGACTTTAAAGATGTATATGCAACTTTGAGTCAAGGCAAGAGAGTAGAAGAATTGGACTATCATGTGAAGGACCGACTCTTATATCATTGTGGGAAACTCTGCATTCCACAAACTGAGAGAGCAAAGATAATTAGGGAAGCACACACTTCTATGATATCAGGTCACTTTGGGGTAAGTAAAACAATTGCACCGCTGCAAAGGTTCTTTTATTAGCCAAAAATGAATGAGACAGTTTCTAGATATGTAAAGAGGTGTGCTATGTGTGCTAAAAGCAAGCCCAACAACAAAAAACTAGGCTTGTACACTCCATTGCTAGTTCCTTCTCACCCTTGGGAGAGCATTTCCATGGATTTTGTTGGAGGACTGCCCAAATCTAGGAAAGGTCATGATTATCTATATGTTATTGTGGATAGGTTCAACAAAATGTGTATTTTGATACCCTGTAGCAAACAGATTACAGCTGAACAAACTGAAAAATTATTCTTTGAACATGTATGGGTTCATTTTGGATTACCCACTTCTATTATATCTGATTGAGACACCTGATTTGTGGGGAAGTTTTGGTCCAGTCTATGGGAACTAATGGACACCAAATTAAATAAAAGCACAACTTTTCATCCACAAACAGATGGCCAGACAGAAGTAGTAAACATGACAGTGATCCAGTTACTAAGAGGATATTGCAGCAAACATCCTAGGCTTTGGGATGAGAACTTGTGCTATGTGCAACATGCTTACAATAGAGCTAAACACTCTTCTACACAGAGATATCCTTTTGAGACCTACTTTGGTTTCATACCAAGGTCTCCCTTGGATTTTGTCTTTGGTAAAGATACCATGGTTGATGGACACAGTGATGTGGACAAAGCAACTAGGTTCATTGAATAGGTCCAGGAGATCCAACAGGCAGTATAGGAACAACTAGAAAAGAGCCAAGCCAAGTACAAGGCTAGGCATGATAAGCATCGGATGTAGCATAGTTTTCAATTTGGAGACCAAGTCCGGCTGTATTTCAGCAAGGACAGGATGCAAGGTGAAGGTAAGAAGCTAAAACCTATCAGGTATGGACCCTTCAGGATACTTGAGAAGATTGGTGAAAATGATTTTTTCCTTGATCTGCCAGCTTACATGCACATATACTCAGTCGTGAATGCAGATTGCTTGAGATTGTTTGAACCTTCAATGATTGAGGACCCTGAAGAGTAGAGTCAATTGCCTTCTGTCGATGATCTACTTACTAAAATATCTTAATGAGCTGCAGGAAGATATAGTGCTTGACAGAAAGGTAAGGACGATGCGTAGTGGACAGGTGGAATACCTCAGAATTGGGCTTAAAGGTTCGAAGCCGAGCAATGCGAAGTGGATTGAGATTGGACAAGTGAGACAACAATTTCCTCACTTAGTCGATGCTTAAAAGAAAACCAACTTTTGGTGGTCCAAAAGCTTTTCAGTTGGGAGGCTGTGATCCGAATCGGATCCATAAATGACTGTCATAGAACCGTGACTAAAACAGGTCGAACAAATCCTTGAAGAATCCAAAACAGCAATCGAAAACACCCTGAACTAGTGGCCATGGCAGTTGGCGTGGAACGACGAGGAGCTCGATCAAAGCGTACTGACTGAGGCCCATGGAGACTGCACAGGAGGTTAAAATAGCCCATGGGAGCCCTGGAATGGGAAAAGGAGCTGGTTTTCGATGCGCGTTAGTGCTTAGCGCTAACACGCATCACTGAGAAAATAGGGCCGAAATGGTAGGGCTTAAGCACTCGGTCACATCAGGGAGCCAGAGGACCGCAGGTGGAAAAAGGAAAAAGTGCCAATGTATGATGGTGGGACCCATGGCCTAGAAACCGGTGGTTTGATTGGGACGCCCTTGAACGGTAAGAGGTTTTGGAGAAAGCGGAGCGATCACAATCAACAATCGACGTGTGGCAGTGGAGGAGAGAGAGAAACTGCTGCGATCGTGTGTTATCGATCGAGCAAGTCAACTATGCTTGACATGCGAATGACGTTGGATCTAGAGGAGCCCAGATCAGATCACTGAGATTGTGCCCGATAGACAGAGCAGAATTGAAAGGGGATAAAGCCGCGATTTAAGAGGATTTGGAATCCGTTGACTGCCACGGTGGAGAAAGCAATGAGTCGGCAAGCGGGCTTGCACAGTTCCGATGGAGACACGTGGATACTTCTTGAGCGTTATGTTGACGCCGAACAGGGAATTCCAAGCACACAGGCGACAAGAAAATCGACGCAGGAAGAAGAGGAAATGAACAGGGCGAGGATCGAATGACTAAAACCATGAATGAAGGCAGTCGAATGAGGGAGATCAAAAGGGAGATTCAGCTCGAAGAGTCCAAGTGACCAAGAGAGATAGTGAACAGTGAACCCTGAGAGGAGGACTGAGCACAGAGAGTAGTAAATCCAAGCAGAGGAGACAGAGGGCCGAGCTAACCACAGGCAGCATTGAGCACTAAAGAGCTTGAAGAATCAAGCCTTCCCATAGAGGAATCTGTCCGGATTGAGCATCACAGTTGGCTCTTTCCATTGTAGACTGAGGGTCACAGAGCAGGTAGGAAGAACAAGAGTCTGTGTACTCTAAGTGGCTTGGGGAATCCAAGAACCACCCTGCCAAGCAAAAATCTGCTTCAGGAGAACTCATATTGAGTCCTTGTATTGTAATTTCTCTACTCAAAGACATAATATAACAAGGCCACCACTGAAGCTAGACTGGAGATGTAGCCTTGGAGAATAAGGTGAACTCCTTATTAAAAATTGTTTGTGTCTTTGTGTCTTCTTACTACATTTCTCTGCTGTCTTTCCATTCAAAATGTCTGTGTATTGGCAATTTGATCGATCCGTTGTTTCAATAACACAGAACACACACACACCAGCACATGAGTCTGTAATACCTTCTGTTAAATAAATATTTACTGAGGTCACTCATAGGGTGATTATCAGATCAATACCTTTACCATGAAGTATTCGAAGGCCCTTCTCTCCAATATGTCCAAGCCTTTGATGCCATAGCATGGTCTTGTCTCCAGATACCACTAGATTTTCTGCTCCACTTTCAGGAACCACAAAATTGTTGCACCCATCAACAACAGTGCTACCTTGCAGCTTGTACAGAGTTCGAATTGAAACTCCCCACATCAATACCAGTGCTCCCGAAACCATCTTGCAGGTATCCTTCTCGAACACTATTTTCACACCTGCATAATCCAGCTCGCTTATAGAAATCAGATTTTCGGCTAATGAAAGAATATGCAGAACACCCAGAAGTGTTCTAACCCTTCCACTTTGCAGCTTCAACTTTAATTTTCCGCGACCAACGATTCTAGCCTTCCTGTCATCCCCCAAGAAGACATCACCACCATCATATTTCCCATACTCGCAGAACCACTCTCTATGGGGACTGAAGTGAAAGGATGCACCTGAGTCAATCAACCATGCCTCATGATCTACATGTGTACTTGAAGAAGCCAAGTACACATCCCCACCTTCATCTGAGGTGGTTTTCACCTCTACAGAAGGTGTAACAGTCCAAAAAATAAATATCTAATTTAACATTAATTTAAATGAGAGTGGCACTTACCTAGCCCAATAAACATGTAATTAATTAACTAAATTCAAATTGAATGAATAATACTCACCTGTTTACCTGTGGTCGAAGTAGGCTTACCACAACAAGGTTTTGGGTATGGCTCTCCACCCAACTGTAGGCTCAATTGTGCAACGTCTTGCTACAACTGGCCACCCCTGAGCCCTCAATCAACGTACTGCTGCCAATGACTCCTAGGTCTTAGTATACCATTCTCCCAAGAGAATGAAAGACAGAATCTCAGAAAGATAGAATGCAAGAATGCCTCTCATCTTCCTCGCCATCTATTAAATAGAACAAACATTGGAAGAGGAACCACATGCACACACTCCATGTGTCTCATGCAACTTTCTTTTGATTTCTTTCTTTTTGATAGTTTCATTTTCTTGTTTTATTTCCTTCTTTTTGATAGTTTTCTTGTTTTATTTCTATTTATTCTTATTTAGAGTTTTAGTATGGTTATTACTATTTTTATTTTTATTATTTTTATTTATTTCCTTGTATATTTTTAAATATCATTTATTATTTAACATTTATGATTTATTATTTTTATTATTTATTATTAAGTGATTTGTTATTATTTATATTATTATTATTTATTTGTATTATTTATTATTTATTATTATATTATTATATTATTATTATTTATTATTTATTATTAAGGGGAGCGATATTACAGAAGGAGCATCATTAGATCACTTTCCTTTTTCAGGAGCTTTAGATTTACAATCCCTTTTGTAGTGCCCTTCCTTTCTGCATTTCCACCACACCACCTTTACAGGTTTTCTTGGAGATTTAGATCTCCCACTCGATGACTTATTTTTGTTTCTGTTCTGGGACTGTCCTCTTATAGACAAGGCAACACCATTCTGGCTCTCCATATTTTTCCGTCTCATCTCCTCCGTCAACAAGGATGAGACTATTTCATCAAAGTACAAGGCAGTTGCATTGCTACCTATTGCAATAACCAGAATATCCCACGAATCTGATAGAGAACACAACAAACTGATGCAGTGATATTCATCTAAAATTTTAATATCAACAGATAATAACTGAATTACCACAGTATTGAATGTGTGCATATGCTCTGTCACCGAGTCTCCATCTTTCACCCTCAAGTTATACAGCCATTTCCATAGGAATAATTTATTTACCAAAGACTTAGATTGGTACAAAGTCCCTAACTTGTCCCACAAAGCCTTAGTTGTAGATTCCCTTGATACATTCAACAATACTGAATTTGAGACACACAATCATATTGTGCTCTTTGCCTTCTAATCCAACTTCTTCCATTCTTCGTCGGACAGTCCTATTGGTTTAGTACCCAGATCTACTACGATCCACTGATTTTTGTCCTCCAACTGATCCTTCATCTTGAGTTTCCACAACTCAAAACTTTGACCATTAAATTTCTTATCTCTATCTTTCCACTGCTTGCCATCTTCTTTCAGTGCCAGAATCGATCTTGTAGATCTCCCACTGAATAGGGTTTACCATAGGCCTGAGTGAAACCCCTCAGCAACAAAGGCGTCCCCTTGAAGCCAAAACAACTATGATACCAAATGTAGGTTTTAACCTCGTACAGAAATTACCTGCATACGAATTCTAAAACACATAAAATAAACAATGCGAGAGTATAACACATAAAACACATATACATAGAGATTTTCCCCTAGATCCCAAAACTGGGACTACCAGATTGATTTTTCATTATGTTCCTTTCAATGTTACAATACATATTTATACATGTTGAAGCATCCAATACCATGGACCGAAAACCATCACGTCCAAAACCATGGACCGAAAACCATCGTGTCCAAAACCATGTGCGAAAGTCATGCACAAAACCATAGGTAGGTCCACCCAACCAAATATAGGGTCCAAAAAACAAAATTTTCTGGGGCGCTACCCCGGACTCCATAGAGGGGGGTTAACTGCACCCCTCAAACCACCCGTGACCCCCCCACTATGTAATCGGTGCAACGAAGGGGGGGCTCCGCCCCCCCTCTAACCCCCTAGTTAACTACATGGGCTAGTCATGGAAATAATATGACACAACCCAACAATTCACACTTCATAGATTGTACTGTAAGTACCTTGAGAACCATTGTCGTTATTGGTGGTTCCTATTGCACTTGTTAATGGTTCACATCATTGATCGGTAATCAAGTGGTTTCTACCATGTTTGACTTAAAGACATTTAATCACATGGTTAGATTCGTACTATGGATCGAGAGACAGAGATCAAGACCCTGGATCTAGTTTCATCCATCCAGGTTGCGAGGAGTTTTGTATTCATAACTATACAAAGAGTTTTATGTTTTATGGTTGCATCCATCTTATATCTACTTTGACATGATGTATTTCCATACTATGCTTTAAGACTTTTATGTTCTGAGTGATGATTATTATATTGCATTGTAATCCTTGATTGATTGTTGCAAGTTTCCAACCATGATATCTGATCCAATCCTTGATATGATAAAGTACTTTAGTCCTCACATTTTTCTCACTTTGCACTTTAGGGGGCAATTGTTAACATAATTTTGTCACCATGACAAATAATCATCAAAATTGGATCTCTCGCCATCCATCCAAGTGTCATGAAGCACTCACTTGCAAGTCAACAACTTAAATACCTTGAATAAAGTGGAATTTCTGGATCTCTTGGTACAAAACCCTGCTTTTGAGCATATGTGTGGTTTTGTTGAAAAAAACCACACGTGCGATTTCTTCCATTGTAAAACTATGCAGATCTGTGCTCTATTTCTGAACAAAAACTGTGCAAGTCAATCAATAAAAAGTAAGATCTAGAAGCATTGTTGGGTGAGTCATTCCCAATAGAAAGCCTCAAACTCATGTTTATTCGAGACTAATCTCATTTTTTATGGAAATAATTTCCATTCTTCAAGGAGCCCTCATCCCTCTTTTAGTGGATTTCATCCTAAGACTAAGAATCTCAAACTACTTCCTTTTGGCCTATAAATCAAGCCATAGGTGGGGGAATTGAGGGAGGCTGCTGAAAGTAAGTTTATGCTAGAGTAATTAGGTTGGAGAGCTTATCATTCTTAGAGAGGATTGAGATCATTGGGATGAGATTCACAACATCAAGGCACATGGTTTTTAGCTCCTTTATGTTTATGAAATTAATACAAACAAGTATTTCTTCTCACTTCATTTTTTAATAGATTAATTGATCAATTTCATGGATGGTTTATGTTATTAATATTCTTCCATTTGAATGATGCTATTTATATTTGTCCATTGGAATGATGGTTGTTACTAGTCTCCTTGATCACTAGTTTGAATTATTGAATCATTTATGTCACATATTCCTTTAATCCTTTGTTGTTTCCATGTGTGCGAGTTTAGATTCAAGCATGGATGATCTGCACTGAAGCACAAAAGGGGATCTTCATCAAGCCTGTCGTAATAAGGTATGAATTTCCATTTATCACCTTGTTAGTTTATGATTCAAGACAATATAGGTTTATGGAAGTGTTGAAGCCTCGAAATTTGCTACGACAACATGGGGGATAACCATCTGGTCGGGGAGTAGAATATCGTCCCTTATCTGTTTGGGTTGGTGGCTCCAATTGGATTTATATGACTAGTTTCCCAATCTTTAAAAACATGGTAGGATGGGGTATGCATTTAATTATCAAAGCTGATTCGGTAGATGCGGGTGGTTTCAACAGAAAAATAAAAACTATCTATATTTACTATTTACCTAGGCTTAAATCATATTTGTGCAATCTAGATAAATGAATACCTTGAATGATAATGAAGTTTATTCATACAAGAAGTATAAAAAATTCATAAAACAACTATTTTGATTAAATAGTTAATTGAAATGGTTGACTGTAAAACGTATCGCATCAAATATCTAATAGAATTTTACTTATCAAAATTAAAAATATGGCAGCTCAACTATAATTCAAAAGTGAAGGAATAACATGATGTATTAAAATATGATTGACAAACAATTGACATATAAAAGAAAAAAATTAATCATTCATAAAATAATCACTACACAATGATAAAAATACCCGATTGAAGATGATTGATCCATAGAAAATAAGGCTTCAATCCATGCATTTTCTCCAAGATTGATCACAGGAAAACAAAAGTGCATTTCTTAACAAATTTTTGAGATAAACTTTCATGGACTAGATCTTCAAAAATTAAAGAAAAACTTTAAAAAGTACAAAAGTGTATTTTTTTAAAGAGTCTAAAATAAAATTTTCAGACCCCTTTCTTAATACATGAAAGAATTTTAAATATAAAAAATTATTACAAAAATAGCTAAGCACTAAATTCTGAGGAGTGAAATGACTCTCCTTAAAATTAGTGCCAAAAATGAAAAACTAAAATTGATTTAAAACTTAAAAACCTGATCATGATTGGTGTTGGCTCCTCATTTGCTTCCACTTCTCATAGATATCCATCATAGCTTGAACTTCTAGAGGCTACCTAATGCTTATCTTTACTTGTCTCGCATAAATTGTATCTGATAGCGATGGTGTCATATGGATGATTGAATTGGTTAAGCATCGTAGGGCCATCAATTGACTATGTGGTTTTACCAAATATGACCAATAAGCATCCCAATTCAAATTCAACAACTGTTTGATCTGTTGTTCTTTTGCTGCAAGACTTTCATGCCAAATTAACTACAAATCATCAATCTTGGGCAAATTTCCTGGTGAACATCTTTGAATAAAACCTGCATACCAAAGATTATCATTAATAGTTTCAATTATATTGTTTGATGTTTCTCTTGCACTTGAAACTACCCTTTCAACCTATTTTATTTGGATTTCCCAATCAGTGAAGAGAATGTCCTTATGAGATTCTTTGACCTTTGGTAATTCTGTTGTCTTTCCTTTTGAATGGTCCTGCCATGTGATCAAATTTGATATTTTCTCATCTATTTCTTCAAAATTGATTTTAGCGTCATTGAATCGACCCACTAATGTATTATCTTCTTGGCACAATGGAATAATCTCTATTAACTTCTTACAAAATATTGATTGTTGTTTTGATAGAAACGAATTGATTTCTAAAGCTTCTTTGATGAATTCATCAACTTTTGGGGAATCCTTTATTTGATTTGTAGTAAATTGCAGCTGTGCGATTTCAATATCTTTAGCATTTATTTTTTCTTACCTCTGAAGTATTAGGCTGTCAAAACTCTGTTGCATTTGTTCAAGCCGTGATTTAATCTATTCCTGTGTATTCTCCTTTTCTTTTGTGATTTGATCTTCCAGCTGCTTTATTCTTTCCTCTTTTTCTTTGATCTTCCAGCAGAATCATAAGCTCCTGCAAACTGAGATAATTTGGTCAATTTTTTAGATGGATCTATAGGTGTATCCTTCTAGACAACATCCATTGGTTCGTTTCTTGGTAGGCTAATAATAGTGTGGTCAATTTTTCTCTTTTTCCTTTGCCTCTTCATTACTGCTCGATGTTTGGGACTATAAAAAATATCCAAAGGAGGAATTTCCTCCTCTTTCAAAACAATTTCTGAAGAAGGAAAAGCAGGAATTACTTCGATATCCTTTGAAGTAGTGAGAGATTTTTCTGAAGATTTCTTGGGATGTTTTGGTGTTTTGGGCAAAGTTTGTGCTTGACTCGTACCAGCCTGTGATTCATTGATGATTTGTTCAAACTGCCCCCATTCTTTCTGCATTTGGTCTTGATCAAGTCCTTTCTCAATACTCTTATTGTTGGAAGGTTCTTCTATATCTTTCTCTATAGCAGACTCTTTTTGTGATTCAACATCATTGGATGCTTTATTTGCATCCTCTTTTGAGACATTAGTAGACAACCTTTCTTCCTGAGATTCCTGAAGATTATTTTAAGTAGATTCAAAGGCACATGGGTTAACCTTTGATGTCTGTACTCCTTAAATTCTACTAATTCATCTAGATTCAGATGTAGGGCAGCTAAACTTTGTACTTGTGAAAATTGTTTGGCTACTTCAAAAAGATCGTCAAAATGTTCATCCTCATGAATAAATCCCTTAACCTTGATAGCCGTGGTAAAATCCTAGACAACCTTTATAGGGCCATATTGTCTTTCTTGAAACTCAACCAGATTCAAACTGTGAATGTGTTTGACTTCGGCTTGTGTGTGTATGAAGTCATTTAAGAAATAAACACCACATTGAAGTGGAAAAGTGGGCCAGATAGTTTTTTTAGACTCTTTGAGAGATAGGGTTACACATTTTGTAACTATTTGGTATGCAATTTCTCTGGCTAACAATTTATCAGGGACATACCACGAAATTACATGTGGTGGAGTGGTGCTTCCAAAAACTTTGATATATGTGAAAAATTCTTCTCCAAACCATCTCGCCACAGGTTGAGTATCAGCCTTGGCTTCTTTTGATAACCTTGGGGCTTTCTTGTCAAAGATAGCCTAATAAATAGGGAGCATAACCCCCTGACAAATCTGATAGAAATGTTCATTGAAACAATATTTCCAAAGAGATTTATGATACACATGGATTGGCGTGGGATCCTGAGGAGTCCAGTTCCATCCCATAATTGATAAAGGAAAAACAAAACATACATCATCCATGACATAGGAAGACATATAAAATGGAGGAATGGTTCTTGTAGTAAAATAATGATTCCTTCTATATTCTATGATATGGCAGGCTAAGTTATTGGACAAAATTGTGGCCTAGAATTAGAAGTGACACCAATGAGAAGCACCCATTCCACTAAAAAATTGGTAGCATCTGCGTACCCAAATAACCTACATAGCATTGCAATAATGTATAAATAAGGAGCAACCTGAGAGACTACTAAATGCATACCAGTTCTATCCATATTGTGCTTGCTTAGATTTTCCCTCCATTGTTTTATGACTTTGGAGGGTTCTTCATTTTCAATGGCAAATTTGTCCACAAATGCTTTATCATAAACCTTGTGTGGCAGAGGTAAATGATACATTTTTTTGATATCCTCTGGTTTAAAGGAGTTGATGACCAATTTCCTCGAGGTCATGAATTCTTTGTCCTCAATATTCACATTTTCAATAATCCATTTGACCATATCAACATAGGGTAATAATTTTGGTCTAGCTGCTACTTTATGCAAGACAGAGCATGCAAATTCAGGATAAGAAGCGTCTGAAGATTGCATATAATCTATAATGGCTTCCTTTTGTATTTCCTTCTCGAATAGGCCATAAACATTTTCCCAAGAGCCAATACCACACTCTGGTATACAAGTTGTATCAGAAAACAAAGGTTATGATTATAGTACATCTTCAACCGTGGATTGTGTTCCCTTTCCCTTATTTATATTGATCATCCAGTCGAGTAATTAAGCCTCTGTTACAACGCTGTCACCACAAAGAAGATGAGAGTGATATTGCAGAGAATGAGAAATAGGAGTATAACGACATGCAAATACAAAATCCTTATTCAAATTAATGAAACTGAAACACTTAAATGCATTCATAATGGTGAGAAGACATTGAATTTATTGATTTGGGAATCATAAATATCCATAATCTGAAACGATATCTGTGTAAGATTCAGATTAAATCACATTATGCTAACGATCTTTTCGGAGCAGGTCATTAAAACTTGTTAATGTGACACCCTTAATACGTGAAATATAACTTTAATGACATGTCAGTGGGTCCATATTTCATCACAAATCAGTTATTCGCAATGTCACATGATATGTTTGATTTCCAGTTTTGCGATTCTGCGATTTGCAAGATTGCGATACGACGGATGCGAACATATTTTGATATTACAATTAATTCATTTGTCGGGTCCATCATGATATCGCAATATGTAAAGGAAGGCTCAACATGTTTTATTTCTATTTGCGATGCAAAAATTCTGACCTGATTTGACCGGAAAGGAATATTCTTAGATTTTGCGCATATCGCAAATCGGTGATGCTTCAATTGGTAACATTAACTACTGCACACAAGACTTTTGCGAAATGTGAAATGTGATTTAATATTTGGAGTGGGGTTCTTGGATTTTTTTTTATATTTTAATGAATTTTAAATCAAATTATTTTCTAAAGGGTTCCCATTTGTTATCTAAAGGATTGTAATAAATGGGGGTTGTTGTACAACACAACAGGAAGGAATTAGCTTGATTGTCTGTTTGTTTCTAGTTTCCTTTTAGGATCTAGGGAGATTTCTCTTGTCAGAAAGAGGAATTTATCCACCTAACAACCATGATGCATCATCTTTTATTTTTGGGTGCAGGTGACTGAGAGAGAGGACAAGGCTGTGAAACTGCGTAGAGCACATTTCAGGCCAGGATGCAGGCTTCTAGGCACTGTCAAGAAAAATTGCGTAGAGGTTACCGAGAGGCTGAGATGAGAAGTTCGAAAAAACAATGACTATCTACTGGATCTGGCTTAGCTGGAGGGTAGAACTGCACAAATTTTCCAAGAAGTCAATGTAGGTAGAAGGGAGGACACTGACAATGAAAACTACACAGATTCTCCGAGGAGGCTGGCATCGGGTTGTGGGAGCTTGCTGGCAAAAAATATGTAGAACTAGGAGGCTGTCTTGCAGGACATCTCTGCACAATCTCTGGGCTGAGTAGAGTGTCGAGCAGTTGGAGGACAACCCATGAAAACTACATACTTTTAAGGAGGAGCAGCATGCTAATTAATAAGGGGATTGGCTGATAGAACTACACAAATTTCGAGGACAGTGCAGTGAGAGGCAGGAGTTGCCTCTCCTTCATGTCTACGAAATTTCTTCAGTCAGTAGAGGTGGGCATGCTGGCAGATTCTATACAATTTTTTGGAGGAGTGAAGCTCTAGGTCATTGCCTGGTCAAACTCTTTGGTTGACTAGCAAGAAGCTTGATATATTTGCTGGCGAGCATCATAGATTGAGATGGATTGTTGAGCAACTTCTGCATGGTTCTGGGTGACAGTTAGTTAGGTCAATTCCAGGATTGCATAGTGCAAACTACCTGGGAGGCAGTCTCAAGCTCTGCAATTCTGGGCAATAGTACATGTTCACTGAAGGCTGAGACTGTGTAGTACAGCTTAGTGGAGGTCCGAAAATTGGAGGGTGGTTCGGTCAACAGAGTTCCGACAAAATGACTAAGTGTGTGAGCGAGTGAGCTTGTGCATGCATGACCTTTCAAACACACACTCAACACGACTCGATGACAAGGCACCTCGAACCAACAAGACAACATGTTCAGTGTAACTGACCAACGGGTGCGAGAAACAAGTGCGACACTTGAGATAGATCGTTGAACGAATGCGATGACACTTGCGAAATTTTTTATACAACTTCATTTGGGAGTGCGACATATGCTTACATAGCGAACACAACTTGTACAGAAAAAACCAAACCTTCAACATAGCTAGAACATGACCACAAGCATGACATTGTGACCAACATGCTAAAAGATGTCTGGTGAACGGTCAAGCGAGGAAGGTGCAAAGACTCGACATGAGCTCATGGGATGAGCCCAAGTGTTTGCAAACATCATAGAAAAAACCAAGGAAGCCTCCAAAATTGGATGCAGGCCAAAAGTTTGGAGGGTGTTACAGCCACTACAACACTTGGCGACACACTAGTTGAATACCAGCTCCTCTGTTTTGGTCCATTGACAACATAGGTCCTTGGTCTATCAGGGAGTATTGAATCACTGTGCGGGTTACTTTGGCTTCCTCACTTACCCCATGGACAAACATGGTTCACCTTTTTCTAACTTAGTTAAACACAACAACAAGTTTCAGCTTGATCACAACGTTTCAAAATCAAGAAAGGTAGTTTGGCTCGTGAGTTTAAATTTTTTAGAGTATAAGTTTTCATCTCTGGTGTTGCTCCACTTCTAGCAGGCCTAGAAAGTACCCCGATGGAGTCATGTAGGAACACACAAATTGCTCCACTACTAGTGAGCCTAGTCAGTACCTTAATGGATTTTCATGCTTCACTTCTTTGCACAGGAAGCCTTTCTTTTCTTTCGCTTTTGCATTTCTTAAAAGAGGAGTGTGCATAGGCACTTATTTATTTTTGGGGCAGATGAGGGATCCCGACTTATTGACATAAGAAGAGGTTGTTCCTTCAGAGAATCATGTATGACCACTAATATAGATTTTCTCATTTAGATTTTCCCCTTCTTCGTTTCTAATAGATGGATAAGCTTGAGCACATAGAGCAAAAGGCTGAGTATATGCATGGGGTTTTCCAGTGTGGACACAGGTTCATGGTTGGACCAGAGCTTCCCTTCCAGATGACTCATATTTTCCATCAAGACTTCATTGGTCGAAGGTTACAACCAAGAATAGAGAATACGGACATAAGACTTTCCAAGTGCTGCAGTGTCACAAGGATCCTTGGATCTCAACGACATACTCATTCAAAAGCCAGAACTTAGTAGAGGGCAACACTTAATGGAAAAACAAAAAATAACATTATATTAATCAAACAAACAAAGCGAATAAAAAATAGAAAAGTAAAGCAAAAATACAACAATAAAGCGAAGCGAGCAAGCAAACAAACCAAACCAATTCAACAAGCAAACAAACATGCAAACTAGAAAGATAAAACAAGAAAGAAAGAAAACACTACTCCTACTCCTACGTTAAATAGTCGGGGTTACGTGAAATGAAATTTCCAGTGAAGCCACCATAGGCATACCTGACCTGTAACCACAAAGATATAAGCAATTAAAATAGATAAAAAATAGTGTGCAACAGAAAATACAAAAACTTGAAAAACTTGCACACAAGAGAGAAGGTATTGCTTGTGGGCAAAAAGATGTGTTACAACCACCCAAAAAACATGCTTACCTCTTCAGTGACTACCTTTTTTCAACAAACCTCAAAGGCCTCTTGCGAGTGTGTGTTCTTCTGCACCAAGTTTCTTAGCGAGTGCGAGGAAGCACTGAAGCTTGTTACCTACAACATGACTCACCAGGTAAGATTGTTCCAGCCATTCAGAGATTGGATTATAAAATTTGTTATGGTTGTTTTGATAGACTCATGATCTTTGAGAAGATGGGTTCCTGATTTGAGAGAGGGGATCATGATGGGAATATGGTACGGGTAGATAGATCTGATCATTCTCGTTGGTCATGTCAAGACAGTGAGGAAATGCGATAACCATCATCACAGGCCGAAGTGTCTCAATTGCCTGACAGAAATATGAGGAGAAAGATGTTACACAGTGAAGATCATAGTATGTGAAGTGACTGCCATTAGATATACTATTGGGAAAATGATAAATTGCATCCAGTCACCTAAGATTGAAGAAAGATCATATGAGGTGATCAAGATGCTAGATTCCCAGTTTGACATGAACAAAGAAGATTTTTGAACAATATTGCAAACACTCTGAATTATGGAACCAATTTCAATGTGCAATAGATATGACAGAAAACCCATTGCAACTGGTGAAAAATTGCACAGGCATCATGGTCATCATAGGAATGTAGGAAGGATGCCATCACTATGACTGTGTGAAGCCAGTTGGCATGTGATGCAGGAATCAACCATTATACCCACAGTGTTCATAAACATTACATAAGTTCTATATGCCCCAGGAATTTTAACTCCCAACAAGTTAAAGCTTCAATAGTGAATGGTTAAGGCTCCTTTAATAGTGTCATGCAAAATTATCTATAGACTAGCCACAATCTATACTAAACCCCTCTTTAATCCTTAGTTTACAACCTTAAGCCCGCATATATATAAACCAAACCAAATTATTTATAATGATGATGATTCATGGATTTACCACGTAAATCCTTCATATCGATGCTTTCATTGTTATAACTCTTTATAAGGGCAATACAAAAAAAAATACCTTTTCCCACATTAATGTGGAATTTGCACACTTTCCAATAAATGCCTTTATCGTAATCGGGTTATCGCTCCTCGCGGTCACACTACTCATGCCTCTATCGCATCCAATATGTGATAACGCAATATCAGATTCCAAATATAATAAACTATAACATATGACTCTATCGGGTCTGCATCATCTCTTTCCATTCTGCAGCTCTTCCCGATCTCCAATCTCCGATCACCGCTTATCAGCTATCGACATATCGCTTAATTTCCCATTACAAATTTGCATGTTAGAATTCCATTACCACCACACTCCTCCGATCTCTGATTTGCAATTGAATCACGATCGTCGATCTGGCACTTGATCTGACAGTTGTCGCTTCATCGGCGATCGCTCATCGCAACTGTCCAAGGGCCGACTCCGATATCTCCAAAAGGTTTGTGCCTATGTGACTTAATCCTGGCCATTGATCATAAAGATCCAATGGACCTTGTACCACAATACTTCATTGCTTATTATTCACTTGAGTTTTTACGCATTCTTCAATGGTTTTGGTCCTTCTGTCATTCCACTGCGCGACTCCCCCCCGAGCTTAATCCATATGTTTCTTTAATCAATGTTACTCCAAGACTTTATTTCGATCCTTCAATTGGATTCACAACCCATTACGAGTCTCTGTTCATTCAAAAGGAATCCTGATTCTACATGCTTACACACAGGTTTTAATAAAGCAATTTAGATACTAATTCCGTGAAAGCATTTCCATCACTCATTCCACAGTATTTCACAGGTTCACAACCAAATGTGTTCTAGGCTATTAAAGCACATATAAATACAAATTCCCACACATGGTATCCACAAATCCACATTGGTTTAATATTAAAATATTTACAAGCGAACCAGTCACATTCGACCGATTCAGTCCTTCTCCATAAAATCTGTCTATCACTCTTCCTAACTCCTCACTCCTACTCTTAATATCTTCTAATTCTCTCACTCTCACTAGCCTCTGGCCAACCTTTCTAACCTATCTAACCTATCTAACCTCTTGAATTATCTAAAATATTACAATTTATACAAGAATGGATTCGTGAACCAATTTAGTTCAGATCCAACAATCTCTCACTTTCTCCTAAAGTATCTCTTCAACTCCACCTCTATCTCAAACAAATCCTAAATGAAGATTTTGAATCCCTCAAATCCTATTCAAACCAAATAAATTTAACTGCTTGGCCTAATCTCCACATAGGGAGCATCAATCAACCACTATACCCTTTTTCTCATATCTTACAATAAATAAAATGCTCTCACACATTTAAATAAATAAAATTAACTACACTCTTGTCTTCCAACCCTTTGTTAGTCACAACATGTGATCATTCCATCACATTACTGACTAGGCCTAAATGCTCTTGCATCAAACTCCTAAGGTTGAAATAATTCATGGACTCCTGTTCATGAATCTTTGTACTTCCTCTGTTGTAAACTTCATCAGATTTGGTTTCCCAACTGGTTGCCTGATCCCTTTCATCTGTAGGTGCATTTACTGCCTCCTTTGCTTCTCTTGGGTGCCAAACTTTGTGTTGTGGATGTCATTTTTCTCTGCATTCATAAACATCTCCTTTTCATAATGTTTTGGTTCTGATATCTTGCATAAACATTTCCTCAAACAACATAAATCTCTTCTTCTCTATCCGTTGCTGTCTTGTCAACATCTCAATAGAATTGATCTCCATCTTTATGTATTTTCTCCTGTCCTATACCTGACTATTTCTTTTGATTTCTGACTCGATCACCAGCATCTACTTCTATCTATAACCCATTTTATTTACGTTGTCCTGTATATCCTTCCATATTCCCTTGACTCGCTGACTTTGACAATTACTTATGCTCATCACCTTTGTAGTTTTCATCCTCCACCTATCCGATAGCTTAAGTAGAGTCCTTCCAATCTCAAAAGAATATTGGTTCTTGTTTAATACAAGAACATATAACCTTCGAACTATATATTGTTCCCAAACTGAAAATATCTTAGTTACTGAACTTTGTACAATTCCTTCCATTTTTCTATCAACTTTAACTAAACTGCTCACCCAATTTTCTAATTGCAACCTCAAGATAAACTCTTGACATTTAAACCCCCTTTGTATTAAGAACAAAATCTACCTATGGACTATACTTTCACATCCCCTGCAATCTTCTTCTTCTTCTGCAATAACTTGTTTAAGAGCTATGCCAACTCTCCTTCCTCTATTCCAAGCTTCTGAGTCAACTTGTCACTTACTCTCATCTTCTTGTTTCCATAAGGAAAATCGACTTTCTGCAATTCCAGAATTTACACCTTCCTTCATGTTTACTTGTGCAAACATATCTCCAAGAGTAGTTTGTCCTTCATCCTAAAAACCACATTGAACAATTAATAACTCAAAATCAGAAAATATATCACATTTTCCATCTCTTTCCTCATTAACTCTACTCCATAATTTTTCTGATTTGTCATCCTGTTGATGTATATAGGAAATATCAAACTTGTCATGTGGTCTTGTCTTGAAAAAGTCTTCTTTGTCTTCACTTTGCTATGAATGTTATCTAAGTTTTGAATTTTGTTCTCTGCTCTTCTCCTTGGACTTCCTTCCTTTCATGCTCCTTTTCATTCTTCCGGTTCCTTCCTTATAAATCTGTAAGCCACTAAGTTGTCTTTTCCATTCCTCCTTTGTTTCAATCAAAATCTGCCAATCTCTAAGTTTAGAACCTAAATTTCTATTTGTTTCTATACAGGAAACAGAATCACCATATACCATAGATTTTCCATTCCACTGTAGAGTCCCTTTCACAACAGTGAAAATTACAGTCAACACCATGAATATCACCTTCCAATGTTCCCCTGGGTTTCTCACTACATATGCATAGTTCATAAAAGCATCCTTACCTTCATCCTCTAAGATTGCCTGTCTATTTTCAATTTTTTGTTTACATTCACCTTTACTCTTTTTGCAATTTGTACAAATAACATTGTCTTCAATTTCCAACGGTACATCAATATCTACCAACCTCTCTTTGAGTTCCTGTTTGTCCTCTTTTCCTTTCTTCTTCATAACCTTGAATCAATTAACTGTACCTCCTTAGGTTGAATTTTCTTTATAAACCTTGGTTCTACCATTTTTTATAATACACTCTTTAGTAAGATTCCTCTCCATTAATGATCCATTATGTCTTTCCAAGTTATTTTCTTGTCCATTAACTATCAATACAGGTTCATAATTTTTGAATAAAAATTGAAGAGATAATTCCATTACCTCAAGTGTTTGTACTGCATCTACACTCTTGTTTTCTCTTTTCATAAGGTCGTCTTCATACCTCTTTTCTACTTCTCCTTTTGCAATTTGCAATTTCCTTTTGTCTTCAGACTGTCTGCCATCTTTCTACCAAGTCTTACTGGATTCATCATCTTCATCTTCTTTAGTAGTCTTCAACATTTGTCCATCTCTAGTGTCCTTGAACACATGATTAATCAAGAATTGTTCTATGACATCCATCTCTTCTAACAGTTTCATTTCTTCAGCAACTTGCATAAACATATCTTCTAAAGGTTGTTCATTACCTGCATACATGCACATATCATTAGTTTCAAAAATACTAGGCTCCTTTTTCTTTTATGTTTCAATCATCACATCTCTCTGCTGATTCGAACTCATCCAATAGTTCAAGAAATCATCAATGATTCCTTCTTCAGTAAGGTAAACCTCTTTCTTGTGTCTACAATAGCTGTCTTCCATCTCTAACTCAACTGCTCTAATTTCTTCTCTTAATTTGATATACTTTATCCACTTTATCTATTTCTGCAACATCTTCCACTTTATCTTCTTTCTTTTCATAGTCCAACCATACCTTTGGTCCTCTTCACAATTTTCTAGCAGCACTATTATGGCATCCATAATTGCCTTTAGTTCTATAATTTCTCTGTCAAATACCTCTTGACTCATCTTCTCTCCTTTGCCTTTTTCCTTGGCATCCTCCTTTCTTCTGTTGTGGCTTCTCTCTAAACCCCTACTATGACTATCAGTAGTCATTTCCTCGTTATCTCTATGAGCTTCTCACTCACTATGAGTTGCACTAAGCCTCTGCGACAACAAGTCCTCCCTGCTGTCACTTACCTCACCAATCCCTTCTCTGGACTTGGTCTTTTGGAAAGCACTGGTTCTCTATCTCTGGAACCTCTTGAGCATTCTCTTCTTCTCTTTTTAGGCTTGTATCCTCAACTCACCTTCTCTTGAGAACACTTTAACTATCCTCCCTGTCCAACTTTCAGCTGGAATATTTAGGTTCACTGCCACTAACACAACTCCTCTCTTTCTTTACACAGTCTGCTACTGTGTGTTGCTGCTATCACTCTCTTCCCTTATAAAAACAATTCAAATGAACCAATATCAAAATACAACTCATACCTGCTGATCTATCTCTTTCATCTTTCACTGGCTGGGCAATACACACGCTGCTTTACTTTTCACTGTCTGCACTTCAATTATTTTTTCAACCGAATATATGTTCTTGTTTAGTACATCGATATTCACTTTCTTTCCCTACGATATCTTTGCTGCAATTTCTTCACTTGCTCCTTTGTCACAACTACTTGCTGGAATTTAATTACCTACTACTTGCATTCACCTGCACATACCATTAAAACTTTAAAACTTACATAAATCCTTTCTGATCCTATCTTCCTCAAATCCCTTTTCCACAACCTCTTTTGAATGAACTAATTGAAGTCTTCATTGCTTGTAACATTTCAGAACTCTTCTATGCATGAATCCTTATACTCTATTCTCCCTCTATATTAGATCCATTACAATGCTAATTATAGATATGTTGGGAATAAAATTGAGTCCCTCAACCAATCTCCACATAGTATTAACCTGGCTCTAATACCACAAATGACGCAGGAATCAACCATTATACCCACAGTGTGCATAAGCATTGCATAAATTCTATAGGCCCCAAGAATTTTAACTCCCAACGAGTTAAATCTTCAATAGTGAATGGTTAAGGCCCCTTTAATAGTCTCATGCAAAATGATCTACAGACTAGCCATAGTCTATACTAAACCCCTCTTTAAACCTTAGTTTACAACCTTAAGCCCGAATATATATATAAACCAAACCCCATTCTTTATAATTATGATAATTCATGGATTTACCACGTAAATCCTTCATATCGGGGCTTTCATTGTTATAAACCCTTTATAAGGGTAATACAATCAAAAATACCTTTTTTCACTTTAATGCAAACTTTGCACACTTTCGAATAAATGCCTTTATCGCAATCGGGTTATCTCTCCTCGCGGTCACACTACTCATGCCTCTATCGCATCTGATATGAGATAACGCAACATCGGATTCCAAATAAAATAAATTGTACCATATGATTGTATCGGGTCTGCATCATCACTTTCCATTCTGCAGTGCTTCCCTATCTCCGATATTCGATCACCACTTATCAACTATTGGCGTATCTCTTAATCGCCCATCATAATTTCACATGTCAGCATTCCATTACCTCCACACTCCTTCAATCTCTGATTTGTGATTGAATCGCAACCATCGATCTGGCACTTGATTTGACGGTTGTCGCTTCATCAACGATCACTCATCGCAACTGTCCAAGGGTCGACTCTGATATCTCCAAAAGGTTTCTGCTGATACGACTTAATCCTGGCCATTGATCATAAAGATCCAACAAACCCTATACCACAATACTTCATTACTCATTGTTCTCTTTACTTGTGTTTTTACGCATTCTTCAATGGTTTTGGTCCTTTTGTCATTCCGCTGCGCGACTCCCTCCTAAGTTTAATCCATATGTTTCTTTAATCAGTGTTACTCCAGGACTTTATTTGGATCCTTCAATCAGATTCACGACCCATTACGATTCTCTATTCATTCAAAAGGAATCCTAATTCTACATGCTTACAAACAGGTTTTAATTAAGCAATTTAAATACTAATTATGTGAAAGAATTTCCATCAATAATTCTACAGTATTTCACAGATTCACAAGCAAATGTGTTCTAGGCTATTAAAGCACATATAAATACAAATTTCCACACACGGTATCCACAAATCCACACTAGTTTAATATTAAAATATTTACAAGGGAACCAGTCACATTCGATTGATTCATTCCTTCTCCATAAAATCCATCTATCACTCTTCTTAACTCCTCACTCCTACTCTTAATATCTTCTAATTCTGTCACTCTCGCTAGCCTCTGGATAACCTGTCTAACCTATCTAACCTCTGTTGGCATTATGGCTAAAGTGTTGTCCTTGATGGCAACCCATTTAGGTGATAGATCACAATACTTCAAGTCAGCAGCAGAGATTGATGATCAACTATCAAATATTGAAGAAAATAAGGGGTACGCAGGTACACCTTACATAAGGTGCGTACACGCAGGTCAGTGTTACATAAAGTGCGTACATACCCGCAGTTATCCCATTCAGGAGGTGCGTACCCCCAGTGCACACATTTCAAGGCAAAGAAATTCACATGTGGGGTTTTCTTATGTTTTACTCTTGGTATTTAGCCGACGATATTGGGTTATTATGGTGTCGGCTCGTGGTATTGATCCATGTTTTAAGGAAGAGCTTTCCTATATAAAGCAAAGGAAATCATTTGGCTTGAGCATGTTTTGGGTTGGGTATCTTACGAGGGCTAGATCTGGTCTAGATCTAAATAAGGCGAATCTATTGATGGACTGAGATCTCTTCGGCGCATGTTCAGATCTGTAGATCTGACTGTCTGGGTTATTTCTGAAGTCTTGAAATCATCTATGCCCAAAGGTACGCAGGTACAGTGAAAGAAAAGTGCGTACGTACACAGGAACGAAGCGTTTCAGGTGCGCCGGTATGCAGGCACAGAAGGGTTGGAGGTGCGGAGGTACGCAGGCACAGAAGGGTTGAAGGTGCGGAGGTACGCAAGCACGGAAGGGCTGCAGGTGCGTACATACGCAGGCACAGAAGGGTTGTAGGTGCGTACATACGCAGCCACAGAAGGGTTGCAGGTGCGGAGGTCCGCAGGCAGTTTAATGGACTCAGAGCGAGGTACGCATGCTAGCAGTTGAGCAGGGTGCGTACATAAGCATGCTAGAAGTTGAGCAAGGTGCATACTGTAAGCAGGCAAGCAGTTGAGCAGGGTGAGTACAGTAAGCAGGCGAGCAGTTGAGCAGGGTGCTTACGTAAGCAGGCGAGTAGTTGAGCAGGGTGCTTACTTCTCTTAAGATCTTTGTTTATCATTGTTGTGTTCTGGGTTTGGTCCTATTATTGTTGATCTGGTTACTATAGTTGATTGGGTGATACTCTTATACTTGATGATCATTTGATGCTTATGGATCCAGTTTGAAAACTTATGAAAAGTGGTCCTTGTAAGAAAAGAAGTAGGGGGTTGTAGCTCCCTTCCAGGAGAGATTGGAAAACGAGAGAGAGAGTTGTAGCTCTCTGCAGGTTGCAGCCTACGTACTGGTAAAGGACTGCACCAGTACAAAACCATTGTAAAAGGAGTTTCTAATTTAAAAGAAGATAGAGACATATTGCAGCAGGTGGTTTTCACCCACATTGGGTTTCCACCTTACATCTTGTGTTCTTTGGTGTGACTATCTGTTTTCTTTTGTTCATGCTCATTATTTTATGGTACTGACATGCAAAAATAATTCAAAGAACAAATAAAGAAGATTTATTAAAAGAACTAGATAATACTGATTCACCCCCCCTCTCAGTATTATTTGCAACAATTGGTATCAGATCAGGTCCTTCAGAGAAGCTTGATCGCTTGAAGGTAGATCGTTCATCATGAGCAACTACGAGAGAGAAGCATCAATCAGGCCACCGGTTTTTGATGGGACAAACTTCAATTATTGGAAGGTAAGAGTTACTGCCTATCTTCAATATCTTGGTACAGAAGTTTGGGACATTGCAGAGATAGGCTACGCTTTTCCTTCAGCTACTCCTACAGATGCAACCGAGAAAAAGAAGTATGAAACAAATGCGAAAGCAGTCAGTACTCTATTAGGATGTATATCTCAATCAGAATTCATGAAGGTAATGCACTATAAATCCGCAAAAGAGATATGGGACAAAATTGTCACGAGCTATGAAGGAGATGAACAGGTAAAGCGTGCTAAACTTCAAACTCTCAGAATTCAGTATGAGACTCTCAAAATGTATAATGATGAAAGTGTGGCTAACTATTTTCTTCGGGTAGATGAGGTTGTTAACTGTATGAAAAATTTGGGTGAAGAAATAAAAGAGGCTATTGTAGTTGAAAAGGTTCTAAGATCATTGTCCCCGAAGTTTGAATCTAAAGTATCTGCAGTAGAAGAAAAGGAAAATCTACGAATTCTTACTATGTCTCAGCTACATGGAATTATAACTGCTTATGAAATGAGAAAGGGAGGTCCATCAGACAGAAGAGAAGCTGCTTTCAAGGCATCAGGCAAAGGAGATTATTATGAAGCGAGCCACGTCCCAGAAGAAGAGGAAGAAGAATCAAATTTTGTCAGAAATCTTCAAAGGGGTTCTGGAAGGTTCAGAGGTAAGTTACCTTTTAAATGCTTTGCTTGTGGAAGAGTAGGTCATTATGCTGCAAAATTTCCTTATAAGGATAAAGGAAAAGAACCTACTAGATGGAACAAAAAACATAATGCAAATAAGAAAAGCTACTACACTCATGAAGATAGTGATGGTCTATCAAACAGTGATGAAGATGAACAAGGTAATGAATATAAGTTGTTAATGGCATTTGAAGATGATCATTATATGGATGCTATAAATGTGGATAACCTTTATGATGAAATTACTAGACTCAAGAGATGTATAGAAGAAAAGAACATGATCATTGATAATCTACAATTTCAAATTGATGAAAAGGAAAAACATCTTGAAAAATTAGAAGGTGAAATTGTTGGTCTTAGAAAAGAGATTGAGAAAACAAAAGCTATTAATCTCAAGTTTGTCAAAGGATCTGAAACTTTGGATGAGATTATCAATGTGCAGCGGTCTCCACTAAACAAGACAGGTCTGGGCTATAATGGAGAAACTTCTCAAGCATCCACCTCAAAAAGTTATCTTGATGCAGCAAGAAGAAATGAGCAAAAGCACAATGAAGATCATCAGGTAAAGCAGGGACGAATTACAAACAAAAACTATCAGGGGCAATCCATCTTAAGGGTAAACAAAAGCTACAACCAGCCACAGGTAAAATCTTCTCAATTTGGTTTAAGAATAGATGACAATAGAAATTACAATCAATTGGCTGGTAGATTCGATAACCGCAGAAGTTTCTTCAATGGAAAATGCTTTTCTTGCCATAACTTTGGTCACAAAGCAGCTCAATGTGTTGCATATAAAACGATCATGACTAGGGAAGCTCAAAAACAAAGAAGTATGACGGGGATTACAAAAAGGACCTATAACAACTTTTCGGTTCTTGAAAAAGAAGTTGAATGTTCTATTTGCAATAACTTTGGTCATGAAGACTCTGAATGCAGGAGCAGGTTTCAGCAGAAAAAGGAACAAGCCTCAAGCACCAAAACATGGAGAATAAAGGAACCTCAAACATAAAGATGTGGGATAGCATTTTATGCAGAAGGACAGGAAAATCTATGGTACATTGACAGTGGATTTTCGAAGCATATGACAGGTGATAAAGAAAAACTTGAGTCTTATTCTACTCTAGAAAAGGGAAAGAAAGTCTCTTTTGGAAATGATACTCCTGCAACTATAAAAGGAAAAGGCATTGCTCAGTTAAAAGAAAAGGTCAAGGATGGAAATGTTTTGTATGTTGATGGATTGAAGCCTAATATTCTAAGTGTCAGCCAGATGTGTGATCAAAGAACTGAGGTTATATTCAGATCAAATGGATGTCTTGTTCGTGATCTTGATACAGGTAAAACAGTGATCAAAGGTAAAAGAACTCCAAATAATTTGTACATATTTGAAGAAGGACAACAACAATGCTATCTGAGCAAGGATGATGAGCACTGGTTATGGCATCAGAGGTTGGGACATCTAATCTTTTCACAAATAAGGAAAGCATGCAAATATCAGGCAGTTCGCGATCTTCCAGATATCAAAATTCCTGACAACACCATATGCAAATCATGTCAGTTTGGAAAACAAACCAGAACTAACTTTCCAGAGAAAGAAGGATCAGCTAGCATGCCTCTTGAGCTAGTACATACAGATACATGCGGTCCTTTCAGGAAAAGAACACCTCGAGGAGAAGAATACTTGATATTATTCATTGACGAATTCTCCAGGTTTGTCTGGTTAGGACTTATGAAGCACAAAGATGAAGCATTCGAAAAATTCAAATCCTTCAAAGCCTTGGTTGAAAATGAATCAGGTCACAAAATTAAGTGCCTTAGATCTGACAGAGGTGGGGAATTTACTTCAAATGAATTTTTCGATTTCTGTGAAGAACATGGGATAAGAAGAGAATTCTCTACAGCAAGAACTCCTTAGCAAAATGGAGTTGTGGAAAGAATGAACAGAACAGTCCAACAAATGGCTCGTGCTATGCTTGATGAGTCAGGAACTCCCGCAACTTTCTGGGGTGAAGCTGCACATGCTGCAGTTGTTATTCTCAACAAAACAAATGTCCGTGTGAACATCACTCAAACTCATGAGCTTTGGAGTGGTAGGACTCCTTCAGTAAAGCACTTCAAAATCTTTGGGAGCAAATGCTATATCAAGAATACTAATGAGCAGCTTGGAAAACTTGAACCTAGAGCAGATGAAGGCATTCTTCTTGGTTACTCTCCACATAGCAAAGCATACAAATGCTACAATAAAAGACTTGGTAGAATTGTTGACAGCATTGATGTAGTGGTTGATGAGAAGGGATACATTCCTAGGCAAGTACATCATGAAGACATCGAAGAAGATGAAGGCTACCCCCAACGACAGAATGATGAAGAAGAAGAACCTCAAGAAGAACCTCAAGAAGGACCAGAGGAGTAAACAAGAATAGAAGAAAAGACTCCATCCAGATATGTTCAGAAGAATCATCCAGAATCTCAGATTATGGGGCAGAAAGAAGCAGGTGTACAAACAAGAAGAACAGTTGCAGAAGCTTCAAGCTATTTGGCATTACTCTCCTCTATTGAACCACAAAATGTGAAAGAGGCATGCGAAGATGAATGTTGGGTGAAAGCAATGGATGAAGAACTTGAGCAGATCGAAAAGAACAACACTTGGGAGCTGGTTCCTAGACCAAAAGATAAGAATGTTATCGGAACAAAATGGGTCTTCAAAAATAAATTGAATGAAAATGGAGAAGTAATTAGAAACAAAGCCATACTTGTTTGTAAAGGGTATGCGCAACAAGAAGGAATAGACTTTGAAGAAACCTTTTCTCCTGTTGCAAGACTTGAGGCCATCCGAATGTTCCTTGCTCTCTCAAGTTTTCAAAACTTCAAAGTATTTCAAATGGACGTGAAATCAGCCTTTCTGAATGGAGACTTGGAAGAAGAAGTGTACATTGAACAACCAGATGGGTTCATTCTTGGAAATGATCCAAATCTTGTATGCAGATTGAAGAAGGCTCTCTATGGTCTCAAACAAGCTCCAAGGGCTTGGTACTACCGTTTGGACAAATATCTTCATCAACAAGGCTTTTCAAAAGGATCAGCAGATAGCAATCTTTATATAAAAGTTGAAAATGACAAATTGCTAATACTTGTTGTGTATGTAGATGACATTATTTTTGGGAGCAATGAAGAAGCTATGAGTCAAAGTTTTGCCTTGGTCATGCAGAAAGAATTTGAAATGTCCTTGCTAGGAGAACTGACATATTTCCTTGGTTTGCAAATCCAACAAAAAGAAGGAGGAATCTTTTTATCTCAAACCAAGTATCTCAAACAGATTTTGAAGAAATATGGTATGGAAGATGCAAAACCAGTATGTACACCCATGGTCACAAGATGTAGCCTCAGTGCAAATGATGAATCTGCAGCAGTACATCAACCAACCTACATATCTATGATTGGAAGTTTACTTTATTTGACAGGTACCCGACCGGACATCATGCGTGCAGTTGGAATAGTTGGAAGATTTCAGGCAAATCCGAAGGAGACTCATCTTCAGGCAGTGAAGAGAATTTTCAAATATCTTCAAGGGACTCAAAATTATGGCTTATGGTATCCTAGAGATACATATCTTACACTTCATGCTTATACAGATGCAGATTGGGCCAGAAGCGTGGATGACAGGAAAAGCACAAGTGGTGGTGCGTTCTTTATGGGTTCCAGACTGGTATCTTGGTTCAGCAAGAAACAGAGTTTAATTGCCTTGTCTACAGCTGAAGCAGAATATGTTGCTGCTGCATCTTGTTGCACCCAACTCCTTTGGATGATGCAGACTTTGCAGGAATTTCAAATCACTTGTACACCACCAATCCCCATCTTATGTGATAACAGAAGTGCAATCAGCATCTCAAAGAATCCTGTTATGCATTCAAAAACCAAGCACATACCAATCAAGTACCATTTTCTCCGGGAACAAGTGCTTGAACAGAAGGTCAAGTTGGAGTATGTTCCTTCTAAGGAACAAGTTGCTGATATTCTCACCAAACCATTGCCCAGGGACACTTTTGAATACCTCAGGCAAAAGCTGGGGGTTGCTGATGCATCATCTTGTTGCTGAACCTCTTCTGATTGATGGTACAGGTTCAGGGGGAGCATCTAATGCATTGTTGGCATTATGGAGGATGTGCAAAAGGAGATCTTGGAAGTAGCTGCAATATGTCTCTATCTCTTTCATGGTGGATTATGGTTCTTCGTTGCAAATCTGGTTCATATTCAGGGGGAGCATGTTCTTAGGGGGAGCATAACCCTTTGCCCTTGATGTCAAAGGGGGAGAATGAAGCTGAAGTCTTGAGGTCGCCATCAAGTCCAAAGGGGGAGATTGTTGGCATTATGGCTAAAGTGTTGTCCTTGATGGCAACCCATTCAGGTGATAGATCACAGTACTTCAAGTCAGCAGCAGAGATTGATGATCAGCTATCAAATATTGAAGAAAATAAGGGGTACGCAGGTACACCTTACATAAGGTGCGTACACGCAGGTCAGTGTTACATAAAGTGCGTACATACCCGCAGTTATCCCGTACAGTAACAATACTCATCTGACCATGTCTTCTTATAGCTATTATAGCAGCAACTGACCAGTTAACCAGCAGCCATTGAGGTTACCGCGGGTTCTTCTATTACGTACGCTTATGACAAAAAGTAGGGCAGGGTAACAAATGGATCTTTACCTTCTTACCTTATGAAGGGAAGGTAGGTTTGACAAAGAATAGGTGATTGAGTCTTTACCTTGTCAGGAGGTGCGTACCCCCAAGGCACACATTTCAAGGCAAAGAAATTCATATGTGGGGTTTTCTTATGTTTTACTCTTGGTATTTAGCCGACGGTATTGGGTTATTATGGTGTCGGCTCGTGGTATTGATCCATGTTTTAAGGAAGAGCTTTCCTATATAAAGCAAAGGAGATCATTTGGCTTGAGCATGTTTTGGGTTGGGTATCTTACGAGGGCTAGATCTGGTCTAGATCTAAATAAGGCGAATCTATTGATGGACTGAGATCTCTTCGGCGCATGTTCAGATCTGTAGATCTGACTGTCTGGGTTATTTCTGAAGTCTTGAAATCATCTATGCCCGAAGGTACGCAGGTACAGTGAAAGAAAAGTGCGTACGTACGCAGGAACGAAGCGTTTCAGGTGCGCCGGTACGCAGGCACAGAAGGGTTGCAGGTGCAGAGGTACGCAAGCACAGAAGGGTTGAAGGTGCGGAGGTACGCAGGCACAGAAGGGCTGCAGGTGCGTACATACGCAGGCACAGAAGGGTTGCAGGTGCGTACATACGCAGGCACAGAAGGGTTGCAGGTGCGGAGGTCCGCAGGCAGTTCAATGGACTCAGAGCGAGGTACGCAGGCTAGCAGTTGAGCAGGGTGCGTACATAAGCAGGCTAGCAGTTGAGCAGGGTGCATGCTGTAAGCAGGCAAGCAGTTGAGCAGGGTGAGTACAGTAAGCAGGCGAGCAGTTGAGCAGGGTGCTTACGTAAGCAGGCGAGCAGTTGAGCAGGGTGCTTACTTCTCTTAAGATCTTTGTTTATCATTGTTGTGTTCTGGGTTTGGTCCTATTATTTTTGATCTGGTTACTATAGTTGATTGGGTGATTCTCTTATACTTGATGATCATTTGATGCTTATGGATCCAGTTTGAAAATTTATGAAAAGTGGTCCTTGTAAGAAAAGAAGTAGGGGGTTGTAGCTCCCTTCCAGGAGAGATTGGAAAACGAGAGAGAGAGTTGTAGCTCTCTGCAGGTTGCAGCCTGCGTACTGGTAAAGGACTGCACCAGTATAAAACCATTGTAAAAGGAGTTTCTAATTTGAAAGAAGATAGAGACATATTGCAGCAGGTGGTTTTCACCCACATTGGGTTTCCACCTTACATCTTGTGTTCTTTGGTGTGACTATCTGTTTTCTTTTGTTCATGCTCATTATTTTATGGTACTGGCATGCAAAAATAATTCAAAGAACAAATAAAGAAGATTTATTAAAAGAACTAGATAATACTGATTCACCCCCCCTCTCAGTATTATTTCCAACAACCTCTTGAATTATCTAAACTATTACAATTTATACAAGAATGGATTCATGAACCAATTTAGTTCAGATCCAACAATCTCTCAGTTTCTCCTAAAGTATCTCTTCAACTCCACCTCTATCTCAAACAAATCCTAAATGAAGCTTTTGAATCCCTCAAATCCTATTCAAACCAAATAAATTTAACTGCTCGGCCTAATCTCCACACAGGGAGGATCAATACCCCACTATACCCTTTTTCTCATATTTTACAATAAATAAAACACTCTCACACATTTAAATAAATAAAATTTACTACACTCTTGTCTTCCAACCCTTTGTTAGTCACAACATGTGATGATTCCATCACATTGCTGACTAGGTCTAAATGCTCCTGCATCAGGGTGTGGTGAAATGGGAGGAAATTGATTCGCATGATAAATTTTGCGCTCGTAATCACACAGGGAGATTGCTAGTGTGATGAGTGGGTAGATTTGAAGTGTAAGATTTGCAAGAAGACCAAGGAGCTGATCATGAGAGAGAACATCTGATAAGTATGATTCCAGACAAAGATAGTCTTTGAGATGATCAACTTCACATTTCCATGATTGCATGAGATATAAACACTCCCAACCTAAATTGGATGTAATAGAAGTGCATGAAGATGGACACGCTGTAACAGAATTTTGGATTCAGTCAGTAGTGAAAATTTGAAAATTTGAAATATGATACCCATAATAGTAAACATTTTTAACATGGGGATCCACATCAAGTGAAGCCATGTAGATAGATGGATTGTGCATGAGAAACTAGTTTTTATTCGATTCGAGGAGCCTACCAGAATCGTGAGGTCCTCACATAATCATCTTCGGGTGTTGAAGTGCCTCAACTCCCTGACACATCCCAGAACATTCCAGAATTGAAAATTTGAATTTTTAGATGTGAACTAGATCATGGATGGCTTGAGGATGGATGTTTTTGTTGATTTCAAAAATGCTCTTAGGATGGCATCCATCTTTGTCAGAGGCCTCATGAAATTTTCTAGCTTCGGCAAGTTGACTTGACGAGTTGTCTTCATGCAACACATAAGATGATGACGAGTGGGAAGAGTCCTGTGCATTGAGACTGTTCTCATCATGGAAAACCTCACTGCTTGGTATCAATTAAGGAGATAACTCATTAGATGAAGAAGCAAGAGAACAGGGAGTATCTTCGGCGCATGTAGATGCGCTATGAATGGTAGGCCACATAAGTAAGCGAGGTGAAAAGGAAGTTTCAATATAAATTTCTACTTTGACTGTTGCACATTCTAGATCTGAGTTAGAGTGTACATGAGAGAAAAACATATCACATGATGTTCTTGGGTGTTCATCACAAAATATAGAAGCATGGGAGTGATGATATCCCAAGACTGGAGGTTGATCGAAAGAATTAATTGTGCATGATGTTTCACTAAGATTAGCAGATTGAGAATCGATTAAGAATGGAAGATCAATGTCTTGATGTGAACCATTTTAAAACATAGAAGAGGAATTGATTGTGTCTTCACCTTCCTGCTCCTCCACCTATATAATGAGACTGCTTTGCACATGACTGCAACTTCAGCTAGCAGCTTTAGAATAAAGGGAATGTGCGCATCTATCTTATGAAGAGATTGATCAAGTGAGTCATGGTACAAGGAGTCATGGCTTGTGGATGATAGAGGTTAGAAAATACATAGATTAGACTCGAGACTTGGATTATGAATGTGTTGATAGTGCTTGACCCACCAACATGTCAGGGGATCTCCCCGATAAGAAGTCCAAACTAGACCTCAGACCATTTGGTGTAGGAGTCCCAACAGTGGGTAGTACAATATCGCTTTGACCACGGTTGTGCGCAGAGGTGAGTAAAATGTCCTTGTTAGTAGAAAGGGTGTGACATGTGCAACAAGTCAAGAAAGGTGCATGAATGTCTCTAACACACAGAACAGGGAAATGATTATGCCCCTTGGAAACCTATGACAAAACGTAGCTTGGAAGGGAACACACGAGGAGAGATACATCACAAGCTGGAAAGCAGGGTAGCCAATGATACAAAGTGATGGTTAAACCAACATCACATCTTGAAAAGATTCATAAAAACATATATAGAAAAGTCCATACATACATGCTTAAACAACAACTACATGTATCATTAGAGTAACCAAGATCGCTGAAATACAATAACAACATATGCATGAAATGTGTTGGCTATGTTATATTAAGAAAGTGAATGATCGAATCATACATACAACTATGACCAACCACTAGTCCCGACAACGGAACATTAAAATCACTATCGCATGCTCCTCCAAAGAGATATACTAGCTTTGCACTGTGGAGAAGCCAAGGCTTGTTACAATACACTCCAAGCTTTATCTAAGATATACCTATAGGAAGCTTGTCTCCCAAAATCCTGTAGAATGAGTTAGGAGGTTTTATAAATAGAAAAGGGTGGGGTGACCCTTGACATTCCCCTTTGTGACCCTTCACCTACCCTCATGACTCTTCAACTACTACATGAGTGTTACATTCTACTATTGACACTTAGTCTTTCACTTTTACAAGATGTTACATTACAATCTGCACATGTACCCATGTGAGACAAAATAGGCTTGAGTAAGCCATGCAAGGCATTACTAAGGGTTGGACAGCTATGGGAAGACTAACTCTTCGACATCCTCGTGATGATTGATGGTGGCGAACTGATGCCAAGCTTGGTAGTCCATTATGGTGTCCGCATGCTCAATGGTGACATCCTACTCAAAGTGCACTCCTACCTCTGTTGCATCCGGGTACAATGATTTGGCACCTCTGTCCAACTCATCTGATAACATGTGCATCATAGTTTTGAGTGCAACTGGACCAACAAAATATTGATGTATAATGTCTGCATTGATCTCCAAGTTTGCGCTGGTGGCTACGCACATCAACTCATCAAAGTACATGTCCAGCTCTAGTCGGACTTGGTTCTTTGACTTCACCTCAGTGAGTGTGCCAATAGATGGGATCATGTTCGTGCGCACAATAACATCCATGCTCCTGAACACCCGTGCATGTGAAGCCTGCAAACTAGTGATGAGCCGCGAGAGTTCCTCATAGTTCTGGATCTGACTCTGGATGCATGCTTTCAACTCTACCATTTTCAACTTCATCATATTTGGCAAGTGCAATGGTGCTCCCTTGTACCTCATTGTCCATGTTTGCATGCGATCAACAACAGTATGTAGATTTGACAAGATCCATGCTCTCCTAACATAGCGCTGCTGCCAACAGTTGAGATGGACATCTGACTTATGCACGGTGATGAATCTGGAATACAACATCCGCATGGCTGCTTCGAGAGATGATACTTCATCCAATATTTCTCTCCTCAAATCTGCTATGGCAGATGATGTAAATCGTTCTCCTGGTTGGCTTCTTGTAACTCCTTAGTCATGCACTCGTTCTCTACTATCAAGAATCTAACACTCAAGCTGGTGGCTTCAGCATATGCTCTCGTAGCATTGACCAACATTGCTGGATGCTTGCGCACATCAGATACAATAACTTGTTCTTCAAATTGCGCAAGAGATATTGTTGGCTTATTGGGGCCTGACCCAGGTTCAGAAATGTTTAGCCAAACAAATCCTGAAACTACCTGCCCTTTCAGCAATAGTTCGCGGAGCGTGGACTGAGGTCTCATCCAAGGTAGTATGGGAGGGTGCTAGAACCATGTTTCCATACCCCAGGGATGTTTTGATGAGGTCTGGAAGTACGTGAGTCGATCATGCGCACTGCGCTACTTCCGCGCAGTCGTCTATTCAGAGTAACTACCTTCGCTCTGCTTGGAGGACGAGCGCGAATGCAAATTACCTTTTCTGTGCTTAATATTATTATAGATCTTGAATTAACTTACTAAGGCACGATAATTTTAGTACCATTTAACATAAATAGACATGCGCACAATTAAATTGTAAACAGATGCATAAGCCAAAATATAGAAACAGATACACAATATTCCAAATCCAAGTTATCTTTATTAATTCCTTTTTCCAGTTACAATCCACTTCCTACCCTGCCCACACAACTATAGGGGTCCGTGCACTCAGCTACGGACTCTAACCAGGCTTCTACGCACATAGCTGCAGAGCCTCTATCCCCAATTACGACCTAAAACCCAGACTTACAAACTCAGATCTAATACCACATTCAGACACCCATATTACTTCTTACATCACAAAAAAGCTACCTTTTACACTTCTCACTCTTATTTATACATTCCCATGGTCCGCGGACAATGGGTAGGCTGACACATTCTAGATTAATTTACAATATTTTAGGGTCGACTACCCTTAGACTTGACTCATTACAATTCGTGCTCTGTGCACTTCGCAAAGCTTTTACAATATCAATACCCAAAAATGTGGGCTTTAAGCCCCAAAACTATTACACGAGGGATCCGTTGCCCAACAAGCCCCCAACACAATCATCATGACTCGTCCTGAGTCACTCGTCAGTGCGGTGAGACACGCAACCAAGGCTACGCGGTCCACCATCCCTGTGAGTGACGCACTATGCTTTGCTGCTCCATCCTTGCCTCCTGGAACACTTCTTCAAGCTCCTGCTCCATTGCCCCTGCTAGTTTGCGTAACCGATGATGGTCATTCTGCTCTGCTCGGTTAACACAAAGCGGCCCCTCCTAGGATTTTAGCTCTAGCTGAGATGCCAAAGCCGTGAACTATTTGTGTAAGAGCAGCAAGCTTGCGATCTCTGGTCCCGTATACTCAATGCCTACTGAAGCTTGTTTTTCATTTTTGCAAGAGAGTTGTTGCTATCCGCGAGGTCCCAATCTTCAAGTTTCATCGTGGGCACGTGGCCTAGGGATGCACTTTTCAATGAAATTCTATCTTTTATCCCAAGATTCACCATCTCGCCCTTATCTTTCATAGATTGCTTACCAAACCACAGGTTTAGAGGCGACATCCAAAACATTCCTGCTATCTGTCTAGGAATTTGTGGTATATCTCCCACCACTGGCGTTGGGCTCGGCATGGTGACCTCGACTATTGGCATTACGCTGTCCCGAAGGTCCTGCGTCTCTTTTGGCAACGTTGCAATCACTGGGTTTATTCTCAAAGCATCAAAGTTGGATGGGTCCATATCTATCAGATAGCTTAAAAAATTAGGACTCATAGTGCCGTGGTTTGTTCAGTGGATGACCAGCTGAGATTTATAGGCTGGATGATATTCAAATTCGATTGTTCCCTCCTTTTTTGGCTCATTAATGCTATACTGGTGGGAGATCATTTCAAATCTAGTTTTAACTTCGTGTCTTAAATGCTCATCGTCCACTACTCGTTGTCTCAGATTGACCATCTTTTCATGAATAGTGACCTCAACGGTCACTTTCCCACCTTTCTACACAACAGTGTAGCCCTCTATGCATGACCACAATTCCTGCGATAAAACTGCCTTATGTGGAACCCTATTTCCATGTAGCTTTCCTGCAGACTCGTTTATAGTCCCGCGCCTTCTTTCAACTGATGGGAGCATCGAGACTGTACTTCAGTCAGTTAGTCAGACAGTTGGCCCAATCGTGTAAAGCTTTAGGCAACTGCCATTTACTCTTCCTAGGAGGGGCTCTCCATTAAGCTTAACAAGCTAGATCATGCCTCCATCTGTGACCTCTTTGACTACAGATGGTCCCAACCAATGCATTCGGAGTTTTCTAGGGAATTTCTCAAACTTGCTGTCATACAACAATACTAAATCGTTTACTTTGAATGTGCACAACTTGATATGGCGATCGTGTCAAGCTTTCTCGCACTGTTTTTGTACCTACTGATGGAAGCCTACTAGAAACCATTCTTCCTCTAGTTCTTCTAGTTGTGTGAGCCTCTCTTCCAAGGCTTCACGGTCTGCCATGCCGGTCATTGCTGCTATTCGCAAACTCGGTACAATGTATTCCATTGGCATGATGGATTTCGTGCCGTAGACTAACCTGAACGGTGTTTGGCCCGTCAATTTCTTGCATGTGGTTCTGTATGCCCATAAGACGACAGGTATGAGTAAATCCCAATTGGTTTGTTGCGCATTACATACTTTGGTCAATGCAGTCTCTAGAATTTTGCTGAATGCTTCTACGGTCCCGTTCGCTTGCAGATGGTACGGCGTGCTTTGCTGATGATACACTTGGAATTCGTTTGTAAGTGTGTTGATAGTTTCATTTAGGAAGTGTGTTCCGTAGTAATTCATTAAAATTTTTGAGCATCCAAACCGTGTTAAGGCATTGTCAAATAAAAATTTCACAGCTATAGCAGTCATGCAGTCTTTAACCAGTTGTGCTTCCGCCCATCTAGTCAAATACTCTATCACAGTGATGATGTAGCATGCACCCGTCTTCCCTTGAGGTGTGATAGGCCCCACAAAGTCTGTCGCCCATTTTTTGAATGGCTGCAATATCATTTATGGATTGAATGGCATATCATCCCTTCATGATGGTTTCCCAATGCATTGACTTACATCACAGGCTCGACATTACACTTTCAAGTCTTGATGTAGGGTTGGTCGCCATAGTCTAGCGTGGAGAATCTTCTGTGTTGTCGCCTGTCCTGCATAATGTCCTCCTACATCCCCCCCATGTGCTTCCACAAGGATCTGTCCTCATTCAAATTTAGGTACATATCTTTGTAATATTTCGTCGTTTCCCATTTTATGGAGGTGCCCTGCGATAACAGTAAAATCCACCGTGCGTACCACCAATTCTTTCCTCTGTTGAACTGAATATCCCTGCGGCGTCGTCCCTATGGTTAAGAAGTGGATTATATCCTCGAAGTGGCCATCCACAATGTGCACTGCATAGAGCTATGCATCAGGTAGTCATTCCTCTGATTTTTTTGGCTCCTCACCATTCTCAATTTGCGACAGGTGATCTGGGCCTGCGTTTAGGTGTCCTAGCTTTACGATGACCTCGAAATCATATTCTTGAAATAGTAACAACCATCTACAAATGTGCCTCCACAAAACAAGCTTGTTCACCACGTATTTCAATGCAGAATGATCAGTATACATCTTGAAGTGCCCCCTGAGTAGATAGTGGCAGTATTTCTGGAGCGCGTATACCATCGCCAATCCCTCATGCTCAGTAGTAGAGTAGTTCTTTTTGGCTTTGGACAATCGTCAACTTGCGAATGTGATTGGGTGATCAATGCCTTCTGCTCCTTCCTATGTGAGTACAATGCCCAGTGCGATACACGACGCATCAACATGTACATGAAATTCGATGTCCCATTTTGGGAAAACCAAAATGGGGGCAGATGCCATCTTTTCCTTGAGAATCTCTAGACTTTTCTTACAATCATCATTCCAACAATATGTAGCATCCTTTTTCAACAACTGTTCCATTGATGCCATGAATTGTGGATAGCCCTTAATAAACGTTCGATAGTAGCCAGTGTGTCCCAACATGGTGCAGAGTTGTTTGACACTTCACGGTGCTTGTAGATTGAGTATGACAACAATCTTTGCAGGGTCCACCATCAGGCCTTGTCTGCAGACCACATGGCCGAGAAAATTTCCAAAGTGGATGAGGAAGGTGCACTTCTAAGATTCAACGCAATCTGGTGTTGTCGGCAAGTATCCAACATCAACCGTAAGCTCGCTATATGTTTCTTGACTAGCCCAAATATAGTCCAGTCGTCAAAATAAACCTCCAAAAACTTGTGGATGAATTCCTTGAACGCTGCCACTACTACACGCGAAAATATCGCTGGCACATTCTTCAACCCAAAGGGAATAATAGTGTACTGAAAAAATCCCCATTCGGTCATGAAGGTTGTCTTGTTCCTATCTTTTGGCGTGATTTTGATCTGATGGTACCCTGAGAACCCATCCGTGAATGAGTACGCTTCCTGTCCGCTAACATTCTCTAGGAATTCATCTGTAAATGGTGTCAGGAATGGATCATGAACACAAGCATAATTCAGTTTTCAGAGGTCCACGTAGATTCAAATTTCACCCTTCTATTTTTCTCCTGCACTATCATAGGGCTCACCCACTCAAACCGTTCCACTGGTTCAATAATTCCTGCTTCAAGAATTTTTTCCAATTATTCGCGGACCTTTTCCTTATACTTTGGATTCAAACGGTAAGGATGCTGCTTAACTGTCTTCACATCTGGTTTTAGAGTTATCTTCATCATCCCTAGGTCGCCAAGGATCACTTTTAACTCCGTTATTTTGGTCGGGAATAAGTCTTGATATTTGCGAAGTAATGCAACGACCTTATCCACCATGGCATCATCCCAATAGTCCCCAAGCATTACGTACTTCGGCTCTGCATCTATACCAATGTTCATATGTTTCATTTTTAGTGGCATGGTGATGTCAGGGTCCTCGAACTTCATGACTCGCTTCTATTTCCAGAATATTAATACTTTGGGGGTCATCATCATCATCCTCCACTTGTATGTTGTAACATTTAGGGCATGGCTTAACCGATGTGCCCATACTGGTTGAACTATTTCTTGTGGTTCCTGCGGTATTTTGAGAAATGGTGGCTTTCACAACTTGTAGCGCATCATCAACAGTGTCTACCCATTGGTCTTCAAATAAGAAAATTAACAAAAATCCATCGTGCAAGATATCTCATTCGCCTGTACCATGTCAGAGTTTTGTCTTGGTATACCAATTTCTTGGGATGACATCCAGGGTATGATAAAATAAGTGTACCCATTCAGGCTAGGGCTCTTTGCCATAGGCTTTGGTCCATTTTGTGAGGTGCGTGTGCCGGTCATCGCATCCATCGTACTTCTCAGTCGCAGTTCCAACTTCCCAAACCTTAGCTACATCATCCTTCTACAGTCACACCAGTTTTCAAAATTTCCTTCATGTGTTCCCCACCAATGCGCAGGTGTTGCGCGCAACACCCACTTTAATGCATCGAACCTCTGGTGCTTTGGTACTGCACTCTCAAACTTGTTCAAGAATTCATCCACCGCTGTCAATCCATCATATGTTGGTAGATCTCGAGCCTGGGCGGTTACACAATGCAATGATTTGGTCATCATATTACAATTTAGCATCGTCACTTCACTCAACTGATTGTGCCATCGTTCATCTTCTTTGTCTGAATCTGAAAGGCATGACTCTGCGTGCTCCCACGAGACCCTTCCATCTACATTTGGATTTAGCCAATCTTGGTTTCACATGGTTATTTTGTAGATACAATCCAACTCCTCATCACCTCCATCATCGCACACAGGTTCAGTGTAGCATTCTCCTTCACTGGGATCCAGCGAAACTACTACGTGTAGGGAATTTTTCTCGAATATCATCTTCTGTTTTTTTAGGTTGATGACTCCATTCATATCTGTGGCCCAGTCTATTCCTAGCAATGTGGGGTAAGGATTACTGTCATCTACAATCTCTATTACCTCGAAGTCTGTCTGTGTGCTCGCACCTTCGATATCCACTATTACCCCTTGCAATCTCCCCATGGGCAAGATCTTTTGTTGGTTCGCCATCCGTAATTGAATAGGAGACCATTGTAACATGAGCCTGCCCATGTGTTCCCAAGTCTTCTTTGGTAACACGTTCACGTCTGAACCCAGGTCTAAGATTACCTGATCCATCTCATATTCACCAATTTGCGTTGTCAACCACATTTCCCTTTCAGTGTGCAAAGAATGCTTCCCCATTTTTCGAACTATGCACGGTTCCCCTGACCCTGTGCACCTAGAGATCAGCTCTTGTAGTCCTTTGACTGCCTTATTATCATGCAGTAGTTTCATACATGTCTCTAAAAAGGTAGTTAGCATAGAAGGATCCAGGCCCATCTTTGGTTGATCCTTACTACCTGAAGTAGAGACCTCCACGAAGCTCTTCTTAGCTTCCATAAACGTTTCCTTTGTGTGTTCCAAGTCAAACTCAGGTTCCTTTGTAGGAGCCTTACATACCCAGGTATCTTCTTCAGGCTGCTTCCCCTTATCTTCCCCCATGGTCACGCCACTTCTAAGCATCATGTTCACGTTGGGGTCTTCTTCGCATGGTTTGGACCTCATCATTTGGATATTTTGCGTCGGAGTAGGCTGCAACACCCCTTTTTCATGCATTTGTGTGATCAGCGTTGGACAATCTACCATTTCATGATCAAACTATTCACAGTATGGGAAATATAGTCTCATTGGGTTGGTACAATCATGAGCGTAGTGCCTGGGCCCTTTGAAATTGTAACAGATTAACTGTCCGTGGCCCCATTCCTCCTCAACCTCGACCTCGCCCTTGAAATCCACCCCACGCTATTGCTGCGGATGGATCGAAGCCTTACGATTCTGTCTGCATTCAATAAGCTGGGGGTCCTATACATCATTAGCTCATAGCTCTAACATGTTCGCTCATCGTGGCCAACTCATCTATAGAAATTACAGTACAGTTGCTGCAGAGTCTGGGTATACTCCTACAACAGGTGACAGTTGTCCGTCGCGTGCTTTCCTCCCACCTAACAAATCACACACCAGAGTGCGGGGAGCACACTCAGCCCTGCTTGTGCCTCTGGTGTCAATGGTATCAGTCCCCCTATGACCAAATAGTTCACAAATACATGACAATGATCCTTGTCGTGACCCTGGCCTTTACATTTTATACACCACACTTCTTCGTGTGCCTCTAGCCAGGGCGCCCTATCCTACTTTAAAATTTGCATCTCCAAGCATAGGTTTTGTAGTTGCATGTGGATTTATTGGACTACCAACCCTAGATCCTGTATCGGTGTTTCATGCAACCTCATCGCCATTTCCAATGCCTCTGCCTAGGTTGAGAGCTTCTGTTGTGACAGTGCTATCCTCAGGTGTGGTGTCAAAGATGCCACAAATCATGGGCGGTAATGTGCATCTGTCAGTGTCATATTAGCCTCATGGATCATACTTTTCAGCCTATGATCTAGATCCCAGGGGGTTTCGCTTGGAAGCATCACAATTTCCTTGAATCCGATGATCGATTGCATCTTCGATTTCAGCCGACTAAGTTCTCTATTCAATGCAATCTAGATCTTCACTATTCCGGCATTCGGGTGATCATTCTAGTGCTTGATATACCATGTCAGTGTGCGATCCTACAGTGCACTTACCAATGTGGCCTTCTTAAGGTTATCATCCGTAACCCCGTGCACTTCCTACACTGCTCTTACTACGAACCAAAACTGATCTGGATCTTCGTTCCCTACTCCTCTAAATACAGGCAACTTGATCACGCTCACCATGCTAAACTACTAGTTTGGTGGAGGTGGTGTGGGTGAAGATGGAGGTGAAGAAGGTGACAGGAGTGGTGGTGTTAGTGGGGATGATAAATGCGGAATTCACTACTTGATCAAACTGACCACACTCCTTGTAGAAAACCAGGCGCGCTCTTCCTCGCTTGCTCACGGAGGTGAAATTAAAGGACTGTTTCCTAACCCTTCGATCCCTTTGTAGACCTTTCCACTCCGCATCGTTCCACTCATTAATGTATTCGCATCATCTGTTTTTCACATAAAAACATCTTAATCCGGGTATTCAAAGACTTGATGTACTTACCTCGCGGTCCCTTGAGAAAATGTCTTTCTGCTTCACTATAGCTGATAGTTGTGTCTATCACAAATTCAGTGATAAACCCTCCTATTATCAGATCCAGCCAATGGTCCATCACCCTTGCGATCTTATCTTCAGATGCCTCTAGCCTGTGCGCCAACTCTAGAGTCCACACTATCGGTTGATTGAGCTTGCACCTTCCCTAGCTGTGCAGGAAGAAAATCTCATGGATTTTTGTATATATGAAGCGATCCAACCACCTGTTCTCAGATATCGGCGGTGTTTTGTTTTCCTGTATTATGAACTCGTGCAACTTCTAATCCAACCAATCTTCAATTTTTTTCTTTGTAGGGTTCCATTTTTCTGACATTAGACATCCCTTAGGTAGATCCTGGTCCCAGAAACATAACCATTTGTTAGATTATTGGGGCCTAACCCAGCTTTAGAAATGTTTAGCAAAACAAATCCTGAAACTACCGGCCCTTTCGGAAACAATCCACAGAGCGTAGATTGAGGTCTCACCCGAGGTAGTATGGAAGGGTGCTCGAACCAGGTTTCCGTACCCTAGGGATATCTTGATAAGGTCTAGAAGTACACGAGCCGATCTTGCGTGCTACACTACTTCCACATAGTCGCCTATTCAGAGTAACTACCTTCGCTCGGCTTGGAAGACGAGCAAGAATGCAAATTACCTTTTCTGTTGTTAATATTATTATAGATCTTGAATTAACTTAGTAAGGCACAATACTTTTAGTTACCATTTAACATAAATAGGCATGCGTACAATTACATTGTAAACAGATGCATAAGCTAGAATATAGAAACAGATACGAAATATTCCAAAACCAATTTATCTTTATTAATGCCTTTTTCCAGTTACAATCCACTTCTTGCCCTGCGCAAACAGCTAAAGGGGTCCGTGCACTCAGCTGTGGACCCTAACCAGGCCTCCGTACACACAACTGCGGAGCCTCTATCCCCAATTACGACCCAAAACCCAGACTTACAGACTCAGATCTAATACCACATTCAGACTCCCATATTACTTCTTACATCACAAAAATATGCCTTTTACACTTAGAGCCTTGCTCTTATTTATACATTCCCATGGTCCGTGGACCATGTGTAGGCCGACACATTTTAGGCTACTTTACAATATTTTAGGGTGGGCTACCCTTAGACTTGACTCATTACAATTCACACTTTGTGCACTTTGCGGAGCTTTTACAATACCAAGACCCAAAAATGTGGGCTTTAAGCCCCAAAACCATTACGTGGGGGATCCACTACCCAACAGATATGTGGACATCCGGAGAAGGCACTCTACACGACTGAACAAATCTGTGTTGTGACTCATCGAAATATATGTTGTGCATCTCTGCCTCTAGATTGTCTTCAAGGATCTCTATGCCTCCTTGATCGCTTGGGACTTTCTATGCTTCTGGATTTGGTTCCAAGCAATGAGGTCAATATCCTGATCTGATTGTAGCTGAACCATATTCGTGTCCATTTTCTCTATCATCTATTCAATTTCTTGATCTAAGTCCTACTCCTGTGACTGCTCACCCTGTTTCCTTTGTGCCAGCTGCTTAGCTGAGTCTATAACCTATATGGGCACAATTTCATCAATTTGTGCATGATGCGCTTCCTTCTCTCTTATGCACAACTCTTGTTCTTCCCAGAGTTGTTGCTTCAACTCTTGCAACTCCTTTTCTATTTCCTCCATCCTTTATTTCTCTCTTAGCCTTTGCGCGATCCTCTTTTCATGTTGTCACCTCTTAGCCTCAATATCCAAAGCTTCTTTCAACACAAGTGGATCTGCTTTGAACTTGCAGCTTTGTTCTGCCTCTGTGATGTCAACAACCTTTCTCTTACCTTTTTCACACATAGGTCTGCTACCCTCTACTACTGCAGATGAGGCTTCTCTCTGGGATGTTGCTTCCCTCTACTTTTCTAACCACTCTACAACTATGCCGACCTATTCATTGAGCTTGGAGAAGTGATAAAAACATCTCCATGGGTCTTCCTCAGGGCAATGACATGCCTCGTGGATCCATGGAAATTGCACTCTCACATAGTGGTCCTTCACCAAGCAATTTGGGTCATACAGATTAAAACTTCTAGTGCCGGAGGTGAATCTATTTAAATCCTCCATCTTAGCCTCAGCATGATTGATATTATCTATCATACAACCTGATCCACAAAAGAAGAGCTGGCCCAGGTTCCTTCTTCTTCCTGTTCAGTCTCACTAACAACCCTATCGAGATGTGATATGACACCTCTTGCACGATGAGTTTGTCCATGGAAAACTTTGGTAAAACATGCGGAGCCTTCTATACATTGTACATTTGTATGAAGGTGCCAAGGGGTGAGGCATACAAATCTGCTATGTCGATCAATGCCTCCATCGCTACCTCTGACATGCAAGGTTGATCTAGCTCAAATATTATTTTGTACACAAGGGTGACAAAGTGGTCTAACAACTATATGATAACTCAGCAGAAGCTGCATTTGGAGAACAATCTGCAATAAGTGTGCACAGAGGTTTCCAAAGGTGTCCATGCCCAACCCTAGCCTGGGACCTGTTGACAAGCATAGACTGCATCCAATATGTAAGCGGACATGTATATCTCCACTAGCTGACCCTTGGGTGGATGCTGAGCTTCTGTCACATGTTTCTTCAACCTGAGAGCCAACATGTCGGACCAGTTGCAAGGTCTTCCTATGCTGGTTAGTTGGTTCAACGCAATAACCCAACTCTGCGGGAAGGTCTCTGTGCTCTCTTAATCGTATAAGCAACATGCAAATATGACCAAGTACTGATATGCCTTCTGTTAGTGTCAGTATCTACATACTTCCATCAGGGATCAAAACTCACTCTTTGCATATGCATTTTAGGAGTCCCATACTGAAAATTTTGCATCATTCCATTAGGTCATGATATACTAATCCACCGATGGTTGTTTCCTCTTCAGAAGATCTTTCCCTCATAAACTATACTTGCTGACCCTTCTTCAGATTGTCTTCAGTTAGGGTTTCATAACTAATATGCAGTTCATTTCATTAGGTCATAGGGTATGATTTCATTAGGTCTAGGGTTTCATCACCTAGGTCAAGAAACTGATTTCAAAGTGTAAATAAAGGTCAACAAGGGTATGAGGATGATCAATAAATCAAGCATGATGGCTTGTAAGTCATAGCTACTAAAATCATCATCTTTTTAACCTAATGTAATTTTCACCTCAAAAACATCTTTTTGAGGTGAAAACAGAGTATTTTAGTTTATTTTGTATTTCATATGTAATTTTAAGTTTCTATATGTAATAATTGATCTCAGTTGCACCCGAGCATTTTTCCTTGCTGCAAGACCAAAAAACACTGCAAAATTCAAGTCAAGTTGAGCATTGGTCCACCTGCAAAGATAACAAGAAGAAAAGGCATTAAAACAGAATTTTGAAAAAGAACTAGAAACATTGAAAAAGTGGGTTTTTCAAGTGGAAAAATCAAAACCTTCTTCTATTTAAACCCTCATCCTTCATTTTAAAATTTATTGTCTTCATTTTGCCAACCAAGAAAGTGAAAGGGAGAAGAACAAAAGTCAAGTTTGAGTGAAAAAGTCTAGCGCTGTGCTTTTGGACGAAAGGCGCTCCACTTTTGGCCGAGACGGTCTGGTGCTGCACTTTTGGAGGCAGGCGCTGCGCTTTTCACCAAGCGCTACACTTTTTCGTGATTTTTCCAGAACAAATTTGAATGGGTGCCGCGCTTTTCCCAAAAGTGACCAAACACCTTCAAATCTTCCAGTAGGCTTCATATTTGTTTTCTCTCCCTTATTATAAGTAGGTACATGTCCTTCATCTTGATTTTGGGTTGCTAAATCAAGGATTAAAGCATAATTGGTCATTTGTAATCTTGAAACCCTAAAAACCCTAAAATTATCCCTAATTCTACCTAAACCCTACCTCCTTCCTACTCCTCTAAACACCCAACCCTACAATCATAAAATCACCCTATTCCTAAATTTCCCTCTTTCCCACTGTTCCTTCACATTCCCTTTGACTCTTTTCCTAAGGCCTCAAGGCACAAAGCCCTTCTTCTCATTTCCATTCATTTCCTAGTTGCAAGACCATTTTCCATCCCCTCATTTCTCATTTCCACACACCTCAACCTTGCAAATATGGACTTGGAAGACCAAGACTATGAGGAGGAGAACACAACCAGTGATACCTCAGCTGATGGAGCCATGCAACTAAAAAAACCACATAAGGGAGGTAGGATTATCAGAGAAGAGCCATCAAACCTTAGGGAATTGCAGGCCTCCGAGTTGACTGTCACATGCTTCAAGTACCTTGGTTGCTATGAATTCTGTGAACAGGTTGAGAGAGTGCAATATCACCCAGAGCTCACTAGGCTTTTTGCAACACATATTCATGACAACAGGGTGACTCTTGCTGGGGTAACTTTCACCATTTCTTCTTCCATTATTTTAGATGCCACCAGGATTCCTAATGAAGGGGAGAAGTGGTTCAAGTGCCAAGATCTAGATGAGTACTATTATGAACACTATATCAAACCTCAGTATAGAAATTAGGTGAAGAGACTGTTTCCTTTCAAGTTTCTTGAGAACAAGTATTTCCCCATGATGAAGATCATCATGAAGTATTTCACTTATGAGGGTCGTTTCTCTAGGCTGTATACTTATCATATCAGGCTCCTCATGCATTCTACCAGGGTGAGGATGTTAAACATCGATTCTTAATTGTTCAGGAGTATTGAGAAGATGGCTCTTATTGTTTGAAGGAAGCCTTACCCTCAGCAGATGAGCATCCTTTATCATTACTCCATGATCAAGATCATTGTGCTTCATCATCTTAGTCTCCTTAACATCCCTTGGGAGACCTTCATTTCTCATGAGATCTTCAGAGGTCCTCAAATTCCTCCACCAGTGCCTCAAGAAGCAGGAGGACCTTATAGCCCAGCTAAAACAGATGAGGAGGCCAAGGAGACAAGAACTACTGAGGTGCCTGTTTTCATGACATATCAGAGGGGCACTAGGAGATTATTTACAGCAAATAGGTGAGTGTTTTCTCCACGGGATGTGGAAAGGGCCTTGCCTTCTTCATCAGCCCAAAGGCAAATGCTAACTCCACAAGATGTGGAAGGCACTTTGCCTTCTTCTTCAACATAATAGGTATAGGTGCAGCAAATGCACAAAGGAAAGGAAAAGATGCTAGATGATGATGAGGAGGAAAGAGATTTTGACTTGACTGAGCATGATGAGCCGAAGAAGCCTTAGACTCATCATGGAGTTGATATCACTGACTTGGAGGCCCAAGACAAAAGAACCATCAAAGACATCATCATATGGGAAAGGGAAGATCAAGTGCAAGCTTTGGCGGACAATTTGGAGAGGGCCAAATATGTCATCACATATTTAGAGCAAGAAAACAAGCAATTGACTGACAAACAAGTCCTCATGGAGCTAGAAATGCTCAAGATGAAAAGACAAAGTGGCAAAGAGGCACAAGTCACTTTGACCCCTATTGAGCGGCATATTGAAAATGATAGGGAGACTTGGCTTGAAAGAGTCAACCTACACCTTGAGAAGCTGCTATGGGAGGCCAATAGAGACAATCAGATGATCAAACACATGGCTTATCATTACAGGACCCGAGACAAGATTTGCAATATGAGGGTCAAGAGAATGAAAGCTAGGATAAGGCGTGCCTTCAAAGGCAAGAAAGAGGAGGATAGACTTTGAATTATGTCCGAAGCCTCCTTGGCTCATCAAAGCACATGATGGTGGTGCTTCGCACCAATTTTGGGCAAGTTTTAAACAAATTTTGTCATTTGTAATTTTGAATTTCATTACACAGAAAAACATCCTAAGCGCTTTTCCTAGGGGCACCCATTGAATAAATGGCTTGCATTTTTGGATTCAAAGTGATGTGGACATGCACTCTAGAAAGTTTCAAAATTTTTGGGGTAGAATTGGTCCACCAAAAGGTCAAAAAACACCCTAAAACCGACCTTTCTGCCACTTTTTGGACACACAAAAGTAGCATTGGGAGAATCAGGGTTTGAGGGGTCAAATGAGCTCCAAATATAGAAATTCTAGGTGGTATGGAAAGTAGAATTGAAGAAATTTCTAATGCACTATCATGGGATCAATTTGGATGCCAGGATGGTTTCCAAAAGGGACCTGAAATTGGTGTTGCGCTTTTGCCCAGTGGCGTTGCACTTTTCACAGTTTTTGCTTAGGGTTGCTATTTTTCCAGTTTTTGACTGTAATCATGAATTCTCTCTCATGGTGGATAATTTACCTATGTAGATGATGTCATGGCTTGTAAATATGATTTATAAATAGTAATAGAAGGTATATTCATTGCTTAGGAGTTATTTTGAGCCCAAATGAATAAGTTTTTCACTTTTAGAGGCAAGTTGTTGATGATGCCTATATTCCTGTTTCTTGTTCAGTGTTAGTTATATTACCTCCTCATCTTAGGGATTTGATCCCTAAGGATGGGAGGAGGTTGAAATAATGTCTATATCTTCTTCTTCTTTCTCTTTGTAAGGGTTTGGACTCAGTTGGATGCTTAGACCTTGATTGTACACCTTTGTAAGCAGTTTGGTAGGAGATTAATTAGGATTGCAACTATTTTTATGGGATTCCTGGGGTATGGAGTTTTAGTACAATTTCTTCTTCTGTGATTATATGCTTATATTTTTTATGTATTAAATTAAGCATTTCATTGCTTCTAGTTGATTTTTTTCAAGTTTGATAGGCAAAATTCATTGCATCAGTGCTCTGCCTTGGGAAACCATTCACCATTTCATGTTTTCTACAGTCCAGGAAGGATCCATGATTCTCAAACATGCCCTTCTTAGATTCTCAATAGTCTAAAACATCTCACCCCATCAAGCCCTTGAGTGCTAAAGCCTATGCCTACCTTGCCCCATTGAACACATTGCAATTTTGACCTAGTTCCCTAGACCTAAACTGTCCAGCTCCTCTTGATCCAGCAAAACCCCTTCAAAATCCAATCAAAAATTTCGTGCTACTATACCTAGCCTAATATCCTTTACTCGATCCAATAATTTTGGTTTAGATCCTTATGGAGAGAACCCTCTCCTGGCCTAGTAGGGTTATCTACTTGGCTAAGTGTGGTTTGTAGTTACGCTGGCATTGCCTTCCTTCAGCATGAGGTTCAATCTAGTTGATAACATAGTGGTGACCATACTGGGGAAACGAGTGAAAGGTTTTGTATTCCCTAGGAAAGATCATCAAAGTTCAGATCTGATTGTTGAAGACTGAAATCATTCACTTGGAAACTCCATTGTCGAAAAATCCCAAGGTTTAGAATTTTTATGGAAACTCCACTCTTCAAGACCTAGTAGCCTAAAGAATTTCTTGGTGAATTCATTGTTATCAAAATGGATTCGCTTGATCAAAGGTACGCTCCCATGAGCTGAGATCACATTCCAGGTTTCCCAAATAAAATTCCTAAGGTAGATTGGCAAAGGAATTTGCCTATGTTTAAAGATGATGATAGGAATGATGTTGCTTTACATCTGGTTAGATTTCACATGCATACTTGAAAGTTTAAGGTTGATTTTCCTGAAGACTGCTTGATGACGATATTCATGGCCACTCTGGAAGGTGAAGCCTGATCTTGATATGAAAGTTTGCTGCCTGCTTGTATTTACTGTTTAAAGGATTTTCATACCATGTTCTTTGAAAGGTATAAAGAATCTTGTCCATCCTTAATATTAGTTAAAAACTTTTGTAAACATGTTTATAGTTTTATTGAAAATCTTGAAATTTTTTATGAAGATGATGACTTCATGGACGATGAGATCATGGAAGCCTTGTATGAAAATCCATTTCAGGAGCATAAAGAGAGCTTAGAGGATACTTATCAAAATGATCAGGAAAATTTGTAGCAGGTTCAAGATCTTAGTACAATTGAAAATGATGGAGGACAAGGTCTTATTACAGATCTGCTCATAGTAGAAGACAATATGCAGGGAAATTAAGTTCCAATTTCAAATTGTGATAAAGTCAAGTTGGCTATTTCGGATCTAGATTGAAATCGTGATGATGAAGAGTACTTTGTTCTGAATCCTATGAAGGAGAGCTCTGTTGTTGAGATCTTTTGGAATGAAGAAAACAAAGTTATTGACCCAAGTGTTCTCATTTCTTTAGAATAGAGCCTTCACGAGGAGGTAATCCAATCAATTTATGAAAAACAAGATAAGATCTTTGTTCAAGTAAGTGAAAATTATTCTTTCGATAACTCAGTGGTAAATGATAGAAGTGTTAGTTTTGAGTTTCAAGAACTATCTAAAGTTTTCCCTTGTATGATTGATGAGTGTGATAAGAAACATGACAATATGGTTGCCATGTCATATGAAGATGATCAACAATGTATTCAAATTTCAAAAGACCAGGGAATTGAGGTTTGTCATTCAGATTTTTCTTCTCATATTTCATGTTTTAAATTGTTATTTCAAGAAGACAATTATTGTTTGGGCAAAAGAAAACAAAAGGTACTATCTCCTCTGTCTGAAGATGAGATAGATCAACTCCTAAAAGGTCATGTTACAGTCCAAGCTAATGCAAGTCTGCAATGTTCACATAGTCAAGAAGGTGTGAGTGAAGCTTCTTCCACTTTTGAAAATGAGTACAGTCTTGAAATTAGATTTATAGATCAATGAAAAGATATTGTTTTATTTCGTGAAGATGATAGGGCTGTCATGTTTGATAATCTTGAAGAATGTTTTCGGTTTAAGAATGACTTAGATTATGAACTTGAGGAGTATGAGCTTGAGAGAGACAGTATGCTAGAAATCGAGTCAGAATTTCTCATGCTCGAGGAATTTATAGCCAGCACTAAAATAGTAGAAGCTTATAATTCTCTATGCCTTCCTATCAACCAGCAACCAACTGTTCTTTCAGATCAGAATAAAGGGAGTACTTGTATTTTTGTTGTTAGATCTCAAGACAAGCTAGTGCTTCAGGATTTTCAAGATCCCTTCGACATTATTTTGCAAGAATTAGAGAAGATGAATGTTGCTTGGTTCATTAGCATAAGACTTGGTTTCAGTTGTTATTGTGAGTTGCCTACATGTACATCGTTCTACCTACTTGAGGAAAGTGAGAGCAGAATTTCAGTGAGTAGCCATCTGCTGGATTGGTTACATTGGAAAGTTCACTTCACATGATTGTACATACTTCTTCAGTAGGCAGGTGGTTGTCATCGGTATTGGAAGCCCTCAAATCTCGATGGTTTGTTTCCAATTAATAAGTTTTGTAAATACTTGTTTGAACTAAGTAAGTCTTGAGTTATTTTCTTTTCAGTCAAGATTAGTGTCAAGTCTGAGTTGGTTTATAGTCAAGTTTTGAGTCAATTTAGCTGAGAGTCAATGTTCGGCAGTATTGAGTCATTTTTCACTTTTTTGGTTTTGACTGTATGGCCCAATGGATGAGGCACTTGGTCTATGGTGTTCTTGACACCTCCAAGGAGTTTCCATCCCCAATAAGGCCAATGTTAGTTTCAGTATCTGCATACTTCCATCAGGGATCAAAATTCACTCTTTGCATATGCATTTTAGGAGTTCCATACTGAAAATTTTGCATCATTCCATTAGGTCATGATAGACTGATCCACTGATTGTTGTTTTCTCTTCAGAAAATCTTTCCCTCATAGACTATACTTGCCGACCCTTCTTTAGATTGTCTTTAGTTATGGTTTCATAATTAATCTGCAGTTCATTTCATTAGGTCATAGGGTATGATTTCATTAGGTCTAGGGTTTCATCACCAAGGTCAAGAAACTAATTTCAAAGTGTAAATAAAGGTCAGCAAGGGTATGAGGATGATCAATAAATCAAGCATGATGGCTTGTAAGTCATAGCTACTAAAATCATTATCTTTTTAACCTAATGTAATTTTCACCTCAAAAACATCTTTTTGAGGTGAAAAACATAGTATTTTAGTTTATTTTGTATTTCATGTGTAATTTTAATTTTCTATATGTGATAATTGATCTCAGCTGCACCAGAGAGTTTCTCCTTGCTGCAAGACCAAAAAACACTGCAAAATTCAAGTAAAGTTGAGCATTGGTCCACCTGCAAAGATAACAACAAGAGAAGGCATTAAAACAAAGTTTTGAAAAAGAAATAGAAACATTGAAAAAGTGGGTTTTTCAAGTGGAAAAATCAAAATATTCTTCTATTGAAACCCTCATTCTTCATTTTCAAATTCATTGTCTTCATTTTCCAAGCAAGAAAGTGAAAGGGAGAAGAAAGAAAGTTGAGTTAGAGTGAGTTTGAGTGAAAAAGTTCGGCGCTACGCTTTTGGAAAAAATGCATTGTGCTTTTGGCCAAGACAGTCTGGCGCTGCGCTTTTGGAGGCAGGCGTTGCGCTTTTCACCGAGCGCTGCACTTTTCCCTGATTTTTCTAGAACAAATTTGAACGGGCGCTGCACTTTTGTCATGGCATTGTAGTTCTGAGCGAAGGCACTGCGCTTTTCCCAGAAGTGACCAGACACCTCCAAATCTTCCAGCAAGCTTTAGATTTGTTTTCTCTCCCTTATTATAGGTAGGTACATGTCCTTCATCTTGATTTTGGGTTGCTAAATCAAAGATTAAAGCATCATTGGTCATTTGTAATATTGAAACCCTAAAAACCCTAAAATTCTCCCTAATTCTACCTAAACGCTAACTCCTTCCTACTCCTCTCAACACCTAGCCCTACAGTCATAAAATCACCCTATTCCTTCTCTCTCTTTCCCATTGTTCCTTCACATTCCCTTTGTCTCTTTTCCTAAGGGCTCAAGGAACAAAGCCCTTCTTCTCATTTCCATTCATTTCCTAGTTGCAAGACCATTTTCCATCCCCTCATTTCTCATTTCCACACACCTCAACCTTGCAAATATGGACCTGGAAGATGAAGACTATGAGGAGGGAACACAACCAGTGATACCTTAGCTGATGGAGCCACGCAATCGAAAAAACCACATATGGGAGGCAGGATTATCAGAGAAGATCCATTAAACCTTAGGGAATTGCAGGCCTCCGAGTTGATTGTCACATGCTTCAAGTACCTTGGTTGCTATGAATTCTACGAACTGGTTGAGAGAGTGCAATATCACCCAGAGCTCACTAGGCTTTTTGCAACACATCTTCATGACAACAGGGTGACTCTTGCTGGGGTAACTTTCACAATTTCTTCTTCCATTATTTCAGATGCCACCAGGATTCCTAATGTAGGGGAGAAGTGGTTCAAGCGCTAGGATCTAGATGAGTACTATTATGAACCCTATATAAAACCTCAGTATAGAAATGAGGTGAAGAGACTGTTTCCTTTCAAGTTTCTTGAGAACAAGTATTTCCCCATGATGAAGATCATCATGAAGTATTTCACTTGTGAGGGTCATTTCTCCAGGCTGTATACTTATCATATTAGGCTCCTCATGCATTTTACCAGGGTGAGGATGTTAAACATCCCTTATTACTTGTTTAGGAGTATTGAGAAGATGGATTTTATTGTTTGAAGGAAGCCTTACCCTCAGCAGATGAGCATCCTTTATCATTACTCCATGATCAAGATCATTGTGCTTCATCATCTTAGTCTCCTTAACATCCCTTGGGAGACCTTCATTTCTCATGAGATCTTCAGAGGTCCTCAAATTCCTCCACCAGTGCCTCAAGAAGCAGGAGGACCTTCTAGCCCAACTAAAACAAATGAGGAGGCCAAGGAGACAAGAACTATTGAGGTGCCTATTTTCATGACATATCAGAGGGGCACTAGGAGATTATTTACAGCAGATAGGTGAGTGTTTTATCCACGAGATGTGGAAGGGGTCTTGCCTTCTTCATCAGCCCACAGGCAAATGCTAACTCCACAAGATGTGCAAAGCGCTTTTCCTTCTTCTTCAGCACAACAAGTACAGGTGCAGTAGCTGCACAAAGGAAAGGAAAAGATGCTGGATGATGATAAGGAGGAAAGAGATTTTGACTTGACTGAGCATGATGAGCCGAAGTAGCCTTAGACTCATCATGGAGTTGATATCACTGAATTAGAGGCTTAGGACAAAGAAACCATCAAAGACATCATCATACGAGAAAGGGAAGCTCAAGTGCAAGTTTTGGCGGACAATTTGGAGAGGGCCAAATATGTCATCACATATCTGGAGCAAGAAAACAAGCAATTGACTCACAAACAAGTCCTCATGGATCTAGAAATGCTCAAGATGAAAAGACAAAGTGGCAAAGAGGCACAAGTCACTTTGACCCCTATTGAGCAAGAGATTGAAAATTATAGGGAGACTTGGCTTGAAAGAGTCAACCTGCACCTTGAAAATCTGCTATGGAAGGCCAATAGAGACAATCAGATGACCAGACACATGGCTTATCATTATAGGACCCGAAACAAGATTTGCAATATGAGAGTCAAGAGAATGAAAGCTAAGCTAAGGTGGGCCTTGAAAGGAAAGAAAGAGGAGGATAGACTTATAATGCTAGCTGAAGTCTCCTTAGCTCATCAAAGCACATGATGGTGGTGCTTCACACCAATTTTGGGCAAGTTAAATTTTTTTTTTGTCATTTGCAATTTTGAATTTCATTACACAGAAAAATTGCTGGCGTTGCACTTTTCCTAGGGTCACCCATTGAAGAAATGGCTTGCATTTTTGGATTCAGAGTGATGAGGACATGCACCCTAGAAAGTTTCAAAATTTTTGGGGCAGAACTGGTCCACCAAAAGGTAAAAAAACACCTAAAAATGACCTTTCTGCCACTTTTTGGACACATAGAAGTAGTCTTAGGAGAATCAAGTTTTGAGGGGTCAAATGAGCTCCAAATGTAGAAAGTCCAAGTGTTTTGGAAATTATACTTGAAGACCATTCCAATGAGCTATCATGGGAACAATTGGGATGCTGGAAAGGTCTCCAAAAGGGAACTAAAAGTGGCGTTGCGGTTTTTCCCAGTGTCGCTGCGCTTTTCACAGTTTTTGCTCAGGGTTGCTATTTTTCCAGTTTTTGATTGTAATCATGGATTATCTCTCATGGTGAATAATTTACCTATGTAAATGATGTCATGGCTTGTAAATATGATGGATAAATAGTAATAGAAGGTAGATTCATTTCTTAGGAGTTATTTTGAGCCCAAATGAATCAGTTTTTCACTTTTAGAGACAAGTTGTTGATGATGCCCATATTCTTGTTTCTTGTTTAGTATTAGTTATATTAGCTCCTCATATTAGGGATTCGACCCTTTAGTATGGGAGGAGGTTGAAATCATGTCTATATCTTCTTCTTCTTTCTCTTTGTAAGGGGTTGGACTTAGTTAGATGCTTAGACCTTGATTGTACACCTTTGTAAGCAGTTTGGTAGGAGATTAATAAGAATTGTAGCTATTTTTATGGGATCCCTGTGCTATGGAGTTTTAGTACAGTTTCTTCTTCCGTGATTATATTTTTATATTTTTTATGTATTCCATTAATCATTTCATTGCTTCTAGTTGAATGTTTTCAAGTTTTATAGGCAGAATTCATTGCATCAATGCTCTGCCTTGGGAAACCATTCACCATTTCATGTTTTCTACTGTCCAGGAAGGATCCATGATTGTCACTTTCCCTTCTTAGCTTCTCACCAGTCTAAAAAATCTCACCCCATCAAGCCCTTGAGTGCTAAATCCTATGCCTACCTTTCCCCATTAAACACCCTACAATTCTAACCTAGTTCCCTAGACCTAAACTGTCCAACTCCTCCTGATCCGGAAAAAGCCCTTAAAAATCCAGTAAAAACTTTCGTGCTACTATACCTAGCCTAAAATCCTTTACCCGATCCAGTCATTTTGGCTGAAATCCTTATGGAGAGAGACCTCTCCCAGCCTAGTAGGGCTAGCTACTTGATGAAGCGTGGTTTGTGGTTACCCTGGCATTGCCTTCCTTCAGCCTGAGGTTCAATCCAAGTGATAACACCTTTTGCAATATCTGATGAGCACTAGTATTGCAGCAAGAATGCTGCAACTCCTTGGGCTACCAACTTTACTTTATCAACCCGGGGTTCGTAGAAGCTTGGAGGTGACAGTGTTGTATACACTCGTAAACATGATGGGTATGCTCGTTGTCACTGCTAAGCTGGTGATATACCACTAAAGTTTTTCAAACTAGACGTCTATGGACTCAGAAGAAGCTTGATTACCTTTGAGGGAAAGGGAAATATATTCTAAGAGAAATCTTGTCTAGTACAGTAACGAGAAATATTGAAATCAAATGCTAAAACACACCATTTTCTAACTAACTACTAAGAGGCTATGCTTCAAAAGAATGCTAAGTTAACATGTAAGAAATTCTACTATCCTAAGCATGCAAATTCAAAGCATCAAACATTCTACTACTATGCATGTAATGAATAAAATAATTCTGTTTTTATTTTTGTCTTTTTCAATCTGAAAGTTTGAAAGCTAATCTCTTTTGGTGATGTGGCAGGTGGCTTAGGGATGACGGTGAATGGATAGAAGCTCGGGGAGGCTAGTAGGGACCATTTTTAGCTTCCTAGCGGATTTTTCCCCATTTTTTCCTCAAAACAAGCCACTACAGGTAAACCTATAGGATGTTCTGAAAACCTACAGGATCCCCTGTATTTCTACAAGATACAACTGAGAGAAAAAGGATGGGTCTTGAAGGTGATGGAAGGCTTAGGGAAGGTGGTTGGTGGATGGAATGAGGCAAGGGAGTGCCTAGAACTACTTTAGAACTCAAAACCAAAGTTGGGAGATGGTTGGATTTGCTCAACAAGCATGGAGAAATTTCCTTGTGAAATGATGAAGTTGGTGAGGGTTTTAGTGAAAGGAAAGAATGATCATGGATGGATGAAGTTGGAATTAGGTTGCTGACTATGAAATCTCTCTGTAATTATGAAACACCTGCACTGCATCAAACATTGAAATTTACCCAGAAATTATGTAAACAAGAAGAATTTCAATTATCTAAGGAAAGCATAATTTCATGAGCTTGCTGCCTAATTCATGCGTAAGGAGAAATTGCAGAATAATATGGAACATTTATGAGATATAATTTAAGAATAAATATGTAATAAATGATAACTAAATCCTACTCTTATAAACTGATCAAATGCTAGCCTAAGTACAAAAAACCCTAAATTCCATGAGAAATTAGAATTCTGTCTTTTTGGGGTTGCATAAGAGTTTTTTCCTCAAACCATGATCCCTAAAGGAAGAAGTGAGGCCAAAAAAACCTATTGAAATATTTTTGATGTTCCTTTATCTCTTACAAACTACTGCTAAAGTAAAGCACAAATGGAAGCAAACTAATAAGAAAACAAATCAAATCTACACTACTTGCAATGAAATAATTCTAAAGAAAATTCAATCATTAATCTGTGAAATCAATCTAAGCATACAAATACAATAAGAGGATCATTTGTTGCTAGGGTTTGGCCCTAACCCTAGATCTTCATCCCTCCAAGTTAACTCAGTTATGGATCAAGGAATTGCTCATTCTCATTATCAAAACAGAAAGTTACATAACAATGTCTTGCAGAAGTCTTGAAATCGAAATTGACTAGTGTTTTAACAACAAAAATTTGAATCCTAATGAGGCTATATGCCTATTTATTTATAAAAATGAAGTCTCTGAAGAATTCCTTAAATATAGGGAGGCTCGGCTCCCTAACTTGAGATAAACTAGCTCTTTAACTATCACTTGCTCGACTGCCTTTTGATCTCCATGACTTGGTTGCTTGTACTCTGAGCTAGCATGATTGATGGAGGAATATTTGAATGAAGGAGTAGTAAATGAGGAGTATTTACCTCTTACAATCTCTCTTCCTTGTCTCATTCAAGTTTCAACCGTTAATTAGCCAAAATTCCATGATTTTCTCTCACAAACCTGCAATCAATGCACATTAGTACACTAGGCATAATATCTCACTTTGACTCATCTCATTAAACAAAATACAATCAAAATATGTAATAAATTGTGAGAAGAGTTGATTTGATTAATCTATGAGTTGGATTAAGGTCCATATAGTTACCCAATGATGAGGCTCATCATCACTCCCCTATTGAAAGTGTTTCTCATCCTTTGAGCAACTCAATCAATATCCATGTCTTTCATTACTCTAGTGGCCTCCCTGACATCCCATGCTTCTGCTATATTTTCCTCATCCTGTGCATAAAATCCTGCCTTCCTTTTTATTTCCTCCCACTGATTTCTTTCTTCCTCTTCCCTCCTTCCTTCTAACATCCCTAAGAGAAGTGGTGGATTGCGTCCCAAACCAATCCAATTGACTTTGAGTCTTTGTAGAGCTTGCTTGTACATGGGTGTCCTGTTCAGTGCTTCTCTCATTCTTTGAGGAGAATGGTACTCTCTAATTTTCAAATTGTAGGGCAAAGTATTCCATATCCTTTGGCAAGCTTGCATGTTGTCATCCCCTAACAACCTGAACATATCCTCAAAGTGTGTAATTGCTCACTCTTGGGCAGCAAGGTATTGGGGTGCAAGTGGAGGGTCATTTGCAATCAATTAATGTGTGTTGATGACAACCATTGGATTAGACTTATCAACTCTTATTATGAGAGTCTATGCTTCTTCCCTTGCCATTATTTTCTTCATTTTAGAAGCACTTTCTTCCTCATGGTTCATCCATGATTCCAAAGCCATCAATTATAAGTCCCCTAGTTTTGCATTAGGGTCCCACACATTCAGATATGTCAAGGCTAAGTTATGTAGGTAGAACTCATACATATTAGCCCTATCCTCCATTGTGATTTGATCACAAATATCAATGAATTGTCTATAATCCTAGAATGGCATAGTGTCTCTTTGTGCTAGAGTCTTGATTTGGAGTTGCAACCACTGTTCCTTAAGGTATAATGCATAGGACTTAGCTAGCATGCTACATTGGATTGCCTCTAAGGATATACTGGCCATGGATGCCAATTGATTTTCTCTTTCTTGTAGCTGTCCTTTTAACCATGCATTTTCTCCCTCCAACTGAGCTTTCATTATTGCTTCTTTGTCCCTCAGGCTGCTTAGTTATCTGCCCATATCTTTAACCTTTTCCTCTATGTGACCCATGTCCTCCACCCCTTTGGATTCCCCAATCTGCATCCATCTATGTGTTCTTTCCCTTTCTTTCTCAAGCTCAAAGAATAATGGGATGGAAAATTTTTGTGCAATGACCCTAACACCTTCAATAAACCTGTAGTAGGAGTCAAGGTTAGGTTGAGGACTAGGTTCCCTTAGCTCTAGATCCTCCTTCTTTGTTTCTTGCTACATACTCACTTATTTATCCAATTTTTGAGTTTCCTATAGGTTTAGTAGTGTTTCCTGTAGGATTGCCTATGCTTCCTGTAGGTCCTTCTATGTATCCTATAGGATGCCTTTTCCTTTGGATGAGGAATATCTAGTCACAAACCTTCTCGCATAAGTGATAGGAGAATTGGGGGAGGCTTGTCCTGAGGATCCTTGTCCTTGAGTTTTCATAAGAGGAGCCATCTTCTCCTACTGTTTGGGTAAGTCTTCAATAATAATAGGAACCTTGGTGGGAGTTTGAGGTTTTCCCTACCTTATTCTTGTACTTTTTCTTGTCATAAAGTATAATGGAGTTTGTCTCTATCTTTTCCCTTTTTTTTTGATAGGGGTACTAAGGGCAGTGTGGGTAGCTACTGCCTCTTTCTTAGTGGGTTCTAGAGATGCCCTGGGTGATTCCACCTTGTCTTCTACTTCCTCTTTTCCATTACCCCTCTCATCTTTGTCTTTCTCCTCTTCTTCTCCCTATAGTTCCTCACGCTATTCATTAGTCTCCTCCTTTGCATATTCTTCTGTCTCTTCACCACTTTCTTTTTCTTTTTCTTCCTCTTCTTCCTTATCTCTTTCCTCTTTATCCCTCTCTATTTCTTCTTCCTCTTTTTCAGTTTCTTCTTCTTCATTCTCTTTTTCTTCTTCATCCCTTTCGCTGATAGTAGGGCTCTTGTCATATTCAAGGGCTTTTATATCTTCCTCTATCTGCATGTCTCTAAAAGTTTCCCATGTGATCGGGATTTTAAGGTTTTGGAGGGAATCTTCTATGATAAGTCTAATTAACCCATGATGGGCTAGCTATTGATGGTTTCCTTCCTACACCTTCATGCTCATATCTATCACTGATTGAAGAAGGAAGTAGGGTATGCTAAGTCGATGTTGAGGAGGTGTGTCTACTCCAAACCTCAATTCTTGAAGAAGCCTAAAGTGGTATCCATATACCACACTGTACCTACCTTCACATGATATATATTTTATAAGGTTTTAGATTATTTCATTCCAGGGATATGGTAAACTTGCTCTTCTCACTCCCTTTTTGTCTTCCATGGCCTCCTTTCCTTCCAAAAATAATTTCTTCTTTTCAGTTTGGCTATTTGCCCTATCCTCCTTTTGTTGGTGTCCAAGTGTGAATGTTGTGATTCAACCCTTTACCACATTAATATGTCAATCTGGGTGCATACACTTTTCAAGGTAACACACAAGGTATATGTAGGAGCAAGGTTACAATATTACATTGACCAAGGGTTCATGACTAAGAAATTAAAGCATCGCTATAACAGTAATGTAAATTAAATTGCAGAAAGAAAAGCATTCACAAAAATCTATGGAAATCTGTAATAGCAATAAAGGAAATACAACAAGTAAAAAATATACATAAAAAGGACACACGCACAGCACCTAATCAGAAGATTTGGCCCAACTCCCTGGTCAGAGCTGTGCTTAACTCACATATTGAGAAAAATATCAGAAGGCTGGAAATTTCATTAACAAGAGTTCCACTATTACAAGGCTCAATTCTTACACCAGCTAGCTCCCCTCTCTCTGAATTTTGTCTTTTAAATATACAAACATCCAAAGGAAAGTTACAACAAACCGATCCCAATATTCAAGATGAGATCTGAGAGATTTTTTCATCATTATTCAGCAAGAACAAGTAGAATTTGGTTATTACAATTGGGCAATTCTAGAAAACGGTCGCAACAACAAATCTGCAAATATGTCCTTTGAAGAACCTTTCTTTGCTCCTAATAAAAATCGAATTTATGAAAACTGCTCCATAGGAAATGAATTTGGTCCGTTCTAAACAAAACCCATGTCTCAAATTTTCTAGATTCACTTTCATTTGCCTAAAACATGCAACACAAAACTATCACTTCTTATGCCAATGAATTCTTGAGTTGGAATATCTAATTATCTGTTGAAGACCAAATCTGCAATCTGAAAGAGTTCTTGGAGGCTAAAATCATGATTAAGGTTATAACGATGAATAAACTAAAATCATGCCTAATAATCATTAATTATTAAAAATAAATGAGATCAGATATTATTTATCCACAAGAGCATAAATGATTATGAAATGGAATTATATAATAAATTATGGTAAATAATGTGATAAAAGAATAGTGGAAATAGATGAAATGAATGTTAAGAAGTTGTAATAATAATGACAAATTAGGAGCTCAACATTCCCCCAAACTGAATATGTTGTCTTCCCACATGCAACCCAATGCCTCTGTATAAAGTAGGGGAAATAATGGTTTGAAAAATATGAGTGAAAAATGATCAGTGGTTTTTTTTTTTTGCATGCCCACATGCAACCCAACGCCTCTGTATAAAGTAGGGGAAATAATGGTTTAAAAATATGAGTGAATAATGCTTAGTGGTGTTTTTTTTTTTTACATTCTCCTAAATTTTTAATAAATCAAACACTCATGTTATTTCACCTCAATTGTTACTTTCAACAAAATAATGTGGAACGACATCTATAGATTAACATTTGTTGAAGCTAATGTAGGTTGGGCTTGTGTAAGTGATGCGAAAGGTGGAAGCCATGCAAGCTCAAAGAAAGTAATCAAAAAGTGTAGCAAGATTTCCTTCCCCCAAACTGGTTAGTTTCCCTGTCATCAAGATTTCTATAGCCCATCTCATGAGTATCCTCAATCAGTAATTCATCAGGATTCAAAATTAGAATCAGGCCTTTTCATCCTTCCCCAAAATAATAGTAGTGTTGTTAAGCTAGGTTTAAATAGAGATTGATTGGGTAAAGAAACTATCTTTGGTTAAAGATATGAAACTTGTAGAATAAAGGAATGATAGATTAGATGATACAGAATGTCAAATATCAAATATCCTAAAAGTTTCATCCCTAACATGTAAAGTAAATATTTATAACTCAATAATAGATATAAACCATAAGCAATATTATCTAAGAATTGATTAAATATTACCCCATGAACCATGAGTTCTAGCAAACCTTATATATGCAACAGTGGCTTTACCAGTAGTTAGTTTTGAGAAAACAAGGTAACCAAGTAGATCATAGTATTGAATTAACTTCTATACCATAGGCATGGCCATTGCTTCCAGCAGGCGTCCATAGCCTCAACAGGGATGCCTTTTTAATCCATTGAGATGCTAGTGTCCCATCTATTAGAAATAAGTACATAGTTACAAAAGCATTTCAATTTACTTAGATGTATACTGAAGACCATTGTTATGGCTTGGTAACCAATTAATAACAATGCCATTCACAGGAACTAGAAAAAGTGAACAAGTTGGCTTGTGATGAGACCTCTTGTCCTTTAGTTTTATGACCAAAGGCCATTACCCTGACTTGGTGACCAGTAGTGGTAATGTCACTCTATTAGGACCTATGATCATGGTAGGTCAGTTCGTGATGAGACCTCCTATCCTCCAGTTGACTATTTATGTTTAAAGTTTAACTATAGTTATTATTAATCAACAGAATATCACTTAATAGATGGGGTGGCAAGCTAGCTCCTTAAGAGCTAGGGACGGAGTAAAACGTTTTGTATTAACTATTTTCAACTCGGGTAATTTTTCTTCTCAAATAATAGTAACCTTCAAATGATTGTTGATAAATATATTTTGCTTTGTTAAGATTGGGGTTTGAGGAATAATTTATTAGATAGTGATGGAAAGATTTAAGTATAATTTTGTGGTCATCATCATAAATTTTACAAGATCAGGGACTTGACAAATTAGGAAAGTTGAAAGTTGCCATGATGAAATCATCTTTTCATAATTATTCCTTAAAAAATAAAATTATGTTTATAGATAAAAAAAGATAAATTGACTACCCAATCATTATGTCAAAGAGGACTTAGACAATTAAATGTATTTTCCCATCCACCAAGTTAATGTCGTCGTGCATGATTCAAGTTCCAATGTGTGTGGATAAGTGGGGGTTATAGATTGTTATGGATTATGGTGGTAATAATCGTGAGATGTATGAGTTGACGTGAAATTTTAATAAAAATGATGACATGACATCATTGATATTAAATATAATACATTTTCTATCAAATGAAACACCTCCCCCCAACTAAGATATGATGTCCTCGGTCATAATTGAAACATCAATCAAATACACGGAGTTGATTAGGGACGTACCTAAAGACTTACCTTGGTGGAGTATCAACATGGGTAGAGTAACAACACTTGGTACTTAGAAAAAATTTCACCATGGAGCAGCAACACCGGAGGAGTAACATCACTGAAAGAGTAACAACACCGAAGGAATAACAACATCGGGTACTCAGAAAAATTTCTGGAGTAACAATATCGGCGGAGTAACAGAAGCAGCAGAGTAACAGCACCGACGGAGTAATAGCACTGACTCAGTAACAACAATGGTGGATTAACATCATTGGCTAAGTAACAACACCGGTGGATTAACATCACTGGCAGAGTAACAACAGTGGTGGAGTAACAACAGTGATGGAGTGACAACACCGATGGAGTAACAGCACTGGCGGAGTAATAGCATCGGCGGAGTAACAACACCAGCAGAGTAACTACACCGAGAAAGTAACAACACCGGTGGAGTAACAATAGTGATGGAGTAACAACATTGACGAAGTAACAACAATGGAAGAATAACAACACTGACGGAGTAACAACACCAGTGTAGTAACAACATTGGCGGAGTAATAGCACCAGCGGAGTAACAACACTGGTGGAGTAACAACAACGGTGGAGTAATAGTAGTGAAGGAGTAACAGCAACGACTAAGTAACAATAGTGATGGAGTAATAGTACCGACGGAGTAACAACACTGGCGGAGCAACAACAGTGACAGAGTAACAATATCGATGGAGTAACAGTACTGGCGGAGTAACAACACCGATGGAGTAACAACATCGACAGAGTAACAACACCAGCGGGGTAACAACACTGGTGGAGTAACAACAATGATGGAGTAATAATGGTGATGGAGTAAGAGCATCGACGGAGTAACAACACTGGCAAAGTAACAACACCGGTGGAATAAGAACACCAGTGGAGTAACAGCACTGGTGGAGTAATAGCTCCAGTGGAGTAACAAAATCCAAGGAGTAACACCATCCAACACTTAGAAAATTTTCGGGAGCAATAGCAGCGGCAGAGTAACAACACCCAAGGAGTAGCAACATCGATGGAGTAATAGCATCCGATGCTTAGAATATTTTCGGGAATAACAACAATGACGGAGTAACAACATCCAAGGAGTAACAACATCTGACACCCAACACTTAGAAATTTTTTGGGAGTAACAACAACGTCTTAGTAACAGCACCTAAGGAGTAACAACATCCAACACTTAGAAAATTTTTGGAAGTAACAACAATGGTAGAGTAACGGCACCCAACAGACCTGAGGAAACCATAAACTGATAAGACTCAGGATCAAATGGATAAATATGGAGAAACATCATGAACCTTGAGAACTTCCTTTTATTTTGATGAAGGAACAAAATTTGTGACTTTGAACACATGAAAAAAAAACATAAGAAGAATAAAAAAAGAAACAACAATTTTATTGAAAAACAATAAATAAATAAATAACTTAAGTTGCAATGGCTATGATTTTGACTGTAGCAATGTTATTTCCTAAGGAAATACCAATATGTTTCTAGAAACAACAATCTGTCAATCTTTCAATGGTAAATGAATGGAAAAATGTTTTGGCAGAAATGACTTGGATCTTCAAATGGAAATCAATTCTCCATTTCTCCTATTATGAATCCATCAAGTAATGAAAATGTCTTCATGTTGTTGGTGAGAAATAACAGGAATACTTTGTAACAAACTCTTAAAATCAATTTCCATGGGACCTCGAAAGAATCAAAATTATATGGTATTAGATTTGTTAAGTAGATGCTGGGATGAAAATCTATTATTTCATTACCATTGCGTTCAATAATCACTCATTCAAAAAAAAAATTGACCTTCTTTACTCTCCTAGGACTTGCAAAAAAACGAGCGTCTACCTGCAATAAAACATATAATCATGGAAGAAGAGAGGTGGTTCGGTTCTCTAAATCCAATAAATATGAAAAAAAATAACAAGTAGTTACTCTATAAAACAAATCCATAGAAGGATAAACAAAGAGAATTTTATTTGTCACCAACGAGAGAGCAGTGGTCGACCATACTAACCAACAGTGTTTTAATCATAACTCTTTTGTTTTTATCTGATTTGAGCGATTCCAAAGCCAAATGAGAGCTACTTCAAAGGCATATCACCAATAGAAATAGGTTTTGAAAATTCCATGGTATGATATGTCAAGTTTACTTATAACAACCTGCATAAAAGAGTGATTTTCCATTTCCCAACTTAGACCAACATTTCATATTTTAAGCATAAATTTTTCATTTGATGATGGATTGAACTGATTCAAATTGTATATTAAATTAGATTCATGTAAATATATCCAATAGACACATTTTTTTTAAATCATGAATAATTTATGGGTTAAATTGGCACAGGAACAACCGGAAAAATAGAGTTTTGAAGGTGTTGATTTACGATAGTCAGTCGGTATTTTGGTCATAACTTTTTCATACGATATCGAAATCAGGTGATTCAAATTGAATTTTAAACTATATTAATATATGAATATACCATAAAAAGAGGTTTCTAAGACATAGTAATTTAGGCCTCCAAAAGTTGACTGTCCAAACTCTATTCCTGAGCTGCCTACTAGGCATACTGTCAATGTTTTAGTCATAACATTTTCGTTTCAAATCCAAATTGAGTGATTCAAATTGGATTATAAAGTAGAAATAAAGGGCTACTTAGGATAGAAACATGTTTTTAAACTATTCCCATTTTTTCACTGAAAACATGACTGTACTGACTGTGATTTTAGTGGTTTTATCAAGCCCACACGCCCTAAGATATGATAATCAAACAATTTTTATTTTTATTTTTATCAAAATGATGATTAGTGTTTTTAGAAATCTCTTTTTCAATATAATACATCTACATACACAATTAAATTCAGATATTTACCATTGATATTGATATACTCAACAAGTTGCAACAAACACAACTCTTTCTACATATAAAGAAATTTATTTATATACTTATTTATTCTATTTTCTACACTAACCTATTATACCTTGAAAAATAAAGCATACTTATGTATAAGAGTACTTCCAATGGAGCCATTTTAGAAATAAAGCCTCAAGTGTATATATACCCGAATTTGAGAAATGTCTGTCAATAAATACTAGGGTATGAGTGTTATAGACATTTTTGGGCACTGCAACCCAAATCATAAATGTCCATAAAACAAGGGTTGTTAAGTCCCTAAAAGTGTTGTTCCAACCTCTAAAAGAACAAGGTCAACTGATTACATCTTCTCCCAGAAGTTCTCCATGAAAAACTACTCAGAATTGGTCAAAACTGGACCATCTCACCTGCTCCATGGTCAAAGTGCGCTGCATCCCACCTAAATACACACGGGAGGTGTGATGCATACTGAAAAGCCCTTCTATGGGGTGTGATGGGTGAGAGTGGACAAATGGCGGGGTCAATCTCCAAGGTGGAGGATCATGGAATCTTCCAGAAACTTCTCCTGTGACACTTGCCTCTCTGCATTCACCCAGGGATGAGTAAGAGATCATCAATCTCCAAGTGGAATCAAGAACTATCAGAGAGAGGACACTAAATCTCAAAAGCTAACTCACCCCCCTTGCAAACATCTATATATGGATCCCTCATCCTAGAGATCCAGAGGCTGGAATTTTGTACGTTGTAAGGAAGTGCTGCTGGTTTCTTAGTGTAACATCATAGTGTTGGGTGATCTAAGCTTTTCATGAGGTGAAGAAGGGCTTTCTAGCTGGAGGATGATGCTGGGTCAGAACAATTGGTTGTAATCCTCTTTGCTTTTCTTGATTACTAATAAAGCTATTCAAGTTTTCCTCCACATTCTTGTATGGTTGATGATATATGCATTTGTGTGGTCAATATATATCTGGTCCTATATTGTTTATGATAATAGATCTATGTTCTTGGATAGTGTTATGCTGCTTTGGTTCTACAGGTGCTCTTTGAAGCTGGGTAGACAAGGAAACGAGTGGCAAATATCTATTAGAAGGGAGAGGAATCAAGCAAGGAACCAAGCGCAAGACAGAGGTTGGTCTCCTTTATTCCCCTCTTATCTATTTCTCATAAAGGAAAACGAAAGTGGTTTTAGTTTGTTTGTTTCTAAGGTAGCTACCAGCCTTAGTGGGACTAGAAGCTCTGCATAGACACTAGATTTCCCGATAACAAAATGGCGACTCCACTGGGGAGCGAATAGATTGTTTGTTTATCTAAATTTGTTTACTTTATAAACTTACAGACGGAGTCTAAAGTCAAGCCAGCTAGCCTTCGAATTGCATTTTCTATGAAAATGCAAAGTAGATCAATGCTGCTTTAGTCTATCTCCGGGTTTTATTTATGAATTGAATGATTGATTTACAAGTTCTCTAATTTCCCTTGTGGTGGCTCTAGTAACCTCCTTAGATCTACCCCTGTGATTCATTTACTGATTACCACTTGCTCGGCCTAAATCCCTGAACTGAGCTGCAAGCTGTGACCCGGAACCCAGTTGAAGTCTCGTCCCTGGACCATCGCAATGTCTCTTCTTTGGATTCTAGATGCATGGCACTTCTCGAGTGTAGTAGGTGCGCTGCATCTCATTTTACCTGTGTTACATGTGCACTGATTAGATTAGACCTCTCCTGCTCCTAGATTTTGGTTTCTGTGTTCACTCTTTTCAGCGCTATTCAGGAGTTTTGTTGTCTGTAGTCAGTATACTTCTGTTGAAACCCCCTTCCTTGCCATTATTCCACCTGCATTGTGCAAATAACTGTAAATGTTTTTATGTATTTTGAGCCATTTTCAGTTCTCTTTTACAAAGAAGTAGCGTAATTGAACTGTCGTTTCTTGATTTGAAAGTGTCGCAAGTGTCGTTTTCAATCATAGAAGAGAATCTGATTGTTCTTGATAGTCAATTACACTATTTGTATTTGATTTGAATTAGTTGTTTTTCAAGTGTCGAAAGCGAGTTTTCAAATTCCAAATCGCAAAGTGTCGTCATTGTCTTCATTTTGTCTTGAAAAGAAACTTGTTAGTAATGTCACTTTGAAAAATAATTCAGATTTGCGCTTAGCTTTCTTTTTATCATTCACACGTTAAGAAGGCTGAAAACAAATAAATGCATGTGCATTTGCATTTAGACTGTTTGTTGGTTTGATTTAGGACAATGCATATAGTGTGTGCTCTCTGCTCTATGTTGAAAGAATATCGTCTCTCTTTCCTTAGTAGCTAGGATTTTCATTGCAAAAAGAAGATTAAACGATTGTTTATCATCTGAGATTGCATTTTAGGAATTGTACATCTACATCACGCGGTGAACCTGAAAGGAAAATTTCTTAAGCAAGATCAACTATAAGATAAATTTAATGAATCTAAAAACGCTTTGGAACCTAACGCACAAAATTTAGAAGTCTAGGCCAGAGACGTATTCCGGCGTCGTAAAGCCTGGTAACTGTTGTTTTCATTGTTGGTTGGGTGATTCCTCCGCTTTGAGACGATAAGTGCCAGTACGGACTTGTGCTCCCACGTACTGTCGAGTATATATTGGGATCCCACAATAGGATTTATCCTTTATCCATAGGAAGCCGTGTCTGCCACCCTATCAATCGCAATGCACTGAACACAACATTCGGGAAGATTGACTGTCGTACCGTAAAAAGTATTCTGCAGTTTTGCGATTGGTTTGGTAATCCCTCTGTCTAGATTTCCAGAGTAGTCTCTTTCGTTCCTTTTCAGAATCCTTAAAGGAAAAGGTCCATCTGAGCACTTGTCACTTCAGGCTCATTAAAAATCGAAGGCGACTAGAGTCATCTTTTATTTTTTCTCGCCTCTTAAAAATTGAAAAAACAAGTTGTGTCAAAGCGTCTAATTAATCAGAATAAATATCACCTTTCCTACGTTGGTCTTAGGTTGAGAAAAATGGAGTTCACAACCCAAGGAGTTCCCCTTGGTGGAAATCCTAGTCCTTTCTCCTCTTGGGGAGATGTTGGTGCACCCCATATGGCCACATTGTCGCTTCCAGGATTGACAATCGGCTTGCCCGTATGGCTCTTCTCAACCTCTGTCGTTCAGAAAACTGTGATTCCTGAACAATCAAGTCAACAACTAAACACTACTAGAGTTACCCCCCAACCTTCTACTTCGGCCAATTCTTCCTCTCCTCCTTCCTCTTCGCTTGATAAAGCTGGTAAAGCCAAAAATCAAGTAACCGAGAAGAAGAAGGAGAAGAAGAAGAAAGAGAAGAAAAAGAAGGAGCCAAAGGCGAAAAGGGGCAACCAAGCATCATCTAGCGAAACTCCACACACTCCACCGTCCAAGCCTAAGTCGCCATGTGTCATTTACAAAGGAGACCACTATCATCGAGATTTTCCTTGCATCCCTCGGATCTTAAGGGACTGGTCTCCTCGTTTGCACAATCCGGTGTCATCAACCTCTGATGATCACGTTGAAAATACACGTCCACTAGTGAAAGTGAAGCCCCTGGACAAAAAGGAAAATGTAAATTTCGTTGTAAACTGTGTGAAGGCGATCACACCGTCCACTGTTGTGCCTTCTTAGACGAGGCTAAAAGAGTTTTGGACGACCGTCCAGTTTCACCGTTACGACTTCCTTCTGGATATAAGAAACTCTTGCCGAGTCCGTCACTAGTTGAAAATTCGGCTGACACGCCATAATGGTCAGTCGAAGCGTCTATCATTGAATATAAACCATTTGACCCGGTCTTTCCTTCAGAGGATCCATCTTCAGATGATAGAGTCACCGGAGAGAACAAAAACGACACCGTCCAAATTCTCTTCGTAAGCACAGACTCTGATGAACAAGGGGGCAGTCTACCCATTCCTTTACCGCAGGAAGGAAGTTCATCAGAGTCATATCCGGCTGTCCATTCGGTCCCACCTCCAAGCAACCTAGTTGTTTCCTTCGATTGGAATCTACTAGGCAAACCCCGCTTATCGGCTAGTGTACCATTTCGAATCATTGCTCAAATATACAGAATGGTCATGGCCGGTACCATCATAGATGAAGGGGCTTCTGTGAGTATCCTTTCCTCGACTGCTTGGAAAGCGCTTGGTTCACCATTGCTTTTGCCTGAAATGAGAAATCTAATAGGCTTTGACAAAGGAACCAGTCGACCGTTAGGGATCCTTCCCAATGTGCCGATAACATTGAGAAGGAAAACCGTTCACATGAACATAACGGTAGTCCAAGGACCCCTGGATTATAATCTACTCCTTGGACGTGACTATATTTATTGCATGGGAGCCATTGTCTCCTCACTCTTTAGAGTAATGTGTTTTCCACATGAAGGAAGAGTGGTCAAGCTCGTAGGCCAGCTTTCATTCCCCGGTTCACACATAGATAATAGCTATATACCATCCCTGAATGATATTTTCACGCAAGGAATGTCTCATCAATCCCCAGTCCGTCCTCCTGATGAGCGTGAGTGATTCAGAGGATATGACTGAAACCCAGGAGGCATGTACCCTGGCTTGTTTCGACAGGAAAACCTTAGGTATAATGTAGGTTTCCGCAAAGGATATATGACTGGTTGACACACCTGTCCATTTAGGAAAATGGGGTTATACCGGAATAAGATACCTCTGTTAGAAGGTAGGCCTTTCCCGATAGAACAAATTTTTTGTCTGCAAATTGAAGGATAACCTGGAAAACGTAGGCCTTTCCCGATAAAACAAATGTTTTGTCTGCAAATTGAGGGGTAACCTAGAAACTCTACTTCACTATACCTGGGGGTATGCAAACCTTTTGGCATGCAAGCGAAGAGCGACCATTTATTTTTTAAATTTGTAGGTCCTCTAACCCTTTAAACTCGTAGGATTGGTCGTTTCGTAACTTGCATAAAGAAAGGATGTGGGGTAAAGCTTTGAAAAAATGCCATTTTTAAATGAGACATCGTTATTATACGACTAGATCGAGCAATTTTAATGTGGAATTCAAGCTCGTTAAAAAATAAACATAAGCAATGAGCAAATGTTCCCCCAGATTTTAAGCTCATTAAAAAATGAACCTTTTTCCAGTAAATAACCTTCGTGAATGTATTATCATTAGCCTCTGAAGCCTTGGTCATGTTCTCATCATCACCTCCACTCTGTATTGGCCGATTATTCACCTCCATTTGATTGTTTACCCTTTTTGAGGAACAATTAAGAAGAGTGATCATGTTAGCCATCCTTGTAACACTGTCATGATTGGAAAATTCCAAACCTTACATGGAATCAGCTGCTACCCGAATTTATCACTCGTTTCTAAAAAATGAGTCTTCTTTAAGCTCTTTTCAACTGACTCGTAAAATATGAAAAGATTGCCAAGCAATTGGCCTCTCCAGCTCATTAAAAGGACCGGAAGTGCTATCCCTCCTTTAGATTTTAATCTTTTTGGACTTGAGGGATCATTACACAAAAAGATCGAGTGCTTGTTTTGTTCGGCTCGTTAAAAGTACCAAAAATTCATCCCTTTTGTAGGAGAATCTCTTACACCTCTCTAAGGTAGCTCCTAAGAAATTTTGGAGGCAAATTCTAACTAGGAAGACTAAGGATAATAATAAAATTGCTCTTCACGATTGGAATTCCTATCTTAAAAAGCTTTATGAATCTCCAAATGTCATGGATAATTTAGAAACCCTTCTCACAACGAAAGAAGTTTTCTCTTTAGAAGACATTAAGTTTGGGGTTAATCGCCTCGCTAATGGGAAAGCTAAGGACATTGAAGGTTACCAAGCGGAAATCTTAAAAATTGGAGGTCCTGTCCTCATCCCCCACATCCACAAGCTTTTCAATCAAGCAGTCAAGCAAGGGTTGCCTAAACCTTGGACTGAGAGCCTCATTATCCCTATTTTTAAAAGTGGGGATACAAATAACCCCTTTAATTATCGAACAATTATGATCAGCCCTCTCTTAGCAAAGTTATATGGTAGTATTTTGGAAAGGAAGTTAAGCATATGGCTTGAAAGTGAAGGTAAGCGGGCTAAAGGCCAAGCAGGTTTCAGAAGGCATCACTCAACAATAGACCACCTTGTTACGCTTAGGATCATTGCGGAGGAATGTCGTAATGAGAAATCCAATTTATTTTGTTGCTTTGTGGACTTTAGAAAGGCTTTCGATACGGTTCCTAGATACAACCTTTGGAATAGATTAGAAGAGCTAAAGGTTCCTCTCGAGTTGAGAGCTACCGCTATAAGGTTATACGAGAATGTAATTGCCAAGCTAAAGAGCAATGAAGGGTGGTCGAAAGATATTAAGTGTAACATCGGAGTTAAACAAGGTTGTCCCCTCTCCCCTACCCTAATTGGCATTTACATCGATAAGCTCGAAGGCTATTTAGAGGAAGCAGGATGTGATGGCACGATCTTAGCTGGGATAGTCGTCATCCTTCTTCTTTATGCCGATGATATTGTTCTTTTGGCAAGGTGCCCATCTGATCTTAATAAGCAACTCCGGCTTCTTAAGGATTTCTGCTCTACCATGGGTATGACTGTTAACACTGACAAAACAAAAGCTATGATTATCAAATCCAAGAAGGACACTTATGCTAATTTTATGTATGACAATAATAACTTGGAGGAAGTGTATTCTTACAAGTACCTAGGAATTGATATTCATCACAAGCTCAACTGGAACCATAGCATTGAGAAAATGATTAATGGGGGTGGAAAGCTTACTTTGGTCTTGAAAATAATTGTAAAATAGCAAACCTTGTAATGTGGGATAAAAAGAAGTTCCTCTTTGAAACTTTAGTCACTCCTGTTATCTTATATGGCTGTGAGGTTCGGGGTTGCAGCATCTCTAGAGAATCATGGAGAAATATTGAGCAAATCCAGAAGCGTTTTATAACTTATAACCTGAAAATTAAAAGTAATACACCCTATCCTATTCTCCTTATAGAAGCAGGTCTTTCCCCTATTGAGAGCCTAGCTATGCTTAGGTTTCTGTTGTACAAGCACAAAATCAGTAACATAGACGATCATAGACTTCCTAAGCTAGCTTTAAATTCTAGCCAAAACCACCTAAGGCTCAATCGAGGGTGGCATAAAGACACAAGGGCCTGGTTAAACTATTGGGAGATCAACGAAAATGATGCATTGCAAAACATAAATAACATTAAAGATATTGTTACTTCTAAGTTCAAAGAAAAAATGTGGTGTGAGAAAGACTTAGCGGCTAAAAGAAAATTAAGTTATTATAAGAAGGTCATCAACCCCACCCTAGAAGATCAAAAGTATCTCTCTATTTTAACTAGCTCAAAGAATAAATTAATATAGCAAAGATTAGAACGAATTTTCATGAGATCCATAGTGAAACAGGTCGTTGGGCAGTTCCTAAAATGCCATGGACGGAAAGGATCTGCCATATATGTGAGAATAGGAACATCGAGTTTGAAAACCACTTCCTCTTAGAGTGCCCCGCGTATAACCACATTAGATCTCAGTTTCACAATCTTTGTTACAATACTGACCTTCCTAGCCTTTTACAATGTCAAAATTATAGTGAGCTCGGGAGGCTTCTCTCTAAGCTTTTTGAGCATAGGAATAAAATCTTAAATCAAAATAGATAATTTGTTTTTTTAGGTCCGATAGACCATTATTTGGTCTCAGCGGACGTTAACCACCATCATCATCATCATTGTTTTATACTTTTTCGGACTCAAGGGATTATATGACAAAAAATGATTATTGGAGTTTTCTTTACGTCCCTTTTTTAGACTCTCTAAAGTTGAAAAGGACCGAGTTATTGGTGAGACTGGTCCCTCCATTAATCAAAGGATTAGTGAGCACGCAACTGACCTCAAGCATATGAGAACTAAGTCTTCCGCTTTAGCAGAGCATGTGGAGAAAACCAATCATCATGTCTGCATCGAGGAGGCTAGTGTGATTGCTAGAGTGTCGCAATTCCATCACCGGAAATTTAGGGAAGCCTTGGAGATTGAGAAAAGACCGAACAATCTCAATAGAGAGGATGGCTGGAAGATCAATAGTTGTTGGATCCCAGCCCTCTCCTCCTAGTCGTTTTCTTTCTTTTCCACCCTTATTTCATCGATATATTAAATTTTTTTATATGGTAATTTATTTATTATTATTATTATTTATTTATTTAATTTTTTTTTTTTTTTTTTTTATATATATGTAAAATCTTTTTGACTATTAAAAATTAATTTAAATCTATTTTAATTAATTAATTTAAACTTTAATATGGTATATTTATTATTATTATTATTTATTTATTTATTTATTAATCAATTTAAACTTAATTTACATAAAGTGAATTTTAAAATTAATCTATTTTAATATACTATTAGATTAATTTTAATATACTATTTTTATTTTATTTTATTTTATTTTTATTCCATTAAATAGACCTTGAATTAATTTTTATTTCCAACCCTTGAATTCTCAAAAAAATAATAAATAAATAAAAATTGAATATTTATATTACTAACTAATATTTTAAAATTAATTTTATTATTTATGTTATTAATTTTACTTTATTAATATATTAATATATTTGAAATTAATTTATTTTATGTTTTACCTATTTTATTATATTAATTTATTCTATAACCATATATATATCCCCTTATCATAGTCAAACTAGCCGTTATAACTCACTAATATTTTTATTTAACAGTTCAAAATTAATTTTATTCTTATTAATTAATATATTTAAAATTATTTATTTATTTATTATTATCATTTAATGATTTTACCTATTCTAATATACATTTCTAACAATTTTTTTAGGTTTATTAATATATTTAAAATTAATTGATTTGTAATTAATTTATTTTCTGAAATTTCCTTTATATATAAAAAAAAATAATATAAAATAAATTAATATAATACCTCTTATCATGGTCAAACTAGCCGTTATCAGGTCAAATTTAGCTGTTGTCTTTTTAGTTGTTACCTCATCGTGAAATCTGAGTCAGTGGATATTCTGCCCTATCTATTTAAAGTGCATAGCCAGATCTGCTCATTCAACTTGTCCTGATGATGAACCACACTGGTTGGTTCGAAACGCGTCGACAAAAATTTCTCCATGTGATTTTCACCGAAGAATTCTTCAAAAATTTGATATGGATCATAGAAGTCTCAATTCAAAAACTTGTCCATATAGACAAGAACGAGTTTCACTATCACTAGGCTCATTAAAACATAGCGATGGGTTTTCCCGACGGGCAAATTATAGAACAAGCATATGTTATCCTCCTCAAGCTTGACAAAAATAAAGAGGTACTGGTCAGCAATGAATGGGGAAAAATTGTGAAGAAAACTTGAAGAAACTTTATTAGTAGCAAGTCGCTCTTGAACATGACACTTTCACTCCGCATTCGAGTCGGGTTGGGTTGTTCCATTCACTGGTCATATCATCATGGGTCCATCACACCATCCATATTTGGGGTTAACGCTGCCAATCCATCATGTCAGTGTCACCGATATGTTCAAGAGAAGTCGTTTAGAGAATTCACCTGTGTCTCACCCACTGTAATACATTTACGCTCCATTCTTTCATGACCACCACCCTGAACCTTATATCACCAGATCGTTTTCACCTCCATTAAAATCATTTGCTTCGTTCCGTGTCATTGATGTGGGATTCACTAAGGCCCTCCTATGACAGATCACTTCTTGTAGACATCAACTAATTATCCAAGAAGTCGATCTAGGAACAACCCTTTCAGTACTTTGAAACTTGCATGCCTCAATGGCAAGTTTCTCACTTCCGGCGACAGGTTTACATCAATGACCTTCGACCGAAATATTTTTCATGGTGTTCGACGCCAAGTCCCTTATTCACACCACATGAATTGTAATGTAGTACCTTGAGGGTCATCATCATTATCGATGATTCCTCTCGCGCCTGTTAACAACTTACATCATTGGCTGGTAATCAGGCGATGTCTTTCCATGTTCGACTCCAGAACATCTCTCACATGGATCGACTTGTACTTTGAGTGAAGATCGAACGAGATTGAAGACCTCAGATCTAGTTTCATCCATCCGGGCTGTGATATATATTTAGGAAAATAAATACATCAAATGTACATCATTACTGCGCAGATAATCATCCACTCCAAGGGATGATGGCTCTACTAGAATCATCAATCTACACTCAGACGATTGTCTGTCTTATGTACATGAAAATGAATTTATAAAGCTGAGCATGGGAATGCCCGCCTCAACTAGATCATGAAAATATTATGAAGATAATGTATTGTATTGTATCTTATTATAGGTCGCCTTCCACCTTAAAAAAACTTCAGATCCTCATGATAAAGCATTTCACCCGACATCAACAGATTAATGACCTCATGCTTTAGGGGGGCAACTTTTATAGACATTTTTGGGCACTGCAACCCCAATCATAAATGTCCATAAACCAAGGGTTCTTAAGTCCCTAAAAGTGTTGTTCTAACCTCTAAAAGAACAAGGTCAACTGATTACATCTTCTCCCAGAAGTTCTCCATGAAAAACTACTCGGAACTGGTCAAAACTAGACCATCTCACCTGCTCCATGGTCAAATTACGCTGCATCCCACCTAAATACACACGGGAGGTGTGATGCATACTGAAAAGCCCTTCTATGGGGTGCGATGGACGAGAGTGGACAAATGGTGGGGTCAATTTGCAAGGTGGAGGATCATGGAATCTTCCAGAAACTTCTCCTGTGACACTTGCCTCTCTGCATTTGCCCAGGGATGAGTAAGAGATCATCAATCTCCAAGTGGAATCAAGAACTATCAAAGAGAGGACACTAATCAAATCTCAAAAGCTGACTCACCCCCCTTGCAAACATCTATATATGGATCCCTCATCCCAGAGATACGGAGGCTGGAATTTTGTATCTTGTAAGGAAGTGCTGCTGGTTTCTTGGTGTAACATCATAGTGTTGGGTGATCTAAGCTTTTCATGAGGTGAAGAAGGGCTTTCTAGCTGAGAGGATGATGCGGGGTCAGAATAATTGGTTGTAATCCTCTTTGCTTTTCTTGATTATTAATAAAGCTATTCGAGTTTTCCTCCACATTCTTGTATGATCGATGATATATGCATTTGTGTGGTCAATATATATCTGGTCCTATATTATTTATGATAATAGATCTATGTTCTTGGATAGTGTTATGCTGCTTTGATTCTACAGGTGCTCTTTGAAGCTGGGTAGACAAAGAAACGAGTGGCAAAGATCTATCAGAAGGGAGAGGAATCAAGCAAAGAACCAAGCGCAAGATAGAGGTTGGTCTCCTTTATTCCCCTCTTATCTATTTCTCATAAATGAAAATGAAAGTGGTTTTAGTTTGTTTATTTATAAGGTAGCTACCAGCCTTAGTGGGACTAGCAGCTCTGCATAGACACTAGATTTCCTGATAACAATGAGAGACCAACTTCCCTTGAAAATATGGTGTCAAAAATTGTTGAAGTATGGAGTGACGTTGCAAACAACTGATGGAGTGAAACCAATATTCAATATATCCTTTACTTTCTTGATTTCCCATAGTTGTCATATCATGAAGTTCTTGAGTTTCTAAAACAACTTGTTGACGGAGACTAGAAGAAACCTTCTTTTCTTCCATAACTTCTACAATTTTTGGATTTGAAACATTTCCAATCTCAATATAAGTTTTCTGCAATTGTGTATGAGAGATAGATTGGGTAGGAAGGTTAGGTAAATTTTGATATTCGACACTATAAGCATGTTGTATTGGTTTATTATGGTGAGGGAGTGGAATGAGTTGAGCAGGATATTGTGTAGGGCATGGAAAATTTTGATGATGTAGTTGATTGGGATGTGTGGATGATTTTGATATGAAAGCAAGGTGTTCTTGAAAAGATGGAAAATAATATGGATGATATTTTTGTGCTACAGGATTAGGGAGAGTAGTTATGTAATCATAGGATGAACCATGCAAAACTTGTGGACAAGATTGATGGGGGTTATATTGAGATTGGTATGGCTACCCTAACACATAAGTATTCCATAATAGATTATGCAAGTAAGACAATGGAGAGGAAGTGTTTTGAAACATACATGTAGGCTAAGGTTTCAATGGTTGTGAAATTGATGCAGCTTCTCCATCTCTTGGAAATGTTGTTTTCATCCCAGGTAAGAAAGAGAAACTATCCATGGGATGCTCCTTTTGGCATTGAGGAAAAATCACTTCTTCAAATTTTTCTTGACTTTTCTTAACCTGGAAAACATGCAATTTTGAATTTAGAGAGCTAATAAAATCAACTTTAAAATTTTCAAATAAATCATTGATTTCATATCTTATATCTCCTGTTCTTGTAGCAGATTTGGAAAGGAAAGAAGAAAATTCTCTAGAATTCTTACCAGCCTTGGATATTCCTCTTGAATACCTTATGCATAAATCACAAACATCATCATATGATAACTGAAAAACATCACATTTTCCTATCAGATTTAAGATTTCTAAAATTTCATCTTTGATTCCTTTAGGAATGAGTGTTTTTAAGATCTATTTTTCCAAATGCTTATGCTTTGATTTTTGAAGGTTGTATTTAAATCGCTCCAAATAGTCCTCCAAGCTTTCATCTTCCCCTTTTGTATCATACTGAGAATATCTTCATTTGCCTTGCAATAGTCTTGGTAATTCTCCAAGAATACATTCTTCATGTCCTCCCATGTTTTGATGCAGTTCCCACCAAGGCTCATGAAGCATCGGAGAGCTGCTCCTTTTAGAGTAAGAGGAAACACTTTCAAACTTTGATCATTAGTACAATAATCATATCCTCTACAAAGTACTTCAAACTCAAATAAGAATGTATCTGGGTCCTCATTTCCAAACCATGAAAATTTGGTAGAGAAGATGGAGGAATTATGTGCATTTGTGTCACTCCTCCTAGACCGCTGATAGGGAATTCAAAAATAACAATGTGAGCCATTTCTTACCATAATAGAAGATGTTCTTCATGTGCTGCTTTGAGGTTCCTCCTTCAGATATTCCTGTCAATTTGTTAGTAGAATGGGTGGTGCTTATATCACCACTTGAGTGAAATGATAATATTTATTCAAATTTCTACCTTTTTCTTCCTAGTTATTCAAAAAAACAATTTGAAAGGAAATCTAAAGCTTAAGACCTAGAGCAGGGTGTCAAAAGACCCTTCCCTCCATAGGACAAGAAACCAAACAAGAAAAGAATGCACACAAGGAAATCTAAAGCTCGAGACTTGGAGCAGGGCGTCAAAGGACCATTCCCTCCCTAGGACGAGAGATTAGTTTTTCCAAAATCAAAACAAACAAAAATGCAGGAAAAATTTAAGCTCGGGACCTGGAGCAGGGCATCAAAAGACCATTCCCTCCCCAGGACGAGAGATTGGGCCTAAAGATAAAAATGGAAAAAAAATGAAAGAGAAACAACAAAACAAAGAAATGACTATGCTCAGGACCTGGAGCAGAGTGAGAAAACTCATTCTCTCCCTAGGATGAGAGATTGACCCTTTGGTCGATACAAATTGTGTCTTGCACCTTGTTATCCTTCCCTGACAATGACGCCAAAATGTTGGTGTCCAAGTGTGAATGATGTGATTCAACCCTTTACCACATTAATATGTCAATCCAGGTGCATACACTTTTCAAGGTAACACGCAAGGTATATGTAGGAGCAAGGTTATAATCTTACATTGACCAAGGGTTCGTGACTAAGAAATTAAAGCATCATTGTAATAGTAATGGAAATTAAATTGCAAAAAGAAAAACATTCACAACAATATATGGAAATCTGTAACAACAATAAAGGAATACAACAAGTAAAAGATATACATAAAAAGGACACAAGCACAACACCTGATTAGAAGAGTGGGCCCAACTCCCTGGTCAGGGCTGTTCTTAACTCACATATTGAGAAAAATATTAGAAGGCTAGAAATTTCATTAACAAGAGTTCCATTGTTACAAGGCTCAATTCTTACATCAACTAGATCCTCTCTATCTCTAAATTATGTCTTTCAAATATACAAACATCCAAAGGAAACTTACAAAAAATGGATCCCAATATTCAAGATGAGATCTGAGAGATCTGTCCATGATGATTCAGCTGGAACAAGTAGAATTTGGTTATTACAATTGGGCAATTTTGGAAAACAACCGCAATAGCAAATCTGCAAATATGTCCTTCGAAGAACCTTGCTTTTCTCCAACTAAAATCGAATTTCTAAAAACTGCTCGTTGAGAAATGGATTTGGTCTGTTCGGAACAAAACCCATGTCTCATATTTTCCATAATCGCTTTCATTTTCCCAAAACGTGCAACAAAAAATGGTGACTTCTTATGCCAACGAATTCCTGATTTGGAATATCTAATTATCTGTTGGAGACCAAATCTGCAATCTGAAAGAGATCTTGGAGGCTAAAATCATGAGTGAAGTTATAATGAATGAATAAACCAAAATCATGCATATTAATAATTAATTATTAAAAATAAATGAGATCAGATATTATTTATCCACAAGAGCATAAATGATTATGAAATGGAATTATATAATAAATTATGGTAAATAATGTGATAAAAGAATATTGGACATAGATGAAATAAATGTTAAGAAGTGGTAATAATAATGACAAATTAAGAATCCAACACCTTTCTCCAAGACACTCCTAAGGGAAGCGTGATAATTCTGCCTATGATTTCAGGGGTGAGCTCTATGGAGAGGCCTCTCACCACAACAGTGGCATGGGTCCTCGTCAGTGGAATGAGGGAGAGAGAAAAATATTTGGCTACTTCATCATCATACCCTCTCGATTCTCAAATAAACCCATTCAATTGTGCCTTGTTAATATCTCTAGCACAGCAGGGTGCTGATGAATCCTCACTGAGTTGATGGACTCCCTTTTATTAAATCCCCCTGTCATTTTCTCTGATGGATGGAGGGTTGTATAGGTCTGTTACCAAATTTAATGAATGAAAAACTTTAAACAAAAATTCTGTGTATGTAATCCCCTTATGCTACAATTACTTTCAACAAACTATAATATTTTTTTTTATGTTCCTTTCACTTGGAAAAATGTGGGAAATGTAGAGCCTACCTCCTTATCACTGCTTGATGAAGCCAACCCCTGTTTTTCTCCCTCTAAAACTGCTCATTGCCAATCCTGTAGGTGCTAGACTGTATTCTATAGGATCCTATAGGATTTACTGTAGGATCATGTAGGTGGTAAACAAAATTTGCCTTTCCTATAGACTTTTTGAGGGTCGAGAGTGAATTTTCTAGTGTGGAGCCTCGAGAATGTGAATGCTTAGATGCATGGGGATCAACATTTATTTCCTCATATAGGTGATTTGAGTGAGGTGGTGTGCTAGAAGCCGAGGTATGAATATCTATTTTTGGACCGTTGGTCCCACTAGCACATCATCATTCTTCTTACCTCACAATCAACTCCCACTTCGGGCATCCGTAGCTTAAGTACTTTCGACCTCATCCTTCTTTTCCTTGACTTGACTGCTGCCATGTGTGTAAGGAATAATTTCTTTCTCCTTTTTGACTGAACAAAGGTGGCCAAGTTAACTGGCCACCTTTCACTTATAAACCAACTCTTTCACAAATTTTACATCTTTTGATCACATTATGCTAACAAGAGAGTGGAAGTGAGATACTTACCTGTGGTAATGATGCCTTGATGTTGTTTGTTGAAGAATGAAGCCTTTGTTGTGTGTTGGCTGCATGTGCTTTTCTCTTTTTTATTACTATTATTGTCCTTTGATGATCTTCTTTGATGTGTAGGTACTTGGTGTTGATGATGATGATCCTGATGCTGTTGCTAGGCTTTGGAGGAGCTTCTTCTACCTCTGGATCTTCCATGCTTGAAGTTGACTGCAACCTATGATTTTTGTTTTGTGGGATAGGCTGCTACATGATGTCCTGTAGCTGATTCTCCCCCAAAATTCTTAATGATTTTCTACTGCTGGAGCCTAAGGATGGTTGGCATGGGAAGAGAATGGGTCTAGGGATTTTTGAATGAGAAAAATATCCTTTAGGTGCTGTCCCCTTGCTCTCTGTCTTCATCCTCTTTTCTCTGTGTTTTTTCTTTGAAAATTGATTTTTTTTTTTTTGAAATTGACTTTTGTTGATGAATGCAGGGGTTATCATGGTGGTGAGAGGTATGGTTATGAGATGGTGAAATAGGAATTTATTTTTTTGACATGGGTAGGTCATCCCATTGCTCTAGGGTTACTTCCTTTAGGATTCCCAAGCCACTGTAAGTCCTACAGGATCATCCTATAGGTTTGATCTGAATTTGAAACTACTTGAAATTTGTTTGCAAGGTATTCAATTCAGAATTAAACATGTTTAAAAGATTTCCATGTCTTGCAGAAAGAAAGCACATGAAATTTTAAGCTGTTGATGACCCATTTAAGCATAGCAAAGTTATTTCCTTTTACTGTTTAACACATTAAAATGAATTTGATCTGCAAAATAGATCAACCACAAATGCAAAAGAAGTTGAAAAAGAAGTTCACCCCCTCCAGGGCTACGTCTGTTGGGTCCAAAGCTCCCAACCGGGCTTGTCCTTGTTTTTATTAAATGCTCAAATTGAAAATATAGCTGAATAGAAGCATCTATAGGAGAAATAGATGGTAAAAATGGATACAAAACACTTGAATCCTTCAGGATTGACTATTGGATCACCTCCAATGGATACCTGCAACCCTATACAGTCTTCACAAAACTGGGCCCTAGTGGCTCCTAGAACTTTCACGGCTCCAAAACCTCTGAAAATGACCTCAGATGGCTGTAATACCTGCACCAATGGCTTCAGAAGGTAAAAAATACCCAAAATCAAAAAAACAAATCGTCTAAAACCACCTTTCCTAGCCAAAGTTATGGCCATTTAAAGTTTCTCCAATTTTTCCCTAGAAAAACTCCAGCTAACTTTAGTTAACTCCAGATAGCTCCGCCAATTATGGCGGGTCCGCCAAATTTGGCACTCCTGTCAAAATTATGCCAACTTAACTGCATTTACATTTAATGTTTGGTGGTTGCCTCGGATTTCGTGCCCGGCGGAATATTCCTTTTTTAATTTTTTTTTTAAAAATTAAAATTTCTAATGTTATGGACAAATTCTTCTTTTCGCCATAACTTCCTCATACGGCGACCATTTTTCGAACCGTTTGCGGCACCAGAATCAGGAAGACGAGCACTTTCCAGTCATTCAACTTTGAACCAGTTCTAAGCGTTTTAAAGTTTGAGCATTTTATGACACTTAGGACATGAGCACCTTATCACGCCTCCCCATTGGGAAGCTTTTGGAGCCCAAAAGCCTTCGACTACCTGTTAAAGAGGTGAGGGTACAGCTCCCTCACTCTGTCCACCTCCATCCACTTTTCCTTGTTCGGTTTGCTGCCTTTGAAACCAACCCGAACATAATCTACACTGCCCCTTCTTGAAGTGCGTGTCCTTCTGTCAAGGATTGTATCTTCTTTCAGCTCTGTTACACTAAAAAATGTCACCTTGACTACTTACAGTTAGTATGGCTCAAATCAACAGTCATGCTACCCTCTTAGGCAAGTCTTATGCCTCTGTTATCCATCTCAAACTCAAAGAAGAGAGAAAGTCTTGTAAAAACTATGTTTATCTCTGGGGTCGCAGGTTCTCTCTAGCCTTACCTGCGGGGACGCTGACCATGTTCACAAAATCTGCGTCCATGGACGCTCTGTATGTTAAGGGAAAGGTGCGTCCCTCTGTAAAAGGAAAAATGCGCGAGTTTTATCTTGAAAAAGTTACTTGTGGTTACTTCTAGAACATTCTAGAGGTCGGTTTGATGAAATGGATGCGCCTCCAGTTGGTTCATGTATCTCTATTAAGGGGGAACTTATCCCATCAATAAGGGAGCTATCCCACCCATAGAGGGGGATGATCCCATTGATAGTGGACCTGAATAACCTCTTTACAGCACTATAAATAAAGGCATTGAGCCAGAAGGAGAAGAGGTTGGAGCTATACATTTTCTTTGGGTAAACGCTGCAGGATTTAGGTCTTCCATTTAGAACCTTTGTGAGGAGAGATTGTCTTTGCTTGATTCTACTTGGAAGTGGGTGAGCTTTGTCAAAGTAGAGGAAAACCCTTGATGGACCCTGGGAGGAACTTGCACAACACCAAGGCCAGGTTGTAAGAGTTTCTTTGTTTCGTTATTAATACAAACTGGTTTATTTTTCTCAATAGCTTGTGTTAATGAGTTATTTCATGTGTTCCTTGGTCTGCATGTTGAATATATGTTTTATTATATGAAATGCAAGTGCTTGGTAATTGTTTGATTGTTTGTGGTTGCAGGAATTGACTTGAAGGAGGAGCTCATCCGGATCGTCAAGGACAAACTACAACAACAGCGTTTTGGAATAAGGTAAGCCTAAACACTTGTAGTTTTCATGTTGTAAAAGGTGTATTTAGAGAAAGATCACTCCATTTTGTCTTGTTTGTCATTAGAATGTCTTAGACTTCTAGGAAGGTCAGCTGTGTCCGCACCCTTGACCAATTCCGTGTGACAAATTGGCGACTCCACTGGGGATTCCATTAATGAGAAAGTCTTTTCCTTTATGTGAACTTTGCTTTGAGAAAATTGGTTTATTTTTCTGGTTTTGGCTCTGTGATTCTGTCTCTGGGTGGGTTAGCTTAGGATTAGTTTTATTTTGGTTTTTCTTGAGTTTTTCAGACGGACGCACCCTCTGAGTGCTGCACAGTGCGTCCCTGGACGCACTTTTGCTGAGTGCACAGAGCGGGCCCGCACCTGTGCTAACGGGTTGCCTGCGTCCCCTGCCAAAATTTGAGAAAATTCCATTTTTTGCCTTTTTTGCTCTTAGATTTTGTTTTTTCTTAGTTTTTTCTGCCCAGATTCATTAGTCCCTTGTCCAGAATCTTCACCTAAGCTTGTTCTTGCTCTTAGCTTTCATCAATTGGGTGTTTTGAGTCTCTTTTTGAGAAATTCTTGATTTGATTTCCATTGGTCATTACTTGGCGGTTTGTCTCAGTCTTTTCACAATTTTGCATCTTTTTGCTTTTGTTTTTGCAAAAAAAATTCCCCCTCATTCGCCGGGGGGGGCTAAATTGTGTATGAGTGTTAATCGCCTTTGAGTGTTTTTATTTGATCTTTGGAACTCTCACCCAATTTTCTCAACTTGCACTTGATTGGTTCTTAGATCACATTAGAATCGTCTTGTGTTTGAGAATTCTCTTGCATAGATCACATTTGCACAATTAGAATTCTCATTTTCAGAATATTATTGAAAAATGTGCATAGATTACATTTGCATACTTTTCATGTGAATTGTGCATAAATGACAATTGCATAGTTTACATTCTGAAAAATCAATCGTAGATTTAGATCAGCTTTCTTTGATTTGAATTTACACAAAATAAAAATAAAAAAAATGGTCTGGAATTGATTTGCATTAGTTTTTCTTGATGAAATTAGTGCATTAGAGAATTTGTTATATTTTCTCTTAGTGATCAATTTTTTGCATTGTTGGAAGTGAATGGAAACTCTCTCCTTACTCTAGTTAGGATTCATCGAATTGAAAGGATTGCATTATCATATTCGATTGCATTCAGTTGAGTCGGGTCATAACACCATTGGTTTCATCTCCATTTACCCATTTGAGTAATAACGGCCTTAATAACACAGCGCTTAATTAAAATTCATCTAGTAATTTTTACATTTCTAGGGCTCTGAAACACCAACATAGCTTAGGCTAGGGTCTTGGAGTAGGTGAGTACTTAACTCTCCAAGACTACAAAACCAAACAGATAGTTTATCTTGAGTAGAATAAATCCAATTGTTTCAATTGCACTCTGGGAAAGCTCCTCTTAAAGGAGAAGCACGAGCTCGTGTCCAAACCAGTGAGGGGATCATTCCCCCCTCGTTGGGAACGACGCCAGACAGTACGTATTACAAACGGTAAACCTCGGATTAACCATTGTCGAGGAGCCAGGGGTCACTTATCGGTAAACCTTGGATTGTTGTCAAGGAGCCGGTAAGGGGATTGAGCTTGCTACTCTGCCCTTGCGTGCTGTCGGAGTTTAGACTGTTCCCCCAGGTGTATTTGTTACTGTTGGTGACCTTAGTGACCATAATCTTTAGGGTTCTACCGAGGTGACGGTGGAGGGAAGGTCCCACTGTACCTGGAGCAGACGTCGGTTATACTCACTTGGATTTTCCGGGGGGTTCACTTCACTTCGAGACGGTTAAAGTGGAGGAACTTGGTCCAGTCTATTCATTAAGCAGGTTGCCGGGGTAACTGTTCCACCCGCCATTTCTGTACTGAATTCTGCGAGGTTGGGCTTCATCACCAACTAGTGTTTTCGGTCCGGAGAGCTTACTGTTTGTGTGTGTTTTGACTCCTAGATTTGATAGCGTGTGTTAATTTGTTTGTTTTTACTTTTAGAGACCATAGGTGTGAATTGTGAATTTTAGTTGTTAAGTGTGAATTGTGAATTGTTAATTTTAGTTTTAAATTGTTAATAAAATTCACTGAAGTTGAATATAATGGCAAATGTTCCGGAATTTATCAACCTAGGAACCCCTCCTAATGAGAATCCTAGTACTTTTCCTTACTTTGGAAATGTTGGTCCTCCTTATATGGCTACTTTGTCATTACCTGGATTTACAATAGGTTTACCGATATGGTTATTTTCAACTTCGTTGGCCCAAAATACTCCAATTGTTCCATCTCAACCGGATGCTTCACCTCAACAGAGTTCACCATCTCAACATCCCCAACCTTCTGTTGACCCTTTACCTTCTTCGCCTAATTTTTCTTCCTCCATTTCTTCCTCTTCGCCTGGTAAAAGCCTTGATGCTAGTAACCAGGAGGCTAAGAAGAAGAAGAAAGGGAAGAAGAAGAAGAAGAAGAAGAAGAAAGATAAGAAAGAAGTCAACCAACCAACCACGGCTGTAAGTGTTAGTTGTGTTGAGGAAAATTCCGACATGCATCGTAAACCCAAATACCCTTGCAGGCTTTGTAAGGGTGACCACTTCCTTGTCAATTGTCCTGGTATTCCAAAGGTCTTGGAAGTATGGTCAGAAAAATCTCATCAACTTTCCATTGATCCATCAACCAGTGATAGTCAGGTTCCTGGGAAAAAGGGTAAAGTTAGGTTTCCTTGTAAGTTATGCAAAGGGAGTCATCAAACTCACATTTGCCCTCACATGGATGAAGCCTCAACATTGTTGGAAAACCTTACTGTTCCACAGCAAGAATTTCCAACTGGTTACCGTAAACTTTCTCCCAACCTACCGTCAACTGACGGAGTGATTGATCTAAATTCAAGTACAGTCGATCACACTCTCCCATTGGAGAGTGAAACTCATGTCACTCAGGTTGATGATCCATTAGTTGATCAAGTGGTCGATTCAATTTCACATTCGGTCGATCACACTCTCCTTTTCGAGAGTAAATTTCATATCGCTGATGTTCTTCTTGTTACATCGGATTCTTCTATGCCGGGGGGCATTTCACCTGTTTCTACAGAACCCCCTCCAAGTACTGAGGTCTTTTCCTTTGATTGGAATAGACTGACAGAACCTCGTCTTCCTTCCTCCATCCCTTTCCAAATCATTGTCAAGGCTGGTGGTAGGGACATACATCGTACTCAGGTAGATGAAGGTGCTTCTGTTAGTATTTTATCCTCAGCTGTTTGGAAAGCTTTGGGTTCCCCTCAGCTTGCGCCTATTACGCAGAATCTGAAAGCTTTTAACAGAACAATTAGTGAACCTTTAGGGATCCTTCCTAAGTTTTCTATTACCTTGGAAGGTAAAACTGTTTGTGTTGATCTTATGGTAGTTCGAGGTCCCTTGGATTTCAATTTACTCCTTGGGCGAGACTATGTTTATGCAATGAAAGCTGTCGTATCGACACTCTTTCGCGTGATGTCTTTCCCTCACAATGGCAGTATTGTGACTGTAGACCAGCTTTCGTTCCCTAGTCTTTTTTCAACTACCAATAATATGACACCCCTAAATGTTCCTGATTCTAAAGTGGTATCTACCCTGCCACGGGTTAATTATGTGGCAACCGGTCCCATGATTTCAGTTACCGATGTAAGTGAGCCTCTCACTGTTTGCTCATCTTCCTTTGATTTAGCTCCGGTAATTGACATGGAAAACTCTATGGGATTACTTGAACACGATGTTCTTATCCCTTTTGAGTCCCTTGACATGTGTTCCTTCCCAAGAAGTATTCTTCCTTCGGATGAAGACCTCTTGGAAGCCATGATCAAGGTGTGTCCATTGACATGTCTTTCCTCCAGTTGGAAACCATGATCAATGTTACGAGGAGAGTTTTTCCTGTATCAACCTCGTTAAAAAATGAAATAGGCTGTTACGAGGATAGTTTGTTCCTCTCTCAACCTCGTTAAAAAATGAAACTGGATGGTACGAGGAAAGTTCCTTTTACTGTGTCGACCTCGTTAAAAAATGAATCAGTGAGTACGAGGATAGTTTTTTCTTGTATCAACCTCGTTTAAAAATGAAATAGGCTAGCATGAGGACAGTTCTTTTACTGAGTCAACCTCATTAAAAAATGAATCAGCTAGATTTTAGGACATGTAGGTAGATTGTAGAAAGTAGGGTTTTGAGGATAGTTCCTGTTACTGAGTCGACCTCGTTAAAAAATGAATCAGGTTTGAGGATAGTTCCTGTTACTGAGTCAACCTCGTTAAAAAATGAATCAGGTATGAGGATAGTTCTTTTCTTGTGTCAACCTCCTTAAAAATGAAACAACTCCCTTTTCAAGTTAAATATTGAAAGTAAACCTTCATTTCATCCAGCCGGTTGAATGCAATGAAGCCTGGGGGGCATGTACCTCACTTTGCATCATTATGCTGGGGGCATGCGAACTTTTTGAGCATAGTTCCTTGTCTTGTGTCAAGCTCGTTAAAAAATGAAACAAGGGTAGGTTAAGTAGGTAGATTGTAGAGAGTAGTCATGAGCATAGTTCCTTGTCTTGTGTCAAGCTCATTAAAAAATGAATCAAGGATTTTAGAGCATAGTTCCTTGTCTTGTGTCAAGCTCATTAAAAAATGAATCAAGGCTTTTAGAGCACAGTTCCTTGTCTTGTGTCAAGCTCGTTAAAAAATGAATCAAGGTTTTTTAGAGTATAGTTTTTTGTTAGGTAGATTGTAGAAAGTAGTTATGAGCATAGTTCCTTGTCTTGTGTCAAGCTCACTAAAAAATGAAACAACTCCCACGAGTCTTTCCAAGATTTTGAAAGTAAAGCTTCATTCCATCCACCTCATTGAATGCAATGAAGCTTGGGGGGCATGTACCTTGATTTGCATCATTATGCCGGGGGCATGTGAACTTGTAACAAGCATAGTTTTTCGTTTCAAGCTTGTGTAAACATGAAACCGAATCCGAGCATAGTTCTTTTCCTGTGTCAAGCTCGTTTAAAAAATGAAACAAATCCTCCTCTAATTGAGTCGAGAGTTTGACTAGACCTCATAGATGTTAGGTTGTACGTTTAGGTTAGTTATTTCAGTTTTTGCATAATTTTCTTACAGTTTTAGGTCGAGTCTTTCAAATGATCTCGTTCTTGAACCTTCATTTCATCCACCTTAGTTGAATGAAATGAAGCTGGGGGGCATGCGCTCTAACAGTTATGCTTAGGGGGCATCAAGCACAGTTTTATCTCTGTTTCAAGCTTGTGTAAAAATGAAACTAATTTGAAGCATAGTTTTTATCTGTTTCAAGCTTTTGTAAAAATGAAACCTATCTCGAGTCAATTTCAGTTATTTTCAAGACTCGTTAAACTCATGAAAATCCCGAGATTATTTTAGCTATCTTTCATTCTCGTAAAACAAATGAAAATGCTGAGTTCTTTCCGTCTTTTCCTACTCGTAAGTTAAATTGAAAGTCGGCCATATGAGTACATTTTTATCATTTTTTCGAACTCATTAAAACTTACGAAAAAGTGAAAACCATGAGTACATTTTTATCATTTTTTCGAACTCGTTAAAACTTACGAAAAAGTGAAACCTTGGAGTTCTCTTTTAAGCCCTTTTCAGACTCCTAAAACATGAAAAGATTGCCGAGCGTTTCTTTTACACTCGTTAAAACGGAATTAAAAGACGGTCCCCTTATAGCTCTTTTCTGACCGTAAAATCAGGAAAATATTGCCGGGTTTTTGTCGTTCCAAACTCGATACGGAAATAAAACGACGTGTCCTTGATCGCTTTTTACTTTTCAGGTCAGTGGCACTAATTATGAAAGTACTCCTTGGTCGCAAGATCAAGCGGTTCCCCCAGGTATTATTTTATACTTTTTCGGGCTTGAGGGACACAAATATACGAAAAAGTTCAACGTGGAGTCTCCTTTTGTTTTTTCAGACTCTCTAAAATTGAAAAACGCCGAGTTTCTCCTATACTGGGCTCGTTAAACTTTTACAGTAGAGGACCTGTTCAATTACAAACAGGAACGAACCACTCCTTCCTAGGGTTCGAATTTAAACTAGGTTGGACTCGTCCGAAGGATGAGCTTATAATCAAGCATATGTTATCCTCCTCAAGCTTGTTAAAAATAAAGAGGTACTTGCCAGAAATGGTGGGGGAAAAGAGAGAAGAATGAACCTGTTTGTTACCTTTTGTCTCAAAAGAAACTTTATTACCACTCTTGAACACGACACTTTTCATTCACCTGGGTTGGGAAATCTTTTACCTCACAGTTGATCAAACCACTTTGAAAGTCTTTAACCGGGTTCCGGGGATTAACTTTGAGTTATTCGTCACCAAGCCATCTGTCGTGTCGTTATGTGTTCAAGAGGTCTGCAAGCAAAACTTTCATCTGCAAAATACTTGTCATCCATTTGACCATCCCTGAGTCAGTCCTTACAGCAACATTTCTTCAACTTGAACAATGATTTCGTGTTGCAGGCTTGCCTGCAACGGGTCGCTTTCTATCGACATCAACACATTATCTAGAAAGATGACTTAGGAATCGACAGTACCTTGAAGTCTGCATGCATCAATGGCAGGTTTCTCGCCTTTGACGTCAGTTTACATCATTGACTTTCGATCAAAGGATTCCGTGAAGTGTTCGACATCAAAACATCTATTCACATTTCACGGGTTGTGCTTGGTACTTTGAGAACCATTGACATTACTGGTGGTTTCTCTCACGCTTGTTAACAGTTTGCATCATCGACTGGTAATCAAGTGTTTTCTAACATGTTCGACATCGAATCATTTAATCACATGGCTAGAATCGTACCAATTCGGGAAGTAGAAGTGAAGACCCTGGATCTAGTTTCTACCATCTAGGCTGCGAGGAGTTTTGTATTCATTATCTATGTAGACTAATCATAAACAGATGGCTGCGTCCATACTGTGTCTACAAAAGTCTATAAAAATGATGTACTACAAGATCATTCCTGTATCAGAATAGTTAGTCCATTAGTTAAAGTTTTGAATCTGAGTATGGGAATGCCTACCTCAGTGATGATATAATCTTATCCATGTATTTTGTGTTGAAAATTGCAGGTTCCAACCAGGCCATCCACAAGACAATCCTTGAAATGATAAAGCGCTTCACCCTTCCTAGAATTACAAAACCCTATTCTATTCCAGGCTTCGCACTTTAGGGGGCAATCTGTTACACTAAAAAATGTCACCTTGACTACTTACAGTTAGTATGGTTCAAATCAACAGTCATGCTACCCTCTTAGGCAAGTCTTATGCCTCTGTTATCCATCTCAAACTCAAAGAAGAGAGAAAGTCTTGTAAAAACTATGTTTATCTCTGGGGTCGCAGGTTCTCTCTAGCCTTACCTGCGGGGACGCTGACCATGTTCACAAAATCTGCGTCCATGGACGCTCTGTAAGTTAAGGGACAGGTGCGTCCCTCTGTAAAAGGCAAAATGCGCGAGTTTTATCTTGAAAAAGTTACTTGTGGTTACTTCTAGAACATTCTAGAGGTCGGTTTGATGAAATGGATGCGCCTCCAGTTGGTTCATGTATCTCTATTAAGGGGGAACTTATCCCATCAATAAGGGAGCTATCCCACCCATAGAGGGGGATGATCCCATTGATAGTGGACCTGAATAACCTCTTTACAGCACTATAAATAAAGGCATTGAGCCAGAAGGAGAAGAGGTTGGAGCTATACATTTTCTTTGGGTAAACGCTGCAGGATTTAGGTCTTCCATTTAGAACCTTTGTGAGGAGAGATTGTCTTTGCTTGATTCTACTTGGAAGTGGGTGAGCTTTGTCAAAGTAGAGGAAAACCCTTGATGGACCCTGGGAGGAACTTGCACAACACCAAGGCCAGGTTGTAAGAGTTTCTTTGTTTCGTTATTAATACAAACTGGTTTATTTTTCTCAATAGCTTGTGTTAATGAGTTATTTCATGTGTTCCTTGGTCTGCATGTTGAATATATGTTTTATTATATGAAATGCAAGTGCTTGGTAATTGTTTGATTGTTTGTGGTTGCAGGAATTGACTTGAAGGAGGAGCTCATCCGGATCGTCAAGGACAAACTACAACAACAGCGTTTTGGAATAAGGTAAGCCTAAACACTTGTAGTTTTCATGTTGTAAAAGGTGTATTTAGAGAAAGATCACTCCATTTTGTCTTGTTTGTCATTAGAATGTCTTAGACTTCTAGGAAGGTCAGCTGTGTCCGCACCCTTGACCAATTCCGTGTGACAAGCTCATCTAAGAATTTTGGCGAGAAATCTTCTATAGATGGCAGCTGAACAGCATTTTCATGATCAGCAACCAAAGGAGGTTCATATAAACGTAAGTTCTCCACATTGACAACAGAATACATTTGCATGTAGGAAGGCAAATCTAATTGAAAAGCATTATTTCCAACCTTCTTGAGGATTTTGAATGGACCATAACAAATAGGCTTCAGCTTTTTACCTTCTCCTTGCATCCTTTCCTTACTAATGTACAACCATAGCTCATCTCCTTCTTGAAACTTGTGATCGACTCTATGCTTGTCATGTCTTTCCTTGTACTTGCCTTGACTCTTCTCAAGCTGTTCTTGAATTTGCTGATGTATTTGCTGAATTCTTTCAATGAATGAACGAGCTTTGTCAATGTCACTATGTCCCTCAATGGCAACATCTTTCTCAAGAATGAAATCAAGAGGTGATTTTGGCAAGTAACCAAAACAAGCTTCAAACGGTGAGGTGTTTGTGGAAGAGTGCTTGGCACGATTGTAAGCATGCTGTATGTAGTGCAAATGTTCATCCCAAAGCTTGGGATGCTTGCTGCAATAACCTCTCAAGAGGTGCACAATGGTTCTGTTCACAACTTCGGTTTGTCCATCTGTTTGCAGATGGAAAGCAATACTTTTCTTCAACTTTGTGTCCATCATCTCCCATAGGTTGGACCAAAAATTCCCCACAAATCTAGAATCCCCGTCACTAATAATGGAAGTAGGCAAACCAAAGTGAATCCATACATGATGAAAAAATAATTCAGCAGTTTGTTCAGCAGTTATAGTTTTCTTACAAGGCATAAGTATACACATTTTGCTGAAACAATCAACTACTACATATAAATAATCATGCTGCTTTCGAGATTTTGGCAAACCTCCTACAAAATCCATAGAGATTCTCTCCCATGGTCTTGAAGGTACCGACAAAGGAGTATACAAACCAAGCTTCCTATTGCTAGGCTTGCTTGTAGCACATAATGAACAACCTCTTATGAACCTTGAAACAAAATCTACCATGCGAGGCCAATAGCAATACCTCTGTAGATGTGCAACTGTTTTGCTCACACCAAAATGGCCAGCAATAAGAGAAGAATGAGCTTCTCTTATGACATTTATCCTCTCCCCCTGTGGTATACACAACTTGCCCAAATGAAACAGCAAATTGTTATGCATGTGATAGTCATTTTCCTCTACATGATTTCCTTTACTCAAGTTAGCATACACATCTTTAAAGTCTTCATCAGATGCATATTGTTCTATGTAACTATCATGTACAATGGAATCATTCTTAAGTAAAGTAACAACACCAATAATAGGTCTTGAAAGCATATCAACAACCTTATTCAAAGTACCTTTCTTATACCTTATTACCAAATGGAACTGTTGCAAGAAGCTCATCCATCTGAAGTGTCGTGACTGTTGTAACTTGCTTTGTGATTGCAAGTACTGTAAGGGCTGATGGTCGGTATGTATAACAGTTTCTTTGCCCATCAAGTAGTGTTTCCACTTTTTGACGCTTTGTACCAACGCATACAACTCCTTATCATATGTAGGATAATTTACAACAACACCATTAAAAGTTTCAGAATGAAAACCAATAGGCTTACCATGTTGTAGAAGAACTGCACCCATAGCATAATTACTAGCATCAGTTTGTATCTCAAATGGCTGTCTCAAATCTGGTAATGCAAGGACTGGAGCTGAACTAATATTCTCTTTCAAAGATTCGAAAGCTTTTTGCTGCTTGCCTCCCCATTGGAAAGCATGCTTCACACTTGTCACTGCATGCATAGGAGCGACTATAGAAGAGAAGTTAGAGATAAACTTCCTCCAATATTGAGCTGCACCCAAAAAACTTCTTACCTCTGTTATGGATTTTGGAGTAGGCCACTTCACAATAGCCTCAATCTTAGCAGGATCAATTCTCAAAGCACTTCCTCCTACTATGTGTCCTAAATAAACCAAAGAAGTCTTTCCAAATTCACACTTTGACATTTTAAGAAATAACTGATTCTTCTTCAAAACATCAAGTACTTTTCTAACATGCATGACATGATCTTCTCTAGACTTGCTAAAAATTAAGATGTCATCTAAGAAGACAATAACGAAATCATCAAGAAAAGGACGCAAGACATCATCCATTACCCGCATGAAAGTTGCAGGTGCATTGCACAAACCAAATGGCATCACAAGCCACTCAAAGAGTCCTTGTCTGGTTTTAAAGGCTGTCTTCCAAATGTCACTTTCTTCAATTCTTACTTGATGATATCCACTGCGCAAGTCTAGCTTAGTGAAATATCGAGCATCTTTCAGCTGGTCTAGCAAATCATCTATCCTTGGGAGTGGGTAACGATTCTTTACCGTTATCTTGTTCAAGGCCCTGAAATCAAAACACATATGCCAAGTGCCATCTTTCTTTGGAATCAATACAATCGGTGACCCACATGGCGAAGTACTTGGCCTTATGAAACCATTGTCCAACAAGTCCTTGATTTGCTTCTTTATTTCATCATTCTCCATAATAGACATGCGGTACATGCCTATGTTTGGAAGAGGACAATCTGGATGCAAATAGATTTCATGCTGAATCTCCCTCTTAGGAGGCAAACCTGTTGGCTCCTGAAACATCTCATGATATGCATCAACTACATCATACAGATCTGATTTAAGTTTTGGATCACAATTGTCAAATGCCTCATGATTCACATCAACCTTGGGCTTAATCATAAGAAGAACAAAATTCTTACTTGAATTGACCAACCTTTTTACCTGTCTTGCATTCACCATCGCTATATTTGTCTTCTTGCGATGAGCTCTAACAATGAACTCCTTGCCATCTTTGAACAGATGATATTTGTTTTCATGGCAATGAAAGATAGCTTTCCTGTCAAACAATTAAGGACTTCCCAAAACAATTCCTGCTATATCAAAAGGTACCACATCAAGTTCAACTGTGTTAATAAAATGTGCAGTAATTGCAAAGCGCAATGTGCACTTTCTTGAAACTTGTAAATTTGCATCCTTGCAAATCCATCCAAGTGGATATGGCTTCGGATGTGGAATGGTCTCATGTTTAAGCTGCTTGACCAAGTCCTCTGATATAAGGTTTGCTTGTGACCCACTATCAAAAAGTGTGTCAATTTTAGTATGTTTTGAAATCACCCTCACATGAAACAGTTCAATTCTTTCTTCCTCATTAGGAGTTTGTACATGGTAGTTTGAGGTATTAGTGTTGGCTTGAGTTTCAATTTCTTTTCCCTTCAAGTTTTTCAAACCCATGGCTGCAATTTTGGTTTCATCACCTGAATCTTCCCCTAAATCTTGTGGTGTAGATGTAGTAGCAGCAGTTTTCTGTTTCCCTTTGGATTTGTTAAATTGAGGTCTTTTTTCAGGATATAATTTCCAACAGTTTTTCTCCTCATGGCCTGGTTTAGAACAGTGTTTACAGATCGCTTTCTCACTCTCCTGTTTGACAGATGCATTCTTTTTGCTCTTTCACTTGGAGGTTTTCTCTTTGTTTTTCCCCTTGGGGGGCTTGTTTCTACCCTCTTCAAATGTGTTTTTTCCCCTTGCCTCTAAATGGGTAGCTTGGACACAAACCTCGTCCAGGCTAGTAGGGTTAAACATCAAGATGGTGTGTCTAAGGTAGCTATGCAAGCCACCAATGTATTTCAGCAAGGTTTCCTGGGTCTGCAAATCTACCCCTAACAAGAGAGCTCTTCTCCTGAATTCTTGGGTGTAGTCTTGGACACTCTGACCCTTAAGTTGTCTGAAATTTTTCCAATTCATAATGGCCTTCTGCATGTGAGCAAGAGGATAAAACTGTTTTTTAATGGCTAACAGAAATTCAGGCCATGTTAAGGTAACCTTACCAAATTTCTTGATCTCCTCTTTAGTCTTGGCCTCCCACCAGACCAATGCTGCTCCATCCATTCTCAAAGAAGCCAACTGAATCTTTGTGGCATCATCATGCATATTCTGGATCCTCAAGTAAACTTCCAACTGCCTAATCTAGTTGTCAAGCTTTTTTGCATTCACTTCACCATTAAACATAGGTAATTCGAATTTTACATCAAGCTTCAAAAAAGGACTTTTTCCAGAGGATCTATACTTATGAACAGAAGAAGACGAGGATGAAGAGGAAGAAGGTGAAGATGGGGGTGGTGGATCACCATTTCCTCCATGTCCTTTCTTAGAATGATCATCATCCTTCTTACCTCCTGAAGAGCCCTCTCCTTCATGTGGATGTTTGGACCCTTCTCCAGCCAAATTCTAATTTCTTTCTTGGTACAATATCCTCACCATTTCAATGAGGTCCAAGAAAGCTTTTCTGAAGACTCTTTCTTCTTCTCTTGATCTGTCTCTGTAGGAATTTCTCCTTCATGTGCAGACATCCTTGAAGCTTCTGCTGAGACTCTTGAGGGTGAAATTGAAGGTGGAGGTGATGTCTCTCTGGCCTTCCTTGACTGAGGATTCTCTCGTTCTCTAGTCAACTGTCCTTCCCCTCTTTTGAGTTTCAACCTGGTAAGCATCAATACTTTACAAGACAGTTAGAAGATCTTTGCACAAAACCCTGAGCTCCGATACCAACTTGATCTGAATTTGAAACTACTTGAAATTTGTTTGCAAGGTATTCAATTCAGAATTAAACATGTTTAAAAGATTTCCATGTCTTGCAGAAAGAAAACACATGAAATTTTCAGTTGTTCATGACCCATTTAAGCATAGCAGAGTTATTTCCTTTTACTTTTTAACACATTAAAATGAATTTGATCTGCAAAATAAATCAACCACAAATGCAAAAGAAGTTAATAAAGCAGTTCACCCCCTCCAGGGCTACGTTTGCTCGGTCCAAAGCTCCCAATCGGGCTTGTCCTTGTTTTTATTAAATGATCAAATTGAAAATACAGCTAAATAGAAGCATCTAAAGGAGAAATAGATGGTAAAAATGGATTCAGAACACTTGAATCCTTCAGGATTGACTATTGGATCACCTCCAATGGATACCTGCAACCTTATACAGTCTTCACAAAACTGGGCCCTGGTGGCTCCTAGAACTTTCACGGCTCCAAACCCTCTACAAATGACCTCATATGGCTGTAAGACCTGCACCAATGGCTTCATAAGGTCGAAAATACCCAAAATAAAAAAAAAAAATCGTCCAAAACCGCATTTCCTAGCCAAAGTTATGGCCATTTAAAGTTTCTCCAGTTTTTCCCTATAAAAACTCCAGCTAACTTTACTTAATTCCAGATAGCTCCGCCAATTATGGCAGGTCCGCCAAATTTGGCACTCCTGCCAAAATTCCGCCAAATTAACTGAAGTTACATTTAATGTTTGGTGGTTGCCTCGGATTTTGTGCCCAGCGGAATATTCCCTTTTTAATTTTTTTTTGAAAAATTAAAATTTCTAATGTTATGGACAAATTCTTCTTTTCGCCATAACTTCATCATACGGCAACCGTTTTTCGAACCATTTGTGGCGCCAGAATCGGGAAGACGAGCACTTTCCATTCATTCAACTTTGAACCAGTTCTAAGCACTTTAAATTTTGAGCATTTTACGACACTTAGGACATGAGCAACTGATCAAGGTTTTCAGGGAATCTTGTAGAAAACACAAAACCCTTGCAACCTGAGGTAAATGAGTGGAAAAATGGAGGGAATGATGGAATGATGAAGGATAATGAATGGAGAAATAAAAACATGAGTTGGATAGGTCCCTTTTGATTATCTTTTCTTGCTTTGATTGTCCTCCTGCTAACCTGCAAACAATATTTTCATAATTTTCCTTTTCTCTTTTTTCTTTATTCATTTTTTTTTTATTGAAGCAACTATTCTTCCTACAAGAGGTTTTCATCCTAGCTGCTTGCCCTGGGTGCCTCAAGATAGGTTTTCACCCAGAAATCTTTTTATTTATATATATTTTTTTACACCATTGGGCCACCTCAAGAGGTTTTCAACCCAACATTGGGATTCAGGCACCTCATATGTTATCGGGAAAACTAGTGTCTATGCAGAGCTGCTAGTCCCACTAAGGCTGGTAGCTACCTTAGAAACAAACAAACTAAAAACTACTTTCATTTTCCTTTATGAGAAATAGATAAGAGAAGAATAAGGAGACCAACCTGTCTTGCGCTTGGTTCCTTGCTCGATTCCTCTCTCTTCTGATAGGTCTTTGCTACTCGCTTCCTTGTCTACCCAGCTTCAAAGAGTACCTATAGAATCAAAGCAGCATAAAACTATCCAAGAAAATAGATCTATTATCATAAAAAATATAGGACCAGATTTATATTGACCACACAAATGCATAAATCATCAATCATACAAGAATGTGGAGGAAAACTTGAATAGCTTTATTGATAATCAAGAAAGAGAAAAGAGGATTACAACCAATTGTTCTGACTTGGCATCATCCTCTCAGCAAGAAAGCCCTTCTTCACCTCATGAAAAGCTTAGATCAACCAACACTATGATATTGCACCCAGAAACTAACAACACTTCCTTACAAGATACAAAATTCCAGCCTCTAGATCTCTGGGATGAGGGATCCATATATAGATGTTTGCAAGGGGAATGAGTCAGCTTTTGAGATTTGATTAGTGTCCTCTCTCTGATAGTTCTTGATTCCACTTGGAGATTGATGATCTCTTACTCATCCCTGGGTGAATGCAGAGAGGCAAATGTCACAGGAGAAGTTTCTGGAAGATTCCATGCTCCTCCATCTTGCGGATTGACCTTGCCATTTGTCCACTCTCGCCCATCGCACCCCATAGAAGGGCTTTTCAACATGCATCGCACCTACTGTGTGTATTTAGGTGGGATGCAACGCACTTTTACCATGGAGCAGGTGAAATGGTCCAGTTTTGACCAGTTCTGAGTAGTTTTTCATGGAGAACTTCTGGGAGATGCTGTGATCAGTTGACCTTGTTCTTTTAGGGGTTGGAACAACACCTTTAGGGAATTAGGAACCCTTGGTTTATGGACATTTATGATTGGGGTTGCTGTGCCCAAAAATGTCTATAACAGTTTCCCCCTAAAGCATGAGGTCGTTAATCTTTTGATGTCGGGTGAAATGCTTTATCATGAGGATCCGAAGTTTTTTCAAGCTGGAAGGCGACCTGTAATAAGATACAATACAATAAATTATCTTCATAATATTTTCATGATCTAGCTGAGGCGGGCATTCCCATTCTCAGCTTTATAAATTCATTTTCATGTACATGAGACAGACAATCGTCTGAGTGTTGACTAATGATTTTGGTAGAGTCATCATCCCTTATATTGGATGATTATCTGTGCAACAATGATGTACATTTGATGTCTTTATTTTCCTGAATATATATCGTAGCCCGGATGGATGAAACTAGATACAGGGTCTTCAATCTCGTTCAATATTCTCTCAAAGTACAAGTCGATCCATGTGAGAGATGTTCTGGAGTCGAACATGGAAAGACATCACCTGATTACCAGCCAATGATGTAAGCTGTTAATAGGTGCGAGAGGAATCACCGATAATGATGATGACCCTCAAGGTACTACAGTACAATCCACGTGGTGTGAATAAGGGACTTGGCATCAAACACCACACAAAAGCTTTCGGTCGAAGGTCATTGATGTAAACTTGTCGCCGGAAGTGAGAAACTTGCCATTGAGGCATGCAAGCTTCAAAGTACTAAAAGGGTTGTTCCTAAATCAACTTCTTGGATAATGAGCTGATGTCGACAAGAAGCGATCTGTCATAGGAGGGCCTTAGTGAATCCCACATCAATGACACAGAACGGAGCAAATGATTTTAATGGAGGTGAAAACGATCTGGTGATATAAGGTTCAGGGTGGCGGTCATGAAAGAATGGAGCGTGAATGTATTGCAGTGGGTGAGACATAGGTGAATTCTCTGAGCAACTTCTCTTGAAAATATCGGCGACACTGACATGATGGATTGGTAGCATTAACCCCAAATGTGGATGGTGTGACGGAACCATGGTGATGTGACCAATGAATGGAACAACCCAACCCGACTCGGATGCGGAGTGAAAGTGTCATGTTCAAGAGCGACTTGCTACCGACAAAGTTTCTTCAAGTTTTCTTCCCAATTTTTCCCTAGTCATTGCTGACCAGTACCTCTTTATTTTTGTCAAGCTTGAGGAGGATAACATATGCTTGTTCTATAATTTTCCCTTCGGGCAAACCCATCGCTATGTTTTAACGAGCCTAGCGACGGTGAAACTCGTTCTTGTCTATTATGGACAAGTTTGTCGCTATTGAGTTTTAACGAGTTTAACAGCAAAGATAACTCGGTCCTTTTCAATTTTAGAGAGTCTGAAAAGGGACGTAAAGGAAAATCCAAAAATCCTTTTTCGTCATCTAATCCCTTAAGTCCGAGAAAGTATAAAATAATACGAGATGAATTTTCGGTAATTTTAATGAGCCGAACAAAACAAGCGCTCGATCTTTTTGTGTAATAATCCCTCAGGTCCAAAAAGATTAAAATCTAAAGGGAGGATAGCACTTCTGGTCACTTTAACGAGCTGGAGAGGCCAATGGCTCGGAAATCTTTTCATATTTTACGAGTCAGTTGAAAAGAGCTTAAAGGAGACTCGTTTTTTGAGGAACGAGTGATAGATTCGGGTAGCAACTGATTCCAGGTAAGGTTTGGAATTTTCCAATCATGGAAGTGTCACAAGGATGGCTAACAGGATCACTCTTCACAGTTGTTCCTCAAAAGGGGTAAACAATCAAGTGGAGGTGAATGATCGGCCAATACAGAATGGAGGTGATGATGAGAACACGACCAAGGATTCAAAAGGCTTATGATAATACATTCACGATGGTTATTTACCTGAAAGTGGTTCATTTTTTAATGAGCTTAAACACTGGGGGAAACACTTGCTCATTGCTTATGTTTATTTTTTAACGAGGTTGAATTCTGCATTAAAACTGCTCGATCCAGTCGTATAATAAGGATGTCTCATCTAAGATGCCATTTTTATGGAGCTTGCACCTTACAAAGCTTTGCTCCGCATCCTTTCTTTATGCAAGTACGGAAACGACCAATTGGTCGCTCTTCGCTTGTATACCAAAAGGTTTGCATGCCCCCAGGTATAGCGAAAAATTTCCAAGTTACCAAAGATTGTTCTACCCGTGTCACAGACAAAACACTTCCTCGGCGATGTCTACCGAAATAGACAAAGGTGAATGGCGCAAATGCCTCCATTAACATAACTTTGACGAGGGAATCTTATTCCAGCCTAATCCCATTTTCCTAAACGGACGGGTGTGTCAGACTAGTCATATATCCTCCACGGAAACCTACCCTATACCCAAGGTTTTCCTGCCGAAGCAGACCAGGGGGCATGCCCCCTGGGTTTCAGTCATGCCCTCCGAATCACTTGCGCTCATCAAGAGGGCGGACTGGGGATTGATGAGACATTCCTTGCGTGAAAAAAACATTCAGGGTCGGTATATGACTATTTGCTATGCGTGAATCAGGAAATGAAAGCTGGTTTATGAGCTTGACCACTCTTCCTTCGTGCGGAAAACACATTACTCTAAAGAGTGAGGAGACGACGGCTCCCATGCAATAAATATAGTCCCATCCAAGGAGTAGATTATAATCCAGGGGTCCTTGGACTACCATTACATTCACGTGAACGGTTTTCCTTCTCAACGTTATCGGCACATCGGGAAGGATCCCTAATGGTTGACTGGTTCCTTTGTCAAAGCCTGTTAGATTTCTCATCTCAGGAAAAAGCGATGGCGAACCAAGCGCTTTCCAAGCAGTTGAGGAAAGGATACTCATAGAAGCCCCTTCATCTATGATGGTACCGGCCATGACCATTCTATATATTTGAGCAATGATTCGAAATGGTACACTAGCCGGTAAACGGGGTCTGCCTAGTAGATTCCAGTCAAAGGAAACAACTAGGTTGCTTGGAGGTGGGACCGAATAGACGGCCGGATACAACTCTGACGAACTTCCTTCCTGCGGTAAAGGAACGGGTAGACTGCCCCCATGTTCATCGGAGTCTGTGCTTACGAAGAGAATTTGAACAGTGTCATTCTTGTTCTCTTTGGTGACTGTATCATCTGAAGATTGATCCTCTGAAGGCAAGACCGGGTCAACTGCCGCCTCGACCTTTTGAATTTCATCTGGTGTGGATTCAGATGGTTTATGTTCAATGGTAGATGCTTCGGCCGACCACAAGGGTGTGTCAGCCGGATTTTCAACTAGTGACGAACTCAACAAGATTTTCTTATATCCAGGAGGGAGCCATAACGGTGAAACCGGGCAGTCGTCCAAAACTCTTTTAGCTTCGTCTAAGAAGGGAAAATGGTGGATGGCGTGATCACCTTTGCACAATTTACAAGGAAATTTATATTTTCCTTTTTGACCAGGGGCTTCACTTTCACTAGTTGACGGTGTACTTTCAGGATGATCATCAGAGGTTGATGACACCGGATTGTGCAAACGAGGAGACCAGTCCCTTAAGATCCGAGGGATGCAAGGACAATCTCGATGATAGTGGTCTCCTTTGCAACTGACACATGGTGATTTAGGCTTGGTCGGTGCAGTGTGTGGATTTTCGCTAGACGATGCTTGGTTGCCCCTTTTCGCCTTTGGCTCCCTCTTCTTCTTCTCTTTCTTCTTCTTCTTCTCAGTTACTTGATTTTTGGCTTTACCAGCTTCATCAAGCGAAGAGGAAGGAGGAGAGGAAGAATTGGACGAAGTAGAGGGTTGGGGGGTAACTCTGGTATCGTTTAGTTGCTAACTTGATTGTTCAGGAATCATGGTGTTTTGAACGAAAGAAGTTGAGAAGAGCCATATGGGCAAGCCAATTGTCAATCTTGGAAGAGACAATGTGGCCATATGGGGTGCACCAACATCTCCCCAAGAGGAGAAGGGACTAGGATTTCCTCCAAGGGGAACTCCTTGGTTGGTGGACTCCATTTTTCTCAACCTAAGAACAACGTAGGAAAGGTGATGTTTATTTCGTTTAAAATAAATTTTAGACACTTTGACACAACTTGTTTTTTCAATTTTTAAGAGTCGAGAAAAAACAAAAGATGACTCTAGTCGCCTTCGATTTTTAATGAGCCTAAAGTGACAAGTTCTTAGATGGACCTTTTCCGTTAAGGAGTCTGAAAAGGAACGAAAGGGACTGCTCTAGAAATCTAGACAGAGGGATTACCAAACTAATCGTAAAACTGTAGAATACTGTTTACGGTACGACAGTCAATCTTCTCGAATGCTGTGTTCAGTGCATTGCGATCGATAGGGCGACAGACACAACTTCCTATGGATAAAGGATTAAGCCTATTGTAGTCTCCCAAAATATACTCGACGGTATGTGGGAGCACAAGTCTGTACTGGCACTTGTCGTCTCAAAGTGGAGGAATCACCCAACCAACAATGAAAACAACAGTTACCAGGCTTTACGACGCCAGAATACGTCTCTAGCCTAGACTTCTAGATGTTGTGCGTTAGGTTCCAAAGCGTTTTTAGATTCATTAAATTTATTTTATGGTTGATCTTGCTTAAGAAATTTTCCTTTCAGGTTCACCGCGTGATGTAGATGTACAATTCCTAAAATGCAATCTAAGATGATAAACAGTCGTTTAATCTTCTTTTTGCAATGAAAATCCTAGCTACTAAGGAAAGAGAGATGATTTTCTTTAAAAAAAGAGCAGAGAGCACACACTATATGCACTGTCCTAAATCAAACCAACAAGTAGTCTAAATGCAAATGCAGATGCATGTATTTGTTTTCAGCCTTCTTAATGTGTGAATGAAAAAAAGAAAGCTAAGTGCAAATCTAAATTATTTTTCAAAGCGATAATTACTAACAAGCTTCTTTTCAAAACAAAATGAGGACAATGACGACACTTTGTTATTTGGAATTGAAGACTTGCTTTCGACACTTGAAAAACTACTAATTCAAATCAAATACAAGAGTAACAATGTAATCGACTATCAAGAACAATCAGATTCTCTTCTATGACTAAAAATGACACTTGCGACACTTTCAAATCAAGAAACGACAGTTCAATTACACTACTTCTTTGTAAAGGAGAAATGAAAATGACTCAAAAATACATAAAAACATTTACAGTTCTTTGCACAATGGAGGCGGAATAACAGCAAGGAAAGGGGTTTCAAACAGAGGTGTACTGACTACAGGCAGCAAAACTCCTGAATAGAGCTGAAAAGTATGAACACAGAAGCCAAAATCTAAGAGCAGAGGAGGTCTGATCAGCGCACCTATAGCATAGGGAAACTGAAATGCAACGCACCTACTACACTCGGGAAGTGCGATGCATTCAGGTTTCAAAGAAGACACAGTGCGATGGACCAGGGACGAGACTTTAGCTGGGTTCCGGGTCACAGTTTGCAGCTTAGTTCAGGGATTTAGGCCGAGTAAGTGGTAATCAGTAAATCAATCACAGGGGTAGATCTAAAGAGGTTACTAGAGCCACCATGAGGGCAATTAGAGAGCTTGTAAATCAATCGTTTAATTCATAAACAAAACCTGGAGATAGACTGAAGCAACATTGATCTACTTTTCACTTGCATAGCAAATGCAGTTCGAAGGCTAGTTGGCTTGACTTCAGGCTCCGTCTGTAAGTTTATAAAGTAAACAAATGTAGATAAACAAACAATCTATTCGCTCCCCAGTGGAGTCGCCATTTTGTTATCGGGAAAACTAGTGTCTATGTAGAGCTACTAGTCCCACTAAGGCTGGTAGCTACCTTAGAAACAAACAAACTAAAAACTACTTTCGTTTTCCTTTATGAGAAATAGATAAGAGAAGAATAAGGAGACCAACCTCTGTCTTGCGCTTGGTTCCTTGCTCGATTCCTCTCTCTTCTGATAGGTCTTTGCCACTTGCTTCCTTGTCTACCCAGCTTCAAAGAGTACATGTAGAATCAAAGCAGCATAACACTATCCAAGAACATAGATCTATTATCATAAACAATATAGGACCAGATGTATATTGACCACACAAATGCATAAATCATCAAGCATACAAGAATGTGGAGGAAAACTTGAATAGCTTTATTGATAATCAAGAAAGAGCAAAGAGGATTACAGCTAATTGTTCTGACTTGGCATCATCCTCTCAGCAAGAAATCCCTTCTTCACCTCATGAAAAGCTTAGATCACCCAACACTATGATATTGCACCCAGAAACCAACAACACTTCCTTACAAGATACAAAATTCCAGCCTCTGGATCTCTAGGATGAGGGATCCATATATAGATGTTTGCAAGGGGAATGAGTCAGCTTTTGAGATTTGATTAGTGTCCTCTCTGATAGTTCTTGATTCCACTTGGAGATTGATGATCTCTTACTCATCCCTGGGCGAATGCAGAGAGGCAAGTGTCACAGGAGAAGTTTCTGGAAGATTCCATTCTCCTCCACCGCAGATTGACCCTGCCATTTGTCCACTCTCGCCCATCGCACCCCATAGAAGGTATTTTCAACATGCATCACACCTACTGTGTGTATTCAGGTGGGATGCAATGCACTTTGACCATGGAGCAGGTGAAATGGTCCAGTTTTGACCAGTTCTGAGTAGTTTTTCATGGAGAACTTCTGGGAGATGCTGTAATCAGTTGACCTTGTTATTTTAGGGGTTAGAACAACACCTTTAGGGACTTAGGAGCCCTTGGTTTATGGACATTTATGATTCGGATTGCGGTGCCCAAAAATGTCTATAACATCATGGAGGCTTTTACCTAAGTCTCCTTATTTTATTTTTTTTTTCTTTTTTTCTCAATGACTTGATGAGGTAGGAGCTAAAACTTGCTCCACCACCATCACTATTTTGTTGATACCATCAACGAACTGTTGCTTTGAAAATGGATTCTTGTAAACTTTCAATCTGTGCCCATTAACAAGTAAAGGAATGGCCTCTTCATCTATGGTTCTAATCTGCACTGAACCATTATCATGACATTTCTCTATGACATAAGGCCCTAACCATCTAGTCCTTAATTTGTCCTTAAAGTCTTTATATCTGGAACCATATAACAAATCCAAATCACCTTCTTGAAATTGCTTGTCCTTTATGTTCTTGTCATGCCATATATTCCTCTGAATTTGAGTCACCTTTGTGTGTAGGAGGGTTTGCATTATGAACTCATCTAGCCTATTCAGCTGGAGGAATCTCTCTTTTTGTGCACTGCTGAGATCTAGATCTAGTTGGGTTGCCATCCTCAATGTATTGCACTCAAATTCAATGGATAATAGGGCCTTCTTCCCATATACCAACTCATAGGGTGTGAATCCAGTGGTGGTCTTCCAGGTGGTAGTGTAGGTTCAGGTGGCCTCAACTAATCTATCTACCCAATCTTTTCTGTTGTTGGTAACCAATTTGGTTAGAATTCCCTCCAGCACTCGGTTGGTCACCTCCACTTGCCCATTAGCTTGTAGGTGATAGGGAGTGGAGGTTCTATGCTTGATCGTGTGATGACTTAACAAATATTCAATCATGTTGGATGTAAAATGTCTACCTTGATTAGTGACCAGTTCTCTAGGGTACCCAAACTTGTAAAATACATTTTCCCTTAAGAACTCATCCACCTTCTCCTCTGTTGTTGCGTTGATTGCCTTGGTTACAGACCACTTAGTCAACTAGTTATTGCACACAATGATGTATTGCTTTGGCTTAGAAGGAGGGTCAATAGGTCCAATGAAATCCATGCCCCACTTGTCAAATGGCTTGAAAGTCACTCGAGGTTGCAAAGGCATTTCATCCCTTGGAGTAGGCTTTCCCATCCTTTGACACCAATCACATTGACTTGTATATATTCTCACATCCTCATGAAGAGTGGGCCAATAATAACCATCTTGTAACACTTTAAATGATGTCCTCTTGGTTGCAAAGTGACCTCCACAAGGCCCATCATGACAGGTCAGAAGGATGTCAAAGACTTCCTCCTCCCTGACACATCTTCTCGAAATTTGATCTGGGCCTAGTTTAAATAGGTTTCCCCAATCCAAGTGAATGAGGCGCTCTTCCTCACAATCTTGCTTTTCTCTTTGTAGGAAAAATTCGGTGGGAACTATGTAGACATCAAATAGTTTGCTATGTCAGAAAACCATGGAGAGAGAACTGAAATGGTGAATACATGTTCATCTAGTAACTGATCATCAACCATTACTTCCTCCCCTACAGGCAAAGTTACTCTGGACAAAATATATGCAACAACATTTTCCTTTCCAGCCTTATCAAAAATAGTTAGATCAAATTGCTTTAATAAAAGTAACCATCTAATAATCTGGGCATTCACATAAGGTTTATTCATTAAATATTTAATTGCAGCATGGTCAGTATGTACAAAATGTTTGATAACCTATAATGTAATGCCTAAATTTGTTCAATGGATGCACAACAACCAGGAGCTCCTTTCCAGTCACTGTGTAGTTCAATTCGACCTTTGACAGATTATTATTGATAAAGTAAATGGCATAAGGAAAATTTTCATCTATCTACCCTAGAGCTGCTCCTATGGCTTTGTGTGAGGAGTCACCATGTATATGAAAAGGAAGGGCCCAATTTGGGCCTCGTAGAATAGGTGTAGTGGTCAACTTGTCCTTCAGGGTGTCTAGGGCCTCTTGACACCTTTTTTACCATACAAACTCAGAGTCTTTGGCCAAAAACCAAAATACAGGAGAAGCTAACTTGTTGAAGTCTTTTATAAACCTCCGATAGTATCCAGATAAACCTAGAAAACTTCCGACATCTCTCCACTTTTGCAGAGGTGGGAGCCTTTGGATGATGACTATTTTATTTGGGTCCACCTGCAGTCCTTGCTGGGATATTTAATGACCTAGCACAGTCCCTTCAGTAATCAAGAACTCACATTTTTTGGGACTAAGGGACAGGTTCATTTCAATGCATTTTTTCAACACCTTACCTAAGTTGGATAGAGACTGCTGGAAATCACACCCATAGGGTGTAAAATCATCCATATAAATCTCTACTTCATCATGGACTAGCTCAACAAAGATACTCAAGACTTATCTTTTGAAAGTGGCAGGGGCATTGCATAGGCCAAAAGGAAGGACCCTATAGGAGAAAGTACCCCAAGGACAAGTGAAGGTGGTTTTATCCAAGTCTTCCAGACTGATCTGGATTTGATTGTACCTGCTGAATCCATCTAGGAAAGAGAAATTTTTTTTCCCTGCCAAGCCATATAGCACTTGGCCAATGAAAGGTAGAAGGAAATGGTTCTTCTTTGTGGCTTTGTTTAACTCTTTGTGATCGACATAAATCCTCCACTTTCCGTTTTTTTTTGGAATCAACACCAAAGGAGAGACCCACTTACTGTTTGAGATAGGGTAAATGAATCCTACATCTAATAGCTTTTGCAGTTCTTGTTTAACTATATCCTTGAGAACTGGATTCATTCTCCTTTGGGATTATTGGACTAGTTTGCAACCTTCTTTCATATAAATGTGGTGAGTACACACCCAGGGGTGCACTCCATTCATTTATTTGTAAATCCAAGCAAAGGCATCTAGATGTTCCTTTAACATGTTGCACAAATTTTCTTCTTGGTGTGCAGAAAGAGATGGGTTGATTTTCAAAGTTCTCTTGGGGCCAAATTCTATGGTTTTGACATGGGTAGGCTTTGAATCAGCTAATCATATATCAATATGATGGTTGTTTTTGGTTTCCTTTACTACTTCCTCTATGGACAATGTGCTGGGAGTTAGACTTTGGAGTATGTGTTCAATAAAATCATCTTCATCCGGTTGTCCTCCTCCCATGGCTATTTCTAAGGTATAGAGTTGGGCTAAATAAAATTCATATTTTTCCTCCTCTTCTAACCATAAAGGTAAGTCATGTTCTAGAGATGGTTGGGAAGGAGGGTACATGACCAACTGCTTGGACATATTCCCATTTTTTATACTCATATTTCCACCCCTGCAGCTAATGTAGGCATCAACAGTGGCTAAATAGGGCCTCCCAAGGATGAGAGGGTAACCAATAAGCTTGGCCTTAGGATGGAGAACTAGGAAATCTACACAGTACTCCCAAGATTCAAATGGAGACTATCATATCCTCCACAATCCCTTCAGGGGTCACTATGGAATGGTCTGCAAGTTGCGAGACTATTGTGGTCTTTCTCAATGAACCCCTGAGGTTGAGCTTGAGCATGGTGTCCTTGATAATCACATTAGTGGAAGCCCCAAGTTTAATCAAAGTGTTGCGACAATGGTGCCATTGATGTGCACATCTACTACAGGGCTTCCAAGTTCCAAATAGTTTGGACAAATTACTTGCCCCAACATTAAGTCAGAAAACTGTGCAATGAAATTAATGGGAGGGGCATCTCTTTTTTTCCTCCCTGGATGTTTGAACCACTTCTCATTAATCAACTTTTTGTAAATAGGTACATCTTTTATAGCTTGGAGAAGTGGAATTTTGACACATATATTTTTCAATTTTCCTAGAAGTTTAGTCTCTTCCGGGGTAGGCTGGATTGGTTGAGTTAATCTCTCAGGAAAGCATGGTGGTTTTACTTTAGGCATGATTTCCTCCCTTTCTTCCTCACTCTCCCTAGTTGGAGGTAGAGGTTGGTTGTCTGGGAGTACTTTCCCAGATCTTAGGTTGATTTCCTGAATCTCCACAACATAAGTAGGATAGGATGTCTCTCCACTGTATACTTGATGTGCCTATCTGTTGTTTGAGTTCAGATTTGGTTGGGCAGGCATCTGGGGTTGTTTAGGTGGAACAGGGTGTAAAATATGTGGTTGAGCAGGTGGTGAAGGAAATAAAGCTGGAGCATTGTTGTATGGGGGCCTTTACCCATTGGGCGGTGCATTCCATTGAGGCTGTGGTGAAGCATATGGTTAAAATGACTGGCTGGTCAATTGGAAATGATACTAAGGTGCAAAGGACCAAGGAGGAGGTGTAGACCAGGAAGGATGAGCAGGAGGGCCCCAAAAGGGAATGGATGTGGTTTGGTTGGGGTTGTAATATGCATGGGATGACCCTTGCATGCCCCGCTGGTATGGCCAAGGCCCATGAAGTCTCCTTTGGTTTATGTAGCAAAGTTATTCAGTCACCCCTTCAACTCCCTGATATACAGCTTTTAGTCCAGGTAGCGAAGGGCACTTGTTTGTGGAGTGGTTTTCTTCACATACTGAGCATACTTCAATCAGGTTTAATGGACATTCATTCCTAGGGTGCCTCCTTGTGCATCTAGGGTAGAAAATAGCTAAGGCTCTCTCTACTTCCTCCTATTTTCTCTTAATGTGCATAGTTTCCATCTGTAGGGTAAGGGTTTGTAGCATCTCACTCTTGAAATCTTCCAACATGTTTCCAATTTCACCCTTGATGGATGTATTGGAAGAGGATGGACTAAACATCGGTTGAATACCCTTACCATTTTTCCTAGTTGCCCTAGATTGGTTTCTAAAGATAGTCTTGATATCTTCATAGGGTATCTGGTAGATGTCTCCTCCTGCTAACAGGTTTAGGGTATCTAGGAGATCTTCCCTTACCACTCTAAGAAGGATTAGCTTCAGTGACTTAGGGTCGAGTGTGTACTTGGCCCTTTTGTAGCTAAGCAGAAATATTTCTTCATAATCCTCTAGGGATTCATCATGCCCTAAGGTCATCCTAAAAATTTCCTCTTTAGTATATTTAGACCTGCAGTAGTCTCGCTACTTGTTGTTGAAGGCTTGCTGCATCTAAGTCCAAGTTGTGATGTTATCCCTAGGTAAACCCATGAACCAGTGCAAAGCTGCATCTTTGAGAGTGGATGGGAATAGTTTCAGCTTTTGCTCATTATTGGTGTAATCATAGGTTATGCATATGACAACAAAATCAAACAAGAACGTGTCTGGATCTTCTGAGGCCAGGCCATGGAAATGAGGAAGGGAAGAGGGGCTTATATTCTTCATCTTGGTATCCCCATTGGTTTCCTTGATGGGGAAGGCACCCTCAACTTTTATCTATTTCCTCTGTCATTTCTATTTTCAGCCATTAGGTCAATTGGAATGGGTTCTCCTTCTTCTTCTCCCCTTGTAGGCTCTTCAAATATCTCTGGTTGTTCACCTAAGGGTTCCTCCAATTCATAGCCACCGAAAAAGAGGGAAGGTTGGCTATTTGAAGCAGTGGGGGTATTTGGCAAAAAATTCCCTAAGTTATCCATATTCCTATGAGGCATGAAAGAAGTGTTTTTGTTTTGTTTTGTGTTTTTTTTTTAAGCTTTGAAAATAATTGTAGAATTGAAATTGCAAACTGAATGAAAACTAACTCACTGAATGAAAACTGATTGCTTGAATGAAATCATACTTTCAGAATGGAAAGGAAAGCAAAGAATGCAAAATGGAAAAGAAAGAAAACTAAATTACTTTTGCTGAAGTGAAACTAATAGAAAAATATCAGAGACAAGAAATGGAAAAAAGAAAGAAGTAATCACATATTACTTAGACACCTCCCCGACAATTACGCCAAAAATTGATGAGCATCAGTATTGCAGCAAGAATGTTGCAACTCCTGGGGCTACCAACTTTACTTTATCAACCCGGGCTCATATAAACTTGGAGGTGACAGTGTTGTATACACAGGTAAATGTGATGGGTTTTCTCATTGTCACTGCTAAGCTGGTGATATACCACTAAGGTTTTTCAAACAAAACTTCTATGGATTTAGAAGAAGCTTGATTACCAATGAGGGAAAGAGAAATATATTCTAAGAGAAAGCTTGTCTACTGTAGTATGGAAAAAGACTGGAATAAAATGATAAAACACACCATTTTCTAACTAACTGATAAGAGGCTATGCTTCAAAAGAATGCTAATTTAACATGTATGTAGTTATACTATCCTAAGCATGCAAATTCAAAGCATCAAATATTCTACTGTTGTGCATGTAAATGAATAAAATAATTATGTTTTTATTTTTGTCTTTTTTATGTGAAAGTGTGAAAGCTAATCTCTTTTGGTGATGTGGAAGGTGGCTTAGGGATGATGGTGAATGGCTAGAAGGTTGGGGAGACTAGTAGGGGACTATTTCTAGCTTCCTAGAGGCTTTTTCCTCAATTCGGCTTCAAAATAGGCCAGTACAGGTAAACCTACAGGATGTCCTGAAAACCTACAGGATACATTGTATTTCTATAGGATACAATTGAGAGCAAAATGATGGGTGTTGAAGGTGATGGAAGGCTTAGGGAAGGTGGTTGGTGGATGGAATGAGGTAAGAGAGTGCCTAGACCACTTCAGAATTCAAAACCAAGGTTGGGAGATGGTTGGATTTGCTCAACAAGCTTGGAGAAGTTTCCTTGTAAAATGATGAAGTTAGTGAGGGTTTTAGTGAAAGAAAAGAATGATCATGGATGGATGAAGTTGGAATGAGGTTACTGACTATGAAATATCTTTTCACTTCTGAAACACCTGCACTGCATCAAACATTGACATTTAACCAAAAATTATGTAAACAAGAAGAATTTCAATTATCGAAGGAAAGCATAATTTCATGAGCTAGATGCCTACTTCATGCATGAGGAGAACTTGTAGAATAAGATGGAACATTGATGAGATCTAATGTAAGAATGAATATGGAAGAAGTGATAACTAAATCCTACTCTTGCAAACTGATCAAATGTTGGACTAAGTACATAAAATCCTAAATTCCATGAGAAACTAGAATTTTGTCTTTTTGGGGCTGCATAAGAGTTCTTTCCTCAAACCATGATCCCTGAAGGAAGGAGTGAGGCCAAAACCACCTATTGACAACTTTTTGATGTTCATTTATCTCTTCCAAACTACTACTAAAGTAAATCACAAATGGAAGAAACTAATAAGCAAACTAATCAAATCTACACTACTTGCAATAAAATAATTCTAAAGACAATTCAATCATTAATCTATGAAATCAATCTAGGCATACAAATACAATAAGAGGAACCTTTGATGATAGAGTTGGGCCCTAACCCAAGAGCTTTATCTCTCTAAGTTAACTCAGTGCTGGATCAAGGAATTTCTAATTCTCATTATCAAAATAGAAAATTACATAACAATGTCTTCCACAAGTCTTGAACTCGAATTTGACTAGTTTTTTCACAACAAAAATTCAAATCATAATGAGGCTCTAGGCCTCTTTATTTATACAACTAAAGTCTCCAATGACTTCCTTAAATCTAGGAGGCTCGACTCCCAAACTTGAGATAAACTAGCTCTTTAACTGTCACTTTCTCGGTTGCCTTTTGATCTCCATGATTTGGACGCTTATACTCCGAGCTAGTGTGATTGATGGAGGATTATTTGAATGAGGGAGGCGTAAATGAGGCGGATTTACCTCCTAAAATCTCTCTTCCTTGTCTCATTCGAGTTTCAGCCCTTAATTAGCCAAAATTCCATGATTTTCTCTCACAAACCTACAATCAATGCACATTAGTCCACTAGGCATAATATCTCACTTTGACTCATCTCATTAAACAAAATACAATCAAACTATGTAATAAATTGTGAGAAGAATTGATTTGACTAAGCTAGGAGGTAGATTAAGGTCCATATAGTTACCCAATGATGAGGCTCATCAGTATATTCATCTTGTAAACCTGGTTGGGTCTTGTCTTGAACTTGGTTGGCTCTTTCACCCAGCTCTTCAAGATATCTCTTGAGTTCGTACTGCTACTGGGTCTATTGAAGGGTTTCTCCATTGTGATCAACAACTATGGAAAGTGATACATTTCTTGAAATTCCTTCACCTTGAAGGTAGCCAACTATGTTCCACTGGCACTATTCAACACCATTGCCTCAGGATCAATATGAGACACAATCCAGTGGATCATGTCCATGCAGGGAAATGCGGGATACCTGCATGAAATCCGGTACATGCCAGAATTGTGAATGTTGACATAGACCCTACGGTCTTCCAGATTTTGTTCAAACATGTCTAAGAATGTATGATTGATGTCCTACCACTTCATATTCATATATTTGTCTATGAACAACTTGGTGTCTTTGTAGATAGGAAAGCTCATAGACACTTATTCAATTGCATCTCCAGTTGCACTTCCGACAATGTCCTTTGACCCTGCTCTCTTGGAGACCATTGAACCTATCCTACAGAGAGAGGGATGAAAACTTGTGATACCTAGAGACATAGCACCACTCATGGAAAGAAATTTGTCAGTTGAAAACTAAAACAACTTTGAGGACTGACATGCAACATACCCAGGTGACTGACTGGGAAGATTGCACAATTTTCACCAGGAGGTTGGGAGATTAACTGCCAAAACTATGCAAGGCATAGTATGGGTTGTCAGGAGGTTGAATGACTACTAAAACTACGCAATGCTGAGGACTGAAACTATGCAATGCACAGTTTCAGGCAACAATGACATGCAAACCCAACAAACTGCATTATGCAATTTTTGGGGCCAGTAAGGCACTGCCTCCCAGAATTGAGAAAAGCAAGCCTAGATACTAGTGCTAGGCCATATTTGTGTATTTTTGGGAGGGAAGGTAGATCCTTCACTCTTAGAAATTCACATTTCTAGCCGGGCAAGGCAAGGTCCTTGCCAAGGCAACCTAGACCCACCGATGGGTGACTGAAAACATGAAAAGTTTTGAATGCATGTTGAAGCTGAGTGAAAACAATAGTGAATGATCATGCATGAAAATAGTGAGTGCATGATTCACAAAATGGGAACAAAAGCATGTTTGTGAAGCGAGTCACTGCAATGGCGACCGTAAGTGCAAAGACAATGTCATGCATGTGACAACAATGATATGCAAAGAAAAACTTGAAACAAGGCTTCTACAAGCTAACATGCATTAAAACGACAACATGTGTTCAAAAAATAAAAGCAAACAACATTCATACAAAGCGAAATACAAAAAGCGACAAAAAAGTAGTAAGAGATATGAAAAGTAGACATACCTAGTGTTTAGTCAATTTAGTGTTTCTAAATTGATGTCATTGATTGTCAACCCGGGGCTCATAAGTTGATGAAGTGAAGGTGTACTATATGTACTTAAGCAACCTCTTAGATCTTTTTGTCGTTTGGGGGTGTTGTTTGTGGTCAATTTATCTTCCTAAGATGGAATGGAGATTTTATAAACAGATGAGTGAGTGTGTGTGTAAGGTGATTTCTAAATGAGTGAGTGTGTGTGTAAGGTGATTTCTAACTACCTTCTAAACTTGCAAAGAAAAAGCTTGAAATAAATAAATAACTTGAAATGAAACTGAAAGCAAAGAACCACTTTCTAATGGCACTAGACACTATTCATGCTGCTGCAAATAAAAAGGTAAGAAAACCACTTTAAAAACCAATGATAATGTTTATCTCTTCCTAACTCTCTGCTTCCAACATATGGTACTATGTAAAACACGATTAGGAAGTAGTTAGAGATGAGTTTAAAAAGTGATAAAAAATGAGAAAAATCTACTTTAAATACTAGTTATAATGTTCAGCTCTTCCTAACTCTCTGCTTTCAGCATATGGAATTATGTGAAGCACGATTAGAAAGTAATTAAAGATTAGTCTAAAAAGTACTCAAAGCCAGCTGTAATTTATTAGTATTCTGATCTCTAAAAGATGAACAATTTATGATAAAGAGACCATCAATATGTTAACATACAACTTTGAGAAACTAAACTAGAAATCAGCTATGAAAATAGAGTAAAGGCAGCAACTTTGAATAAGTCAACTGAAAATGCCATCAGATATAAAGCAAATACACAAAGACAAAAACAATCCCGGGTTAAAAACTTGCAAAAGAACAATACTAATCAGTTTAAAATGAATGCTGGAAATAAAATGACATGAAATCAAATGGTATACTATTATACATGATGAAAGAAATAGAAATTGCTGAAAGCAGGAAAATGAAACCAAACAATATGTACACGGGCTGTCATAGATGGGGGCCCTCCATCCACGCAACCAACTTAAAAGATCAGCTACGAAAAGGTGAATAGAACAGTCTTCTTTTTATAAAACCAACATGTCAAAAATACAGTGAAAAGTGCTGTAGGAACAACCTTCTAAAACAGAGTTTTTATAACAGAATCAACGAATTAATTACAATATTGAAAAAGCTAATCATAAGCGTTGGCACACGCTTTATTTATAAGCACAGAGGCAACTACTCTCTGCGTGAACTAAGCAACTACAGCCTAACCTATTAACTACGCAGCAACACGCAGTCTTAGCTAATTAGCTTGTGCAACAAACACGTAGGTAACTCCGTGCACTTTTGAGGGAAACGGTCATCATGGGAGACAAATCTATGCTTGGATTCTGTCTTTAGCTGTCCTCGTGGCATGGAGGAGGTGCCAGCTACAGTTCCGTGTCCCAACTGCTCACGGCTCCCGTGCCACCGTTTAGAACTTGACCGTTTGACCGAGGGAATACCTGCATTGACCAAGGGCATACGTGACTGGTTTGGCTCAACCAATAGCATACAATCCATGTGTACATCCAACCCAACATACCCATGTGGCTCGTTCCTTGAGAAGACACGTGGAGCATATCAAACAACAAAAAGGCTGCGGAATCTCTGAACAGCTGTGAAATTGCTGAACAGCTGCGGAATTGCTGAACAGCTGCAGAAACTCTGTTTATATGTCAAAAATCTAAACCAACAGTACAACATAAGAAAAGTTAACTAATTATGCTTAAAGACATCAAATGTAATGATCTGGGCAAGTTTATGCGGAAAATAGAGCAAAAGAGAGGGATAAGTGAGGAAAAGCTGTAGGTAATGATGGATAATCAAGTGCAAGTTAGAGGCTCTACACCTAGAAAAAATCTAAGCTAAATGTGTTAGGGTCCAACCCTAACCCCTTTATTTATGTAATAACTCAATAGGGTCGAGTCATAGTCATAGTTAGTTAAAGAGTCAATAAAGCTCGTATTAATAATTGTAAGTGGTTCACCCGCATTTAAGAAAGGGACCACAGTTAGTTGCAAACAGGCCATAATTAATAAATAAAGTGGTTACCCATGTTTTGAAGAGGACCGCTAGTCGTTAGGTTGTTGAAGGTCATTTAGCTATAAATAGTCGTAGTTAGAAGGGAAAGATGCATTTTGCGTCTGTGAGGGTAAAGAGCTCACTCGTTACACGGGCTCCGATGCATCCGGCTATTCTCTGATCTTAGAAGGAAGGAAAGGCGATTATGAATTATCTCTGGCCCACCTCTGATTGGGATTGCCCACTTCTCTCCTCTCTCGCCCACCAACTCTGCCCACACCCAAGTAGCCATAAAACGCACACAAATGCCCTCTCCTCTCCCTCTCCCTTATGGTCGAGCACCTAAAGGTCCTCTTGGTTGAGCACCTAAAGGTGATGGCGGCCAGTCGAGCCTGCTTACGGTCCTTGACAGTTGAGCACCTAAAGGTCCTTATGGTCGAGTACCTAAAGGTTCAATTTACTTATTGGGTGGGGGGGCTATGGTCGAGCCTACTTACGCATCCTTAACAGTCGAGCCTGCTTACGCATCCTCTCCCTCTTGGGTTTACTTATTGGCCCCCCCAAATAAGTAAAAAAAGAGTCGAGTACCTAAAGGTCCTCTCCGATCACGATATTGAAACGAAGAGGGATTACCAAAAACACCTCAGAGGCCATTCTAGGCCCTTCCAGCACCTAACCGGTCACGCTTTCTTCAAGAGGAGAGGCCGCCATCGAAATCTTGAAAAACCTCCGCCTTAGGGGATTGGGGTGGGTGGGTAAATAGTGGTCGAGCCTGCTTGTGCATCCTAAAATGGAAAAACGAATAGCGTATTCTGCTAAAACCTCCGCCATTGAAGTTCCTGTCAGTCAGTTAGTCAGCCAGAAAGAAAGCTAGAAAGAAAGCCAGCCATCCCTTCCAAATCAGTAATAATCAGTAATATTTTATCTATCTTGATCAAGCAAGTTTTACATGAACTTGAATCAGCATGTTTGATCCGATCTAGCACTAGTGCGTACGGAAAGAACTCAATATTGTTTGGAAGAACAAGGAGAACAAGATCGAGTCAAGATTATACAGAGATGATACAGATCAAATTGTTCTTCCTGCACCAAGGAGAAGACCCTATGCAACCGTTAACTACTTTATAGAAATAAAATGAAATCCTACCGGAACAGAATTTGTAAATAGCACTGCTATCCTCTTGTCTAGCGAGCAAATATTTACCCCCGTGGATGGAAATACTTCTTGATCTGGATCGATGTAAGAGTACAACTACATTTCCAAAATCCATGTTGTCTATTCGGAACAGGTTGACATAAAGTCTTATTTTGTAATCGAGCTCTACTCTACTGGAGGTTGCCCCCTCGAAGAGGAAAGTGAACATTGCTTTTATCTCTGAATAATAAATTACTTTCCATTTTTGTTATGTTATTCTGTGTTCTGGGTTGTATTTCTTCACATATTTGGTATTTTGGAATTTATCGCAGGTCAAGAGAATAAAAAGTGGTATTAGAGCAATTTCCACGGCTGGTGATACCTCCATTTTTGCATAATTGTTTTTAGGCTAGAGACGTGTTCTGACGTCTTTAAACCATGGGATCTGTAGTTGAGCACGTAAACCTACGGATTTGGGGAGGCATGAACGTAGGAAATACAAGAGGTGGTCACGCTTGTTGGACTCCCTTGTAACCCCTGTGGGTACCCCTTCGAGTAGAAGCACATCAGACAGAACCGTGCACGTACTACACTTCCACGTACCCTCCGAGTATATTAGAAGCCCCCTAGGCTCACCTGGAACCTCACCTTAGATAAGTCACCAACTGTCTTGCTGCTACAGTACACTAAGAACAACACTTGGGGAGATTACTCACACTTACGATAGGTTAGTTGGGTAGTACAACTAAGGGTACGATTGATCCTATAGATTTTAACCCTGTACGGAAATTACCCGCATACAAATTCTAAAACACATAAAATAAACAATGTGAGAGCATAACACATAAAACACATATACACAAAGATTTTCCCTTGGATCCCAAAATCGGCACTACTAGCTTGATTTTTCATTATTTTCCTTTCAATGTTATAATACATATTTATACATGCCGAAGCATCCAATACCATGGACCGAAAACCATCGCGTCAAAACCTATGGACCGAAAACCATTGCATCCAAAAACATGTGCAAAAATCATGGACAAAACCATAGGTGGGGCCACCCAACCTAACATATGTTATAGACAATTTTGTGCCTGGCAACATCAGGCATGAATTGTCAATAATCCAAGGGATCCAAAGTCCCTAAACATGATGTTCCTACCCCTAGAGGAACAAGATCAGCAAGCCAACAACTCTCAGATCAGTTCTCCACCTGAAAACACTCAAAAACAAGCAATCCTGAAATCAAAGCAGGTGCTCCACTAGGCTTCTGCGCTGAAACTCAACTCCTCCATGGTGTACCTGCGTTGCAAAGCAGGTAGAACAAAGACCACCTGCGCTGAGCGAGATGGGACAAGTGGCACACTGAGTCATTGCTCTGGAATCTTCCAAAAATGACACTTGGATCAGGGATTTCGCCTTGTGATGAGTCAGAGGCTCTGTTTCTCCAAGTGGAAACAAGGTTCTCCAAGTGGACTCAAGAACTGAAGATCAACTGAAGAGAGGGAGGACACAAGGCAGCTACACATCAGTTACAAGCTGACTCATCCTTTCTCAATTCATCTATATATTGAGCTCTCTCCTATGAGCTCAGGAGGCTGGAATTTTGTGCAAAGTAATGATATGCTGTTGGTTTCACTATAGAACTATTGGGTGATTGCTTGAAGGAGGTGAAGAGGAGAAATTCTTTCTGCTGGGAGGTGTTGCTGGATTGGGGCCTTCAATGGTTGTAACACTTTCAGAACTTTACTTCTTCCATTAATAAAAAACTATTGAGGTTCTTCTATATGCACTTGTTTCAATGATGTATTGTGATAATTGTATATTTGATTTATGCTAATCCTTGAATCAGTTATGATTGCATGCTTCTTGTAGTTTCCTTCTTTGTTATTTTGCAGGATCTCATTGTAGCTGGGCCAGCAAAAGAGCAAAGAGCTAGGAGCAAGCAGCAAAGAGAAGAGTTTGGATTCGACATTAAGCGCAAGGCAACGGTTAGTGCATTTCTTCATTCTCTCTTGCTTTCGTAAAGAAGTAAACCTTAAGTAGTTTTCTTTACAGTTGTTGCTGAGGTACTATCACCCTTAGAGTGGGATAGGGTCATCCGAGTCGGATACGTTTCCCTACAACAAACTGGCGACTCCGCTGGGGATCGTATCTGTTTGATTGTTTGTAGTATTTTGCTATTCATTTCCTGAACAAAAGAGTACCAAATCGAAAAGCTTTTGACTATATCAAAAGCGAAGTAGAGGGCAGCTACTCTAGCTCATTTCTGAGCATGTTCATGATTTGAAGAGCTGATCTACAAGGATCCTTGTAAGCTCTTAGTGATAGCTTTTCATCTTCCTTGTCATCCCTTAGTGTGTGCTTGACTGATAGCTTCTGATTTGAGCAAAAACTGTGAATTTTTGAGAAAATTGTGACCCGGAAACTGAGAAAACGCAACTTTCGTTTTCCAAAGCAGGTAGTACACAGGCTACCTGCTTTGCAATGCAGGTCCCGAAGGGTCTACCTGCGCTGAGAGCCAGACTGGCTGTGCAGCACCTGCGTTGGCCCAATTTTGCCTTGTGCATTTGGGGTTTCCTCCCTTTTTCTTGCCTGTTTTCACTATAGATTTTGCAGCCAGTTACCAGTCTTGTACCTGTTCTGAAACCAACCTTACTTGTCATCATTCTGCCTCTGTTATATAATGAAATTGTACTTGTTCTTTTGTATTTCTTACATCATTTACAATTTCCCATAACGAAAGTGAACTAGTCTTGCTTTGGCCTCTTAGATCTGAACCTGTGTTAGGCATTTTGCTGGTCTAAAGAGTTAGCTTGTTTGCTGTCCATAGCTGATTAGTCTTTTTACTTTCGTCATTATGGTTTGATTTCATGTATTTCCAGTGATTAAACAAGTAAATCTTAAGGTGTCTTTTGATTTTGGACAAGCTTGTTTACTTTCGCTTGAAATCGAAATCAAAGTTATATAACAACTTTCTTTTTGTAATACATCAACATTAAGAAAGGGAAAAGAAAATACATGCATTGTGCATTTTGCATTTGACTGTTTGCATACTGATTTAGGAAAAATTGCATTAGTGTGTGCTCTATGATCTGTGTGAAAAGATTTGTCTTTCTTTTCCCTCAGTAGTTAAGATTTTCAAAGTTGAAAGATTGAAAAGTTTGCTTCTCATCTTAGACTACATTCAGGAATTTGTTACATACATCTCGTGGTGATCCTTAAAGGCAAACTGCTAAACAAGATCAACATTAAAATAAATTCAATTTACATAACAACGCTTTGTAACATAACGCAAACACATAGAGGTCTAGGTAGAGACGTGTTCCGGCGTCGTTAAACATAGTGACTGTCGATCTCTACGAAGGTGGGTGATTCCTCCTGAGAGTCGGTGGCACTAATACGGACTTGTGCTCCCACGTACCGTCACTTATATATTGGGAGACCCCTATAGGAAAAAAGCCTTTATCCATAGGAAGCCGTGTCGGCCGCCCTACGGATCGCGATGCAGTGAACACAGCATTCACGAAGATCGACCACCCGTACCGTAAAACGTATTCTGTGGTTTCGCGAAAAGTTTGGCACACCCTCTGCCTAGAACTCCAGAGAAGTTTCTTTTGGCCTTTTTCAAACTCTATAACTGAAAAAGTCCATCCGAGCATTTGTCACTTCGGGCTCGTTAAAACATCGAAGGAGACTAGAGTCATCTTTAGCTTTTTCTCGACTCTTAAAACATGAAAAAGCAAAGTTGTGTCTAAAGCGTTGTTAATAAAATTTATTTTAATCGGAACATAATCACCTGTTATTCCCACGTTGATCTTTCAATTGAAAAGTATGGAGCCCACCAACCAAGGAAGTCACCTTGGTGGAAGTCCCAATCCCTTCTCCTCTTGGGGAGATGTTGGTGCGCCTCATATGGCCACATTGTCACTTCCAGGATTGACAATTGGCCTACCTGTATGGCTCTTTTCAACTAATGTAGTTCAGATCACCACTAATCCTGAGCAGTCGAATCAACAGTCAGACCAGTCTAGAGCTACCCACCAGCCTTCCACTTCTTACAATTCTTCCTCTGATCCTTCATCTTCGCAAGGTAGAGTCGGAAAAAGTCAGCCTCCCATGGAGAAGAAGGAGAAGAAGAAGAAAGAAAAGAAGCAGAAGGAGCCTAAGGCGAAGGCGACTGGGGGCAAGCAAAAGACATCTGACAAAAATCCACACACTGCACCGACCGGGCCTAAATCACCATGTGTCATTTGCAAAGGGACCCACTTCCACCGTGACTGTCCTTGTATTCCCCGGATACTAAGGGACTGGTCCCCCAGGTTGCACAATCCGGTAGCATCAACCTCTGATAGACATGTTGATTGCATTCCATCAACTAGCGAGAGTGAAGGACAAAGAGGGAGACCAAGATCACCCTGCAGACTGTGTGAAGGCGATCACGCCATCCACCGTTGTCCATTCTTAGATGAGGTGAAGAGAGTTTTGGAAGATCATCCGGTTTCACCGTTACGACTTCCTCCTGGATACCAAAAACTCGTGCCAAGTCCCTCGATAGTTGAAAATCCAGCTGGCCCGATCAAGTGGTCAGCTGAAGTGTCAGTCATTGAGAATGAACCTACTGAATCCAGACCAGACGAAAGTCTAAAGGTCGAAACGACAGTTGACCCGGTTCTTCCTTCAGAGGTTTCATCCTCAAATGACACCGTCGTTGAAGATTCATCTTCAAATGACACCCTCACTGAAGAGAACAAGGATGACACCATCCAGATTCTTTTCATCAACACACACTCTGATGAGCATCAGGGCAACGCGCCCATTCCTTTATCGCAGGAAGGAACAACGTCAGGGTCGTACCCGGCCGTGTATTCGGTCCCACCACCAAGCAACCTGGTTGTCTCCTTTGATTGGAATCAACGAGGCAGACCCCGGTTACCAACCAGTATCCCATTCAGAATCATCGTCCAAATCTACAGAATGGTGATGGCTAGAACTATCATTGATGAAGGGGCATCTGTGAGTATCCTTTCCTCTATTGCTTGGAAAGCACTGGGTTCCCCGGCGCTTTTACCTAAGATGAGAAATCTATCAGGTTTTGACAAAGGAACCAGTCGCCCGTTAGGGATTCTCCACAATGTTCCCGTTACATTGAAGGGGAAGACAGTTCATATGAACGTCATGGTCGTCCAGGGACACTTGGTGTATAACTTACTCCTTGAACGAGACTATATATATTGCATGGAGGCGATAGTGTCCTCACTCTTCAGAGTTATGTGTTTTCCGCACGAAGGAAGAATGGTCAAGCTCGTAGACCAACTTTCATTTCCAGGATCACGCATCGCAAATAGTCAAATACCATCCCTTAACGGTTTATTCACTCAAGGAATGCCTCCACCCCCGGTTCTACTTCCCGATGAATGCGAGTGGTTCGGAAGAAAGAACTGGGACCTAGGGGGCATGCACCCTGGCCTGCCTTGGGCAGAGAAAACCTTGGGTATAAAGTTAATTTCCGCAGAAGAATATGACTAGTCCGTACCCCGTCCGGCATGGAAGAGAGGGTTGTTCTAGGATAAAGTTCTTTTGTCAAAGTTATGTGAGTGAGATAATCAGCTTCTCGCTCCCCTTGTCTAGGTAAGTAGGATGCCGAGGGAGGAGATCCATTTGTGGCGGCAAGTAGCCACCATCTTTGAAGGCAAGCCTCACCCATTAAAACATATGTTTTGAAGGATAAGTAGGGGCAGCCTCCAAAGAAAGAGATGAAATTGCTGCAACAAGTGGTCACCATCTTTAGTAACCTAGTAATAGACATCGTCGGAAAAAAGAGTTTAGTTTGCGGCAGCGAACAAAACCATTTTTCGGATAATAAGTAAGAGGCAAACCTCCCTCCGTAACGCCAATGTTTTATCTGTTGCGATCTTGCAAAAATCAAAAAGTGAACTGATGGGAAGACAAGTACCGTCGGCACCGAAAAGTAACGAGAAGACAAGTATCGTTAAAAATATAGCAAGACGACAAATAGAAAAACAGAGGTGGGACAGAGGAGGGGTAGCCTTGAAATTATACTTTATACCTGGGGGCATGCGAACCTTTTGGAGTGCAAGCATGGGACGACTATTTATTTTTTTTAAATTTTTAGGTCCTCCCTTTAAACCTGTAGGTCTAACCCGTTAAACTCGTAGGATTAGCCGTTTCCAGCTTGCATAAAGAAAGGATGTGGGGCAAAAGTTAAAACTTGCCAAATTGGAGTAACTAGTGAGGTATAGCTCCTTAAATATGACTACCTCACCTGAGGCGTTCCTTGTATTAAGACTAGTATAATTGAGCAGTTTTAGCAATGTTCATGCTCGTTAAAAAATAAACGCAAGATTCGAGCAGTTTTAGCACACAGTTCATGCTCGTTAAAAAATAAACGCAAGATCCGAGCAGTTTTAGCACATAGTTCATGCTCGTTAAAAAATAAACATAAGTTGTGAGCAATCTTCCCCTAGAGTTCAAGCTCACCCAGAAAAAATGAACCGGTAAATAACCTTGGTAAATGTAACCTTTGACAGCCATATTAAAGCCCTTGGTCGTGTTCTTGCAGTCTCACCTCCATCCGTTCATTTGGCCAATCGTTCATCTCCATATGTTTGTTTACCCATTTTGAGGAACAGCTGCGAAGAGTGATTTCACTTAGCCATCCTTGTGACACTGCCGTGATTGGAAAATTCCAACCTGTACCTGGAATCTGCTGCTATCCCTGTTTATCACTCGTTCCTCAAAAGACGAGTCTTCTTTGAGCTCTTTTCTCCTGACTCGTAAAATATGAAAAGTTTGCTGAGTTTTGGCCTTCCAGCTCGTTAAACGACCAGAAGAGCTATCCCTCCTCTAGATTTTAATCTTTTTGGACCTGAGGGATTATTGCACAAAAAGATCGAGCGCTTGTTTTGTTCGGCTCGTTAAAGCAATCGAAAATTCATCCCTTCTGTATTGTTTTATACTTTTTCGGACTTAAGGGATTAGATGACGAAAAAGGAATTCTGGAGTTGACTTTATGTACCTTTTCAAACTCTCTAAAAATGAAAAGGACCGAGTTATCCTTGTCGTTAGACTCGTTAAATTCATTAAATAGCGACAAACTTGTCTTTAGACGAGAACGAGTTTCCCTATCGCTAGGCTCGTTAAAACATAGCGATGGGCTTGCCCGAAGGGCAGGTTATAGAACAAGCATATGTTATCCTCCTCAAGCTTGATAAAAATAAAGAGGTACTGGTCAGCAATGACTGGGGAAAAATTGGGAGAACCTCACAGCTTTAATGGTAGCAAGTCGCTCTTGAACATGACACTTTGTCCTCCGTATCACATCGGGTTGGGTTGTTTCATTCACCGGTCTCATCACCATGGTCCTCGCCACACCATCCACATTTGCGGTAATGCTACCAATCCATCACATCAGTGTCGTTATATGTTCAAGAGGTGTTGTTCTGCAAAGAGTCAACCATGTCCCATCCACTGCCATACATTGTCCTTCATCCATTTCATGACCGCCACCCTGAATCATACATCACAGTTTGTTTTCACCTCATCACAATCACTAGCTCCGTTCCGTGTCACTGATGTGGGATTCATTAAGGCCCTCCTTTGACGGATCGCTCCTTGTCGACATCAGCTCATTATCCAAGGAGTTGATCTAGGAACAACCCCTTCAGTACTTTGAAGCTTGCATGCCTCAATGGCAAGTTTCTCACTTCCGGCGACAGGTATACATCAATGACCTTCAACCAGAAGATTTTGAATGGTGGTCGACACCAAGTCCTTTATTCCCACCATGTGAATTGTACTGCCGTACCTTGAGGGTCATCATCCTTATCGGTGATTCCTCTCGCGCTTGTTAACGGTTTACATCATTGACCGGTAATCAAGCGATCTCTTTCCATGTTCGACTTCAAGAAATTCTCACATGGATCGACTTGTACATCGAGGGAAGATCAGAAGAGATTGAAGAACCCAGATCTAGTTTCATCCATCTGGGCTGCGATATATATTCAGGATATAAAGACATTTGATATGTACATCATTGCAGCAGATGATCATCCTTCTCAAAGGATGATAATTTCAGCAGAGAATTATCAGTCTATCATCAGACGATCGTCTGTGCTATGTACCAAAATGAATTTATAAAGCTGAGCATGGGAATGCCCGCCTCAGCTAGATCATGAAAAAGAATGAAAAAGAATGTATTGTATTGTATCTTATTACAGGACACTTCTCAGCAGATTGAATGAACTTCGGATCCTCCTAATAAAGCATTTCACCCGATAAACGACCTCATACTTTAGGGGGCATCTGTTATAGACAATTTTGTGCCTGGCAGCATCAGGCATGAATTGTCAATAATCCAAGGGATCCAAAGTCCCTAAACATGATGTTCCTACCCCTAGAGGAACAAGATCAGCAAACCAACAGCTCTCAGATCAGTTCTCCACCTGAAAACACTCAAAAACAAGCAATCCTGAAATCAAAGCAGGTGCTCCACTAGGCTTCTGCGCTGAAACTCAACTCCTCCATGGTGTACCTGCGTTGCAAAGCAGGTAGAACAAAGACCACCTGCGCTGAGAGAGATGGGACAAGTGGCACACTGAGTCATTGCTCTGGAATCTTCCAAAAATGACACTTGGATCAGGGATTTCGCCTTGTGATGAGTCAGAGGCTCTGTTTCTCCAAGTGGAAGCAAGGTTCTCCAAGTGGACTCAAGAACTGAAGATCAACTAAAGAGAGGGAGGACACAAGGCAGCTACACATCAGTTGCAAGCTGACTCATCCTTTCTCAATTCATCTATATATTGAGCTCTCTCCTATGAGCTCAGGAGGCTGGAATTTTGTGCAAAGTAATGATATGCTGTTGGTTTCACTATAGAACTATTGGGTGATTGCTTGAAGGAGGTGAAGAGGAGAAATTCTTTCTGCTGGGAGGTGTTGCTGGATTGGGGCCTTCAATGGTTGTAACACTCTCAGAACTTTACTTCTTCCATTAATAAAAAACTATTGAGGTTCTTCTATATGCACTTGTTTCAATGATGTATTGTGATAATTGTATATTTGATTTATGCTAATCCTTGAATCAGTTATGATTTTATGCTTCTTGTAGTTTCCTTCTTTGTTATTTTGCAGGATCTCATTGTAGCTGGGCCAGCAAAAGAGCAAAGAGCTAGGAGCAAGCAGCAAAGAGAAGAGTTTGGATTCGACATTAAGCGTAAGGCAACGGTTAGTGCATTTCTTCATTCTCTCTTGCTTTCGTAAAGAAGTAAACCTTAAGTAGTTTTCTTTACAGTTGTTGCTGAGGTACTATCACCCTTAGAGTGGGATAGGGTCATTCGAGTCGGATACTTTTCCCTACAACAACATAGGTTCCAAAACTAAAATTTTCTGAGGCGTTGCCCCAGACCCCATACAGTGGGATTACCTGCACCCATCAAACCCCCTATGACTCCCCTCGCTACGGAATCGGTGCAACGAAGGGGGGCTCTGCCCCCTTCTAATCCCCCGGTTAACTACGTGGGCTAGTCTTGGAAAGAATATAACACAACCTAACATTCTCCCACTTGTTTTTTTCTTTCCACAGGGGGCCACAAGAGAGATTAGTCATTTATCTAGCCTTGTAATGCCCATTGTTTCTCTACACCAAGAGAACTTCTCAGAGCTCACAAATTTTGTCAATGCATCTGCAGTATTCTTCAAAGTGTCCACCTTTACCAGCAACAACTTTTTGTCTTCTATCATATCCCTCACAAAGTGATACTGAACATCAATGTGCTTTGTCTTTGAATGATATGCAGGGTTATTTGCCAAGAAAATTGCACTTTGGCTGCCACAGTCTATCCTTATAGCTCCCTGTACTAACCCCATGTTTGAGCACAATCTTTGCAACCAAACTGCTTCCTTGCTTGCATGAGTGGCTGCCATTTATTCTACCTCTGTAGTTGATAGTGCCACTACAGATTGTTTCTTACTCATCCAAATGACTGCACCTCCAAATAGGTTAAACACATACCCACTTGTAGATATTCTCTGATCCAGATCCCCAGCCCAGTCTGCATCAGCAAAGCCACAAATATCCAACACTCTGTCCCATCCTGGTCTTGCTTGGTAGCACAAACCATAATCACTAGTGCCATGCAAATACCTGAAACCTGCTTCACCTACTGTCCAATTCTCCTTTCCTGGTTTTGACATAAACCTATTCAATACTCCCACTGTATGTGCAATGTCTAGTATAATATAGACCATTGCATACATCAAGCTACCGACTGCACTTGCATATGGAACACGAGACAAGTCCTCTACCTCTTCTTGTGTCTTGGGACATTGTTCAGCAGATAACTTTACACCTACAAGAATAGGAACCTTCACCGGTTTACTATCCTGCATATTAAATCTCTGCAATATTGTCTCGACATACTTCCTTTGGTTTAACCGGAGCTTCCTCTTTGCCCGATCTCTTTTAATTTCCATGCCCAAAATATAGTTTGTAGCACCAAGATCTTTCATGTCGAATTTGGACGACAATTGGGTCTTCAAATCTTGGATAATTTCTTTGTCATTTCCAACCAGAAACATATCATCCACATACAAAACCAAACAAATAACATGGTCACCAATTAATTTTAAATACACATAGTGATCTACTTTGCTTCTGGTGAAGCCAAGTCCCCGTATAAATGTATCAAATTTCTGATACCACATCCTTGGTGACTATTTAAACCCATACAAAGACTTCTTTAACTTGCATACTAGTTCTTTCTTACCCTTCACTGCAAAGCCTTTGGGTTGCTTCATGTATATTTCCTCTTCTAGATCCCCGTGAAGAAATGCTATCTGTTAGAGTCGGTCTGGTTAGTCCTTTGTCAGAGATAAAAACTCTTTATGCATTTAATTTTTAGGAGTCCCGCTCCATTTACCCAGCCGCATTCTGCTAGGAGCATGCCATAATCTGACGGAAAAAGTCATGCTAGTCGTTTCCCCTCATGTTTGGCTCCTGTTGGCTTAGGTCTTTTGTCAATGATCACTAAAGTCCATGACAGTCATGGTCTGGTCCTTTAATGGACAAAAGTGATTTTCGATAATTAGGTCTAGGGATTAATCAATTTGGTCTTCAACCATGTCCAATAAAGCCATGCAGGCCAGAGTGGGGCCCTTATAAAGTTATGATTCAGAGAGTTTCATTGTCATGTAGACAAATTTCGACTGTTCTTCAAAACTCCGTTTTGAAGAAAAAGTCAAACAGTGTGTCATTTATGATAAAATTTTCAGAAGGTCGCCAATTATTTTCTTCAGATGCAGTCATGGTTTCTGTGGCCAAATGCCTTGTCATGTAACTGTTGCAAAAAGTGCTGAAAATTTCATCATTCTAGCTAAAAATTCAAAGGGAAGAAAGAAATTCAATGTTGCTTTAAGTCAGTGAAAAGTGTCAAAAGGAAACATTAGCAAAGTGGGTTTTTGAAGAAGCAAAAATTTAACCCATGACTTCAAAGTCTTTATATAAGAATTTCCACAAGGAAACAAGGTCATTGTGCAAATCAAGGTTATTGAGAAACATAGCAAAGTGTTTGAGAGTGCAAAGCACGCGTTTGGAGGGAGTTGGAGTCATTTTCAGGAGCGCGGCGCACACACAGAGGGGCGCAACACACATACAGAGCGTGGTGCACACGGAGCCACCCCACAGTGCAAAGTTTACAAGGGAACGACGCATATTAAGAGCGCGACGCACTGGGTTTGTTGCGTGGCGCACACCCACAAAGGCCCGAAATCGTGCCAAATTGCCTCAAGTTGCCTTTGAAACCCCACAAATTGATAGGTAGGCTCTAAATCTCGATGGCTCATGTATTTTTTTGAAGGTTATGGTGGTTCATGGCTAGTTATAGTGGCAACAAAAATTCATAAAGCCAACCACTAGAAAACACCAAAGCCATTGTTGCTAGGGTTGCAAAATTGTGGTGTTGATGCCAAGGCTCCTCTTTCACCTCTCATCTTTTCCCTCCTCTCCATTTTTCCCTTCCCCCCTATCTCATTTTTCTCTATTATCCCTGCACTAAAATATTACCAAACTCCATTCCCTATCCCCTCCTCTTATTTGTCAGCATAACACACCAAAACCATACCTTATTAAAACCCAAAAACCCTACCTTATCAAATCCCAAAACCCCCCTACATATCCCTAAACAAAAATTCTCCCCATAACCCCTATTCCCATCATATTATTCCCCTCCTAATACTCCCTTTTTTCATTGTTCCCCTTGGTGGCAGATATCACAACAACACCTAGTTTCACACCATCATCAAAGGGCAGCCTAAGTACAGTACACACAACAGTCATGGCATCTGAGCATTCATCAGAGTATGATATGGAGACACAAAGTGATTCATCCTCGGAAGAACGGGCTCCCAGGAGACATCACAAGAGTGGCAAACATGTTAGGGATGAGCCAACCACCCTCTTTGAATTGCAGGCCTGCCCTCTTGCCATGTCATGCTTCCAGCATCTATCATGTTTTGAATTTTGTCAAAGAGTGGCTAATGTTTGAGTTCATCATGAGTTGGCCCGTCTTTTTGTGCTTCACCTACATGGAGATCACTCTATCTTGGCCGGGGTCACCTTCACAGTGACACCCGAAACTATCTCATTAGCAACTGATATATCAAATGTTGGAGAACCATGGCATAAGAAATAGAAAGTTGATCGGTAGCATTATGAGCCTTACATGAAGGCCAGTTGCTTAAGGCAGCTCACAAGAGTCTTTCCATTCAGATATTTGAAAGATGAATATGCTCCACTCATGAAGTTGATCATGAAGTACTTCAGCTGTGAGGGGAGGTTCTCTCGTCTATATGCCTATCACATCAGGTTGCTCATGCAATTTACCAGGGTACGTATGATGAACGTCCCATTTTTCATTTGCAGGAACATAGAGAGGATGAACACCTTCATGCAGCACAAGACCCCTCATCAGCAACTTAACAGTGTTTATCACTTTGCTCTTATTAAGAATTTGGTGGTTGATCAGCTGGGATTGCAGGGCATTACTTGGGATGATTTCATCTCCCGTGACCTCTTCAACACTTCATAGGTATTATCAGAGGTTGAGAATGAGGGTGAACCTTCTCTTCGGTATGAGTGCCATGAGACTGCTAGTGTGCCAGTTTTCATCACACATCAAAGGGGTGCTAGACATTTGTTTGCAGCAGCAAAGCGAGTGTTATCTCCACCCGGGGTGGAAGGGGCCTCGCGTCCGACATCAGCACTACAGGTATAGGACAGAGGTAAGGATCCAATGCATGATGAGGGGCCTTCAGGTGAGCCATTAGGTAAACAAGAGACCGAATTCGCTCTCCTTCATGATGATGATACAGATAGAGAACCAACAAGTGCACAGCTCAAAGAGATCATCCAGGAGCAGCAATCAGAGATCGAAGTCTCATCCCTTGACTTAGAGAGGGCTAAGTGGAACATGAAATATCTGGAGCAGAGGAACAAACAGCTTGAGGATTAGCAAGCGATCATGGAGCTACAAAAAATTTGTGAGCATCGCCAAGCTGCACAAAGGAGAAGAGTTGAGCTCACGTCATTGGAGCAAGAGATTAATGAGGACCGAGAGGCCAAACTCGAGAGATTTAACATGCACTTGGAGAGGCTACTGGACAAGGCCAACAAGGACCATTCTCTACTGAGACACATGGCTTTCCACTACATGGCGCGAAACAAAGTATGCAAGGCCCGAATCAGGAATTTGAAGGCGAAATTGAGGAAGGAAATCAAGAAGCAAAAGAGGCAAAGGGAGCTCGATCGACTTCATATATTGGCCAAAGCCTCTTTTGCCTAGCATAACAGTTGATAAGGAAGCTCCAGCCCAAATTTTAAGAAATTTGGGGCAATTTTGGTCACATGGAAAATTTTTGGTCACAACACAGGTTTTTTCTCCCTGTGCGCCGCGCCACTGGCGTGGTGCTTAGGATCGGGAGCTCCAAATCACAAATGTCTTGCATTTTTGGATTCATCATGCAAAATAAAGACTGCTGGTGCTTGGACAAGAAATTTGGGCATGATTTGAGTCTCCAGGAGTTCAAAAACACTCAAAAAATGACCTCTCTGCCCCTATTTTGACACATAGGAAGCAGTCTTGGGAGAATGAAGTTTTGGAGGGGAAAATGAGCACCAAATTCAGAAATTCCACTTGGGTTGGCAAGTAGACAGGCCAGGATTTCCAACAAGCACACTTGGCCACATTTTGGACTCCTTCATTTGCCTCAAAATAGCCTTCGAAGTGGCGCGACGCATATAGAATTGGGCACGACGCATATAGAGAAAAAGGCCAAAATCGAGCTCGTTTCGCGAAATTTCGATTTGTGACTTTATCCAAGTGGGCCCGCTTATTTACACTATATTTTTCTCGACAACTAAGGAAATGTTTAAAAATCATTTTCACTAAAGGTGGGCTTCTATCCAAGTGGAAAAGGAAGGTGAGCAGTCACCCAAGCCATTTTTCATTTTTGTAATTCTGCACCTATCACTAATGGTTGGCTTTCCACTTCCACTTTGTAATGATTCGAAAAACTCGCCAACTCTTGGTCATTCTATTTTCTCATGGCATAGTCTATCTATTGTATGCAAACCATTTGCAAAAGGTTGGCTTGTAATTTCTGGGACACTGTGGGAGAGAAACTCAGTTATTCGTTGTATATTTTGACAGAGGATTAATGAATAGCAGCGGCTCTGTTTCATGAGATTCATGTGGTTGTGAGTGTAGAAAATGTGTCTCTTATGTTTCATATGTATTTCATAATGTTTCACAGTTCATTTCATACTCATTTGCAGTGAAATTTTCTAAGTTAGATAAGGTATAATTCATTTTTGTTGCTCTGCCTGTGGGAAAATTTCATGTTCAATGTTCTTCTTCTGTTAAAAAGGATTCATGTGCTTATGACCTTTTCAACCTCCTAAGAAATTCCTCCATTCCGCGTTATTTCAAACTAAATCTCTAGACTTTCCACCTGTCTTGCGTCACGAAGTAATCTATGCCTTTGTATTAAATTCTCTGCTCATTGCTGCCCATTGGTCCCATACCATCCCAGAAACTCAGTCATTTATAAAAAAATTGCTTCTTGTATCCATATTTACTTACTAGCCTAAGATCAATATTTCACTGTTATTCATCTCACACCATTCCGTTTACTTATTCGCTGAGTGTGACTCAGAGAGAGCCCTCTCCTGTTCTGGTAGGGCTAGCTACCAGACTGAGCGTGGTTTGTGGTTACCCTGATTTTTTCCTTCCTTCAGCCTACAGCAGATTTAGGTGCTAAAATAGTGGCGACCGTACTGGGGACCAATTAATCCCCTTACTTCTTGATAATTCTAAGCTTCTGGATGATAAGTTTAGGATTTTATAGGCTGTGTAAGTTGTTCATGTCCTTCTGATTTTTTCGAAAATAGCACGCTGGCTTCGAGACGATAAACTAGAGCCAATCCAGATCCGGATCCTCCTCATATTTACGAAAACCCCAACTTGATTCCAAGACTCATTCATCAAGAGAGCACTATAACTCCCGTGTTCAAATCCCATTCATGTCCTGACATTTTTGAGTATCTTGAATAGCTTGAGTTTGATGAGCGGTTTGAAATATCATTGTTTGAGACCAAATCCGAAAAGGCTGTTGACTATACTGTCCCCGACCCACAGTTTCTTGTAGACTTGGAGACGGAAAGGGCTAACCGGTCAATTGATAATTACATTATAGCTCAGCTTCAAACTCAAATTTCTAGCCCCTTACAAACTGTGCACACTACTCCAACACCTCCAAGGCCAAATCCACCAAGAGTGATGGCTGCCCGTTTTGCACCCCTGGTTCTGCCTCAAGTTCTAGATGATATGCCCTCAGATTATCAAAGCAAAATCCCGTTTTATGATGGCACTCCTAATAGCATTACTGCTCAGCAACATGTGGACAGAATGGTAGATTTCTATGAACTTCATGAGATCGATGCGGAGAATGTGGAAATGAGACTCGTTGTACAGACATTTGCAGGTGAAGTGAGGAAATGGTTTAAAGGTTTGCCGGCGGCACGTATCGCTACCTTGGCTGACCTACAAAGAAAAATTTTAAACGATGGGAAGTGAAAAATAATCCTCTTCAAATTCTGGCTGAAGATGAGTAAATCAAACGAAACACTGGTGAGTCGGTCCAAGACTATTGCATTAGATTCAATTCAGTTTATAACGAAATTCCAGATCATCTAAGGCCACCTGTGGGACTAGCCATGGTGAAGTTCCCGGATGGTTTTGATGCTGACATGGCTTATCAATTAAGAGAGAGAGAACCGGCCACAATGGAAGACATGCAGAAGATAGCGGTCAGCGTTGAAGCAAATCTGCTGACCAAGAGAGCTAGAGCAAAGGCAGAGAAGAAGGTCACCGTAAAAGAAGAGTCTTCCTCGGTAGATCAATTACTCCAGAAGGTAGAGCAGATGCTTGAAAGGGTGAAACTTGACAAACCGGAGCCACAAGTTAGAAATCCTAACTTTCGTGGTCAGTGATTGAGGGAAATGTTCCCCTAGGGCTTTTTGGGTTGAAACCCTAGGAGACTGAAAGTTATCTATTCAAAGAAACATGCATTCATACAGCCATTATGCTATTGTAAGCAAATTCTATGATAAGGGTACGTACCTTTGGTCCTACGTTTGAGAAGGCTTTTAGGGTCCAAACCCTTCTTGGAGTTTCCTTCTTCTCTTTTGTCCTGCAAAACAACCAATTCAAAGAACACAGCAGTACATGGACAAAACTTATAAAGAAACCATCTTCATGTTATAAAGAAAGGTAGTTAGTTATGAAATCCAAATGACCATTTACATATGAACTCAAACATGAATATCATTAACATAAAGAAGATTCATTTCGGGAACCAAGACATGTGTTTCTTTTATTATAGACAAATAAAGTACATAAAAAGGAATATTTTCACCTGAGTCACCTTCAGCAGGCTCCAAGAAAAGCTTCCTTCCGGATCCATTCCAACCTCAAGCCTCTAACAAACTCCTTCCATGACTCTCTCCATGATGTCATAAATAGTGGATGAACATCAACACACAAGGAAACAAAGGTTTCTTGTACAAAATGGGGGAAGTGCAGAAAGCACAAGGGACTTCAGGCCTGGTCAAGGGAAAAATCTCAGCATAATAACCTTTCTCTCTCTTCTCTCCTCCTCTAGGCCTTCCCTTTGAGGTCTTTTTATACCATCTCCAAAGTAGTTTTTTAGTTAGGAGTTGGTTGGGAACAATTGGGCCACGGACACTAACAAGTGATCAGTAGGTAAAACCCGCGATCTTCGCCCGAAAATAAGGAGTGTTATATATTTTTTAAGTGTTTTAATACATACACGCAGTTTGGCTATACACATACCCATGTATACACGCGTTTAACTCAGGGCAATGTTGCATATAAGGGATAAAACACTGTTTTTTAAATTTTAGGACCAGGTCTAGAAGGAGGGGTTGCCCTAGGCCATGAATACAACATCACAAACCATAAGAGTGAGATTTGGAGCTATAACAGATGCCCCCTAATATATGAGGTCAGAAGGGGTACATGATGACCGAAATATATTATGCGAGTACCTGGAAAGAAAGTCTGTCAAAAACCGAGGAGGACTTCACCAGAATTCAGCCTACCAAGCCACCAAAGGAGATCAGAAAGAAACATTGTCTGAGGCGGGCATACCCATGCTCAGAAAAAGTAAAGCATGTCTGCATATCAAGTACAAGCGGATCCACTAAGTATACAAGTATAAATGACTGAAAGATACATAATGGATGATCTGATCATAATGAACAAGTACATGTCTGAATATCACATATAAGACTATCAATGATGCTGAAAGATGCAACTGATCACTGATATCAAAGACTGATCCCCAAAAGGTACCAACTGAACATGATGGAATAGGATGGTACTACACTGCAAACTCAGGTGCCAACATATAGAATGTCGCCATGACTGACTGCAACATATAAAGTGGAGTGGTATCAACTAGCACCAACAAGGGCAACTGTCAAGTGAACCAATGAATGCTGATACAACCTGAGGTCTTCACTGACTGCCGTGGTACATTTCTACACCATGGGAATAAATGATCTGAAGTCGACCATGTGAGAAATCGTTTGATTACCGGTCATTGATGTATACCGTTAACAAACTTGAGACTACTCACTGATAATGATAATGAGCATAAAGGTACCCAGTACAATCTAACAAGTGTGAATAGATGAGCTGGAGTCGAACACCTGTAAGAATCTATCGATCAGGAGACAATGATGGTTTCCCACTGTCGATAGCGAAGGATCTGCCACTAATGACTGCAAACCCCAAGGTACTGCCAAATGGACTCTAGATCTTTGCCCCAGAGCAATGAGTCAGAGTCGATAGGGAAAGATCCGCTAGAAGGAAGGCATTAAGGCATCCTTCATCAATCTAGCGCGAGTGTAACCCGTAGGCCAATAATGTGGAAGGAATCAGACGAAAAAGATGTAGTAACCCAACCGAAGTACGTTTCTGGTGTACACAAGATGTGGCTAGCGCACGGCAGAAACCCTCTGAACCAACCAATAATGAAAGCTGACACAGAGGCGAGGTATCCACCAATAGGGTCAAATGGAAACCAAGGTACTGCATGAATCCCAATGTGTGATAATGTAAGCTGATGTCGAACACAAGGGAAACCACTCTGCCAAAGACCCATGATACTAATCGATGTTGAGCACAAGGTAACCTATCAATAATGAAAATGGGGCCAGGGTGCAGCTCTAGGCCTGTCCTCAGAGCAAGATGTCGTCGTCGATAAGGACAAGACCCGCCAGCAAGAAGTCAATGGGGACCTTCTCAAACCAGCACGAGTAAAGGACCAATATAACTGATGTGATGATAGACATGACACTGAAAACCAGGGATGGCCGAGTGAAAAATGAGTCAAGGGACACTGCAGAGAGGCCGAATCAGGCTAACTTCCCTTGAACAAAAGCACGACTCGATGTGACTATGTGGCAGCATATGATGACTCTGTATAAGTTCTCCATGCAGGAGGCATGAACGAACCCTCCATATGATTGGAAGAGATAACCAATCGGGGGAGAACTGACTCAATAACAAGGTTATGGCGTACCTAAGTCAAACTAAATCCCACCCATACGGAGGAGACTTTGTTTTGAGTGCTTTGTTCAAGGGCGACACGACTGACTCTAGCTGCCAACAATAAATGGAAATAATGTCGCGTTCCCACTCTTTTTGGAATATTTAATTTTTTTGTCTTTTTCTGTTAAGCCGAAGAAAGAATAAAATAATGCTGTGGTACAGTGGAAAGAATGAGTGTCGGTGAAACATATAATCTAGTTCCTGGGAAAGGAACGTTCCTATGCTCAATGCAGGGAGGTGAAAACTGGTCAGTGACACTCAAAGGTATGATCCTTCCACGGGTCAAGGTGTGTCAAGCTGCAGAAGTCAAAGGTATGCAAGGTTGATTTTGCAGACATCATGGTCAAAAGTTGGCTTAAACATGAGTCCAAGTGAAGCCGGCTCTAGGCCAAAAGGTGCAAGTGGTTAACATGCAATGCAGTAGTATAACTCAACACAAAGGAGCCTCTAGGATATAAGGCCAGAACAAAGCGGAGAAGCTAAGAGGAATGAGTCTTCAATGCACAAGTCATGGCGGGACTACAGAGGACTCCCGAGCCTACTCAAATCGGAGCAGCATGAGCAACAAGTGTCAGTGAGGTGCTAACTAGGATGCCCATGTAAAGGATGGCTCTGCCATCGTGTCATGATTTAAGGAATCGGCGAGTGAAGATGGCTTACGAACCATAACACGATGGGATCGACCCTATGTCAGATGTATCAGTCAAATGGAGGCTAGTATGCATAATGCAATGGAAAAATGGTGTCCCTAACCTATATGCCAGTGAGAACATGATACCTGCCATGACGGGTCAGCAATCATGGAATCGTCTCAAAACTGAAAATCGTCCAAAATGTCCTGAAAAACAGACCAATCTCGACATTCCAAGCTCCCAAGTTAAAAGTCACATGAGGCCAAACAAAATAAAATTTTGAAAATTTTTTTCATTTTCAAAACTTATAAAAAGTATTTTGGACTCACCATTTTTACCATTTGAGTTTGAGAGCAAAGGATTTGGAGCAAAAGGAGCAAACTTCCCACAGCCAGATTCAACCGTTCAAATTCGTCAAAAACCTCGAGGTAACTCTTATACTTAGCTTGCAATTGATTGTGATTGGTTTTAATATTTTTGATTGATGTTTCACCGTTGAACTTTTGTCCAAAATTTCCTCGCGGCGTATACGCGGGCCCTATACGCGACTGTGTGCACAGGGACCCGTGTATACGCCGTGAACCATTTTTAAACAAAAAATAACGGTCTTAAATCGATTTTTTCTCAGGATGCCTGTCACGTGGCGTGAAAGAGAGCATGCAACGGTAGATAATGAAGTTATGAACAGTCCAGAAGCATTAGATGCCCTACGGGGATGCGGTTTGCTTAAATTTTTCAAATTGCCAAATATGAAAGCGAACACGTGTCTGCTTGAGATGCTCATTGATTATTGGGATGTCGATGAGGAAGCTTTTATGATCGATCAGATGCTGCTCAGGGTAGAAGTGGAGGACATTTATTTTATCATGGGCCTTTCCCGAAGGGGAGAGGTAGTACAGTCCCGGGGCAGGACACGGAGTGGCCTCTCGATAGAGGACTATGTACAGATATACTGCCCGGGACATCCCAAGAAGGTTGGGAGCCAGATTTCCATCACACATGTGGCGAGTTTATCACTTAGGATAATCCTGTTCACCATGGCTAGAGTGAACAGATCATCCTCTCTGCATCAGGCTTCACGGCAAAACATGAGCGTGGCAGTTGATTGTCTCACTACTGTGTTCGACTGGTGTACTCCTCTTCTGGCCAACATGAAGAGCCAGCTCACTTCTATCAGGAGGGGTCAGACTAAAAACTTTGGATATGGGAGCATCTTGTGTACTTTCTTTTTCGAGAAGGTTCCCGCACTCTGCCCCAGGGTAGTAGTTTCCATCAGCACCCCACGCGATCCACGCATGGGCCGGTGGGCTAATCTGATGAAACGTCTGGGGGGTGGGGAGGTCCCAAGGACTGCCTTCGACGATGAATTCTTCACCTGGTGGGATCAACAGATCATCGCCGTGGATGACTACCCCTATGTTGGGCTGGATTTCCGAGGAGATCCTGATCTAGTGTTACCATCGAATGCAGCATGGGGCGATATTGGTAAGATTTTTTGATTTTTTTTGGATTTTTCAAATATAATGATGAATTTTGAAAAATATTTTTGATGAGATTCAAATGACTGATATGATGATCATGTTCCAGAAATCGGGCCGGTATGACCAGACGGATTCCCGCGGCATGGACGGCGCGGCCGAGGAGTCGAAGAGGCGGCTGCTGATACAGAACGGACTCTAAACAACATCCAGCGACACTTGGCGAGATTGAGCTGCCGAGTACGGATGGCCGTCATAGAGGACCTTCCTGAGGATATGCAGCATCATGTGGTTGGAATGCCACGTGACTGGGTTCACATTTTTCGGCATGTGGCCAATGCTATAGTGACATACTTAGACGCTCATCCTGAGTCGAGGCATTAGATATGCCGGACATGATTATGGGCATTTGAGTCCCAATTTTGTATATTTTTTGGACACACATATGTACACTCGAGACGTTTTACGATATATATATGTATATATATATATATATATATATATATATATATATATGTATATATGTATATATATATATATATATATATATATATATATATATGTATATATCTATATATATATATATATATATATATATATATATATATATATATATATATATATATATATATATATATATATATATATATATATATATATATACAGTTTGACTTTTTGATGCTTGATTTTATTATGATGAATGATTGATGTGCCAGTCTAATGCATGATTAGCGATAGAATCAGCTAACCAATTATGAGATCTTGGAATGTGAAAATAATTAATATAAATAAATGATCTTTGCAACAACCTCACCCTTAAATACTGGCGATATAAAGATGGATCCCATACCCGATAAATGTTATTTAATTGAGACACTATCAATTGAGAATCAAGATACACTACCAATGAGTCGATCCCATGAGAGATTGCCTCGGATAATAAATTAATAACAACAGTATACTCAGCCATGAAGCAGGACCGATGCACACGCCTCTTGATGCCATCAATTGACCAATTGGATAATAGAGTACCCAAGCTGTGGAAGCAAGATTCCGAGTGTGCTGACTAGCACCATCGACGAACCCAAAATAGACCAAATCAACCATCAACACCTACCACAGCAGACCAAAAAGTGCTGATATCAGAAAACTCTCGACGATATATGTACAAATATACATAAAATACAAAGAAGCCATTGCCTGGCCAAAACTAAGCAAAGTACTTCTTTAGGTAGAGCCCGTTTTGGGGCTCCGCCAGCTTGTTTCCCTCAAAGTCGATTAACTCATACAACCCTTTTTCTAAAAATCGTTTAATAATGAAAGGACCGTACCACATAGGCTTAAATTTGCCTGCCCCCAAGGCGTCTTTATCTTGGTCATAGACCAAGACAAGGTCACCTTCAGAAAAGACTCGAGGACGGACAAACTTATCATACTGGGTTTTAACCCTTTTCTTATGGGCCTCATTCATCGTGGTGGCATCTCGATGCTGCTCATCGAGATGTTCCAAGTGAACTAGGTGCTCTTCGAGACTCGAAGTCTCAGGAAGAAGCTCAACAGCTAACTTAAGAGATGGAATTTCACATTCAACCGGAAAGATAGATTCCATCCCATAAACCAACTGAAAAGGAGTAAAACCAGTAGCCGTTTTGACAGAGGTTCGGTATGCCCAAAGAGCCGAATACAACATAATGTGCCAATTGGACCGATTTTTATCGATTGTCCGTTGGAGTATCGTCTTAAGAGTTTTATTGACTGCCTCGACCTGTCCATTGGCCTGAGGATAATAAGGGGACGAATGCTCCTGGCGGAAACCTAATTTAAGAGCCAATTCGGACATCAATTGATTCTGGAAATGACTACCATGGTCAGTGACAATCTCTCTTGGGATACCGAATCTTGAGATAACCTGATTGAAAAGAAACAAAGATGCCGTGTCACTATCGTTCTTATATGTAGGCATGGCCTCAGCCCACTTCGTAAAGTAGTCTACAGCCACGATAACGTACTTGTGATTCCCCGTTGAAGGCGGATTACAAGTTGTAAAATCAATACCCCACTTAGTAAAGGGACCGACGGTGACAACGGGAAAAAGAGGAGCTGGATGCGTGCGCATCTTCCGAGTAAAAATTTGACACGGGTGACAGCGTTTGACCGCTTCCACACAATCTTTAAAGAGTGAAGGCCAAAAATAGCTAGCACGTAAGATGTGCTGGGCTGTAGCAAGGCCTGATAGATGACCACCACAAGCTCCACTGTGGCAGTCATTGAGCACAGACTCTGCTTCCTCTAAGGTTAAACAACGCCGAAGGATGGAATCAACCCCTCGACGATATAATGTGTCACCAATAATAACATAGTTTTTAGCCAGGTGACGTAATTTTCGACGTTCATCCTTGGAGAAAGTAGAGGGAAACTTCGAAGTCTGGAGATAGACAATGGTATCTCCATACCAAGGGTCAAGTGAAGAGATGAGGAATAAATGTTCGTCGGGAAAAATTTCCTCATAAATAGTATCCTCTCCACAAGGAAGCTAAAAAATTAGCTCCGCGAAAACCATGGATTTCTTAGACTTGGTTGACAAGAACTCGAGATCGAATTCTTGCAAAATGACTATCCATCTATTATATTTGCCCCAAATCACTCACCTACTGAGGACAAATTGAAATGGATTGACCACCGCTAAGACAAAAGTTTTGCATAGCAAGATATAATGACGGAGCCTCTAGACAGCGTGAACAGCTGCCAAGGCCAACTTCTCAACCGGAGAATAGTGAAGTTCAGGACCTATTAAGCCTCGGCTCAAATAATAAATCACGTGCTTGGCGAGAGCATCGTCTTCCTGAACGAGAACCATACCAATGGTTGATTCTGTTGCAGTGAGATATAAAAGGAAGTCTCTACCATAATCCGGTGGACTCAAAAGCGGGGCAGAGACTAATGCCTTTTTCAAAGCATCAAACGACCGCTGCACAAAGTTATCCCACACAAATGGAACTCCTTTCCGTAGCAAATGGATAAACCCTTTACTGATCTCGGCATAGTTTGCTATAAACTGTCTTAAGAAATTAGCCTTCCCTTGAAGACTTTGAAGTTGTCGAATTGAGGACGGGGGAGGCAACTGAACTATTGCCTCAACCTTGATGGGATCAACCTGAATCCCTTCATTGGACATGATGAACCCTAACAACCGACCAGACGTAACCGCAAAAATTCACTTGTTGGGATTCAATCGGATTTTATAAAAACGACATCGTTCAAAAACCAATCGAAGATGACTAGGATGATCAGTTCTCTTTCGAGAACGAGCAGCGAGATCATCCAAGTAAGCCTCGATGACATGTTTGATGTCGTCGAAAGCATATGACATGGCCCGCTGAATAGTGGCTCCAGCATTTTTAAGACCAAAAGGCATCTTTCTATATGCAAAGGTACCCCAGGGACATATAAAAGCTGTCTTATGTTGATCTTCAGGATGGATAGAAATTTGATTATAACCTGAAAAACCATCCCTGAAGGAAAAAATTTCATTACCCGCACACTCGTCGATAATCTGATCAATGAATGGCGTGGGGTAATTATCTTTCAGACAGGCCTTGTTTAGGTACCTAAAAGCAATGCATACTCGGATTGTTCCTTGCTTTTTATCCATAGGGACTGGATTAGAAACCCAATCAGTAAGAGGAACAGGGTATATAAAACCCGCCCTTAGGAGCTTCTCAACCTCAGCTTTGATAGCTGCTGCTTTCCTAGGGTTAACTGGCCGAGGCCTTTGACGAACTGGTTTCGCGTTTTCATATGTCTTGATCTCATGTTGAACTACAGAAGGATCAATTCCAGGCATTTCTTCATAAGACCAAGCAAATACATCACGATATTCCTTGAAAAGGTCGGTGTAGATTTTCATTTCTTCAGGGGAAAAGTCAATTCCGATGAAGATATTCTCGATGACGCTAGGGTCCCTAGAGATGTTTATAGGTATCATTTTTGAAATTACCGACATATTACCTTCGGCACAAATGTGTGCTGGAGCCAAAGGGTTTGACATCGTACAATTATCACTAGTGAGGAGCTCGGAGAATCTAGATTCTACTTCCTGCAATGGAGGAAGAAAGTATGAACGATGGTGTAAGTCTTCCCAAGGTCGATCTATACCCATCATTACTTCGAGGATTGCTTCTTCAGAAGGTAAAACTGAATCTAGGTAGTCCAAGGTAGAGGTAGAATCAAGGCTCCAAGCCGGGGCCACATGACCATCTAACTCCTCTTCGGAAAAAGGAGTAGAATGGTTGTCTGCAGAGTCTACGATAGACTGATATCTAAGCTCAGCTGCAGATATAGGGAATTCCATTCCATTTACTTGTCCTTCAACTAATGTGGTCATAGGTGAAGGCAAGGTCCAAGGTTCTGAAAAATAACGAGTTTGAAAGAACTCTTCTCGAGGAGACTCCTTAGATGATGAAATAACAATGATTTTAGCGAAAGGAGAGGGAAGATCAAATGTACCCATCAATGAGGAATACATCCCTACTCCTAAATTCTCAGTGGGCGGGCGAGGGTTATCCACTAAAGGAATAGTAGAGTCAGAGCTTGCTTGAGGATCAACTGGAAAATAGTCCAATTGGTCAACCTTAACGATTTTCCCCTCATGAGGAAAGCAAATGACACGAAACAGAGTCGAAACAATGGCATCCATCTCGGATACCCAGTTCCTTCCTAAAAGGAGATTATAGTCTAGGTTAGCATCTATGACTTCTACTTCAATATTGACAACCTTCCCTCCAACACATATAGGAAAGGCAGGGATAATGCCATGCGGCTTATGAGAATGACCATCAAATGCAGTCAAGACGGTGGGTGAAGGAACAGTCGAAGGCGATCCAATAGCCTTCCAGCATGACATTGACATAACGCATGTGGAAGCTCCTTCATCTATAACGGTGCGAAAAATATTGATTTTTCGGTATGTAGACTTTATTTGGAAAGCCATATGATGAGGGAGTCGCTTTTTGACATTTAACATGTCAAAAGTGAGCACTAAAGAGTTAGCTGGATCGACTGCTCCAATTGTGGAGAGTAAAGCACTTCTCTGAGCCGGACACGACTGGAGAACCTCTAAAGCGGACATGGCGCACGGACTCTGAGCCAGATCCTCCACAATGGAGTAATTCTGGGCGGCCCTAGCATTAGGATTAATCGTCGCGCGTTTAGCGGAACCTTTCGGTATCCGTGGTATAGTCTCGACAGGGGGTAGCTCAATATAAAGGTCAGTACTTCCGGGAACAGTCTTGTCCTTGGAAGTTTCGGCTTCACCATAATCACGTGACCGAGTAGCCACATGGACATTAGAACCCATCATGAAAACATTTGACGATTTTTCCCCTTCCTGGTTTCCCCCAACGAAGGTTCTAGGGTTTGAACTCGCGCCAACAAGGAGTTACTGCCCTTGGGGAAACAGGTTGATTAACACATCTTGAGAACCAGAAGTCCCTTGCTATCCTAACAAGCGCTGAGCGTCTTCAATCTTAGGGCAGAGATGAGTTAGATGGTCTCCACTGAACAATTTGCATGGAAACTTGACTTTCTTTCTCGACTCATTTCTACCACCACCAGCGTTGTTGTCGGATTTATTTGCATCAGGCTTCCCATCCTGGTTCTTTTTCTTACCTCGTCCTTTATTTTTTCTATTGGAATTTTGATTTCCTTTGGGGTTATCAGATTGGACGGCATTTATTGAAGAAGTTTGGGAAGCGGGGGGATTAGACGATGTGACTTGGTTGTTAGAAGCAGTTTGCAAGGACAACTGCTGCAATTGATTCAACAAGTTCACGGTAGTTGTGTCTACTGACCCAATGATGCCATCCGCATGCGGACGTGGCTTCGACTTAGCTATGTCAACCTTAGACCCAGGAGTGTCTGGCAAGTATTTTTGTAGGATCCCAGACTGAGAGTAGATCAATTCTAATTGTTGGGCCCTAAAAATGGCTTGCTCCTCAGAATAGACTCCAGACATGGAGACATCCTTGGAGATCTTGGGTTGTAAAGACATCAAAAACCACTCGAGACGGTACTCCAGAGGGATTTCGGCTTCAATAAGCCTCTTTCTCCGTCTCCATTCCTGAATATGGTCAGAAATGTGGGTTGCCTTATCCTGACGAAAGGTGGCCAGAAGTTCAGTTCCGGCATCATAGCGGACATGCAACTGGAAATGATTTAAGAAAATATTGGCTAAGTCAGCAAACGATGTAAAGCTGCCCCCTGGCAACTCTATATACCATTTTTCCCCATTACCAGTCAAGGTGCGCTGAAAGAGTCTCAACCTAATCGAGTCATCGATAAGGGAGTTAGATGAGCACCACAAATGGAATGTGGTTACATGGTCGCTTGGGTCCTCACCACTCTTCCCTTCGAATTTTGAAATGTCCAAAGGGAGTTTGGTTGGGACTGGAGGCCAGGTCGGATTGTACTTGATTGGGTCATTTGTTAACTTAGTGAGATCTGGCAAGTTTAACGTTGCCAGAAACGGAAGCCTAGGAGGACCTTGGGGATTCCACCCAGACTGGGCAGAACTCCCAAAGTTCTGAAAAGATTGTCCTGGAATTTGAGAGGCACCAGGCTACCCGAAGTAACCAGTAGAACCGGCTGAACCAAAAGGCAAGCCTTGTGATCCAGCAAAATTCGGAGTTTGACCAACTCCGGCCATATAGCCTCCATAACCAGCAAAGTTTCCTCCTAAAGGATTGTAAGGAGTTGATAACCCCTGATACAGATTCCAAGCCGAAGCTAGGGGAGGAATATTTTGAAACAAACTAATCGTGGAGTACGGCCTATTCCCTTGTTGGCTGATAAACGGATTCCCAGTTCCCGCGCTACTAACCCAGGGTTATTCCAACCTTGGAAAGGATTGCTGCTTTGTCCTACAGAAGAAAAAGGCATGGATCCTACCGTTGGGTTGGAATGTGGTATATGACCACTTCCAAAAGGAAAACCCTGGAATGAAGCTGATCCACCCATCATGGACGTAGCGGCACTAAACGGAACCAATGGAATACCCTGTGAATGGGTGCCAAATGGGAAGAATCCAGTACCAAAAGCATTGGTTTGGGCATTTCCACTCGTGGACGGAATGGAAGTAGACCCAACTAAAGATGTGCTAGCAAAAGATCCAAACAAGGAAGCAGAGGAGATGGAAATGGTTCCTCCCCCTTGCACCGATGTTGGGGTTTGCATAGTCGTAGCACTTGTAGAAGCCATGCTTCCAGTAGTGGTCATCGATGGTAAGCGCGTAGCGTAACCTGGACTTGACGGTCTATGTGTCGGAGTCCCAACGTATTGTAGTACGTCTGGATGACTAGATGGTAGTGGAGAATTTGGAGCCGCTAATGACTCTGAAAGTTCTTCTACCTCTATGTTATTTTCCGCTTGAAAGAGAACTCAAGAAAGGACTGGAATGTCCCTCTCTTGTTCAGAAGTGCCAGGCCTTGCTTGGCCGCTAATGCCCCGAGGGGAGGATCAATCCCTGATGCGTCAACTGGCGTGGGATGGAACCCACCAGTAATATTGCCTCTACGCCTTCTAGGAGAAGGCTCTAAACTTGGTGGCGAAAGACCACGAAGTCTTCGAGACCGTCTTGGAGATCGGTTAGCCACTTTGAATTTTTTGTTATGATCTAACTAAAGACTCAAAAAATTGAAAGCTAGGCCAACTAGGAGCACAAAGCACACACTATAAAGTCCCTAAAGATACATCCAGTCAAACAACTTCCAAGTATTTTCGCTCTGGGTGATTAAGACTGGACACCAAAATACTAGAAAGTGAAATAAGGGGCCTTCCGAAGATAGTCTGGGATGATGAGGGCCCAATCCTATCAGCGAAGGTATCAGAGGAAGTTACGCTGACCTCCTAAAAATAGCCTGCGCCGGTGCAAGCCCCCAAGCTTCGCAAGCGTGCCCTCCAGTAGTACTGTCGAGAGTGATGCAACGTCAACCTCAGGTGCCACGGGATTCCCCTCCGCAGCCACCTGTGTAGTTCCCTAGGAGTAGCAACTATGGATACCAACTCGTCGCAGAAGCCAGGTAGAACAGTCATGAGGTAAGTTCAGACAAGTAGGAGAGGGGGTATCTCTCTTCCCTGTCTTCACAGACCCTCATGCTTAACTCCCAGATCCGGAGCTTTCCTGGTCTTCCTAATGCTATTGGATTTTCTCTCGTTATTCAGACTCCTACGTTTGACGTTTATATGGCCTTGGAGAGTTAACTCTCCACTCGCCTAATCCAAGGCCCTAAAATCCTAATCTTGTTGGTGTAACTGACTAAAACAAAAATTTCTAGTGAATTTTAGTTAGCGCTTGATTTTATTAGGCTGTTCTTTAAGTCACAAGGTAACGGAAGTGAAACTAGTGGCGTTTTTTGACGCAAAAGAAATTAATAAAAACTTAACTACATGCACATGCACTTTTTTGTTTTTCGATGAAGAGCAATTTCTATAGGGTTCAGAGGTACTTCTAATAAAACAAATTTTTCTTTTCTTTTCGTTAATTCACACTTCACACTCACAAAAGCTAACAAAGCTATGTATGCCTAAAAAGGGGATGCAAATCTATCCTAATGCAACAACTATATGTGGATGCAAGATTTGAAACTACTCTAAAAACAAAAATGAAAGTTGCTAGCTTATCAATCTTTATCTTGCCACTTACAATGTCTAGATGGAATATGAGATGCTACCATTCATTTCGTCTAAACACTAAAAACAAGTTCTAAGACAAACATAAAGCACTTTCACTTCACTAAAAGGAAACCAAATGAAAAGCAAGTTCAAGAAAGCAAAACTAAGATTTTCAAAAGATTTTCTTCAAAGCAACAAACAAAAGAGCCTTTTCAAAAAATGCTCTCAACAACACTGAAACTTGTGATTGAAGAATAGGCAATCAAACACTTTTGCGAATCGATACCACTCAATGGATGAAAACTCAACAAAAATAAATGTGTTTAAAATCGCTCTTAACAATCAAAAGCAGCAATGAAAGCTTTGGCAACGAAAACCAAAAGATCAAAAAGACAAATTCCAAGAAAGTGTTAATCAACAACTTTCATGAAACAAAGAAGTGGATGGTCACAAAAAGCGGTTTTGTCAAGCAAACAAAAAGTCACCAAAAGCAAGATTAACACAAAGATTGAATTCAATCTTCCTACCCTGATGAAACAGAGCAGCCAAGATTCCTAGCAAGAAATCTTGCGTGCTTTAGCAAAAAACGATGACGCTTGCAATCAACAAAAAACAAGACCAATACTCCTTATAATCAGAGAGAATTCGGAATGAGATGCTTGCTGTAAAACAAATAACTGATACTGGAAAATGACTGTTTCAGATTGACTCAAACCACCAGACAAACCTTCAGAGACTAAAAAGATTTATAAATCTTGAAAATTGCAATATATACACGACTGTACTGAGGTACAGATTGCATGTATATGCGATTATATCTGAGGAAACCTGCGTATACGCGGGTTCACTCAAAGAAAAAAGCGTATATATGCCTCTGTATCTAATAAAAACATCGTATATGAAAAGCTTCAAAAAGTAAAAAAACAAACTGAAGAAACTGGCAAAGATTAAAGTTCAAGAATAGACCAGACAGTAACAGCAAGCAGACAAGGCAGCTGAGCCCTGATTGGCTTGAAAAACACCCAAACTAGGAACAACAAGAGTGTTGTCCCCAGTGGAGTCGCCAATTCTGATTGAGGGAAATGTTCCCCTAGGGCTTTTTGGGTTGAAGCCCTAGTAGACTGAAAGTTATCTATTCAAAGAAACATGCATTCATACAGCCATTATGCTATTGTAAGCAAATTCTATGATAAGGGTACGTACCTTTGGTCCTACGTTTGAGAAGGCTTTTAGGGTCCAAACCCTTCTTGGAGTTCCCTTCTTCTCTTTTGTCCTGCAAAACGACCAATTCAAAGAACACATCAGTACATGGAAAAAACTTATAAAGGAACCATATTCATGTTATAAAGAAAGGTAGTTAGTTATGAAATCCAAATGACCATATACATATGAACTCAAACATGAATATCATTAACATAAAGAAGATTCATTTTGGGAACCAAGACATGTGTTTCTTTTATTATAGACAAATAAAGTACATAAAAAGGAATATTTTCACCTGAGTCACCTTCAGCAGGCTCCAAGCAAAGCTTCCTTCCGGATCCGTTCCAGCCTCAAGCCTCTAACAAACTCCTTCCATGACTCTCTCCATGATGTCATAAATAGTGGATGAACATCAACACACAAGGAAACAAAGGTTTCCTGTACAAAATGGGGGAAGTGCAGAAGGCACAAGGGACTTCAGACCTGGTCAAGGGAAAAATCTCAGCATAATAACCTTTCTCTCTCTTCTCTCCTCCTCTAGGCCTTCCCTTTGAGGTCTTTTTATACCATCTCCAAAGTAGTTTTTTAGTTAGGAGTTGGTTGGGAACAATTGGGCCACGGGCACTAACAGGTGATCAGTAGGTAAAACCCGCGATCTCCACCCGAAAATAAAGAGTGTTATATATTTTTTAAGTGTTTTAATACATACACGTGGGTTGGCTATACACATACCCGCGTATACACGCGTTTAACTCAGGGAAATGTCGCATATAAGGGATAAAACACTATTTTTTAAACTTTAGGACTAGGTCTAGAAGGAGGGGTTGCCCTAGGCCATGAATACAGCATCACAAACCATAAGAGTGAGATTTGGAGCTATAACAGTTAGCAACAAGCACAATATAGAATAAGACAGAGAGATCAACGAGCCCAAGAGAAGACAACACAACAACCAGTACAGACACCTTTGCAGCAAAATTTTGTGCATGGACCGGAGTCAGATGAGGATGAGAATATAATAGGTGAAGAAAACCACCTCTTTACTCCTGATGATTTTCCTATTTATCTCACTGAGGATGAGGAGTATGCAAAAAGTTCGGCTGTACACAAAGATGTAGATTTCATTCTAGCAAATGACACCGTCTTGGAGGAAGAATCAGATGAGTACCAAAGAGGCTATATGAATGCTCTGTCCACCCAGTAGCAGCAATATTCACTTAGAAACAGAGATGTGCCAGTCAAATCAATTCGGAAAAGGAAGGATGTTGAGGCATCAAAGAATGATTCATCAGTTACACAAAGGAAAGGAAAGGAGGCGGTTGGTCCGGAGAGCAGCAAATCACATCAGCAAGTTACATCGAAAGAAAAGGAAAAGAAAGAAATCTTAGTCAAAGAGGTAGAAAAGGTTCCCGCTTTTAATTTAGAGAATGAGATTTCTAAATTAAAGGCATCCATCCCCTTGAATGAAATAATGAGGAACAGTAGTTATAGAGGGCAATTATCTAAAATGTTGAATTTGGACCCAATGTCCGACATGGTGAATGTCGAAGACGATCAACCTGAAATGATTTTTGGGCCAACATCGAATGGTGAGTCTCCTGATAGTGATGTGCCACCCTTTTATATTAGTTTAAGGTTGCATGATTTTGTGTTACATAATGCCAAGTTCGATTCTGGAGCTTCTCACAATCTCATGCCCAAGGCTGTCATGGATAAGCTTGGTCTGGACATCACCTGGTAATACCATGATCTCTATTTGTTTGATTCCAGTAGAGTAAGATGTATAGGACTCATAAAAGACTTGGTTGTGAGTCTGGATCAGCTCCCAATGAAGAATGTTTTGATGGATGTTGTTGTAGCAGATATTCCTCCCAGGTTTGGCATGCTTCTTTCCAGGTCTTGGGTAGCAAAATTGAAAGGGACACTACAACTTGATTTCTCCTATGCAACAATTCTGGTGTTTGGCCAAATGAGGAAATTGTATCGAGAACAAAAAATGAAATACATGATCGCAAGCAAGGAGAAACCAATAAATCATCCAATTAATTATGTACATACAGATCTAGAGTCTTTTGTTTTGTATTCAAATAGTTTTAATGATGTAGATAGTCAGTTAGTTGAAGCAGAAAGCATTCCAGAAATAGTAGAAAATTTCAGAGAAGTTTTAAAGAAAGAAGGACAAGAACAGTAGAGCACCATTGAGCGATCAGCTAAAAGTAATGGACAGCAAGTAGACCAAGCACAACAAACAGATTTTCAACACTTGCAAGAGGAGGAAGAAGGTTTGTGGACCATGGATTTCGATGGAGCAGTGGGAAATGATGGCGCTGGAATTGGAATTTGGGTACGCAGTCCTTTCTCCGCCTCGAAAAAAGTGCCTAGTAACGTACGAGTATGCTCTTACAAGTTGGCTTTAGATTGTTCAAACAATGAAGCTGAGTATGAAACTCTGATTGCTGGCCTAAAGATTCTAAGAAAGCTGAATGCTAAAAGGATTTCAGTATATGGCAACTCCGAATTGGTGATTAAGAAGGTTAGAGGCGAATATCAAGCAAAGCATCCTCGGATGCGGGCTTACCGTAATGCAGTCCTAGACATCCTAAAATTATTTTCAGAATACACCTTGACATGTGTGCCTCGTATACAAAATAGTATTGCTGATGCTCTTGCTAAGGCAGCAAGTAGTTTTAAGATCCCAGTGAACTCTAGTAATAAATTCGAAATCCATGTCAAGCATCGTCTGACTGTCCCTGACAATCAGAGATATTGGCAAGTCTTCCAAGATGATGAGGAGATTGATGATTTTCTGCAAAACAAAGGTAAATTCAAAGAAACCACAATTGATGTAGAAAATGATGATGGTAATGGTAATGGTACAGATGATGTGCAGATAAATCAAATGGACGTGTTGCAGCTAAAGAATAATGTTATTCCTAAAGGTTTGATACCTTTAGAAGAACTCTTCGATCAAGATGATGTAGCCTGCAAACCAACATTGCAGCCAATAGAGAAGGGTGTGGAAGAGGTAAATGTCGGAACAACTGCTAATCCTAAATTGGTAAAATTGTCTAAAGCATTGCCACCAAAGATCAAGGACAAATATATCAGTTTGATGTCTTCATTTGCAGATGTGTTTGCTTGGGACTATTTTGACTTAAAGACATATGATACCAATATAATTCAGCACACTATACCCATCAAGCCCAATCAAAAACCATTCAGACAGAAGTTGAGAAGGCTAAATCCAAAGTTGCTGCCATCTACTGAAAAGGAGATAGACAGGTTGTACAAATCAAGGATCATTGTTCCCATCATATTTTCAGATTGGATCTCTAATTTGGTGCCCGTACGAAAGAAGACAGGTGAGATTCGCTTATGCATTGATTTTAGAAATCTCAATAAAGTTTCGTTGAAAGATAATTATCCAATGCCCAAAATGGACCATATACTTCAACGAGTAGTGGGAGCATCTCGTATGTCACTACTTGATGGTTATTTCGGATATAACCAAGTTTCTGTCCATGAAGATGACCGAGACAAGACAACGTTCACCACTCCATGGGGAACCTTTCATTACGCTAAAATGGCTTTCGGTTTAAAGAATGTGGGTGCCACATTTCAGCATGCAATGGACTTGGCTTTTGCAAATGAGAAGGATGTCTTTTTGGTTGTGTACCTGGACGATTTGACGGTGTTTTCCAAATCTTATGAAGAGCACATGTACCATCTAAAAACTATCTTTCAAAAGTGCATAAAATATGGCTTGTCGCTGAATTCGAAAAAGAGCTTGTTCGCCATGGAGGAAGGCAAGCTACCCGGGCACATTATCTCAAAAGATGGCATTTGTATTGACCTAGCACGTGTGCAAGCAATTCAACAAATCGATCTGCATCAGAATAAGAAAGAGATACAATCTTTCAATGGTAAAATGAATTTTCTATGCCACTTTGTACCTAATCTTGCTGAGCACCTAAGAGAAATGACAAACATGCTTAAGAAGGATAGCTAAGTGAAGTGGACGGAGGAGGCTGTAAAATCTTTCAATTTAGTCAAATTGGCTCTTTCTTCAGCTCCTGTTCTAGTCAGCCCGGACTTCACTCAGGATTTCATATTGTTTTCATTTGCTTCGGAGCACACTATGGCAGCTGTGTTATTGCAGAAAAGAGATGATCATGAAATACCCATTGCATTCTTCAATAGAGCTATAAGAGATGCAGCCTTAAAATACAACATCATTGAGAAGCAAGCCCTTGCACTTGTGAAGGCATTGAAATATTTCCGGGTATATATTCTACATTCTCATATTTTGGCCTATGTTCCTAACGCTGCTGTCAAAGATGTTTTAGTGCAGACCGATCAGGAAGGAAGATGAGGCAAATGGATTGCAGCCTTTCTGGAATATGATGTGGAAATAAAGCCCACAAAGCTAGTTAAAGGACAGGGATTGGAAAAGTTAATGGCCGAATCAAACTTGCACACCTTGGACATAAATCTAATCGTTGCTATGTCCGATGAGAATGAGGAAGGATCATCAATTCAGGTATCTGAAATGTTTGCTCTCTCTCCGTGGTATTCGGATATCATATATGTGCTTAAAAAATTGTCACCACCACCCGGCATGACTAGAAACAAAGCGAGAACACTCAAGTTGAAAGCTGCCAAGTTTTGCATTCTTAATTCAGCACTATATTGGAAAGATCCCAGTGGCATTCTGTTGAATTGTTTGGTGGAAGAAGAAGCAAAGAAGGTCATGGAGGACTGCCACCAAGGAGACTGTGGGGTCACCTTTTTTGGAAGTCAACAGCAAATAAAATTTTGAGAGCAAGGTACTATTGGACGAAATTGTTCGCTGATGTATATAAGATGGTCAAGCGCTGTCATAAGTGTCAGATTTTCGAAGGAAAGCAGAAGTTATAGCCTTTGCCACTTAAGCCTATTGAGGTGAGTGCTCCTTTCCAGCAATGGGGATTGGATTTCATTGGTGAAATTCATCCCGCTTCTTCCGGTCAGCATAGATGGATCCTCACAGCGACAGATTATTTCACGAAATGGATCGAGGCAATTCCCACCAGGCAAGCTACTGATGCGGTAATCATTTCATTCCTTGAAAATAACATCTTGTCTCGCTTTGGTTTCCCGAATAAGTTAATCACTGATAACGCAACAACTTTCAAATCAAAAAGGATGGTAGAGTTTTGTCATAAATATCACATCATTTTGGGTCACTCAATTGCCTATCATCCACAAGGCAATGGATTGGTGGAGTCTTTGTACAAATCATTGGTCAACATCATCAAGAAGCTGCTGGAAATAAATAAGAAGAGCTGGCATAAAAGGTTGATCAATGCACTTTGGGCAGATCGGGTCAGCCAAAAGAAATCCATTGGTACGTCACCGTTTGAGCTTTTTTATGGAGTTGATACAGTATTTCCTACCTATCTCGCTGCCCCGGTAGTCAAAATTCTTCAGGAGGCCGACAGTGAAGAAGATCCCATGCAGAGAAGGTTGAATCAAATGGTCCACTTGCAGCAGACCAGAGAAGAAGTTTTCAAGAACACATCCAAATTGCAGGAGAAGATCAAGAAAATTTATGACAGAAAAGCAAAGGCGGATAAATTTCAATTGAATGATGTGGTGCTAAAGTGGTATGCAAGGAATGAGGAAAAAGGTAAGCACGGTAAGTTCGAGAATCTTTGGAAAGGTCCTTTCAAGATTGCAACATATCGGGGTCAGAATGCCTTTCTTCTGAAGGAAATGAACAGGGAAGATTGTCCAGGAGGGTCGATCAATGGTCGGCTGCTCAAGTGGTACCATTTCTGAGTTATTAACACTGCTTCCACTGTCATTGTAAATACCATTTTTATTTCAGTTTGGTTTGAGTTTGTCAAGTTAGTCTTCAGGTCATTTCAATGTCAAGTTTGAGTCAGTTTTTTGGTCATTTTAGTTTCATAAATGAGTCAGACTTCTGTGATTGTTTATCGAAAAAATAACTCCCTAGCCCAATGGACGAAGGCACTGTCTAGATCTTCCAGAGATCTGTTGTTCTTGGCACCTCCAAGAAGCTACCATCCACCATTGGAGCCAATGTTTGAGTCGGTCTGGTCAGTCCTCCATCAGAGATCAAAACTCTTTATGCATTTCATTTTTAGGAGTCCCGCTCCATTTACCCAGCTACATTCTGCTAGGAGCATGCCATAATCTGATGGAAAAAGTCATGCTAGTCATTTCCCCTCATGTCTGGCTCCTGCTCGCTTAGGTCTTTTGTCAATGATCACTAAAGTCCATGACAGTCAAGGTCTGGTCATTTAATGGACAAAAGTCATTTTCGATAATTAGGTCTAGGGATTAATCAATTTGGTCTTCAACCATGTCCAATAAAGCCATGCAGGCCAGAGTGGGGCCCTTACAAAGTTATGATTCAGAGAGTTTCATCGTCATGTGGACAAATTCTGACTGTTCTTCGTTTTGAAGAAAAAGTCAAATAGTGTGTCATTTGTGATAAAATTTTCAAAAGGTCGCCAATTGATTTCTTCAGATGCAGTCATGGTTTCCGTGGCCAAATGCCTTGTCATGAAACCCCTGCAAAAAGTGCCAAAAATTTCATCATTCTAGCTAAAAATTCAAAGGGAAGAAAGAAATTTAGTGTTGCTTTAAGTCAGTGAAAAGTGTCAAAAGGAAACATTAGCAAAGTGGGTTTTTGAAGAAGCAAAAATTTAACCCATGACTTCAAAGTCTTTATATAAGAATTTCCACAAGGAAACAAGGTCATTGTGCAAATCAAGGTTATTGAGAAACATAGAAAAGTGTTTGAGAGTGCAAAGCACGCATTTGGAGGGAGTTGGAGTCGTTTTCAGGAGCGCAGCGCACACACATAGGGGCACGACGCACATACAGAGTGCGGCGCACATAGAGCCACCCCATAGTGCAAAGTTTACAAGGGCGTGACGCATATAAAGAGTGCGGCGCACAGGGTTTGTCGCGCGACGCAAACCCACAAAGGCCCGAAATCGTGTGAAATTGCCTCAAGTTGCCTTTGAAACCCCTCAAATCGACTGGTAGGCTCTAAATCTTGATGGCTCATGTATTTTTGTGAAGGTTATGGTGGTTCATGGCTAGCTATAGTGGCAACTAAAATTCATAAAACCAACCACTAGAAAACACCAAAGCCATTGTTGCTAGGGTTGTAAAATTGTGGTTTTGATGCCAAGGCTCCTCTTTCACGTCTCATATTTTCCCTCCTCTCCATTTTTCCTTTCCCCCCTATCTCATTTTTCCCTATTACCCCTACACTAAAATATTACCAAACTCCATTCCCTATCTCCTCCTCTTATTTCTCAACATAACACCCCAAAACCCTACCTTATTAAAACTCCAAAACCCTACCTTATCAAATCCCCAAACCCCCCTACATATCCCTAAACAAAACTTCTCCCCATAACCCCTATTCCCATCATATTATTCCCCTCCTAATACTCCCTTTTTTCATTGTTCCCCTTGGTGGCAGATATCACAACAAAACCTAGTTTCACACCATCATCAAAGGGCAGCCTAAGTACAGTACACACAACAGTCATGGCATCTGAGCATTCATTAGAGTATGAGATGGAGACACAAAGTGATTCATCCTCAGAAGAACAGGCTCCCAGGAGACATCACAAGAGTGGCAAACATGTTAGGGATGAGCCAATCACCCTCACTGAATTGCAGGCATGCCCTCTTGCCATGTCATGCTTCCAGCATCTATCATGTTTTGAATTTTGCCAAAGAGTGGCTAATGTTCAAGTTCATCATGAGTTGGCCCGTATATTTGTGCTTCACCTACATGGAGATCACTCTATCTTGGCCGGGGTCACCTTCACACTGACACCCGAAACTGTCTCATTAGCAACCAGTATATCGAATGTTGGAGAACCATGGCATAAGAAACAAAAATTTGACCGGCAGCATTATGAGCCTTACATTAAGGCCAGTTGCTTAAGGCAGCTCAAAAGAGTATTTCCATTCAGATATTTGAAAGATGAATATGCTCCACTCATGAATTTGATCATGAAGTACTTCAGCTGTGATGGGAGGTTCTCTCGTCTATATGCCTATCACATCAGGTTGCTCATGCACTTTACCAGGGTACGGATGATGAACATCCCATTTTTCATTTGCAGGAACATAGAGAGGATGAACACCTTCATGTAGCACAAGACTCCTCAGCAGCAAATTAACAGTGTTTATCACTTTGCTCTTATTAAGATTTTGGTTGTTCATCAACTGGGATTGCAGGGCATTACTTGGGATGATTTCATCTCCCATGACCTCTTCAGCACTTCACAGGTATTATTAGAGGTTAAGCATGAGGGTGAACCTTCTCGTCGGTATGAGCGCCATGAGACTGCTAGTGTGCCGGTTTTCATCACATATCAGAGGGGTGCTAGACATTTGTTTGCAGCAGCAAAGCAAGTGTTATCTCCACCCGGGGTGGAAGGGGCCTCGCTTCCGACATCAGCACTACAGGTACAGGATAGAGGTAAGGAGCCAATGCATGATGAGGGGCCTTCAGGTGAGCCATCAGGTGAATGAGAGACCGAATTTGTTCTCCTTCACGATGATGATACAGATACAGAACCAAGAAGTGCACAACTCAAAGAGATCATACAGGAGCAACAATCAGAGATCGAAGCCTTATCCCTTGGCTTGGAGAGGGCTAAGTGAAACATGAAATATCTAGATCAGAGGAAAAAACAGCTTGAGGATCAGCAAGCGATCATGGAGCTACAAAACATTCGTGAGCATCGCCAAGCTGCACAAAGGAGAAGAGTTGAGCTCACGTCATTGGAGCAAGAGATTAATGAGGACCGGGAGGCCAACCTTGAGAGAGTTAACATGCACTTGGAGAGGCTGCTGGACAAGGCCGACAAGGACAATGCTCTGCTGAGACACATGGCTTTCCACTACATGGCGCGGAACAAAGTATGCAAGGCCCAAATCAGGAATTTGAAGGCGAAATTGAGGAACGCAATCAAGAAGAAAAAGAGGCAAAGGGAGCTCGATCAACTTCAGATATTGGCTGAAGCCTCTTTGGCCCAGAATAACACTTGATAAGGAAGCTCCAACCCAAATTTCAAGAAATTTTGGGCAATTTTGGTCACATGGAAAATTTTTGGTCACAACACAGGTTTTTTCTCCCTATGCGTCGTGCCACTGGCGCGACGCGTAGTATTGGGAGCTCCAAATCACAAATGGCTTGCATTTTTGGATTCAAAAATTTTTGGTCACAACACAGGTTTTTTCTCCCTATGCGTCGCGCCACTGGCGCGACGCGTAGGATTGGGAGCTCCAAATCACAAATGGCTTGCATTTTTGGATTCAACATGAAAAATCAAGACTGTTGGTGCTTGGATAAGAAATTTTGGCATGATTTGAGTCTCCAGGAGGTCAAAAACACTAAAAAAATGACCTCTCTACCCCTATTTTGACACACAGGAAGTAGTCTTGCGCGAATGAAGTTTTGGAAGGGAAAATGAGCACCAAATTAAGAAATTCCACTTGGGTTGGAAAGTAGACAGGCCAGGATTTCCAACAAGCACACTTGGGAACATTTTGGACTCCTACAAGTGCCTCAAAACATCCTCCAAAGTGGCGTGGTGCATATAGAATTGGGCGCGGCGCATATAGAGAAAAAGGCCAAAATCGCGCCCGTTTCGCGAAATTTCGATTCGTGACTTTCTCCAAGTGGGCCCGCTCATTTACAATATATTTTTCTCAGAAACTAAGGCAATGTTTTAAAAAGCATTTTCACTAAAGGTGGGCTTCTATCCAAGTGGAAAAGGAAGGTGAGCAGTCACCCAAGCCATTTGTCATTTTTGTAATGCTGCACCTGTCACTAATGGTTGGCTTTCCACTTCCACTTTGTAATGATTCAAAAAACTCCCCAATTCTTGGTCATTCTATTTCCTGATGGCATAGTCTATTTATTGTATGCAAACCATTTGCAAAAGGTTGGCTTGTAATTTCTGGGAGACTGTGGGAGAGAAACTCAGTTATTCATTGTATATTTTGACAGAGGATTAATGAAAGGCAGTGGTTCTGTTTCATGAGATTCATGTGGTTGTGAGTGTAGCAAATGTGTCTCTTATGTTTCATATGTATTTCGTAATGTTTCATAGTTCATTTCATATTAATTTCCAGTGAAATTTTCTAAGTTGGATAAGGTAGAATTCATTTTTATTGCTCTGCCTGTGGGAAAATTTCACGTTCAGTGTTCTTCTTCTCTTGAAAAGGATTCATGTACTTATGCCCTTTTCACCCTCCTTAGAAATTCCTCCATTCTTCTTTATTTCAAACTAAATTGCTAGACTTTCCGCCTGTCTTGCCTCACGAAGTAATATGTGCCTTTGTATTAAATTCTCTGCTCATTGATGCCCGTTGGTCCCATACCATCCCAGAAACTCAGTCATTTATAAAAAATTGCTTCTTGTATCCATATTTACTTACTAGCCTAAGATCAATATTTCACTGTTAGTCATCTCAGACCATTCCGTTTACTTATTCGCTGAGCGTGACTCGGAGAGAGCCCTCTCCTGTTTTGGTAGGGCTAGCTACCAGACTGAGCATGGTTTGTGGTTACCCTGAATTTTGCCTTCCTTCAACCTAAGGCAGATTTAGGTGCTAACACTATCTTCACAGCCATCTTTTCTACCTCAAAATCAAAAGCAGCAGCAATAGATAGAAGTGATCTAATAGAAGTTACCTTGGCAAAAGGAGAAAAAATATCACCAAAATCAATTCCTGGCACCTGGGAATAACCTTTTGCTACCAACCGAGCTTTGTATTTCTCTACCTTTCCTTCTGCATTTGTCTTCTTCTTGAACACCCATTTATTTCCAATGGGTTTCCTTCCAACTGGCAACTCCACCAGATACGAATCCTCATTTTTGTGCAAAGATGTCATTTCATCAACCATGACCTCTTTCCAGAGTTTTCCATCCTCTGAATCTACTACTTCCTTCACAGTTCTGGGATCATTATCAGTAATAGATAAAGAAAAATTTGAATAGAAAGCAGATGGACTATACCTTTCTGGTTGCGTTCTTTCTTGAACTGATATTCTCACAACCAGAGTTTGTGGCTCTTCATCTTCTGATTCCTCCTCTATTGTAGAGTCTGATTCTTCCTCCTTTAGCTCAAACTCTATCTTCTCAGGTTCCTTTGGTTGGACTTCATGTTTAATAACATATTTCACCTCTCTGAACACCACATCTCGGTTGTACACAACCTTCCTTCTTACTAGCTTCCAAAGCTTATAACCCTTTAAACCATCCTTATACCCAATAAAGATGCACTTTTTAGATTTACTATCCAACTTGGTTCGTTTCTCCTTTGGAACATGTACATATGCATCACATCCAAATACCCTCAGATGTGAAAGAGAGGGTTTCTTACCAGTCCATACCTCTTGCAGAGTTTTATCCTCCAACGCTGATGAAGGTGATCTGTTGACCAGGTAACATGCTATCTCCATTGCCTTTGCCCAGAATTCTTGTCCTAACTCGGCACCACTGAGCATTCTTCTTGTCCTTTCCATCAACTTTGTGTTCATTCTTTCTGCAACTCCATTTTGTTGAGGTGTATATGGAGTAGTCTTCTGTCATGATATACCACACTTCTTATAGGATTCTTCAAATTCCTTATTGAAAAACTCTCCATCGTTATCCATCCTCTGCACCTTTATCTTCTTCTTTGTCTGGTTTTCCACCAGAGCCTTGAATTCTTTAAACCTGTCAAAGACTTCAGATTTCTTCTTAAGGAAATATATCCATGTATTTCTTGAGAAGTCATCTATAAATGATACATAGTAGACAGACTTACCCAGTGATGGAACCTTCACAGTTCCAAACACATCACTATGCACAAGCTCTAATATATGTTTCGCCCTTTTACCACCAGAGAGGAAACTCACTCGATTCTGCTTCCCATATACATAATTTTCACAGAAATAAAAATCTAGGGAGCTATTACTCATACCTTATACCATACCTTTACCATGAAGTATTCGAAGGCCTTTCTCTTCAATATGTCCAAGAATTTGATGCCACAACATGGTCTTCTCTCTAGAGACCACTAGATTTTTTTCTCCACTTTCAGGAACCATAGAACTTTTGCACCCATCAACAACCATGCTACCTTGCAGCTTGTATAGAGTTCCAATCCGAACTCCCCGCATCAATACTAGTGCTCCCCGAACCATCTTGTAGGTATCCTTCTCAAACACTATTTTTACACCTGCATCATCCAACTTGCTTATAGAAATCAAATTTTTGGCCAATGCAGGACTATCCAGAACACCCGGAAGTGTTCTAACCCTTCGACCTTGCAAATTCAAATTTAGTTTTCTACGACCAATGATTCTAGCCTTCCTATCATCCCCTAAGAAGACATCACCACCATCGTATTTCTCATACTCGTAGAACCACTCTCTATGGGGAGTGAAGTGAAAGGATGCACTTGAGTCAATTACCTATTCCTCATGATCTACATGTGTACTTGAAGAAGCCAAGTACACATCCCCACCTTCATCTGAGGTGGTTTTTGATCCAGATTTAAACAGGAACGCAACAAATTACAGAGATAACCATATACACAAAGATGCAGCGGAAATAATACTTCATTTCATTAATGGAAAATACTGACATATGCTTACAAACAGAAATGGCAATAAACTAGCTAGGGCGATGGTAGCTTATCTCTGAGAAGAGATGTGATGGCTACATGCCTCTGAACTGTTCTGAACTGTATTACAATGAGGCTCGAAGGCCTATTTATTGTTGAGAAACAATGGAAAACCCTTCACATACCGAAACCTAACCCTAGAAGATGAAACGCCAAATTGTGGGCCCCGTTTGGGTAAATTGGTACATCAATTTCCCGGGGTCGTAACTTTGGCATACGATCTCCGTTTGACGCGTACGATAGCTTGTTAGAAAGATCTATCCGAGTACTACCACTTTGGGAGGCAAATTAGGGCTCGGTCGCCCCAAAATTCCAAAAAAACGTCGTTTAGGGCCTCAAAACGGCTCCGGAAGTTCAGGACCCGAAAAACTGCTAAAAATAGTAAACTGTGCTACAATTAAGGAAACTGAAAATGCTGAGAAAGACAATGGTGGGGGTCCAGGTGGACCTGGCAGGTGGCCACCAATATCCACCTGGATCATTCCTCCCCCCTTAGGAAGCAATGGTCCCCATTGCGTTGAGCTCCTCCATGAGATGAGGAAACCTCTGCTGAACTTGTTCCCTGGTGAGCCACTTGCCCTGCTGAAGGAGTTGGCCTGCTTTGACAACTCGATACAGTTGGATATGCTGTTGGCGAGTGTTCTTGATCTGTGTGTCCATGATCCGATCAGTTGCAGCTTGTTCCATGCAATCTGGATTTAATTTGCTGGGTTTGAGCTGTTCTGCAATGTCGGATGTGTCTAGCAATGGTGGAAAGTATGGCCGAAGGCGGTCCACATTGAACACTGGGTGCAGGCCAAGGAATGGGGGAATGCTGAGCTCAAATGCATTGTCTCCCATAGCCTTAGTAATGGTGTAAGGACCATATCGAAGTGGTCTCAATTTCCGATAGGCTCCAGTAAGGCGTTCCTTTTGCAAATGCAACCAGACTTTGTCGCCCACCTGAAACTTGTGTGGCACCCGGTGTTGATCATGTCGCTGCTTGTACTTGGCATTTGATTTCTCAAGAATGTCATGGACCTGCTGGCGAATATGTTGGATGCGCTCAATGAAGCTGGTGGCCTTATCTGTTTCGGACTGGACATGAGCTGAATTCATGTGAGTAGCTGCAAGTGGCATGGCCACATCAATGGGGCATAGTGGCTGGAATCCTAAACCCACCTGAAAAGGGCTATGGCCAGTGGAGCTGTGAAGAGCTCGGTTGTAGCTGTGCTGAACATAGGGGAGGCTCTCGTCCCATGTGCGTGGATGCTTTGAGTTATACATGCGCAGAATGTGCACAATCATCCTGTTGACAACCTCTGTCTGGCCATCAGTTTGAGGATGGAAGGCTGTGGACTTCGTGAGTTTGGTGTCCAGCATTGACCAGAGACTGGACCAAAATGTGCTGAGAAACCGACTGTCCCGATCTGAGATGATAGACTGTGGGATCCCAAAGTGCACCCACACTCGTTCAAAGAAGAGTTTAGCAGTGGCTTCTGCTGTGATATTCTTCTTGCAGGCCATCATAATGGCCATCTTTGAGAACCTGTCGACGACCACAAAAACACAGTCATTTCCATGCTTAGTGGAAGGAAGGCCTGACATGTAATCCATGGAGATGGATTCCCAAGGTCGACTAGGGGTAGGCAACGGGGTATAGAGGCCTTGCTTCTTAATGGTCGGTTTGGCAATGGCACAGGCAGTACATGATCGGATGTACTTCCCAACATCCTGTCGAAGATTCGGCCAATAGAAATAGTTTTGCAGTACTGCCACTGTTTTCTCGACCCCGAAATGCCCAGCAGCCCGACTGTAGTGTGCTTCCCAAATCATCTTGGCACGCTCGCTTGAAGGAACACAAAGGTGACCGAGGTGGCATAATAGGGCATCCTGGAGGTGAAAATCTGCAACCTGCCGACCCTCCAAGAGTGTCTGGTATGTGTGGCCGAATTCTGGGTCGCTTTTGTAGAGAAGTGGCCAATCAGAAGTCTCGTGCCCGCAAGAGTTGAGCACGGTGGTTAGCGCCATGATCGGTGGTCGACTGAGGCAATCTGCAACATTATTGGTGCTGCCCTTTTTATACTTGATATTCAAGTGAAACTGTTGCAGGTATGTAGACCACTTCTGATGGCGATCATTCTGCAATTTCCCTTGGGTCTGTATGAATTGCAGAGGTCGGTGGTCTGTGTGGATGACCGTTTCCTTCCCCAAAATGTAATGCTTCCATTGTCGGCAGGCCTGTACAATGGAATACATCTCTTTATCATAAGTGGGGTACTTCCGGACTGTGTCTGAAAGTGTTTCACTGTGATATGCCACTGGATGTCCATGTTGAGTAAGGACTGCCCCAATAGCATAGTCAGAGGCATCTGTCTCGACCTCAAATGGTTGTTGTAAATCTGGTAACGCGAGCACTGGTGCCGTGCAGAGGCGATCCTTCAACTCCCTGAATGCCTTCTGTTGAGATTCAGACCAAAAGAATTTTGCTTTCGCCCCGCCCTTGGTGACTTGACTCAAGGGCCAAGAAATATGAGAAAATCCCAACACAAACCTGCGGTAGAAGTTGGCAAGACCTAGAAAGCTGCGGAGCTCTGTTAGAGTGGTTGGAGAGGGCCAATCCCGAATGACTTGGACCTTGGCTGGATCGACATGCACCCCCTGTTCATCAATGATGTATCCCAGATACTGAACCTCGGTCATGCCAAAAGTGCATTTCTCCAAATTGGCACATAGCTTGTGTTGCCGCAGTGTTTGGAGAACCTGTCGGATGTGGTGGAGGTGCTCTTCCCAACTCTGGCTGAAGATCAGAATGTCATCCAAGTATACTACTACAAAGGAGTTGGTGAATGGCCGCAAGATGTCATCCATTAGCCTCATAAAGGTTGCAGGAGCATTCGTCAATCCGAAAGGCATGACCAACCATTCGAAGAGGCCCTCCTTGGATTTGAAGGCAGTCTTCCACACATCTGAGGGTTCAATTGGTACCTGGTGATATCCTGACTTCAGATCGATCTTGCTGAAATATTTCGCCCCCTTTAGTTGGTCTAGGAGGTCATCAATCCGCGGGATCGGGTACCTATTACGGACAGTGATCTTGTTCAGCGCCCGATAGTCAATACAGAGTCTCCACGTCCCATCCTTCTTCTGTACCAACACTATCGGGCTCCCACAGGGCGAAGAACTCGGACGGATGTGACCTTTCTGTAGGAGCTCCTGAATCTGCCTCTTGATTTCATTGTTCTCCAGAACGGAGCGCCGATAAATTGGTCCATTGGGTAGCGGCGCACCTGGGGTCAGATCAATGGAGTGCTTGACTTGACAGTGCAGAGGAACCCCTGCCGGGGAGGTGAAGATGTCTTTGTACTCCTCCACAATCTTGTCCATTTGTAGCTGCCGTGCAGAGGGACCTCGTTTGGAGGCCGCGGCCACTGTCTTCTTCTTCCCTTGAGGGCGTATCATCAGGAAAACAAATTTCCTGGTTTTGGAAATGATCTTACTGCATTGTTTTGCAGTAATCAAAGAGATGGCGGCAGGTGGTGGTACCTCTGGTATCCTGAACAACTTATTTCCCAATGTAATAATAACAGCACGGGGCCTTGATTCATACACAGCATGTCGCTTCCACAAGTATGGTTGTCCTAGTAATACATCACAAACTTCAAGGGGAGCAATGTCACACAATACCTCATCCGTGAAGGGCTTGATGTTGTATGGAAGGCGACACTGCTGGCTCACGCGAAGATCTCGCCCTTGGTAAAGCCACCCAATGGTGTATGGTTGTGGATGTGCTGTGGTCGGTAAGCCCAACCGCTTCACGACCTCTGCCGAAATGAGGTTCTTTTGACTCCCGCTATCAACAATGAACTGTATCGGGGAGCCCTTGACCCACATCTGGGAGTGGAAGAGACGCTCCTCCTCCTCTGGATCTTCGGGTTCATTTTTCTGGATCTTTGCGGTAGCAACAGTGGCGCTGGGATCCGCATCAATGATCTGCTTCCCTTTTTCATACCCCTTATCGGGTTCTGACTCAGAGTCGGAACATGCATCTGATTCTGAAACCTTTAGCTCAGCCACCAGTGACTGTTTGGCCCGACACTCACTTGTGTTGTGAGTGGAGCTCTTATGGAACTCGCACCATTTTCCAGTGTCCTTTCTCGGCTTCGCGGCGTTGCTCTTTGCTTGCAGCTTCAGCTGGTTGTCTTGGGCTGTCCCGCCTTGGCTTTGTCCTTTGTTCTGTGGTTTAGGGGCACCTTTCCCCTGCTTTGGATTCGCAGATCCAAAGTCTCGCTTCTTTTGTTTAAACTTCTGCTCGACTTTGACGGCATACCGGTATGCTGCGCCGAGCGAGGGGATGTTTAGGAACTGTATTTCTTCCTGGATGTACTTGTGCAGGCAGCCACGGTATTTGAGTATCAAATGTTGCTCCGAATCCTTGATACCCAACTTTGTGCGAAGGGTATGGAAAAGATTGGTGAACTCCGGCACATCTTGGTCCCTTCCCTGCCGCAGCGTGGTCCACTTTATGTATTCATCCTCATAGCTTCCGACAGGGTAGTACTGCTCCTTGATGGCATCCCGGAACGAATCCCAGGTGGGTGCGGCTGAAAATAGTGAGCCAGTACTTTCATCCTTCTGCTCGCAGTAGGTTTCCCACCAGTCCTTGACGTGGGGGGCTGCTTTGAGAAGAGCAAAAACAATCTTTTCCCGACTCGAAAATTCATGAACAGAAAAATAACCCTCTAGCAGATTTAACCATTTATCTACGGCATCGGCGTCTATCTGACCCTCGAATATGGGGATTTCAAAATTAACTTGTACCTTAAAGGGTGTGGCGTTTCCAGAGGAGCTGCTGGAAGCCGATGCGCCGCTTCTGGGTAGCCGCTGAAGGATCTGCGCAAAGCTGTCCATCATCGCGTTCCGTTGTCGCTCGAGCGCTTCTTCGAGCAAGATTTTGATGGGATCTCCTGCCCCCTCGTCTTTCTTCTCGTCCGCCATGGGAGGCCGTCGGGATTTGCGAGGCTGGTCTTGCAAAGGTTCAACCAGTTCAAGCCCTAACTCCTTATATCCCGACCTTGTTGGGGACATGCAAAGAAAAACAGAGAAAAAGCAGACCGCTCTGATACCACTGATCCAGATTTAAACAGGAACGCAACAAATTACAGAGATAACCATATACACAAAGATGCAGCGGAAATAATACTTCATTTCATTAATGGAAAATACTGACATATGCTTACAAACAGAAATGGCAATAAACTAGCTAGGGCGATGGTAGCTTATCTCTGAGAAGAGATGTGATGGCTACATGCCTCTGAACTGTATTACAATGAGGCTCGAAGGCCTATTTATTGTTGAGAAACAATGGAAAACCCTTCACATACCGAAACCTAACCCTAGAAGATGAAACGCCAAATTGTGGGCCCCGTTTGGGTAAATTGGTACATCAATTTCCCGGGGTCGTAACTTTGGCATACGATCTCCGTTTGACGCGTACGATAGCTCGTTAGAAAGATCTATCCGAGTACTACCACTTTGGGAGGCAACATAAGACTCGATCGCCCCAGAATTCCAAAAAAACGTCGTTTAGGGCCTCAAAACGGCTCCGGAAGTTCAGGACCCGAAAAACTGCTAAAAATAGTAAACTGTGCTACAATTAAGGAAACTGAAAATGCTGAGAAAGACAATGGTGGGGGTCCAGGTGGACCTGGCAGGTGGCCACCAATATCCACCTGGATCATTCCTCCCCCCTTAGGAAGCAATGGTCCCCATTGCGTTGAGCTCCTCCATGAGATGAGGAAACCTCTGCTGAACTTGTTCCCTGGTGAGCCACTTGCCCTGCTGAAGGAGTTGGCCTGCTTTGACAACTCGATACAGTTGGATATGCTGTTGGCGAGTGTTCTTGATCTGTGTGTCCATGATCCGATCAGTTGCAGCTTGTTCCATGCAATCTGGATTTAATCTGTGGGTTTGAGCTGTTCTGCAATGTCGGATGTGTCTAGCAATGGTGGAAAGTATGGCCGAAGGCGGTCCACATTGAACACTGGGTGCAGGCCAAGGAATGGGGGAATGCTGAGCTCAAATGCATTGTCTCCCATAGCCTTAGTAATGGTGTAAGGACCATATCGAAGTGGTCTCAATTTCCGATAGGCTCCAGTAAGGCGTTCCTTTTGCAAATGCAACCAGACTTTGTCGCCCACCTGAAACTTGTGTGGCACCCGGTGTTGATCATGTCGCTGCTTGTACTTGGCATTTGATTTCTCAAGAATGTCATGGACCTGCTGGCGAATATGTTGGATGCGCTCAATGAAGCTGGTGGCCTTATCTGTTTCGGACTGGACATGAGCTGAATTCATGTGAGTAGCTGCAAGTGGCATGGCCACATCAATGGGGCATAGTGGCTGGAATCCTAAACCCACCTGAAAAGGGCTATGGCCAGTGGAGCTGTGAAGAGCTCGGTTGTAGCTGTGCTGAACATAGGGGAGGCTCTCGTCCCATGTGCGTGGATGCTTTGAGTTATACATGCGCAGAATGTGCACAATCATCCTGTTGACAACCTCTGTCTGGCCATCAGTTTGAGGATGGAAGGCTGTGGACTTCGTGAGTTTGGTGTCCAGCATTGACCAGAGACTGGACCAAAATGTGCTGAGAAACCGACTGTCCCGATCTGAGATGATAGACTGTGGGATCCCAAAGTGCACCCACACTCGTTCAAAGAAGAGTTTAGCAGTGGCTTCTGCTGTGATATTCTTCTTGCAGGCCATCATAATGGCCATCTTTGAGAACCTGTCGACGACCACAAAAACACAGTCATTTCCATGCTTAGTGGAAGGAAGGCCTGACATGTAATCCATGGAGATGGATTCCCAAGGTCGACTAGGGGTAGGCAACGGGGTATAGAGGCCTTGCTTCTTAATGGTCGGTTTGGCAATGGCACAGGCAGTACATGATCGGATGTACTTCCCAACATCCTGTCGAAGATTCGGCCAATAGAAATAGTTTTGCAGTACTGCCACTGTTTTCTCGACCCCGAAATGCCCAGCAGCCCGACTGTAGTGTGCTTCCCAAATCATCTTGGCACGCTCGCTTGAAGGAACACAAAGGTGACCGAGGTGGCATAATAGGGCATCCTGGAGGTGAAAATCTGCAACCTGCCGACCCTCCAAGAGTGTCTGGTATGTGTGGCCGAATTCTGGGTCGCTTTTGTAGAGAAGTGGCCAATCAGAAGTCTCGTGCCCGCAAGAGTTGAGCACGGTGGTTAGCGCCATGATCGGTGGTCGACTGAGGCAATCTGCAACATTATTGGTGCTGCCCTTTTTATACTTGATATTCAAGTGAAACTGTTGCAGGTATGTAGACCACTTCTGATGGCGATCATTCTGCAATTTCCCTTGGGTCTGTATGAATTGCAGAGGTCGGTGGTCTGTGTGGATGACCGTTTCCTTCCCCAAAATGTAATGCTTCCATTGTCGGCAGGCCTGTACAATGGAATACATCTCTTTATCATAAGTGGGGTACTTCCGGACTGTGTCTGAAAGTGTTTCACTGTGATATGCCACTGGATGTCCATGTTGAGTAAGGACTGCCCCAATAGCATAGTCAGAGGCATCTGTCTCGACCTCAAATGGTTGTTGTAAATCTGGTAACGCGAGCACTGGTGCCGTGCAGAGGCGATCCTTCAACTCCCTGAATGCCTTCTGTTGAGATTCAGACCAAAAGAATTTTGCTTTCGCCCCGCCCTTGGTGACTTGACTCAAGGGCCAAGAAATATGAGAAAATCCCAACACAAACCTGCGGTAGAAGTTGGCAAGACCTAGAAAGCTGCGGAGCTCTGTTAGAGTGGTTGGAGAGGGCCAATCCCGAATGACTTGGACCTTGGCTGGATCGACATGCACCCCCTGTTCATCAATGATGTATCCCAGATACTGAACCTCGGTCATGCCAAAAGTGCATTTCTCCAAATTGGCACATAGCTTGTGTTGCCGCAGTGTTTGGAGAACCTGTCGGATGTGGTGGAGGTGCTCTTCCCAACTCTGGCTGAAGATCAGAATGTCATCCAAGTATACTACTACAAAGGAGTTGGTGAATGGCCGCAAGATGTCATCCATTAGCCTCATAAAGGTTGCAGGAGCATTCGTCAATCCGAAAGGCATGACCAACCATTCGAAGAGGCCCTCCTTGGATTTGAAGGCAGTCTTCCACACATCTGAGGGTTCAATTGGTACCTGGTGATATCCTGACTTCAGATCGATCTTGCTGAAATATTTCGCCCCCTTTAGTTGGTCTAGGAGGTCATCAATCCGCGGGATCGGGTACCTATTACGGACAGTGATCTTGTTCAGCGCCCGATAGTCAATACAGAGTCTCCACGTCCCATCCTTCTTCTGTACCAACACTATCGGGCTCCCACAGGGCGAAGAACTCGGACGGATGTGACCTTTCTGTAGGAGCTCCTGAATCTGCCTCTTGATTTCATTGTTCTCCAGAACGGAGCGCCGATAAATTGGTCCATTGGGTAGCGGCGCACCTGGGGTCAGATCAATGGAGTGCTTGACTTGACAGTGCAGAGGAACCCCTGCCGGGGAGGTGAAGATGTCTTTGTACTCCTCCACAATCTTGTCCATTTGTAGCTGCCGTGTAGAGGGACCTCGTTTGGAGGCCGCGGCCACTGTCTTCTTCTTCCCTTGAGGGCGTATCATCAGGAAAACAAATTTCCTGGTTTTGGAAATGATCTTACTGCATTGTTTTGCAGTAATCAAAGAGATGGCGGCAGGTGGTGGTACCTCTGGTATCCTGAACAACTTATTTCCCAATGTAATAATAACAGCACGGGGCCTTGATTCATACACAGCATGTCGCTTCCACAAGTATGGTTGTCCTAGTAATACATCACAAACTTCAAGGGGAGCAATGTCACACAATACCTCATCCGTGAAGGGCTTGATGTTGTATGGAAGGCGACACTGCTGGCTCACGCGAAGATCTCGCCCTTGGTAAAGCCACCCAATGGTGTATGGTTGTGGATGTGCTGTGGTCGGTAAGCCCAACCGCTTCACGACCTCTGCCGAAATGAGGTTCTTTTGACTCCCGCTATCAACAATGAACTGTATCGGGGAGCCCTTGACCCACATCTGGGAGTGGAAGAGACGCTCCTCCTCCTCTGGATCTTCGGGTTCATTTTTCTGGATCTTTGCGGTAGCAACAGTGGCGCTGGGATCCGCATCAATGATCTGCTTCCCTTTTTCATACCCCTTATCGGGTTCTGACTCAGAGTCGGAACATGCATCTGATTCTGAAACCTTTAGCTCAGCCACCAGTGACTGTTTGGCCCGACACTCACTTGTGTTGTGAGTGGAGCTCTTATGGAACTCGCACCATTTTCCAGTGTCCTTTCTCGGCTTCGCGGCGTTGCTCTTTGCTTGCAGCTTCAGCTGGTTGTCTTGGGCTGTCCCGCCTTGGCTTTGTCCTTTGTTCTGTGGTTTAGGGGCACCTTTCCCCTGCTTTGGATTCGCAGATCCAAAGTCTCGCTTCTTTTGTTTAAACTTCTGCTCGACTTTGACGGCATACCGGTATGCTGCGCCGAGCGAGGGGATGTTTAGGAACTGTATTTCTTCCTGGATGTACTTGTGCAGGCAGCCACGGTATTTGAGTATCAAATGTTGCTCCGAATCCTTGATACCCAACTTTGTGCGAAGGGTATGGAAAAGATTGGTGAACTCCGGCACATCTTGGTCCCTTCCCTGCCGCAGCGTGGTCCACTTTATGTATTCATCCTCATAGCTTCCGACAGGGTAGTACTGCTCCTTGATGGCATCCCGGAACGAATCCCAGGTGGGTGCGGCTGAAAATAGTGAGCCAGTACTTTCATCCTTCTGCTCGCAGTAGGTTTCCCACCAGTCCTTGACGTGGGGGGCTGCTTTGAGAAGAGCAAAAACAATCTTTTCCCGACTCGAAAATTCATGAACAGAAAAATAACCCTCTAGCAGATTTAACCATTTATCTACGGCATCGGCGTCTATCTGACCCTCGAATATGGGGATTTCAAAATTAACTTGTACCTTAAAGGGTGTGGCGTTTCCAGAGGAGCTGCTGGAAGCCGATGCGCCGCTTCTGGGTAGCCGCTGAAGGATCTGCGCAAAGCTGTCCATCATCGCGTTCCGTTGTCGCTCGAGCGCTTCTTCGAGCAAGATTTTGATGGGATCTCCTGCCCCCTCGTCTTTCTTCTCGTCCGCCATGGGAGGCCGTCGGGATTTGCGAGGCTGGTCTTGCAAAGGTTCAACCAGTTCAAGCCCTAACTCCTTATATCCCGACCTTGTTGGGGACATGCAAAGAAAAACAGAGAAAAAGCAGACCGCTCTGATACCACTGATCCAGATTTAAACAGGAACGCAAAAAATTACAGAGATAACCATATACACAAAGATGCAGCGGAAATAATACTTCATTTCATTAATGGAAAATACTGACATATGCTTACAAACAGAAATGGCAATAAACTAGCTAGGGCGATGGTAGCTTATCTCTGAGAAGAGATGTGATGGCTACATGCCTCTGAACTGTATTACAATGAGGCTCGAAGGCCTATTTATTGTTGAGAAACAATGGAAAACCCTTCACATACCGAAACCTAACCCTAGAAGATGAAACGCCAAATTGTGGGCCCCGTTTGGGTAAATTGGTACATCAATTTCCCGGGGTCGTAACTTTGGCATACGATCTCCGTTTGACGCGTACGATAGCTCGTTAGAAAGATCTATCCGAGTACTACCACTTTGGGAGGCAACATAGGGCTCGGTCGCCCCAGAATTCCAAAAAAACGTCGTTTAGGGTCTCAAAACGACTCCGGAAGTTCAGGACCCGAAAAACTGCTAAAAATAGTAAACTGTGCTACAATTAAGGAAACTGAAAATGCTGAGAAAGACAATGGTGGGGGTCCAGGTGGACCTGGCAAGTGGCCACCAATATCCACCTGGATCAGTTTTTGCCTCTGCAGAAGGAGCATCATCAGATCCCTTTCCTTTATCAGGAGCTTTAGATTTACAGTCCCTTTTGTAATTCCCTTCCTTTCCACATTTCCAGCACACCACTTTTACAGGTTTTCCTAGAGATTAAGATCTCCCTCTAGATTTAGATCTCCCACTCGATGAATTATTTTTGTTTCTGTTATGGGACCGTCCTCATACAAACAAGGCACTCCATATTTTTCCGTCTCATCTCCTCCGTCAGCAAGGATGAGACTATTTCATCAAACTGAAAGGTAGTTGCATTGATACCTATTGCAATAACCAGACTACCCCATGAATTTGGTAGAGAACACAACAAACTGATGCACTTATCTTCATCTGAGATTTTAATATCAACAAATGCTAACTGACTTACCATAGCATTAAATGCATTCAGATGCTCTGTCATCGAGTCTCCATCTTTCATCCTCAAGTTATACAGCTTTTTCCGCAGGAACAATTTATTCACGAGAGACTTAGATTGGTACAAAGTCCCTAACTTGTCCCACAAAGCCTTCGCCATAGCTTTCCCTGATACATTTAGCAATACTAAATCTGAGATACATAATCGTATTGTTCTCTTTGCCTTTCGATCCAACTTCTTCCATTCTTCATCGGACACTCCTGTTGGTTTAGTGCCCAGACCTACCGCGATCCACTAATCTTTATCCACCAATAGATCCTCCATCTTGAGTTTCCACAACTCAAAACTCTAACCATTAAATTTCCCAATCTCTATCTTTTCACTGTTTGCCATCTTCTTTCACCACCAGAATCAATCTTGCAAATCTCCCACTAAACAGGGTCTACCACAGGCTCGAGCGAAACCCCTCAGCAAGAAAGGCATCCCCTTGAAGTCAAAATAACTTTGATACCAAATGTAGGTTTTAACCCCGTACATAAATTACTTGCATACAAATTCTAAAACACATAAAATAAACAATGCGAGAGCATAACACATAAAACATATATACACAGAGATTTTCCCTTAGATCCAAAAACTAGGACTACCAGCATGATTTTTCATTATTTTCCTCTCAATGTTATAATACATATTTATACATACCGAAGCATCCTATACCATGGACCGAAAACCATCGCGTCCAAAACCATGGACCGAAAACCATCGCATCCAAAAGCATGTGTGAAAATCATGCATAAAACCATAGGTGGGTCCGCCCAACCTAGCATAGGTTCCAAAACCAAAATTTTCTAGGGCGTTGCCCTGGACCCCATAGAGTGGGGTTACCTGCACCCATCAAAACCCTTGTGACCCCCCTCGCTACGCAATCGGCCCAACGAAGGGGGGGTCTGCCCCACTTCTAACCCCCCGGTTAACTACGTGGGCTAGTATTGGAAAGAATATAACACAACCCAACAGATCCTCCTTAGTTAGTGCCCTAGAATATTCGGTTGAGTACTATTGTTGGATCCTTATGTATATTTCGATCTATAGCACCTGACGCTCCTTTGTGACCATAGTTCCCTTGACTCTCTGAAGATCACCCATCATCTTATCTGCCAGATCAGATCCACCATTTTGGGTTTTACCGTCGAGGTATAATTCAGATCTAGAAGTTGGGGTTCTATCACCACTGAACCAATCAAATCCACTAGTTGGGGTTCTACCGGCGTAGTACAATTCATATATAGTAGTTGGGGCTCTGTCGCCACTGCACCAATCAAATCCACAAGTTTGGGTTCTACTGCCACAATATAATTCAAATCTAGAATTTGGGGTTCTGTCGCTGCCACACCAATTAGATCCACTAGCTGGGGTTCTTCTGCTGCAATACAACTCACATTCAACAGTTGGGGTTTCACATGTAGATCTAAGTCTCTGCGCAATGAGGATTGTTGCTGCTATAGTCTAGGCCCGATTTTTGCAGGACATTGGGCAATATCAAGTTTTCTAGAATTTGGCCACTGCAACATTGATTCGCGGAAGTCTGAGTCCTCCCCAGGACTCTTACAAGAGACTTAGTCCATAAGATTTAGGATGAAAATCTAATCGCAGTGGTACCATTCACTATCCAACCTCATTTTTTGGGCAGTCTAAATTTTTTTCGGAGTGACTTCAAGTGATGGAGATCTGTGTATGGTAGAAACCAAAGCTCAAGTCATGGCCAATGAGAATATCGAGTGCCTTGAAACAAGGTTGGATTTGTTCAAGGAACAACTGGACAACATTTCAAAATCACTTGACCTAGTCACCAAGAGCATGATGGGGTATCGTCAGGAGGCACATAGTATTGATGAAAACCTCAAAGGAGAATCTAGCCATCATATTCACTTCCATGGAAATGACCAACATTCCCACCTTCGATCACCCAAGCTGGACATGTATAGATTTGATGCCTCTAATTTGGCATTATGGGTAGCACAATTGAAACAATATTTCACCCTAAATGATATCCACGATGATCAAACTAAACTATGTGTGGGAGCCCTTTACCTGGACCAAGAAAGATGGCAATGGTGGTAGTGGCATTTGAAATGTTATCCTGGGAATATAAGATGGAAAGTGTTCTCAAAAGCCCTTTGTGACTGCTTTGATAGAGAATCTAATTTTTTGGGCCATCTCACTAAGCTCTGACAGACAAGCACATCAAAAGACTACGTTGCATCCTTTGAGACATTGGCCTTTGGAACGGAATGTCTAGGAGATGAATTCTACTTGGAGTGTTTCATCAGTGGTCTCAAAGAAGCCATCCAAGCACATGTCCGGATGCACCACCCACCTACATGGATAGATTCTTGCAAAAAGGTTGTCGAGGTAGAACTTGCCTTAGCTACCCAGTCTACTCGTCCAAATTTCATAGCCAAGGGGTGTTCCACCCAGGCTCAAGGCCCTACCCAAACACATAAGTTTCAAAATGTGTCTACAGCAGAAATGGCTGAAAGAAGAAAACGAGGATTGTGCTACTACTGTGATGAAAAATACTCCCCGGGGCATAAATGGAAGGAACCAAAATTATTTTAAATTGATGTTACTGATCACAGCTCATTCGAGGAAGCCCCACCCCTTGGGGGGCTAGAGGACGAAGTTGAGAAAACCCAAGAGAACAATGATCTCACAGCTACACCACATGAACCAGTTATCTTGCTACATGCTTTGGCGTTCATTTCTGCACCCCAAACTCTCAGAATTAGAGGCTTTCTTAAACATCGCCCTATAATAGTATTGATTGATAGTGACAACACTCCTAACTTTATCCATAAGCGAGTCACCAAAGTTTTTCATTGTTTTTTAAGGGTAGTCTCTAATTTCCAGGTCCTTATTGCCGATGGGGGGAATTATGAAATGTGAAGGCTGCTACAAAAATATTAAACTTCAGATGGGACACTACCACCTAAAGACCCATATGTTTGCGATTAAGATGGGTGGTTGTGACATTGTCTTGGGTGTTGAATGGTTGCACACACTAGGCCCAATCACAATGGGTTTACAGGAGTTATATATGAGCTTTAAGAAGAATGACCACATTCATACACTCTGTGGACTCCAAGAAGGTGCTCCTTCTATCATCAGCTTGCGTCGAATGGAAAAGTTGTTGAAAAAGGGCCATCATGGTGTCATCACCCAGTTTAATGCCATCTAGGCCATATAATCCTCTACTCTTCATATTCATCCCGAGATGCAACAGGTCTTAAATTGCCACCAGTAGGTATTTGACAAACCTAAAGAGCTTCCACCCTCTAGAGGGGAACATGATCATAACATCACTTTGGTCCCAGGGGCCCAACTTCCTATTGTATCCCTTCACCCAAAAGAATGAAATTGAAAAATCATCAAGGAACTCCTTGAAGTAGGCGTTATTTGTCCTAGAATTAGTCCTTATTCATCACCAATTGTCATGGTGCTAAAGAAATATGGGGAATGGCACATGAGTCCACACTTTCGGGCCCTCAACAAGCTCACTGTCAAAGACAAATTCCCTATTCTGGTTGTTGATGATTTGCTTGATGAACTACATGGTGCTCAATTCTTGACCAAGCTAGATCTCCGCTCTCGCTATCACCAAATACACATGAAAGAAGTAGACATTCCCAAGGCTACTTTCCAAACTCATGAAGGCTATTATGAATTCTTGATCATGCCATTTGGTCTCTATAATGGTCCATATACTTTTCAAATCCTCATGAACCACCTGTTGAAACCATATCTCCAAAAATTTGTCCTCGTTTTCTTTGATGACATTCTCATCTACAACCTAACCTAGGAAAAGCATCTTTATCATGTAGACTTGATCTTGTAACTTCTTTGGAATCACAAATTATGTGTCAAATTGTCTAAGTGCTATTTTGGCGTGGAAGAATTTGAGTATTTGGGACACATTGTGGGTCATGAAGGTGTCAGGGTTGATCCTAAAAAGATACAGGCAAAGCAAGATTGGTCCCAACCAAAAACCTTTAAGAGTTTGAGGGGATTATTCGGTCTCACTGGCTATTATCGCAAATTTGTCCACAATTATGGTCGCATTACTAGACCCCTCACTAACCTTAAGAAAAAAATCATTCCTCTGGACTGATGCATCAAAACAGTTGTGTGTGGCTCTCAAACAGGCCATGTGGTCCACTCCAGTATTGGCACCACCCGACTTCACCAAATCTTTTGTGATTCAATGTGATGCTTCAAATACTAGTACTAGTGTTGTCTTAATTCAAGAAGGTCAGCCCTTGGCTTTCATCAGCCAACAACTGAGTGGGAAACATTTGGGACAATCTACCTATGAGAAAAAGATGATGGCCATATTACATGCAGTAGATACTTTACGACCATACTTATTGGGGCGGCATTTCCAAATCCACACAAACCGTCAAAGCCTCAAAGTTTTTTTGAGCAACGTTTATCCTCGCCACAACAAAATAAATCACTGGCCAAAATGCTTGGATATTATTATGAGATAATTTACAAGAAAGGACATGATAATGTAGTAGTGGATTCTTTATCACGCCAATTTGAGGATGAAAGCACCCTGCTATCAATCTCTCTTCCCATACCACATTGGATTGAAGAAGCCCGCAAGGAATGATTTTCACACCCCTCTCTCTCCCAAATCATTAATTAATTGAGAGCAGATCCTAATTCCTCAGTCGGCTACTCTTGGAAGGATGAGATTCTTTTCTACAAGGATCGAGTAGTTATATTGCCGACATCCACCCTCAAAACTCACATTTTGGCAGAGTTGCACTCATCTCCCACTGTAGGGCATGCAAGCTTTTAGAAGACTTATGTTCACACTCGTCATTCTTTCTTTTGGACGGGCATGAGAAATGACATTCTTACTTCTGTAGTTGAATGTGATGTGTGTAAATGCCACAAAGGAGAAACAATCAAGTTACCAAGAACCTTACAACAATTGCCAATCCTTGCCTATGTCTGGATGGATGTTTCTATGGATTTCATTACTGGTCTCCTAAAGTCGGGCAACAAATCCATCATCATGGTGGCTATGGATAGAATTTCTAAATATGCTAATTTTTTCACTCTACCCCACCTATTTACCCCCATTTTGGTGCCTCAAGCTTTCATGGACCAAATCTTCAAACTACATGAAATTCCAACTTCCATTGTGTCTGATCGTGACCCGACTTTCAACAACAAATTTTAGCAAGAAATTTTCAAGCTACAAGGCACCCAACTCCAACTAAGTACTGCCTGTCATCCCCAAATTGATGGTCAAACTGAAGCAATCAACAAATGTTTGGAGACATACCTAAGGTGCTTCACTTCGGAAAAGCAACATCAATGGGTATAATGGCTACCTTTAGTTGAATGGTGGCATAATACTAACTATCATGAAGCCACCAAGATGACTCCATATGAAGTAGTGTATGGCCAATTCGCACCTTCACCTATTTATTATATCCATGGATGCTTTAAGGTGCAAGTAGTTGATAAACTCCTACAAAACCATGCCGCTATGCTAGCTTTTCTCAAAGATAGTCTCCATCAAGCTCAGAATCGAATGAAGCAACACGCAGACCAACATTTTTCAAAGCACACATTTCAAGAAGGGGATCATGTATTCCTGCAACTGCAACAATATAAGAAAACATCGCTCAAAGAAAAGGGCTGCTAGAAATTAGCTCCAAAATTATATAGACCTTATCAAATACTTCAACGCATTAGAGCAGTAGCCTACAAGCTAGCCTTGCTGCCAACGCCAAAAAACCATCCAGTCTTCCATGTATCATGCCTCAAGAAAGTGGTGGGGAACAATTGCAAAATTCAAACCAGTCTACATGAATTCGATGAGGAAGGTTCACTCTGGCTCCAACCTGAATAGGTCCTTGATACTCGTGAAAGAAATCTGCACGACCGCACAATCAAGGGAGTCCTCATCAAATGGAAAGTCACCTCTCTAGAATATGCGATTTGGGAGCTAGAAACTATTCTTTAGCAGTTTCCGTAGCTTCAGCCTTGAGGACAAGGCTGGTTTTGATGGGGGAGGGCATGTTAGGGTCCAACCATAGCCCCTTTATTTATGTAATAAACCCAATAGGGTCGAGTCATAGTCATAGTTAGTTAAAGAGTCAATAAATCCCATATTAATAATTGAAGTGGTTGACCCACATTTAAGAAAGGGACCAAAATTAGTTGCAAATGAGCCATAATTAATAAATAAAGTGGTTAACCCATGTTATGCAAAGGACCACTAGTTGTTAGGTTGTTGAAGGTCATTTAGCTATAAATAGTCGTAGTTAGATGGGAAATAAAATTGAGTCTTGTTTTGTAATCAAGCTCTTCTCTGCTGGACGTTTCCCCCTCAAAGAGGCAAGTAAACATTGCTTTTATCTCTAAATAATAAATTACTTGTTGTTTTTCTCATTTTATTTTGTGTTCTGGGTTGTATTTATTCACATATTTGGTATTTTGGAATTTCTCGCAGGTCAAGAGCATAAGAGAATGTGCCGAATGCTCCTAGATGTGATGTGGGATGCCAAGTTGCCAAGATTGATGTGAGGAATGAGCTCTGGAGCATAAAATAAATGAGTTTGATAAGGATGATGCCTATGACGCATGCCACAAATCTAGGAAAAAGCGACACTTGGCAAGAAGTTTCTAAAAAGGTCTTTGCATGTAACCTCCAGGTCCTAAAAATAGATCCCTAAAATCTAGGGATGCTTTTTTGATTTTTTGGGAAAAAGAAGCCCATGCATGAAAATTAGGATTTCTCAGCTTTGGGGGGAACCGATCAACCTGAAAGCACATGCAATAGTCTGTAGCTCAGGGATGAAATTTGCACACTTTTTGTGTTGTGCAAGACTGGCTGTCCCTTATGCATTATGCAATTTCTGGACTAAAGCCCTTGTTGTCAGTCATAATTGCACAATTTTTGAGCTACAGCCCAGTGTTGGGCTTGATTGCGCAGTTTTCAAAGGGAAGGTTGCATGATTGGATTGTGCATTTCTGGGGCCCAACATACAGCCTAGTAGAATTGTGCAATTTTTGGAGGAAAGGTTGGTTCCCCTCTAGAATTGTGCAATTTTCTAGGTGAGAATCTCAGCTAGAAAATGACTAATTTTGGAATGTCATCCTCTGGGTGGGAGGAAAACAAGTTGACCAACACACACTGTTAAGCCATTGAAGATTAGATGAAGCATATGTACTTGGACAATGCAAGACATGATGCTAAGGATGGTTTGTAGGGAGGCTCCAAAACAAAGCTAAGGCGAAATTTTGGAGGTTGGTTGTAGCCACTACAACACTTGGCGACACACTGGTAGAACTCCAGCTCTTTGAATGGACCTTGTTTCATGAAAAGAAAGTCTAACTCCTCAGGAAGTATTGTTCAGTTCTTATATCATCTTAGTTTCAAAAATAGATTGATTGAAAGATGTAGCACCTACCATGCTCTTGGTCGGTCAACACATTCAAATCCAAGTCAAAACAGTTGTTTCGATTGGGGATGAGGGGTATATTGGTACACAAGCAATATGATATTCATAGTTTAAGTTTCATCTCTGGTGTTGCTCCACTGCCACCAGGCCTGAACAGTACCCCTGCGGAGTCATGCAGGAACACAAGCATTGGTTCGCTACTAGTGAGCCTAATCAGTACCCCAACAGAGTTACTTTCCTCACCTCTCTGTGCAGGAAGCCAGTCTCTTCTTTTTTCTTATTCATTTTTCAAAATTTTTCACACTTTCATTTTTTTTCATTTTTCAAAAACTGTTCGTATCACTTATTCATTTCAGAGGCAGAAGAGGGATCCCAACTTATTGAGAGAAGAAGAGGTTCTTCCTTCAAGGAAGTGTTTTATATATACATCTGATGTGCTTATTAAGGTTTTCCCCCTCACCTTACTCTACTTGACTGAGCTGATAAGGGTTAACCCAAAAACAATCGATTAGAGTAGATGATACTAGTTAGTGCGCAAGCAATGTGTTTTCACCAAGGTTCAGTTTGGGTAGAACGTATTTTTCATTGGTGTATTATGGACTAAATACAACAAGATATTCATAAAGAGACAAGACAACCGATAACCAAGAATTTTTAACTACACAAGTCCTTTTGTATTTCACCTTGCTTGTTTAAAGAGTCGCGCACAGGTTCATGCAAAACTAACCTATGAACATAAACACGCAAGCAAGAAAACAAACAAAGAGTAGTAGCAAGTGCGAAAGAAAAGCAAGTAAGAAAAGAAAACAAGCAAGTAAACAAACAAAGAAGCAAGAAAACAAGACATGTAGCAAACATTATTCCTACTCCTAAGCTAATGGTGCATGGGCCTACTCACGTAAAGTGATACTTCCAATGCAGCCACCGATGAATTGGTTGACCATGTTGGTGAAGGCATGGTTCGTGAACAACATATTCAAGTGAACTAGCAAACATGAAAAATATAACAATGAAGACAAACACACTCTGAGTTTAAATACATCCACAGAAAAGAAAAAAGTGAAAGTGGACGACATGCACCCTGTGGGCTTACCATGCTGTTGTGCTACATTGCATGCAAATGTTAGGCATATGCATTATCTTGCCTTTGACATGCAAGAAAACACAAGAAACATAGACAACTTGTGTCGCGCAAGTGTGCTTGTTGTATAAGATTCCTCCAATGTATGATCGATAGGATCATATAGTTCAAGTGGAGGAAGTGAAGTATGTGTGTGTGATTGATATTAAATGAATATAGATGAGTGATGAGGAGCCTTAGGTGTTTCAACAATTTCCTGATCATAAGTGAAGCCAAACTCAGGACAACAAGGCCTTGAAATAACCATCGGGTCAGGCTGATGTGCCTCGACAGTTTGCGGGGTTTTGCCTTCGTCAATAAATAGATCATCATAAAAATGTGGCTTTGAAAATTGGACAATGATAGAATCATCATTGTGATCGAATACACGAGTAAATGGATCACGACAACTACAATCAGAAAAATCAATGATTTCATTGACATCCTCATGATCAGATAAATCAAACAGAGGGGTAGATCAGAAGTAAGAATGTTCACCCTCTGCATTTTCGAAAAAAGTAGAAGAAAAATCAAGTGAATTTTCAATGAATAATTTTTCCTCTTCGATGTTGAATGATGGACTAACATTGGGTGTGTTCTACAAATGATTGGAAGTAGATGCATCTGTGGAAGGATTTACACAAGAAAAATAAGAGATATCAGAATCACCAAAGAAGTCAAGAAAAAGCGTAGGAGGCATAGATAGAAGGAGATCATCCTTTATGGTGGGTCAATGTTCAGGTTCCCAGTCATACTCATCATAAATGACAACACAATTTGGTTATGTAACACCAAATCCGTAGGTGGCTTGATCCTTGTTCACAATAGGTGTAGAGTCTGGAACAGAAGAAAACAAGACAGTGCAATCCGAAGGATAAGAAGAATGTGAAGATGGAGGCTGAGGTAAAAAATGCATGTGATAACCCATGGGCTTCCCAACCAAATTTGTGCGAAAATTGAGAGAAGTGATACTAGGAGGATATGCTAGTTGAATAGACGTGTGTGCATGTTCTCCCACATCACTCTGTTGTGGTAGAGCTGTTTGATGAGGGGAAGGCAGACAATCACCTGTGATAATGACCATGTCTGCTTGATTTTGCGCAACTCCATCACTGAAGTATGCTAAGTGGGGTTTGAACTTCAACTTCATCTTGGGATTGAAATATTTGTGAAAGAAATATTTGAATCTATCCCAAAGATATTGGAATTTCATCTGGTTTTTCAGAGCTTCAAACTACAGTACACGAAAGTGCTGCCAAAAATCCAAAGGTGACTCATGCAGAATCTTCTGTTGTTTTAACAGTTTTTTGTCAAGAGGTTTAGGATCAAAATGATGGAAAGTAGATTCAATTAAATCACAAAACTACTTAAGTGAGTGTATGCAAGCGTGAGGTAGGTTTTGGCACCATTGTTGTGGGGATTCGTGAAGTTTGTATGAAAGCTGCAAGCTGACCTCGACTTCATTGAACTCATCTGCATCCTCCAGGAATGTAAGGAAGTCGTGTAAGTACTTAGGCTGGGCCACTTCGGCTTCACCATTGTATGTGAATTCCAACAAGAGATCATAAAACTCCCTTGTGATGTCAATAGGTTCAGAATTAGATAGACATCAAGGAGGGAGGAATTTAAGGATATCCATGAAAGATGTGCAAAGATTCAAAACAAGATGTGAGGACTCAACTTGTCATCTAGCCCTCCTTCTAGCACCAGAAATGTTGACGGTGTTGGACCCACCAACATGTCAGGGGATCTCCTCGGTAAGAAGTCCCAACTAGACCTCAGACCATTTGGTGTAGGAGTCCCAACAGTGGGTAGTATGGTATCGCCTTAGCCACAGTTGTGCGTGGAGGTGAGTAAAATGTCCTTGTTGGTAGCAAGGGTGTGACCTGTGCATCAAGTTAAGGAAGATGCATGAATGGCTCTAACACACAGACTGGAGAAATGAGTGTGCCCCTTGGAAACCTAAGACAACATGTAGCTTGGAAGGGAACACACGAGCAAAGATACATCATAAGCTGGAAAGTAGGTTAGCCAACGATCCAAAGTGATGGTTAAATAGATAACACATCTCGATAAGATTCATACGAACATATATAGCAAGTTACATACATACATGCATAAACAACAGCTACATATATCATTAGAGTAACCAAGATAGCTGAAATATAATAACAACTAGCTGAAATACAATAACAACATATGCATGAAATGTGTTGGCTCTGTTATATTAAGAAAGTGAAGGATCCAATCATACATATAACTATGACCAACAACTATTCTTGACAACGGAATGTTATAGTTACTTCCGCCTTCTCCTCTAAAGAGATATACTAGCTCTGCACTATGGAGAAGTCAAGGCTCATTACAATACACTCCAAGCTTTCTCTATGATACACCTATAGGAAGCTTGGCTCCTGAAAGCCTATACAATAAGTTATGAGGTTCTATAAATAGAAAGGGTGGGGTTCCCCTTGACATTCCCCTTTGTGACTCTTCAACTACTACATGACTGTTACATTCTACTATCGACATTTGGTCTTTCACTTTTACAAGATGTTACAATGGAATCTACACATGTACCCATGTGAGACAAAATAGGCTTGAGTAAGCTATGCAAGCCATTACTAAGACTCAGACAACTGTGGGAAGATGAACTCTTCGACATCCTTGCGATGATTGATGGTGGCACACTGATGCCAAGCTTGGTAGTCCATTATGGTGTCCGCGTGCTCAATTATCACATCCTGTTGAAAGTGTACTCTTGCCTCTGTTGCATCCGGGTACACTGATTTTGCATCTTTTTCCAACTCATCTGATAAAATGTGCATCATAGTCTTGAGTGCAGCTAGACCAACAACATATTGATGCATAGTGTCTGCATTGATCTCCAAGTCTATGTAGGTGTCTACTGTAGAAAATTTGTGTAGGTTAACCAAATAATGCAATATAAATCAAAGCAGAATACTATAGCCTACTTCAACTATCAATTTACAGAAGCTTAAAGATCGAGCTAAACAATATAACTAGAAGAAGAAGAATCTGCTAGTCCTTACAATCTCCTAGGCTGAAAAGGAAATCAACAAGTGTAACCCCAAACCACTTCAGCTCAGCAGCTAGCCCTACTGAACATGAGAGCGATCTTTCTAAGTCTCTTATCAGTGATATGACTTTAAAGTAAATGGATTTTAGACTAGATATGAGTATTTGTTTGTTTGTTTGTGAAAATTTGGTTTTTAAGGACTTGCTGAACTTAGGGTTTGAAGCCACAAGTAGGTCTAGGCTGTGGGAATGCATGAGAAAACATAATAAGGAGTTAGATGTCAGAAGCCATGGTGTAATTTGAGTATTTTTCAGTGTAGTATAGAGGATGTAATGTGGAAGAAACTAATGAGCATAAATAAACATGATTTCATTAGCTTAGGAAGGCAAAACACATAACTATGAAAATAAGATAACAGAGCTTGAAAACAAGAATTTTGAGCATTTTATCACAAGCCATTGATAGAAAGAAGATATATAATGTAGATAAAAATGTTTATACCATTAGAAAACAAAAATAATTAAGTACAAGCACCATGAACTCACTGGGCTAGAGTTCCTTGAAAATAGCTGCAACCTGTATCTGTATTAGCTGAAAGATGATTACAATGTAAGCCTCCTTCACAAAAAGTACAACCTTCTTCTCCTGAAGTGAAATGATACTTATAGAATCTCCTAGATGAATTTCCCACCTACAGGAGTCGAATTCCTTGGTGGAGGAACTAACTCCAAGATTCTCTCAACCAATAGGTGAGAGTGAGAAGGTGCAACTCAAACACTTCATTAAGAGTTTGTTTAGGAGTTTGCTTCTTTTATGAGGCCTAATAAACATCAAAAACAACCTATGACGTACATTTATTCATTCCTACATCACCTAGCCTCGTAACTAGTGCCATTACATAGAGAATCTTGACTTTGACCAAGTCTGACTGAAAACTAGAAATTTTATGTAGTGAAATTTTCCAAATAAAAACACAGAAAGTGCAGAAGCACAGTGCCGACATTGAGATAATTTTGAGGTGCGTTCTATGGGTCAAAATGAAAATATGAGAGAACGGTCAACTAGCCCTTCAAGTCTAGTTTCTAGAACAGTTTGAATTTCGGAATTTGGAGCATGGGAAGACCTTTAACAATCCATTCTCCCAAGGTCACTCCAAAAGCATAGCGCCTGTCAAAATATTGTCCAGAATGCTAGTTGTTGGAGAGGTAAATCCCCTCTACGGATAGAGGCGATCCCTACTAGCCCAATAGGGGTCTAGCAACAATCACACAATGCTGCCACGCATGTTCCTAGTTACAATTAAACAAGAAGTAAAGAGCACCTACTTGGATTCCTGCGCTGTCGTTTGACGAAGAGATGTTTCCTTCGCTCCTTCACTTCAGCTGGTCACAGTCCTCCGCGATCCCCGCGAACGGACACCTGCACACGCGAAGAGAAAGCAAACGCAAGCGTGAAATCTAGTAAAAGTAACTATATGCCAGTCAGAAAAGACATAATTCACATTTATCCATTGCATAAACAAACGAGAATGGAACAATAATAGCAGTCATCTATTATTAATCAGAATAGAGAAGAGTACAACCAAATGTTCTGACGTCGATAAACTTCTCAGGAGGGATCAGTCAGCATGTATCTCAAGCATTCACCTTTGAGGATGGTTCTCCCAAGACAAACAACTCTCTCTCTCTCACACAAATGTCACAAACAAACTTCCCCAAGCAATCAATCACTTCCACACCTAACACACCAAACCTATAGCAGCAATCTGAGCACTACAAGCTCTGTACAATCCAAGCTAAGTCTAACTAGTTCCAACTAGCTGCTCATGGTAATGGTGGAAGTTTATATAGGAGAAGGAGTCTCCTAAAAAGGTGGAAGGATGAGCTTATCTTCAAGGGAAGTAGTTGCAAAGGGTCGAACAGACATGCCATAGAAGGGAGTCGACATTCACAAAGCTAACAACCAAGCCTGGAGAGATCTGGAAGGCTGGTTGTTTGAACAAATTCGCCCAAACTGGATCAGCGCGGATTATAGGGAGACTGCCGCGCTGTCAGCACATATCAATAACTGAACAAGTCATGTCAGCGCGGAAGAACACGGGAAAGGCGCGTTGTGCATCATCGCGGAAAAGTGATGTTCTTCCGCGATGGCAGCGCACGGAATACACTGGGAGGCGCTTGTCATCGCGGTTATTTTAGGAACAGACGCGCTGATGCACAAAACTTTGGAAAAATGGGTTTTTAAGCCAGTTCAGGGATCAAACACTTAGTGATTGTGACTTCTGGACACAGCAGGGTGACTGACAGGAAGGCAGTGATAAATTACTGTGTAACAGATGCCCCCTAAAGCATGAAGACCGAGAGAGTGGGAGGGGTGAAATGCTTTACAACACACGCCGAACTGGAACACCACCAGGAAGTACCGAAAATCTCTGACAATCAAATACATGCAGTCTAGGCATGGGCGCAGCCATCCAAAAGACATGCGAGAATGGTCTATGGTGTGGACGCAGCCACCCAGCTAAAGAGACCATAATAATGACAAGGTATGGTCGCAGCCATCCATGAAGACTCAGGTATGGGCGCAGCCATCCATCAATGAGTCATGTAATGATTATCCACAAAATCGCAACCTGGACCACAGTGAGCAAGGATCCAGGGTCTTGCGCTCCATCTCGACCCGAACAGAGTACAAGTCCAAGCATGTGAATACATAGGTTGAAGTCGAACATGCATGAACATCGTCTGATTACCAGTCAATGATGAAAACCGTTAACAGACGCGAGAGGTACCACCAATAATGACAATGGCCCTCAAGGTACTATAGGTACAATCCGTGGCGTGTGAATCAATGAGTTGGTGTCGAACACCCACGGAATCATTCGATCGAAGGTCAATGATGTAAACCTTGCGTCGAACACGAAGAACCTGCCATTGAGGCATGCAGGCTCCAAGGCACCTGGAAGGAGTCTCTAAGTCACTTTCTCGGATAATGAGTTGAAGTCGACGAGAAGTGACCTTGATCGAAGGTGGGCCATGATGATTCCCACATCATCGACACGAGACAGAGATATAATAGTTTGTGATGAGATAGCGAACGAGGTTGCATTGTGGCAGAGGACAACTTCTCTTGAACATATAACGGCACTGTAACGGATTTGGCAGTACTTGACATCAAATGAGCAGCGGATAAGATGGTGACGGCAATGAACAGATGAGAGGTCAAATAGGATATCCCAAACCCATGGAGGCTAGTGAAAACAAGATGAGATGATCCCACCCAGACACGAAACAGCGGAGTGCCATGTTCAAGAGTGACGTACTGCCGAGACGACTGTAATCATAGTTCCATTTTCCCCACCTTTGCAGGCAGGTACCCCGATTATTTTTGGATGACAAGCTTGACGGGGATAACATATGCTTGATGTGTGTCATGTTGACAATATCCGATGTCATTGAGTGTTTAACGAGCCTGACAAAGGAGGAACTCGGCTTCTTTTCTTGTTTCGAGAGTCTGAAAAGAATGCGGAAAAGGAGACTCCAGGGGGGTCCTTTTTCGTACAGTTGTGTCTCTCGAGCCCGAAAAAGTATAAAACTATGCTCGAAAGAACCGCCCGGTCATTACAACCGAGGAGTACTTTCCATGAATAGTGTCTCCGACCGGAAAAAGTAAAAAAGCGGTCGAAAACACGTCGTTTTAGAGCCAATATCGAGCGCGAAACGACAAACGCCCGGCGATCTTTTTGGTTTAACGGTCGGAAAAAGAGCTTAAAAACGACCGCCTCTCATTCCTGTTAACGAGCTGAAAGGAAGCTTGGCTATCTTCTCTTGTTTAACGTCGGAAAAGAGCTTAGAGACGACACCTTGGGGATCACATGAATTGTGGACCGGCATGACCAAGCCGCTATCCCTGTACCTGCACAAGGGCACTACCCGCATAAATCCATTCGATATACGTAAAAACACATTAAAACATGCTTAAAACAAAACCAGGACTAGTTTTATGGTTAAAAATGGTAAAAACCCAAAAAATATGGCAATTTAGGAGTTTTTACTATAAATAGGGGGGAGTAATGAGTCATTTTTACCATTTTACTATTTGGAGCGTGAAGAACGTGGAGAAGCCAAAAAGTTGACGGAGCGATTTCCAGCCCGTACGGAGACCATTTCCAGATCCGCTTCTTCCAGGTAGGTTCTCGTTCCCTTGCCCTGCATTCTGGTTCATTTTAGTAGGTTTTTAACGGTCGAATTGGCCCAATTGGGCATTTTTTATTTGCATGGGTGCGCCCTCGGTCAGCGCGGAAATTGCCCACGGGGTCGCGCTGACCGAAAAATAACCAACGTAGCCAACTTCGGGTCAGCGCGGAAAAGGCGTGTTCTTCCGCGCTGACCTCGCATTTTTTACAAAGGGCCGCCATTGTCATCGCGGCTGTTTCTAAAACAGCCGCGATGGCGCGGAAAAAATTTGTTTTTTGATAAATGAACGTAAATTTTCCTATGGAAGCATTTCTAATTGGTTTTTATGGTTCATGCAGGACATCATGGCCTTTCAATGGCAAGAGAGAGTTCACGATGTAGAGGATGTGGCTGCTTGGGGAGACGTGAATTGCTGCAACGCCATGCGGGCTTGCGGATTCATGAAATTCTTCCTTACGCCGCGTTTGAGGGCCCAGCATGATCTTCTGGAGCTGTTGATCAGGGCATGGAACCCGGTGGACCAAAAATTCACCATCCGTGGTCACGACATTGAGTTTGACCACATGGACATCTTTTTCTTGACTGGATTGTCGCGCCGAGGTGCGAGGCCCATCCTGGAGGGGCAGCGCCCTAGCGGCGGTACTCTGGATGACTTGATGGCTCAGGTTTGCCCAGGGGCGGTAAAGACGCGGAGTGGGAAGTGCTCGATCCCCACAGTGAGAGACATAGTGCTGCGCACCATCCTGTTCATGGTGACCCGGGCGGCGGGTAGCATGGCGAACCATGAGGCGTCTAAGACCCATCTCCTACTAGCTCTCGAGTGCCTCGAGCCTACCGTGTTTGATTGGTGCACGGCAGTGTGCAACAACATGAAGAGGCAACTGAGCAACTGCCGTCGCGGGGAGACGAAGCAGTTTGGCTACGGGTCGATCCTGGTCCCGCTCATTCTGGAGCGAGTACCAGCCATGCGGCTGCAGTCTATGGCTGTGGATGCCCCCAGAGATCCTCGAGAGACGAGGGCCTCACGATGGGCTCGTATTATGCCACGTGGGGGTGGCGGCCGGCCACATAGCTGGGGGGCATTTTTCAGAGACTGGCTGGATCAGCAGGAGATCTTCGTGCAGGATTGGCCATATGCGGGGATGGATTTCCGCAATGATCCTGATTTGGTACTGCCTCCGGGTGAACAGTGGGACGATGCAGGTATGACACTTTTTGTCTTTTTGAGTTTTGTATTGTTTTTTAATTTTCATGTACATGTCCTAATAAATGTCTTGTCATACAGATGTGGGGCCTACTAGACCGATTGGCCTGGCTGCCACGGCACGGAGAGAGGGCCCGGGAGCCGGAGCTTTGGCCTTAGCCCCTCCAGGGGCCAACACATCAGAGACTGTGGCTCGCAACCTTGAGGGGTTGCTGGAGGGGGTGCCGGACTACCAGGGGGTCGAGGAGGTTCCCGTAGAGCATCAGATTCACACAGTGGGTGTGGAACCCAGAGTGCACCGCCTTCTGAGGCGGGTGGCACGAGCGGCTGTGTACTACAGAGAGCACCATCCAGCTGACTAGTCACCTAGGTTTTATTTCCACTGTTTATTTTGAGACATTATGACTCAGATGTATTGAGATTTTGGGACATGCACTTCTATTTTTGAGCGCCTTAGTGCGCCACACGATATATATATATATACATACCGATTTTTGGATGAGTCGTTGTTACATGTGATGATGTGTTCTTAATGTTATGCGTTTATTCAGTACAATTTGTGATCTTATGTATGAATTTGCACGACACTCGACTCATAGATTTTATATTTTTAATGCAAGCTTAAAAGCACACACATGCAAACTATGCTTGAAATGATTTATTTACATATGCTTATGGTCTTACTATGCTGTTCTATGCTTTCTTGTATGATGTTTATCTGTTTCGCAAATGTCTATCTAATACATGATTTGCCAATGCATCAGTCAACGTATTTAATCGTCTCGGAATGTGCTGATAAGTAATGTAATCAAAATTCCGTTCTAACAATCTTACACGTAGGTACAACCTTAATATGCGCTGGTCTCTGACGGAATATCGTCTGTTGAGTTGATGGACAACCAGCTGGGAGTCCAGGTTCACCACTAGCTCTCGGATGCCGAGGTCAACTGCTTCGGCAAGTAATTCTATTACAGCGCTGTACTCGGCAACGTTGTTAGTGGTACGACCTAGGCAGACACCCTGAAGGTCTATCAACTCTCCGTGAGGATCGTAGATCACCCACGCTGCCGAAGACAAATTACAAGTACTACGGCAGGCACCATCAGCGAAACCAACATAAGGGGTACGAGACATCTGCGCAGGAAAGAGAAAGCATAATAAGGGGCAAAACACGCCTTCACACCAAAGCAAAAGAAACTCATGCAGTAAAAACTCAAAAACACACGTATATACAAAGTGAATGTGAGCAGCTATGCATAGTACTTCTTCAGATACAGCCCATTACGGGGCTTGTCAAGAGGATTTCCTTCATAGTCAATCAACTCATATGCGCCCTTTTGTAAAACACGTTTCACGATGTAGGGACCTAACCACATGGATTCGAGTTTTCCTGCCCCCAGCTTATCCTTAGCTTGATCGTAGAGCAGTACTAAGTCTCCCTCAACAAAGGAACGAGGATGAATATTCTGGTCGAAGTGAGCTTTGACTCTTTTCTTCTGTGCTTCGATAGCCAGAGAAGCCAAACGACGAGTCTCGTCTAACCGTTCTAGGTAAAGAAGCCGTTCCTCCACCGGAGTGGTATTGGGAAGCAACTCGACAGCTAATTTTAATGAAGGAATTTCACATTCGACGGGAAGGGTAGCCTCCAGTCCATAGACCAGTTGAAACGGGGTGAAACCGGAGGCATCCTTCACAGAAGTCCGGTAGGCCCACAAGGCTGGGAAAAGCATTAGATGCCATTTTGACTTGTGTATATTGACGGTGCGTTGAAGCATGGTGATCAAAACTTTGTTCACGGCTTCAACTTGACCGTTAGATTGAGGATAGTACGGTGACGAACTATCTTGCCGCAAGCCTAGCTGGGTCGTTAACTCTGTCATCATATGATTTCGGAAATGCTTTCCGTGATCTGTAACAATAGCTTGAGGGACTCCGAAGCGAGTGATGATATGATTGAATAAAAACTACGCCGCTGTGTGACCGTCTTCGTTTAATGTAGGCATCGCTTCGGCCCACTTGGTGAAATAATCCACGGCAACGATAATGTACCCATGCCCCCCGGCCGAACGAGGGTTATAGGACGTATAATCGATGCCCCATTTGGCAAATGGACCTACGGTTACGACAGGGTGCAGTGGTGCAACAGGTGCACGCATCTTCCGGTGGTAAACCTGGCATTCATGGCATGCGCGTACAGCAAGGATGCAATCCTTGAATATAGAAGGCCAGAAATAACCAGCGCGGAGGATCTTTTGAGCGGTAGCGTATCCGGACATATGGCCGCCACAAGCGCCGGAGTGGCAGTCATTCATGACTCGCTCAGCTTCCTCGAGGGTTAAGCATCGGCGAAGAATAGAATCGACGCCGAGGCGGTACAGGGTGTCGCCCAAAATGCGATACGGTTGAGCTTGATGACGGATCCGTCGTCGAGCATCTTTCGATGTATTGGGACGAAACGAAGACGTTTGTAAATATACAATGATGTCCCCGTACCATGGGTCGAGAGTGCTGATGAGAAAGAGCGTTTCATCCGGAATCTGCTCCTCTGAATGAGATGGTGCAGACTGAGATGGTAAGGAACAGAGCAGTTCGGCAAAGACCAGTGATTTCTTAGACTTGGCGGCAGTGAATTCCAAGTCGAACTCTTGGAGGATTACGATCCACTTCGAGTATTTGCCCCCCAGCAACTGACGTGACAAAATATAGGTCATGGGGTTGCAGTCAGAGATCACGGTCGTTGTGCGCAACAAAATGTAATGACGGAAACGTTGGACGGCACAGACAGCGGCCAATGCCAACTTCTCGACATATGCATAGCGAGTCTCCATATCGAGGAGGTTGCGACTAAGATAATATACAACGTGCTCCGTGCCATCGTCGTCGTCTTGCACTAAAACCATGCCGATGGTGGTATCGGCAGTGGCCAGATAAAGGGTGTAGTCACGGTGGTAATTTGGAGGTCTTAGGAGCGGAGCTGAGACCAGAAGGTCTTTAAGACACTCAAAAGATTGCTGAGCGATAGCGTCCCAATGAAAGGGCGTGTCTCGCTTGAGTAATCACGTGAAACCCTTGGCCACCTCGGCATAATTTGGGATGAATCGTCTAAGAAAATTGGCTTTTCCCTGCAAGCTTTGTAACTGCTGTAGAGTGGCAGGGGGAGGAGGATTCAAGATGGACTCGACTTTAAGGGGATCCAAGCGGATGCCCTCCCGGGAGACGATAAACCCGAGTAGTCGGCCAGATTCCACGCAGAAGACACACTTATGCGGATTGAGTCGAATACGGTAGTGTCGACAGCGAAGGAAGATTTCACGTAAATGAGATGGATGGTCTTGGCGTTTAGCTGAATGAGCGGGTAGGTCATCCAGGTAAGTTTGTACGATGTGTCGGATATCATGAAAAGCATACGACATCGCACGCTGGAAAGTGGCGCCGGCATTTTTGAGACCGAAAGGTAGCTTCTTGTAAGCGAAGGTGCCCCAAGGACAAATGAAAGCAGTCTTGTGCTAGTCTGCGGGGGCTATGTTGATCTGGTTGTAACCAGAGAAGCCGTCCATGAACGAATAAATTTCGCTTCCTGCGCAATCATCGATAAGCTGATCAATAAAAGGCGTAGGAAAGTTATCTTTTGGACAGGCGCGGTTGATATCGCGATAGTCAACACAAACCCGAATAGTGCCCTGTTTTTTATTGACAGGGACTATATTAGATACCCATTCCGTGAGGGGAATGGCATAAATGAAACCAGCTCGAAAAAGCTTTTCAACTTCGGCCTTGATGGCTGCAGCCTTTCGAGGGTGCACTGGGCGTAAACGCTGACGAACAGGCTTAGCCCCAGGATAGGTAGGGATTTTGTGCTCCACGATACTAGGGTCAATGCCGGGCATTTCTTCGTAAGACCATGTGAAAACATCACGAAATTCACGAAATAGATCTGTGTAAATTTGAATTTCCTCAGGAGTACATGTGACTCCAATATGAATATTTTCGACAACCCCTGTTTTGACAGAGATGTCGATAGCCAAAGTCTGCGTAATGTTACCCATGTTCCCTTCCGAAGACACTTGATATAACTGGATAGGTGTTTGGAGAGGGATATGTGGGAGACATGAAGCAAACTTTCCGAGACACGTGGCCATTTCCGAATGAGGAGGGAGAAACGAAGAGCGATGGTGGTGATCTGACCAAGGGAGCTCTTCGGGAGACATAGTCTCGATGATAGCCTCGTCGGAGGGAAATGATTCCTTCAGGGGGTCCGAAGTGGCCTTCTCTCCCAACCAAGGGAAGGTTTCAGGTGAATCGGGAACGCTGCCTGGAATAGCAGGTTCGGGGGTTGAAGCCGATGCAGCAACTATTTCGATGTAGTTGAGCTCGGCTGGGCTCAACGGCATCATCTCGCCCCAGGAGTCTTCTTGATTCACGGGAGGGAGAACCCATGGATCAGAATGCGTTGTGATCATATTAACGGAAGCGAGATTTGGAGGTGGGAGGGGAAAGACTCCCATCAAGGAGGGATCTTTGAATAATCCGGCACCCACACTCTCTAGCGATTTGAAGGTATGCTCCACGAATGGTACATTCCCTTCAGAAGAGGAAGCAAAAAAGGACAGCTGGTCCACCGTGACGATTTTTCCTTGATGGGGAAAACGAACGACACGGAATAAGGAGGAAGCCACGGCTTGCATGGCATAAGTCCAGCTTCGTCCTAGGAGGAGGTTGTAAGTGAGATTAGCGTCAACGACTTCAACCTCGACTTCTACAGTTTTCCCTTCTAAAGAGATAGGTAAACGCGGGAGGATACCGAGTGGACGAGATTCTCTCCCATCGAACGCCTCTAGGGTGGTGGGAGACTGGCTCAGAGCAGGCGAACCAATAGCCTTCCAACAAGCAACCGACATGATGCAGGTTGAGGCTCCTTCATCAATGACAGTACGGTGAATCGTCTTGCCTTTGATGAGAACTTGTATAAGGAAAGCCACCTGATGAGGCAATCTCTGCGTGAAGCCTTCGAGGTCAAAAGAAATTAAATCCGAATTTGCCGGGTCGATGCCACCAATCGGTGATAGCAGGGACTTCCTCTGGGAGGGGCAGCTCTGGAGGACTTCTAACGCGGACATAGCAGACGGAGCCTGAGCTAAGTCCTCGAAAATGCTATAATGCTGAGCGGCACGAGCATTGGGGTTATAAGATGACTTCCTGAGTACACCTTTGGGAGGGGGTCGGGGGATCGTCTCGGTGCTGGGCCGTTCAATGTGAAGAGGGCCAGAACTGGACGCGGGAGCGCTGGAGGGGGCCTCCGGCTCCTTCCCGGCTGAAGATGGATAATCTTTCGCTCGAGTCGTAATATGGACGGGGATGGTTCCCGCCATGAATACTTGAGAACCGAACGAGGAAGAGGATTGAGAAGGGTCTGCCACCTGATGCGTCTGCTGGGATGGGAAAGGCTCTTTAAGCACGGCAGGGGACCCTGAAGCACCTTTCAAAAGCCGACTAACCTCGGATCGCCTGGGGCAGTCCTTGGTGTAGTGATCCTCCTCACAAATGAGGCAAGGATACTTAGGCTTCCGCTTGGCTCCTTCCTCGGAGGGAGGTTTAGGAGGATTCTGCTTAGGTTGTCCGGATTTTTCTTTGGCCTTTCCTTTCTTTTTGCCTTTCGAGGATTTGTCTGCCGCGGTGGACTGAACGACATTCACCTCGGAGGTATTCCCAGGAATAGATGGGCTCTGAGAAGCATTTTCGTTAGAGGTGTTTTGTTTCTGCTTCCCAGAGTTCGCGGTTGATTTCTTACTTGATGAATTCACGGAGCCAATAACTCCATCAACAGACGGTTTTGGTGGAGCTTTGGTTTGTCCGTGCCTCGGGGCATTTGGCAAATAGTCATACAAAGTACCTGACTGAGAATACACTAAGTCGAGGTATTGGGCTTGCGCAATCGCTTGCTCCTCAGTTACACACGCCCCCATTGCAATATCTTTGGCAATTTTAGGGACAAAGGACGTGGTAAACCAGTCGGTCAGGAGTTGATCAGGAATCCAAAATTTAATCAAACGACGACGCCTTCTCCATTCATGTATATGATCGGAGATGTGCGTTGCCGTATCCTGTTTCAGAGACGTGAGCAAATTGGTCCCAGTCTCGTACCGAATGGGTAACTGAAAATGAGTAAGAAAGGCCATAGCCAACGAGTTAAAGTCTGAGAACATGCCGCGATTAAGTTCAATGTACCATTTTGCGGCCGAACCAGTGAGAGTCCTCTGGAAGAGGCGCAGTCGGATAGAATCATCAAGCCATGAGTTAGATGAACACCAAAGGTGATATGTCATTACGTGGGCTTGGGGATCCTCTCCGGCTTTGCCGTCGAACTTTGGACAGTCACCTGGTATCTTGGTCGGAACCGGTGGCCAATATGAGTTATGCAAAATAGGATCGTTTGTTAACTTGGACACATCGGGGAGTTCCAACGTAGCCAAAAATGGTAGCTGCGGGTTGAAGGACATCTGTGGCTGAGGGTTCGAGGCGGTATTAGGGTTCCACCCAGATTGGGGTTGCCCCCACGAACTTTGTCCGGACGGACCTGGCCCGAAAGGACCGGGCGCGTAGGAACTTTGTCCCGATGGACCTGGTCCAAAAGGACCTGGCGCATAGGGAGTTTGTCCGTAGGAGTTTTGTCCATATGCGGACGACTGTCCCTGTGTTTGCCCCCCAGCTCCCCATGAATTAGCAGCTTGCCCGCCAGGTTGACCATATTGATAATTTTGATAGGGAGTGACCTGTGGTTGCTGATAATTTTGGTAAGGAGCATACTGATTTTGCCCCTGGGGTTGCTGGTAGCCATGTGACTGCTGGGTCCCATACGGAGCCTGGTAGGCAGGCTGCGTTTGGTATGAGGGTTGATAACCTGTTTGAGTCTGAGGCCCAGAGTACTGTCCTTGAACCGGTTGAGGTTGGACCATACGTCCCGAAGGTTGACTTGGTCGGATTCGAGATGGACCTGGTTGGCCAGCAGGATAGCCTTGCTGAACGCCAGGTTGTCCATGTGCCACCAAGGGCTGTCTTCGCGGAGCGGGTGGTCGAATTGGTTGGATAGCTGGTTGACGCCGAGGTTGGCCAGCTTGTCCAGGTTGACGATGAGGGTAGACCCCGGGTTGATTTGGCTGTATAGACGGTTGGCCCGTTTGTCCCCCACCGTAACCGGTTTGGGAAGAGGGTTGGGCTTGCTGTACGGCAGGCTGCCCTCCTTGGTATATGGGCTGAGCAGAGGGTTTCCCCCCTTGCTCAGAAGGATTTGTGATTCGAGGGGCAGGTGGGCCCTGTTGAACATAGGGTTGTCCACCCTGCCTAAGGGGATATCTTTGCTGGACAGCTGGTTGATTTGAAGGATTGTATACTGAGCCAGTCTGTCCAGAGGGGTACCCTGGCTGGAAACCAAGCTGGTCTTGAAAAGACGGTTGCTCCGGCTGCCCAGTAGGTTGATTCTGATATGGATATGGCGGACCTCCAATGTCCATAGGTTGTTCCTGGTAAGGTTGACCTTGTGGATGCCCAGATTGTCCTGGGTCAGGTGGGCCATACAGTGGTTGCCCCTGAGGGGGCTGCACGTAGAATGGCGGATCCTGATTGGGTGGTCCTATGGGCTGCCGAGGAGGGTCTCGGTTTCCAAAGTACTTAGTAGTGTGGTCATACATGACATTCAAAGATTCCTCGTTCTCTTCGAAAGGGCGACGAGGGAGACCTGAGATTTCCTCAAGAAACTCACCATTTTCATCGTAGAAGAAGATAGGACCATCGTAATCTGGGTCCGTTATAGGTTCCCCATAAGCATCATACGGTCCTGATCCTGGAATGCCTCCAACAAAAGAACCAGCTTGAGGAACTTCAGACGAGGGAATCGGTACAGCACTGACGACCGGAGTCGAACGTGCTACACAAACAGTAGGTTGAGTGGGAACTGAGGTGACGGGCGGGTTGAGTTCTGTCGTGAGGGGTGGGAAAAGAGGCTGCGAAACAAAAGGGCCGATCGAGGCAGCGAGACTAGGATCCCATATAGTGGTAGAAGTTGTTCTAGCATCATACCTATCCCTCAGCGATTGATATCGTGGAGGGAGGGGAGAGGAAGACGGGATCGGGGTCTCAATGTCTGTGACCGCGGGTGTCTCGATGTCCGTGACTGCGGGTGTCTCACCCGTGCTGGAAGCTGCCCCCTCCATCGGAGATGACATACCTAAAGGGGTACGGGGGGTGCGGGGGGTATCCCAATCTTCCTCCCAGACGGGATTCCAATCCTCTAAGTAATCTGGGTTGCCTGGGGAACGTACGTTGATAGGCTGGATACTCGGAACAATAGGAAGAGTACCGCCTACAACTGGTACCTCGGGAGCAACAGAGGATGGAGAACCTTGATCACTTATACCAGAGGTTGACGGGTCAGCCAGGATGACCAGACCCCTTAGAACTCCTAAAGGAAACTATCGATAAAAGCCTACTCAAAACTATCGCACACAAGACCTAGAAAAGGTGATGTTATCGTGGCCAAATTAATTTTAGGACGCAAGGACCAAACTTGACCTTTTCATATTTCAGGAGTTGAGAAAAGGACAAAGATGACTCCAGTCTCCTTCAAATGTTTAATGAGCACGAAGTGACAAGACGCTCACAGGCACCTTTTCGTTTAGGGAGTCCGAAAAGGATCAAAAGTGACTGCTCTGGAACTCTAGGTAGAGGGTGTGCCAAACTCTTCGCAAAACCACAGAATACTTTTTAGGGTACGGGTGGTCAATCTTCGTGAATGCTGTGTTCACTGCATTGCGAATCGTAGGGCGGCCGACTCGGCTTCCTATGGATAAAGGATAAAAGCCTAGTGGGGTCTCCCTATATACTCGACGGTACGTGGGAGCGCAGTCCGTATTAGACCACTATCGAGTCACAGAAGGAGGAATCACCCAACCTAATGTGAAACAACAGTGACTATGTTTTAAGACGCCGGAACACGTCTCTAACCTAGACCTCTAAATATTTGCGTTTAGTTCCAATGCGTTTTTAGATTCATTTGGTTCATTTTACAGTTGATCTTGAGATTAAGTTTCGATTTCAAGCTCTATCGTATGTTCGCTCACAATTACTTAGATGCAATCTATATGCAAAAGAATTTCGTTTCGTTCGATGAATTCTAGCTACGAGAGAGCAAAGAATTTTTTAAACCAAACCAAAACGAATACAAACAAACAAGTAGCTAAATGCAACTAAAGCGAGGAAAGGAAACTTTTCTTTTGAAAATGCAATTCAACGAAATGTTCTTTTCCTTTTCGAATTTTAAAGCAAGCTACTAATTTGATTTCTTTTCATTGGCATAAAACACCTAAAGGAATTTGGAGGAACCTGAACACCAAGTAAACTACTTAATGAGCACACAAAGTTCCCAAAACACTCAACCAAAGTTTCGAAATCAAAAGAAAACAAAGCAATGCACGAGCTATGTGATCTAAGCTCTGCAAAACAAGCAAGGATCGCAAGCAAGGAGGAAGCGAAAAAGACCACTTGGAAGCACAATCCAACACACTCTGACAATCACTGAACAAATGCGAAAACGAGTCTAGAACGAGCTGGTCAATCAAGCAAACAGAGATCCTCACGGGAGGCTTGACACACACACGGCCACTAGATGTCCTAGGGTTCAGAGTGTGAAATCAATAGAGAAAAGCAAACATCCGACGGACCAGAGCCACACCCAGTCAATTAGAGACTCAACACAATCCAACAATTGCAAAAGTAAGGATGAAAACACGAACCAAGCAGCGAGAAGGGAAGGTGTTTGCAAACTCAAAACCGAGCAAAACGAAACCCTATGGAGCTGAGCTCCGTAATCAAACAGTTCAAAGTTCAGACAGTGAAAAACAAGTCATTAGACAAGTGGAGAGAAGAAGGGAAAGTCACAGCAAGAGGTTCAGGAGGCCAATTTGGTCAAAAATGAGTTTTTCAGGCTCAGCGCGGGTAGCCTTCAGCAACTTGGCGCTGACAGGGGGAGGCCTTCAGCAACTTTGCGACGTCAGCGCGGAAAGACAGGGAAAAAGCGCGCTGTCTCGAAAAAACGAGGTCAGCGCGGATATAAGGCACACAGACGCGATGACCGAAATCACAAAGAAGAGGGGGCGCGATGTCAGCGCGGAAGAACACGAATAAAGCGCGCTGCCCTTGAAAACGAGGTCAGCGCGGCTGTTAGACGTACAGGCGCGATGAAGAGAAAACCAAAGAACGGGGTCGCGATGTCAGCGCGACTGTTCCGAAATAAAACGCGCTGAGAGCAAAAAACAAGGAAAGCCAAAATAAAAACTTCCCAAACCAAAGGCAGGAGCTTTTCAATAATAAAGATGCTTTCCAGAAACACCCAGAAAGTTCATAAGCAACAAAGACAATCCCAAAAACTCGAAAAGAGGTCAATCAAAACCAACACAAAAGTGGACTCAAGAGACAATAAGGCAGATCCCCAGTGGAGTCGCCAAATTGTTGGAGAGGTAAATCCCCTCTACGGATAGAGGCGATCCCTACTAGCCCAATAGGGGTCTAGCAACAATCACACAATGCTGCCACGCATGTTCCTAGTTACAATTAAACAAGAAGTAAAGAGCACCTACTTGGATTCCTGCGCTGTCGTTTGACGAAGAGATGTTTCCTTCGCTCCTTCGCTTCAGCTGGTCACAGTCCTCCGTGATCCCCGCGAACGGACACCTGCACACGCGAAGAGAAAGCAAACACAAGCGTGAAATCTAGTAAAAGTAACTATATGCCAGTCAGAAAAGACATAATTCACATTTATCCATTGCATAAACAAACGAGAATGGAACAATAATAGCAGTCATCTATTATTAATCAGAATAGAGAAGAGTACAACCAAATGTTCTGACGTCGATAAACTTCTCAGGAGGGATCAGTCAGCATGTATCTCAAGCATTCACCTTTGAGGATGGTTCTCCCAAGACAAACAACTCTCTCTCTCTCACACAAATGTCACAAACAAACTTCCCCAAGCAATCAATCACTTCCACACCTAACACACCAAACCTATAGCAGCAATCTGAGCACTACAAGCTCTGTACAATCCAAGCTAAGTCTAACTAGTTCCAACTAGCTGCTCATGGTAATGGTGGAAGTTTATATAGGAGAAGGAGTCTCCTAAAAAGGTGGAAGGATGAGCTTATCTTCAAGGGAAGTAGTTGCAAAGGGTCGAACAGACATGCCATAGAAGGGAGTCGACATTCACAAAGCTAACAACCAAGCCTGGAGAGATCTGGAAGGCTGGTTGTTCGAACAAATTCGCCCAAACTGTATCAGCGCGGATTATAGGGAGACTGCCGCGATGTCAGCACATATCAATAACTGAACAAGTCATGTCAGCGCGGAAGAACACGGGAAAGGCGCGCTGTGCATCATCGCGGAAAAGTGATGTTCTTCCGCGATGGCAGCGCACGGAATACACTGGGAGGCGCTTGTCATCGCGGTTATTTTAGGAACAGACGCGCTGATGCACAAAACTTTGGAAAAATGGGTTTTTAAGCCAGTTCAGGGATCAAACACTTAGTGATTGTGACTTCTGGACACAACAGGGTGACTGACAGGAAGGCAGTGATTAATTACTGTGTAACACTAGTTTTTTGCCACTTTTTTGCATTTTTATCCAAAACTAAGCCACCTCTAAAAAATATGGGCAAATTGGTTTTTATAGGATGTCAAGACCTTTCCAAAAATTTATACCTTTCCTCAAATGGAGGCATGGGGAAAAAGCACAGCGCCTTGCAGTTGAATATCTGAACTTAGACCAAAATTTGCCAAAAAACTCAAAATGCTCAAAATTTGCTCAAAATTGGAGGGAAGGTGTAAAAATAGGTTTTCTATAGGTTCATTGATGCTTCAGCAAGAATCTCCGAGTTTCCCTCATCCTTTTGGTCCTTTTTTGCCTCCTTGAGCTTGTTTTCAAGTTATTTTAGTTTGACATTGGCAATCATGTTTTGAGCTTGATAGTGATGCGCCATGTGTCTGAGCAATTGATTGTCTTTGTTTGCCTTCTCAAGGAGCTTCTACAAGTGTCCATTCACCTTATTAAGCCAATATTCTTTATCTTGATGGACCGCTAGGGCAATCCTTTCTTCTAGGTCAAGGTCTTCATTAAGAAACATTTGTTTTTGTTCCTCTTGCAAAGCTTTCTTGAGGCCTCTTGTTCTTGGTCTTTTCCTTTTTCCTCTCACCTCTGATGCTTCAGGCTTGCTTGATGTCATTATCTCCTTACCTTTTCCGACTTGCTGTATTAACTTAGCTTTTTCCTTTTCTAGGATCAACTCTTTTTCTTTGAGTTGACTGTTTTCATGTTCGAGGAATGATATAACATACTTTGCCCTTTCCATATTTATCACCAACTCCTTGATTTGGTAGTCTTTGTCCCTGATAGTATGTCTCATGCTTGTGGTTTTATCCTCAGCCTATGGATCAATTAGTTCAAACTCATGCTCCACTGTGTCATTATCCTTTGCCGTCGTTTCCTACTTTGTCGATGAAGAAGGCTTGGTCCATTTTTGTTTGTGAGAAGAAAACACAAGCCTCTGCCCTTTCTTATACACTTTCGTCACCTTAGGTTTGGGTAGCTAAGTCTTCTCCATTGTTTTGCTAGATGACCCCATCTCAGTTTGTTGTCACTTGGAAACTAAGATTTTGAATTTTCCTCATGCCATTTTAAAGTTGTTTCTAAAAAGGCTTCCCAAGCCATACCTCTCTCTGCCAGTTGGTGAAGGACAATGGTTTTGATGAGATTGTGATGGAACAAGCTTGGGGAGTGTTCTTTATACTTTGATTTTATCTTTTCAGACATTTTTGAAATGCTCCTGAATAGGTAATTACACATGATGAGTGGCTTTTTAGATGTGAAGTGCATCAAGAGGCGAATATGATAGGCATACAACCTAGAGAATCTACCTTCACAGGTAAAGAACCTCATGATAGTTTTCATTAAAGGGGCATATTTCTCTAGTAAATATCTAAAAGGCATGAGGTGAATATGTGTATCTCTATATGGCATCTTTAAGAAGGGCTTGTAATTTTCAAGATCTAGACTCATTCCTTTAAACCAATATTCTCCATTGTCTGGTAAACTAGTTGCAAGTGAGATGGAGGTCACCGAGAAACTAAAATCAATACCAGCAATGACAACAGTCTCTCCTTTTAGTTGTGTTGCTACCCAATCTGTTAGTTGCTCATAAAACCCTGCCTCACTTACCTTAGGAAATTTTGACAAAATGGTGGGAGAGGTTTTAGGAAAGATGAGATGACTTTGAGCACTGACGAGAATGAGTGAGGAAAATAGTGAAAATATGTTGTTTCTTGCAAGAGGTTTATGATGAAATTTGCCAAAAAGAACTCTAGGGATGAGCTAAGGTTTTTCTTTTTTCAGTGTTTAAACGCTGTTTGGAGGTGGTTGAACTGGTCAAAATGACTCATCAAACATGTATGTAGGTGTAGGATATCAATTTACATGTTTTGGGGATAAAAAATTATGATGGCCATTTTTACCCTAGCATTTCCTATGCAAAATTTGCTACAAACCCTAACTTGAAAACTTATTGACATGGAATGAAATTGGGAAAGCAAAAGATAGAGGGTGATGGTGTACTTACCTATTCCTTTGCTTAGAAGATAGTTAAACCAAGCTTGCAAGAAAAAAATTGAATTTTGGGAGAATTGTGGTGAGTTTTGGGGCACTCTATCCCACGCGTAGTGCAGTTCACAGAAGAGAAGCGCATATCTCCTAAGTGCAACGCAGTGTATCTATGCACAGTGCCTTCAAATTTTTGCTATTTTCTCCTAGGAAAGAAAGTTTTTTACTTTTTTGGGTGAGTGAGCTTGATGGTAAGGAGTGAATAAGATATGAATGAAAGAGTTATGGGGCTTTTAGAGTTTATATAGGGAAAATTTCCTCACTTTTTTCAAAAGGAAAAGAAACCCACCCTCCTTTAGGAACTGATTTTCCTTTTATGAAGACAGATTTTACTTTTATCATTGCAAAAAGCGATTTTGCTTTCCTGAGTGCTAGAGCTTCCTTTTCTGAAACCTTTGATGTCATGATAATATGAGGAGTGTGTGGATAATCATGATCATTTCTTCAATAGTTGCTTTGTCATGTTTGACTTATTGCTAGTATTTTTTCTATGGAAATGATGAACCGTGGAGACCCTAGTGACCTAATGGATGGCCTAAGACCTAATGGAATGATGATGATGACTGATCCATTTTCATTGTGAAACCTTCATAAAGTGTGATAAGTGACCAGCGTCAATGAATTTTCAAATGAAGACTTCATCTTTGGAATGACCATACAATGAAAAAATTTGTTGTGTAAACCTAGTAACAGAAAAATTTGATGGTGAAAGCCTAAAAAAACATGGTAAAAGCATTTTTTGATCCAAGTGATAGGCTAACAAGACTGACACTAACATTGGCTCCAACTGGGGGTGGTAGCTCCTTGGAGGTGTCAAGAACACCATAGATCAAGTAGCCTTATTCATTTGGGCAATGGAGTCAACATGCATAAAAACTAATTTTTTGACTTGAGACTGACTGACCTTTTGACATGACAAAAGAACTGAATAAAAAAATGAAAACAATACTTAATGAAAGAGCCTTAGGGCCTTCACTTCGGGCTTCAAACTCTGATGATAGCTATCTAAAATGCTAGAAGTAAAATACACACCAGTCTGTACATTGATGATGACCTTTTAGGATTTTAAACATGGTAGTGCTTGAGAAGCCTACCATTGGTCGCCCCTCCTGGATAATATTTTCCATCCATTTCTTCCAACAAGAAAGTATTCTTTCCTCTGAAAGCAGAAATTTTGTATGGTCCCTTCCATAAGTTCTCAAACTTGCCATGTTTTCCTTTGTCTTCATTTCTAGCATCCTACTGAACGACTACATCTCCCAAATTGAAATTGTCTTCCTTGGTTTTGCGGTCATAAAACTTTTTGATCTTTTCTTGGAGTTTGGATGTGTTTTGAAAAATTCTTCTCTTTTCTGTTGTAAATGAATGATCTGGTTTATTCTCCTTTGTATGTCATTAGTTTCACTATCAAATTCCTGTAGGATTTTAAATACTGGAACAACAAGAGATGAAGGAAATACTGTGTCAACTCCAGATACCAACTGGAAAGGAGACATACCTATTGACTTTTTGGTTCTGACCCTGTCCGCCCATAAGGCATTGATGAGTTTTTTACGCCAATTCTTCTTCTTCACCTCCATGACCTTTTTGATGATGTTAACCAAAGATTTGTTGGAAGATTTATCAAGGTCCTTCCCCTGCGGATGATAAGCAGTAGAATGTCCTAGCACAATATGATATTTGGCACAGAAATCCACCATTCTTTTTATTTAAAAGCAACAACATTGTCTGTTAATATTTTCTATGGGAAACCAAATCTAGAAAAAATATTAGACTGTAGAAATTGAATGATGACAGAATCAATAGCTTGCCTAGTTGGGATAGCTTCAATCCACTTTATAAAGTAATTGATGGCTGTTAATATCCATTTTTTTGTGTGCTGAAGATGAAGGATAGATTTCACCAATGAAATGAAGACCCCACTACTGGAAAGGAGCTGAAATCAAAATTGGTTGTAGTGGTAATGGAAAAAGTTTCCTCTTTCCTTGAAAAATTGACATTCATGGCAGCTCATGACTATTTTGTATGTATCAGAAAAGAGGGTGGGCCAATAGAAACTAGCTCTTAAGATCTTGTTTGTTGTAGTTTTCCAAAAATGATGACAACCACAATATCCTTTATGAAAATCCTTCATTATATCTTTAGCTTCAATTTCTATCAAAAAATTCAGCAGCACACCTCCAGGATCTTTCCAAAATAAAACACCATCTAGAATACAATATTTTGAAGCTTTGAGTTTCAGTGACCTAACTTTACCTTTGGGGACTTTTGAAGGAGGATTCAAGTGTTGCAGGACATAGACAATGTCAGAGTACCAAGGTGAGGACATGAGCATATCGGAAACCTGTAGGAAAGGGTCATTTTCTTGTGGTTCTTTTGATAGTGCAACCATAAAATTAATATCCAGTGCATGTAGATTTGATTCTGCCATAAGTTTGGCTAACCCTTATCCTTTTATGAGCTTTGTAGGTTTTATCTCCAAGTCATATTCCAGCATTGCTGCAATCCACTTTCCTCTTCTGCCTTCAGGATCTGTTTGCACAAGAATTTCTTTTACCACTATAGTAGGGACATAAGCAATGGTATGTGAATGTAGAATATAAACTCGGAAATCCTTGAGGTCTTTTATCAATGCCAATGCCTATTTCTAAATGATATTATATCTCAATGTTGCAGCTCTTATAGTGCAACTAAAAAATGCTATAGGCTGCTCATTTTTTTGATATTTTTCTCTACATTAGGATTGCTGCTAATGTGTGCTCAAAAGCAAAAGAAAACATGATGAAATCTGAGGTATAATCTGGGCTAATCAAAATAGGTGTAGTAGGTACTGCAAATTTTACCGCATGAAATGATTTCTTAGCCTCCAAATACCACTTTACCTCGCTGTGCTTTTTCAACATATTTGTCATTTCTTTCAAGTTATTAGCTAGATTGGGAATAAATCTCCTCAAAAAAATAATTTTCCCATTGAACGACTGAATATCTTTCTTGTCCATAGGGAAGTATAATTGCTGAATAACCTCCACTCTGGTAGGATCAACATGGATGGCATCTTTAGAGATGATGTGTCCTAGTAGCTTACCTTCTTCCATGGCGAACAACAATCCTTAAGTGATGCAAGTGATCTTTATCAGATTTTGAAAATACTGCTAGATCATCTAGATAGATAACCAGAAATACAACTTTTTCATTTGCAAGTGCTATGCCCATAGCCTGTTGAAAGGTAGCTCCTGCATTCTTCAACCTAAAAGGCATCTTGGCATACATGAATATACCCCATGGCGTTGTGAAGGCTGTCTTGAGCTGATCGTCTTTGTGTAGTAGAATTTGATTGTACCTAGAGTATCCATCAAGCAGTGACATCCTAGAGGATTCGACCAAATTCTGAAGTATGTGGTCCATCTTAGGTAGGGGATAATTGTCTTTCAGAGACACCTTATTGAGATTTATGAAATCAATACATAGAAAAATTTCCCCGGTCTTCTTCGTCACAGGTACTAGATTAGACATCCATTTAGAAAACTGAATGGGAACTATTATTCCAGACTTATAAAGTCTATTTACCTATTTGTCTATTGATGGTAGCAACTTGGGATTGATTCTTCTCGATTTTTGGCAAAATTGCTTCTAATCAGGCTTTATATGAATGATGTGCTGAATGATACTCTTATCATAAAATTTCAGATCTGAGTAATCCCAAGCAAATGCATCAGCAAATTCCTTCATTAAAGACATGTACTTACCCTTCGTTTTAGGAGATAAAGACTTTGATAGTTTGACCAATTTAGGATTTTCAGTTGTGCCAATGTTTACATCTTCTACTCCCTTTTCTGTAGGAACCATGTTGGGCTTCTTGGCGGCATCATCCCTGTCTAATAAATATTCCAAAGGCACTAAGCCTCTTCAAATGTTTTTGTCCTTGAGCTGTAATAGTTCAGTGTCAGCTGAATGAATGTGGGGATCATCAAAGTTGTATGCATCATCAATGTGAGAATTCTAAAATTCTCCTTCCAATTGCAGAAAGCTATTTATCTGCTTATCATCACCAAACACTTGCCAAAACCTCATGTTATTTGGGACAGCTGGGCAATGCTTAACATGGATGGAGTACTTATGATTAGGATGAATAGGGATCTTGACCATACTTGTTGCAGTGGCGAGTGAATCAGCTATGACATTTTGAGTTCTAGGAATAAGAGATAATGTATATTCTAATTTTTTTTGGGAATATCAAGTACAACATTGCGATAAGCTCTCATTCTTGGGTGTTTGGCCTAGTATTCCTCTTTGACTTGCTTGATCACTAATTTGGAGTCACCATAAACATAAATCTTTTTTGCTCCCAACTTTTTCAAAATTTTGAGGCCAACAATCAATGCCTCATACTTCGCCTCATTGTTTGAACATTCAAAAGCTAAATTGTAAGAGCTCATTCTCACATTTTGAGGGATTTTGTTTGTCTGATGTAATGGACCATGTATCCAAACATCAATTATTTCTCCTTCTCTTCCTGATGCACCATCGAATTCCTGGTGCACCATCGAACTCCATGGTCCAGAGACCATTTTCTTCATCCAAAAAAAAATAAAATTCTGAAGACTGAATTTTTTTATTTTTATGATTTTGAATGGCTAGCTCAAAACTTTATATTTTTTGCACTATTCTTTGAATCTCCTTAATAGGATTTGCAGGCTGTCTACATTCCTCACCAACCTCTTTACCTTCTGTTGTAATAGTTTCATGTATGCTACCTATTAGGTTGGGAACTTCTGAAATTTCCACTAACTGACTTTCATCATCAATAGAATTCATATCACTAAACAAAATGAAAGAGTCAAGATCAATATGAATAGCATGTATAGGATGATTGACTGGCTTCTCCTTACTATTGATTATAAATTTCATCTTGTTTTCTCTATAAAGTTACCAGATCTATCCAAAAACAGGGATAGTGGCGTATGAAAAGTAAAGCTGAAGAGTGCCCTTTAATTTTGCTCCCCAAGATCTTGAAAGCAACATGCCAAACCTAGGAGGAATATCAGCAACTACAACATCCATAAGTACATTTTTTTCCAGGATTTGGTCTAAGGACACTACCAAGTCTTTAATGAGGCCAAGGCATTTCACTCTTCCAGAATCAAAAGAATAAAGATCATGGTAAGGTCGGGTGATGTTCAATCCTAGTTTATCAATGATGGCTTTAGGCATCAGATTATGAGAGGCACCAGAGTCTAGCATAGCATTATGAAGGATAGAGTCATGAAGTTTAAGACTCAGATAAAAAGGAGGAATTTCACTATCTTCGGGAGATCCTTCTAAGGCTATACTAAAAGGATTGTTGGCTCATCATCAGCTACATTAACTGTATCAGACATCTGATCAACCCTAAGCATTTTTGCAATCTGAAGTTTATATTTGTCATTCCTTACCAATTCAGTGAGGGGGATAGCTGTTTTCAATTTAGAAATTTAATTTTCCAAACTAAAAAGATTAGATTGCTTTTCTACCTCTTTTGAAGCGATGTCCTTCCTTTCATTTTGGCCTTTAGCTTAAGGTTCCTTCCTTTGGCTTTCAGTTTGCAATTCTTTATCCTTCCTCACATTGCTAGTGGAGGCTTCATTGGTTCTATCCTGATTCAGTATGACAATATATTTGTCTTTATTCTGGCCTGCAGGAGTGGTTTCTTTGCTTGGTGCATCCTTTTGTAAATTTTGTCTTTTCTGAGTTAGAGTAACAGGTACATTTCTATTCCTTAAATTGTACCACTTTTGGAGATGACTAAGGGAATTATGATATCCTCTTTGGTACTCTTCAGTCCTATTAGCCCATAGATCTTTGCTTGTGAGCACAAATTACTGATCATTAAGTATGAGAGAGTCTTCAGAAAACTGATCTTCCTCTATTAGGAAAGTAGGCAGTTCATCTTCTTGAAAGAAGTGATTTTCTTCTACAATTTCTTCTTCATCTTCTTCCTGACCTTCAGTGTAGTTTTGCTTAAATGGAGCTCTTACTTGACTTTGAGGATCTTGATTTCACTACTTTTTCTATCGATTTCTACACTGTTGTTGTTGTCAGTGAAAGTTAGTATTCCTCACTCACGGTTTAGCTTGTCGATCAGTTATGGATATTCTATCCATCATCCTCTCCATAGTTTTTATCAGACTATCAAGCTTTGCATCAGAATATGATGCAGGCTCTTCTCTGAAGACAACTTTATTCTCTGCCCTCTTTGGCTTTGATTTTGACTTCTTAATGATCAAATTGGCTTCAACATTGATTCCATTCCTTTGCATCTCTTCAAGAGTAGTTGGGTCTCTTTCTTTGAGCTGGTAGGCCATATCTAGATCGAAAGCATCAAGATAATGAAGAAGAGACAAACTAGGAGGAGGTTACATATCATCAGGTATATAATTGTACACTGTATTAAACCTCGATGTGAATTCTTGAACTACTTCATTGGGGGTTCCTTTTAATTGAATTATACTTAGCCAATATCTGTAATGGATTTTTCTTCTCTTGCGAATGAGGTAGAAATAATTCAATCAATCTTTGAGAACTATTAATAGAATTTGCAGCCATACTTAGAAACCATTTCTTAACATCTCCTAAGAAACTCTGAGCAATAATACTCATTTTGGCATTCTCCTCATCAATTTCTTCTAAATCAATGAATTCTATTAACTTGTCAACGTGTCGCTAAGCTATAATTTCTGCACTTCCGTCAAACAAAGGAAGTCTTTGACCATAGTTCTGAGGCAAAGCAATAAGTTGAGTAGGCAGTAAAAGAGGCGCAAATCTTGCCATGACTGCTGGAGAAAGTGAAGGTGTTACAATGGATTGTGGAAATAAGGGTGGTGATGCTGATGAGGATGTTGGAACTACTGAAATGAGTTGTGGAGGCAAGGATGGAACGAATAGGGGAGGTAGAAAAGATGATGAAATTGAAGCTTTAGGAGATGTGGTAGATGAGCTTGGAGGTGAAAAATAGGATGAAGCTATGGCTAGGTATTCAAGGCGGTATTAAACAAAATATTTTTCTATAGTGATCTGGAGTTGGTCAGCAAGGCTTTGAAGCTTATCAAAATTTAACCACAGTTCATGATTAGTCTTAGAAGACAAATATTCTGAAGAAAAAGAGTGAGTTTCAATCTTTAAAGGTTCTAATGTTATATAAGAGATAAAGGAGTCAGATTTGGACGTTGTAAGTGATAATTCTATTTGGTCTTCAAATGGAATTTTCTCAAAGGTGAATAGGTGTTTAGGCAGAGAAGTTGTTCTTTTAATTTTACGAACTGCACTTTTAGTAATAGGTAGTCTAAGTTTTCTGAGTAGTATTTTAGGGTCTTCAACAATGAAGGGTGGATTTGGGTAAGGATTTGACCTGGTATGCCTTTTGGAAGCCAGAATGTATACACTCTAAACTGATGAGATTTATGAATTCAGCCTATCTTCGAATACTGGAAACTGGGAGGTACAGAACTAGTTCTTTGAAATCTCTTAGATATTTCCCAGGAATAATTTAACAGTCGTTCCCTAGCAGTGGTGCCAAAAATGTCAGTCCTTACAATCTCCTAGGCTGAAAAGGAAATCGATAAGGGTAACCTAAAACCACTCCAGCTCAGTAGTTAGCCCTACTAAGCATGAGAGGGATCTCTCTAAGTTTCTTATCAGTGATATGACTTTAAATTAAATGGATTTTAGACTAGATATGAGTATTTGTTTTTTTTTGTTAGGATATTCCGACACATAGGAAATAGTTAAGTATAACTTGGTCTAGTATAGAGTTAGGTAAAGCATGTTTCTTTACTATGTACATTTTGTAACACACAATCCGACGGTCGCGATATGTAGTGATCCGACGGTTCATTCTCTCCTCGGTATTACCGACACTTGATCCGTGGCTTAACACCCGATTGGTCCATGATCTCTATTTAAAGAGCATGGAGGGTCATTTGTAGGTCAACTGTCCATGAGAGAAGCTTATGTAAATTTTCATTCTTTTATTAATAAATTGCCTGAAGTGGCCACGTTGGCTCAGGCCGTGGACTATTTCCCTCTTTGAGGGTTTTAACCATGTCAAAAGTACTGGTGTATTGATCTGTGATATGTTTGTGAGCGGTTTCCTTTGGTGCTCTGTCTGAGGAACTTAACTTGTAAATTCCTACATGGTATTGTAGCTATTTGAGGGCCGCGTCTGTTGGTGATCCAAATCTAAAGCCGGTAGAACTGCATCTGATGCAGGAGCATCAAGGGCGTTTTTTTATTTTGTAAATATGTTAAAAGGGGGGTGTGTTGATTTTTGATATTTTATTAAATTAATTTGAGTAAAATAGGAAAATGTGAGGATCTATTGTAAATATCTTTTTGTTCAATAAAAGGATATGAGGGAATTTAATTAGTGGAAGGATCTTAGGGATAAAGAGCTATCCTTTAGGGATGTTGAGAGATTTAGGGGTTGTTGAGGAATTAAAGAGATTTAGCATTTAATTTAATGATATTTTTAAATTGTATAAACAGAAGAAGTTTTGGAGAAAAAAAAGATAGAATAGGAGTGAGTGAGGGAGTGTGAGAGGTTTTTTTGGAAAGCCTTCAGCAGTTTGTAAGGGCCATCAGTGTCGAAGATCAGGCCAAAAATAAGTTTGTAAGTATTCTCCTTTTGTTTTTATGTAAACGGTGTTTCAAATGTATATATATATCATTGATTAAATGAAGAAGGCGTTGATTAAATGAGGAAGGCGTAGAATTGGTTCTGACTTGGATTGTTCCTGAGTTCACTGGTTTTATATATGGATTTGAGCAAATAATTACAATCTTGAATTCCAGCGTTATCTATTAATCTGCATTAAATAGATTGGAGAGGCAGATGTAAAATCTCTGTGGATCGATCCCTGGAAAACCAAATTTTGTAGGAGTGAATGGCAATTGAATGTTGACAGGAGGCGCTTTTGCATAACTGTTAAAAGTCTGTATACTTGTCTTCAAACCAAACTGGTTCTGTTATAGCGTATATCCATCTGCTCATATAAGTCCACCGTATATCCATCTGCACATATAATCATTCAATGCCTCGTCCTCAATGAAACACTTTGATAACGAGTTCTGCGCTGATTTATAGTTGATGGTGCTTTTATGCGGCATCATAGAGACCATTTAGTGAGGCGTGACTTGATAGAGGAACCAACTGGACTATTAATTTGAAGAGAATCTTATTCTTCGAGGGAACATGCATGTGATAAGTAACCGGAATTAGTGGGGAAATTGGGGAGTTGGCTCCCTTTAACATTCTTGTTTTTATCCAAACAGCGTGTCAACCAATAAGTCCTGCGTTGAATTCTGGGTTCCACAATACTAAATGCCGAGTTAAATTGCAAGTATGCAGATCTGATAATGGTGATTTGAATCGATCGACGCTGAAAAGAACAGCGCAAGTCTATAGACTGCTCAGTACACCATCGTGGGCTACTGCAAATAGATAAATGTTATTTTTTAACTTCTTTTTCTTCTGAAATCGCTGCGGATATGCTTTGGGATTCTATCATAAAGCCCTTGCAGAAATCGCTTCGGATATGCTTTCGAATCTACTGCGACATGGGCTTTTGAAGATTGTTGAGAATATAAGCTTTCCCAATTTACGTGCAATGGTGGTTATGAAGATCCTGTTGTCAACCTCAATGGATCGATCTTGCATAAATTCATGTGTATTGTGAGAAATCAGACATGAGTAGGGCTATTTTTCAAGCACGTATTGGTTGGTGATCCAGTTTGATAGCATTCGAGTATCTAAGAATTAGTTCGCGGATGAAATTTCATCGCCAAGCTGAATCATGTGGCCAATTGCGAGTTGACTCAATTTGCCAAGGAATTGATTTTGCGATTGAAGGGATGCCAACTATGGAGTGAAGTGTGATCTTTGGGTATGGATTGAAGACCGAGTCATTTGGGGAAAACTGCGCAACACACAGATACATATCTCATCCTATGGTTTGGGACGCTTGATCAGATATCAATAGCTCCAAAGATGGGGTGGGATAAGTCTATCATTTGGTTGCTGTTTGCATGTGATAGCTGTTACGCAAACATGATATAATGCCAGAGAATACGACTGTTGATAGAACATAGTGGTGCAGGCACAAACAGACACATACAGCTATGATGCTTCTTCTTTCTGGTGATTCCAGTGATGGATATCTCTTTGTTCCGAAGGCTATTGAAGCCACACAAAGTGCTCTAGAGAATAATACAGTCATCTGGGCAATTTTATCTACAGCAATTAGAAGGTTCTGATTAAATGAGTCGCATATGCCTAATGGTTAATACTTGAAGCGGAATCTGGACCGAGAGTAGCTGGATGCGAACAACAAAACTGTGTATCTGTCGGCGTCGAAGAACCTGTAATTCTGTGCCTGGTCTGGTGATTGCGAGTTGCATTTGTGTTGATCCAATTGTATAACATAACAGAGGTCGAAATCAGAAATTGGAAGCATATATATAACCGGAGATGAATACATACAGGTAATTCTGTTTCTTGTGTGGACTGCGAGTTATGCTGTCTGTATGAGTTGACCGAATCCGAGTATATGTATATGTTAATAAACTGTGAATATTAGTTATTATATGCTGCGTATATTTGGTTACTGTGGAAGTATATAGAAATGGATGCGTAGGTTTCATTGGAGGACGGAGTTGGAGTTTGAAATTGCTGAGTGATAAGGAAAAAGGCTGAGATGCATGGTTGGCATAACAAAGTATTGAAGATCCTGGTTTATGCGGGTTGAGGCCTGCATCATTTTTTGGTATCAGAGCTGGAATAGCTCTGTTTGAAGGATGAATTTTTTTTTTACTAATTACATGTGATAAGATCAGATTTTGAGACTGATGAATTTTGCAGCACAGAGATGCCGTGCACGTGGGAGATGAAGCGAGATCAATAGGATCTTGAAGGTGAAATGATTTTTTTTTTCTGATTTGAAATTGTGATGAGAGTTTATGGTTGTAGAGAAGATGGCATTGAACCTGGCATTCAGCTAAAGGCTGGATAAGGAGGACAATTGCAGTGTCCTGAAGAAGAACGTGAGTTGAAGAGACAGCCTAGAGAGTGAGCAGAGGAGAATGCTCAAAGAGGTTCCAGAGGCAGTGAACCAGTGCTTACCAAAATATCGAGTGAGGAGGGCTTGGTGAGGTAAGTGGCAACAGAAGAGATTGTTGTCATAGAGGCTAGTACAACTCATAGTGAGTGAACAAATCATGGAGAAAGTGATCATGGAGGATCAAAGAAGAGGTTCAGAGGAATGCCACAGTGATGAGATGACTGCAAAAGTCAGAGAAAGAGAGATTGCAGGAATGAAAGTGCAATTGCAGGTACTAGAGGAATGGCTGCAAGAGCAGGAAAACCAGAATAGAGGATGGATCTTTCCACCGAAGGGAAAGAAAGTGAAGTGGCAGAGGCTACAACAGAAAAAAGATCGACAGATAAATATGCAGTTGACAGAAGAGCTGAGAAAGCTCGAGCAGATGATGGATGTGCAATTGAGATGTGAAGAACTCAGAGCAGCTGAGTTGGAAGAGGAGGAGATCATTGATGATTTCTTGAATTATTGGGTAGATCGAGATCAGCTAGATAATGTGAACTCTTGTGTTTTTATAGCTGACAGTTGTGATGTGATTACAGGTTTTGTTGAAGAGGAAGTTCATGTGAATGAAGAAGATGATCAGCTGGAAGAGCTGGTATATGAACCGACGATTAAAGCTGTTGAGACTTGTAGTTTTCAAACTGACAAGTTGTGTATGAATGCAGGGACTGTAAGTGATGGTGATGTTATGCTTCAGCAATGCTACAGGGAAATTGCATTGCTAGAATATTTGTTGAAAAATTCGGAGTATGATGTGGGAGAAAGACTGGTTGACAGTCTTGAGAATTCTTCAGAGGATTCTTTGGGCAAAGAGAATCAGCATAGTGATGTGTTGATAGTGGAGGAGAATTCAGAACAGCATAATGAAGTGCTGGCAAAGGAGGACAAGGCACTGATGCCTTCTGATTTTTATTCTAACAAGTGTTTTGTGAATGCAGGTATTGTTGCAGAACATTTGACTCAGTTGAGCAGTCAAATGAAGGAAGAAGAAGTTTTCTGTTCTAGAAAACAAGAGGGTATGGACGATTGGGTGGCAGTGAAGACTGAACAAGTCAGAACAGAAACAAGAAAAGAAGTAAGAAGACAGCAAGTGACAGCACAGATAGAGAAAGTAAAAACTGAGCAAGCCGTCTTAGCTCAGCAGACAGCAAGAAATCAACAGCCGGGAGATTTATTGGACCGAGAGATTGAAAGTATTAGAAGATTGATGACAAAAGAATACCGGAAGAGACCAGCAGCAAGAAAGAAAAGGAAAAACAACAAGAGAAAGATAGCGAAGGATTGCAAGAGCAAAGCAAGTGGAGCACTACAGCACAAAATATGGAAACCTGGAAGACAACAGCAGATAAAAACAACAGTGAAGCAATTGACAAGCATGGGAAGATTACAAAATAAAATTTGGGATCCAGGAGGAGATATCCAGACTTATGACCAGGTGGTCTTGAACTTTCTTACATGGGAGTCTGATGCAGGAGCATCAAGGGCGTTTTTTTATTTTGTAAATATGTTAAAAGGGGGGTGTGTTGATTTTTGATATTTTATTAAATTAATTTGAGTAAAATAGGAAAATGTGAGGATCTATTGTAAATATCTTTTTGTTTAATAAAAGGATATGAGGGAATTTAATTAGTGGAAGGATCTTAGGGATAAAGAGCTATCCTTTAGGGATGTTGAGATATTTAGGGGTTGTTGAGGAATTAAAGAGATTTAGCATTTAATTTAATGATATTTTTAAATTGTATAAACAGAAGAAGTTTTGGAGAAAAAAAAGATAGAATAGGAGTGAGTGAGGGAGTGTGAGAGGTTTTTTTGGAAAGCCTTCAGCAGTTTGTAAGGGCCATCAGTGTCGAAGATCAGGCCAAAAATAAGTTTGTAAGTATTCTCCTTTTGTTTTTATGTAAATGGTGTTTCAAATGTATATATATATCATTGATTAAATGAAGAAGGCGTTGATTAAATGAGGAAGGCGTAGAATTGGTTCTGACTTGGATTGTTCCTGAGTTCACTGGTTTTATATATGGATTTGAGCAAATAATTACAATCTTGAACTCCAGTGTTATCTATTAATCTGCATTAAATAGATTGGAGAGGCAGATGTAAAATCTCTGTGGATCGATCCCTAGAAAACCAAATACTGTAGGAGTGAATGGCAATTGAATGTTGAAAGGAGGCGCTTTTGCATAACTGTTAAAAGTTTGTATACTTGTCTTCAAACCGAACTGGTTCTGTTATAGCGTATATCCATCTGCTCATATAAGTCCACCGTATATCCATCTGCACATATAATCATTCAATGCCTCGTCCTCAATGCAACACTGTGATAACCAGTTCTGCGCTGATTTATAGTTGATGGTGCTTTTATGCGGCATCATAGAGACCATTTAGTGAGGCGTGACTTGATAGAGGAACCAACTGGACTATTAATTTGAAGAGAATCTTATTCTTCAAGGGAACATGCGTGTGATAAGTAACCGGAATTAGTGGGGAAATTGGGGAGTTGGCTCCCTTTAACATTCTTGTTTTTATCCAAATAGTGTGTCAACCAATAAATCCTGCGTTGAATTCTGGGTTCCACAATACTAAATGCCGAGTTAAATTGCAAGTACGCAGATCTGATCATGGCGATTTGAATCGATCGACGCTGAAAAGAACAGCGCAAGTCTATAGACTGCTTAGTACACCATCGTGGGCTACTGCAAATAGATAAATGTTATTTTTTAACTTCTTTTTCTTCTGAAATCGCTGCGGATATGCTTTGGGATTCTATCATAAAGCCCTTGCAGAAATCGCTTCGGATATGCTTTTGAATCTACTGCGACATGGGCTTTTGAAGATTGTTAAGAATATAAGCTTTCCCAATTTACGTGCAATGGTGGTTATGAAGATCCTGTTGTCAACCTCAATGGATCGATCTTGCATAAATTCATGTGTATTGTGCGAAATCAGACATGAGTAGGGCTATTTTTGAAGCACATATTGGTTGGTGATCCAGTTTGATAGCAGTCGAGTATCTAAGAATTAGTTCGCGGATGAAATTTCATCGCCAAGCTAAATCATGTGGCCAATTGCGAGTTGACTCAATTTGCCAAGGAATTGATTTTGCGACTGAAGGGATGCCAACTATGGAGTGAAGTGTGATCTTTGGGTATGGATTGAAGACTGAGTCATTTGGGGAAAACTGCGCAACACACAGATACATATCTCATCCTATGGTTTGGGACGCTTGATCAGATATCAATAGCTCCAAAGATGGGGTGGGATAAGTCTATCATTTGGTTGTTGTTTGCATGTGATAGCTATTACGCAAACATGATATAACGCCAGAGAATACGATTGTTGATAGAACATAGTGGCGCAGGCACAAACAGACACATACAGCTATGATGCTTCTTCTTTCTGGTGATTCCAGTGATGGATATCTCTTTGTTCCGAAGGCTATTGAAGCCACACAAAGTGCTCTAGAGAATAATACAGTCATCTGGGCAATTTTATCTACAACAATTAGAAGGTTCTGATTAAATGAGTCGCATATGCCTGATGGTTAATACTTGAAGCGAAATTTGGACCGAGAGTAGCTGGATGCGAACAACAAACTGTGTATCTGTCGGCGTCGAAGAACCTGTAATTCTGTGCCTGGTCTGGTGATTGCGAGTTGCATTTGTGTTGATCCAATTGTATAACGTAACAGAGGTCGAAATCAGAAATTGGAAGCATATATATAACCGGAGATGAATACATACAAGTAATTTTGTTTCTTGTGTGGACTGCAAGTTATGCTGTCTTTATGAGTTGACCGAATCCGAGTATATGTATATGTTAATAAACTGTGAAGATTAGTTATTATATGCTGCGTATATTTGGTTACTGTGGAAGTATATAGAAATGGATGTGCAGGTTTCATTGGAGGACGGAGTTGGAGTTTGAAATTTCTGAGTGATAAGGAAAAAGGCTGAGATGCATGGTTGGCATAACAAAGTATTGAAGATCCTGGTTTATGCGGGTTGAGGCTTGCATCAGCATCTGACTGTTGTTTCCTAGATCTACTATTTCTGACTACTTTCGGGCTGAGAGGACTGCTCTACTGGGTTGGGAGCATCTGTTCCAATGAGGAACCCCTTTCGTTTCATGCAAAAAGGTTTCCGGTAGCGCTAGCTATGTCATTTTTAAGATCTGGAGGTATATAGTGTTTATTTATAGTTTACAATTATTTTCTCTCTAATTATTTCAGTTTCAGTTTATTTAGCCTTTTTTTATTACTGGATCTATACCTTTCATTTCTGCATATGCTCTTTTCCCCACGACTCTGTGCGATCTGGGCAAATCAGAAACAGAAAGGAAGGATTTTTCTCATGCGTATGCTCTTTTTCGCTGCGGCTTAGTGTGATCTCGGAAAATCAGAAACATTGAGGAAAATATTTAGTTTCCAGCTAAAGCTAACTTCGAGCCGCAAGGTTCGTTTTTTTTGTATGTCCGTGTTGGGTTTTGTGTTTTTTGTTTTTTGTTTTGTAGGTAAAAATAGCTTTCTCAAAGCAAGCATGCAACCCAAAGCTTCAACCCCCCCCCTCTCTCTCTCTCTCTCTCAAACTTTTTCTTTAGCTCACTTGGTCCAAAGCTAATTTATGAGAGTAGAGGTCTTGAGTTCAAGTCTCCTTTTTTGTGGGGGTGGACTTTTCATTTCCACATATTCCCGCACTTCGTCGACATCTTCATCAAATTTTCTTCAAAAAGCCATAACTTCTTCATCCAGAAGCTGTTTCTAGAGCCGTTTTTTTTGAACCAGCCTAATTTTTCAAGATCTTTCCATTGGAACACTTAGTTTTAGCATCTATAGCTTCAGTTTCTATTAAAATGGAAATTCCATGCCAAGTTATTCTTGACAGCACCAACTACTTTCAATGGTGGTCCTACATTGTGGATTTACTTAGAAGTAAAGGTCTCTACAGAATAACCTCAGGCCAAGAAACCAAACCAAAAGATGAAGATAAGGCAGCTAAATCGGAAAATAGGCATGATCAAGCACGTGGGTTGATAGGGATGTCTATTTCTCCAGATCTTAGATTCCATATTGCAGAACTTGATACTCCTGAAGAAGCAATGAAACATATCACTAAAGTTTTTGGAATTAAAAATGAATGTAAAGCCCATCAACTCGAAAATGAGTTGCTTACATTAGACCCCAATAATTTTTCTTGCATTGAATATTTTTTGTCCAAGTTCAAGACCCTTAGACTTCTCTTGGAAGGTGTTAAGGTTAAGAAAGAAGATAGTAGCCTTATCTATTCCATTCTTACTAAGTTGGGACTAGCCTATTCTATGTTTCTTTCCACCTTCCATTCTACAAGAGAAGCCTTCATTTCTCAAGGACAAGCCTACAAGTCCCCTTCCTTTGATTCCTTTTGTGATTCTTTAATAAGAGACAAGAAAAAATCTTACACCTTGGTCTTCTTAATTTTGGAAACTCTTCTAAGAAAGCGTTAGCCACCCAACAACAACCAAATTCAAATAATCCTAAGAAGTTGTATCCTAAAAGGAATGGTCCTAAACCAGACAAGGGTCCTAAGCAATTTCAGCCTCAAAATGAAAAATCATTTCAACAAAATGATAAGACAAATAAAAACAGAGGGAAGAAGACTGATAGACATTGTAACTTTTGTAATCGAGATGGCCACTTAGAATCCAAATGCTTTAAGAAGATGGAAGCCTTGGAAGAAGCAATGAAGAAGCATAATATCCATTTGGAGCACTCTTCAACTTCAACTTCATCTTCAGGAATGAAACTTTCTGCATGTGGTTGTCAAGCATCTCGGTCTGGCTATGCACTAAATGTATCTTCTTCTTCTCATTCTCATGAGTGGCTCATTGATTCTGGAGCTTCTTATCACATGGCCAAAAACAAAGCCATGTTTTCTTCTTTAAATGATTGTAACACCAAAAATATATATGTTGGTGATGATAGATCTCTTAGTGTTGTAGGGACTGGAACTGTTCATATAGACAATGGTCAATTTAATGATGTATTATGTGTTCCAACCTTATCCTGCAACCTTCTATCTGTATATCAGATAACTGATTCAGGTGAAGGTAAAATCGTTGAATTTTCACCTCACGATGTTGTAATTAAGGACCTAAGAGATCCTAGACAGATTTTAGCTACTGGCATTGCTGATGATTCTACAAGGTTGTATAAGTTTCACAAATTTGGGTCATCAAATCTTGCCTCGGTATTTGTTGCTCATAATGATGAAGTGAGCAAACTTTGGAATGAGCGATTTGGTCACTTAAACTATCGCTCTCTTTAGAATCTATGTAAAGAAAATATGGTGACAGGTCTTCCAATGGTATCTTGCAGAGATGGTGTTTGTTCCGGATGTGTACTCGGAAAACATCATCGGGACAGTTTTCAAAAACGTGCCTCTTGGCGTGCCTCAGCCCCTTTACAGCTCGTGCATAGTGATTTATGTGGTCCACTTCCAGTTGTTTCATTCTCTGGCTACAAGTATTTCTTAACTTTCATTGATGATTTCTCCAGATGCACTTGGGTATACTTCTTAAAACTCAAGAGTGAAGTATTTAACATGTTCTTGGCCTTTAAGGCATTTGTTGAAAAACAATCTGGACATCAAATTCTTAAGCTAAGATCTGATAATGGTGGAGAATATGTTAACAAAAAATTCATCAACTTTTGCACGGAGAATGGAATTCAAATGCAACATACTGTTCCATATACTCCACAACAAAATGGTGTAGCTGAAAGGAAGAATCGCACCTTAAAAGAAATGGCTAATTGTATGCTTCAATCTAAAGGACTTAGTCTTAATTATTGGGCAGAAGCAATTAACTGCACAAATTACATAATAAATCGCACTCCTACTAAGGTTTTAAAGAATATCACTCCAAAATAAGCATGGAGCTCAATTAAACCAGATGTAAGTCACTTCCGTGTTTTGGAAGTGAAGCATGGGCCCATATTCCAGATGAGAAACATAAAGCTTTAGAACCTAAGAGTGAAAAATGTATTTTTGTTGGATATTCTGAAGATGTCCAAGGATATAGACTTATTCCACTTAAGTCCAAAAATATTATCATTAGAAGAGATGTAAAGTTTGTTGAAAGTATATCGGCCTACGAGCCTAGTTCAGGAGATGTGCCACCTCTCCCTATCTCTTCTACTTTTGAAAATATTTCTTCTTCAGATGATGAAAGCGAGGATGAAAATCCTCCCCCACCTTCTCAGGATCCTCCTTCAGCTCCTCAGCTTCCAAAATGGGTCCGTGCTACTCGGGATGCAGCAGGTGATCTTGCTGGTGATCCTACAGATCAGCGACATACATGTTCTCAGTTTGATAGAGCCTCTTCTTTACTGGCTCAAGCTTCAGTGAATTATGATCCTAACACCTTTGCAGAAGCTTCAGGCCATCCAGATTGGGAAGCAGCTATGAATGAAGAATATCATTCATTATTTGCAAATGATACATGGGATCTTGTTCCTCTACCAAAGGGACGAAAACTTGTTAGATACAAATGGGTTTACGGAACCAAGAATGGACCAGATGGGAAAGTTGATAAACATAAAGCTCGTCTTGTGGCTAAGGGTTTTTCACAAGTTGAAGGCATTGAATATACTGAAACCTTCTCCCCTGTTGCCAAAATGAACTCTATCCACCTTATTCTTTCTGTTACACTAAAAAATGTCACCATGACTATTTACAGTTAGTATGGCTCTATCAATAGTCATGCTATTGTCCTGGGCAAGTCTTATGCCTCTGCTCTCCATGTCAAACTCCAAAAAGAGAGAAAGTCTTTGTAAATGCGTTTATCTCTGGGTACGCAGGTTCTCTCAACCTTACCTGCGGATACGCACCTAATGTTCACAAAAACTGCGTACTTTTACGCTCTGTATGTAAAGGGGCAGGTGCGTATCCCTATAAAGGTCAAAAAGCGCAAGTTTCACTCCAAAAAGTTACTTGTGGTCATTTCTAGAGGCTTCTAGAAGTATGTTTGACATGTATGAAGCGCCTCCAGATGGTTCATGTACCCCTACCAAAGAGGAACTTATCCCATCAATAAGGGAGCTATCCCATCCAAAGAGGGGATTATCCCATTGATGGTGGACCTGAATAACTTCCTCTTGAGCACTATAAATACAGGCATTGGGCCAGAAGGAGGGGGGTTGAAAGCTAAACATTTCTAAGGGTAGATGCTGCTGGAATTAGGACTCCCATTTAGAAGCTTGTGAGGAGAGATTGCCATCTTTGCTTGTTCTATTTGGAAGTGGGTGAGCTTTGTCAAAGTAAAGGAGAACTCTTGATGGACCCTCGGAGGGACTTGCACATCACCAAGGCTCAGGTTGTAATTGTTCCTTTTGTTTCCTATTAATGCAAATGAGTCCATTCTTCTCAATAACTTGTTATTTATGAGTTGTTTCATGTACTCCTTGGTCTATGTGTTAAATATGTTTTATTTTATGAGATTATCAAGTGCTATTTAATCGTTTGATTGTTAGTGAATGTAGGTTTCGAAGTGAAGGAGGAGCTCATCCGGATCAACGAGGCTGGACTGCTACAACGACGTTGGACTACAGGTAGGATCTAAAAACTTGATTTCTCGTATAGTAAATGCATGTTTAGAGAAGGATTGCTCTTGTTTGTCTTGTTTGTCACTAGAGAGTCTTAGGATCCTAGGGAGGTTGGTTGTGTCCGCACTATCGACGCTTTCCGCCTGACAAAATGGCGACTCTGCTGGGGACTCCATTGATGTGAAAGTCTTTTCCTTTGTATGCAACTTTGATCTGAGAAAAGTCATTTATTTTCTGGTTTTTGGCTCTATGACTTTGTATTTGGGTGGGTTAGCTTAGGGTCAGATTGAATTTAGTTTTTCTTGGCTTTTTCAGTGGTACGCACCCTCTAAGTATTGCACAATGCGTACCTGTACACACTGTTGCTGTGTGCACAGAGCGGGCCCACACCTGTCTTAACAGGTTTCCTGCGTACCCTGCTAAAAATTAAGAAATTTCCATTTTTTACATTTTTCCTCTTAGATTTTGCTTTTTCTTAGTTTTTACTGCCCAGATCCATTAGTCTCTTGTCAAAGATCTTCACCTGAACTTGTTTCGATAGCATTGAGTGTTTTAGTGGATTTCATAGAAGTTTAAGCCCTAGGGTTTGATTTTTGAGTAGGTCCTGTAGTGACTTTGGCGGTAGAAGTTGTCAAGCCTTAGATCTCTCTGGTTTTGTCAGCCTTCTTAGAAGTCGGACCTGTCATAAAGTCTACCTGTGAGAGAAACTTACCTTGGAGTTGTCTCTTTGGCAAATTTCGAAGTGCTTGTTGATCGAGTATTGAATTCCATTTTACAAAAAGAACAAAAATATTTGAGTTTTGTTTTGACTGGTCTTTTGATTCTGCATTAGCTGGTCCTTGGCTTGATTGTGGTCAAGTAAAACAACCTAGAATCATCTTTGTAGGCTTTTGCCTCGTTAGATTTGCTTTAGAGTAAATTTCTTTTTTGATTTGCTTGTGAGTCAAGTTTTCATAGATTTTATAGCTTTTGAGATTGATTTTCGTTAAAATAGATTTATAAGCTTTATTAAATAAGAGAAAATACAAAAACATCTCCTTTGAAAAGTTTTGTTTCAAGTAGCTTTGAGGGATTTTGAAAGAAAAAGAATTTTTCGTGCACGTAAGGAGTGGTCATGTTTGTATGCTTGGAAAGATAAAGAGAATTGTTTCTTTGATTCTCTTTACTAAGAAAGTTGTTTTCTATAAAATTTGCATCTTCCAACTCTCTTAGTTAGGAGTTTCATTGAAAGAGAAAAGTAGCGTAAATCATCTTAGGTGCATCTTTGTAGTGGTTTGAGTCGAGTCTACACACCATTTGTTTCATTTCCGCTACCTTTTGTCTTTAAGAAAAACCATAAAATTAACGCTTAAAGTAAAATCAACTTAGTAACTTTTATTTACTAGGGCTCTGAAACACCAATTTAGATCAGGCTAGTGTCTTGGAGTAGGAGAGTAATTAACTCTCCAAGACAACAAAACCAAACAAGTAGCTTATCTTGTGATAGAATAAATCCAATTGTCTCATTTTTACTCTGGGAAAGCTCCTCTTAAAGGAGAAGCACAAGCTCGTGTTCGAACCAGTGAGGGGATCAATCCTCCCTCGTTGGGAGCGACGCCAGACATGCACGTATTACAAACGGTAAACCTCAGATTAACCATTGTCGAGGAGCCAGGGGTCACTTGTCGGTAAACCTTGGATTATTGTCAAGGAACCGGCAAGGGGATTGAGCTTGATACTCTGCCCTTGCGTGCTGTCGGAGTGTAGACTGTTCCCCCAGGTGCATTTGTTGCGGTTGGTAACCTTAGTGACCATTATATTTAGGATTCTACCGAGGTGACGGTGGAGGGAAGATCCCACTGTACCTGGAGCAGACGTCGGATAGACTCACTTGGATTTTCCGGGGGGTTCACTTCACTCGAGACGGTTAAAGTGGAGGAACTTGTGCCGGTCTATTCATTAAGCAGGTTGCCGGGGTAATGGTTCCACCCGCCACTTCTGTATTGAATCCGGCGATGTTGGGTTTCATCTCCAACTAGCATTTTCGGTCTGGAAGGCTACTGTTTGTGCTTGGTTTGACTCCCTAGATTCTTTAGGCGCGTGATTCAAATTTGTTTGGTTCTTTAGCGACTTTAGGTGGTTTGATTTGAGATTTTACTTTGTTTTCGTGTGTAGTAGTTAAAAGTTTTTAGCTGTGGCGGAATTACCGAGACAGTCCCGTAGACTTCAGGGCTAGTCTCCTGAAGTTGTTTCTGTGGCCGAATTGTTGAGGAGATCCTGTAGACTTCGGGGTGAGCCTCCTCGAGATGACCCGAGTAATCTATAAGGTTTGAAGGTCCTTGTAACTCCTCCTAGTGGCAGTAGAGTAGGTTCACCTGAAGAAGGAGAATCTTCCTTGGTAGTCCATCCAGATTACCAAAGTCTAGAGACAGGTTATAATCCCGAAGCTGTTACAGTTTCTGAGCTTTCTGGTAGTTTTTCGTCTACTAGTGATACAGGTGAAGAACCTGAAATATCTGAACCTGTTACTCCAACTTCTAGTGTTCCAGATTCACCAAGAGTAGAACGAGTTATCACCGAAAATCTTCCTACTGGTCTGATTGCTATTGAAGAACTTGCTCCAGAGGAAGAAATAGGCATCTCTAACCTTGAAGATCAACTTACTATTGAGCTCAGGGAGCGTGAATCTATCTTTTACAGTCCTCCTAGAAGTACTACTTGGTACCTTTCGTTAACCAATTATTTAGACAACTCAGGGATAGGTTTTTCTACACCTCGTACTCCTTTTCCACCTGGAGGTATTTATACTCCTGTAAATATGTCTGGTCAGTCGTCCGTGTTTACTCAAACTCCTGAACCTTTCTTACACGGCGGTCCTTCTGTTCCCACCAGGTATCAATCACTTTCTGGTACCTTTGCGGGGGCATCTCCTCAACGCATTGATCATGGGTTATTAGCTGGAAACAATGGTAACATACCGTTGGGTGTAGGAGACATTTACATGATGTCAGGTTCAGTTCTCGTTTCTCAACCTCAAGGTGGCCAATTACCGCCTGGGGGGCAGCCTCAATTAACGCCTGGGGGGCAACCTCAAGGTACACAAATTGTGTCTGGGGGGCAACCTCAAGGTCAGTATGTACCTATGGTGCAGTACATGCCTCAAGGTCAACCCCAGCCTCAATATGTACCCCAGGGTCAACCTCAGTATCAATATTTACCTCAAGGGTATCAACCCCAAGGGTATCAACCTCAAGGGTATCAACCTCAAGGTCAAGGTCAACCCCAGTACCCGTATTTACCTCAAGGTTATCAACCTCAAGGTCAATACTCGAGTCAAGGTTATCAACCACCTCAAGGTTAGTCATATGTTCAAGGTATGGGAACTGTACCTTTCAGTTATCAATCCTATCCTCAATCCGGTTATGGATCTCAGTATTCTCAACCTGTTACGGGTCAATTCCCCGGAATGATGGTGTGGGATCCATCACAGGGTCAACAGGTGTTGCAGCCAAGTATACAGTTGGTACCTCAAGCTGGACAACCCGTAGTTTCTGGTCCACCCCAGCAACCGCAACCTGTCCAGTCAAATGTTTAAACTTCTGTAACTTCGGTAGTTACTCAACCGCCAATTGCACCTAGTACACCATCTCAAACGGCTGCTGCAACTACCGCTACATCTGCTGCACTTACTTCTGGAGTATCGACAGCTCCGGTTTCTACTGTCTCTGCAACCACTCCTCAGACATCTTTACCGTTGCCTGGATCTACGATTCAAACCACGGTCCAGATGCCTATAGGTCAGGCTGGTATAAGTACGGTTGTCACTACTCAACCTCAATTTTTTCATCAACCGTACCAGGGACAGTACCAACATGGGAAAGCTGTCCAGCAGCTGGTTTACCAGTATCAACCGTATCCTGGGTACACTTATCAACAACCTCAACAACCCCAGTACGGTCCGGTTAATCCTGGTTTTCCAGGAGGATATAATATCCCTAATGCGATTCCTGTTCCTAGTTATCCTGGATATCCTCCTCCTGGGACTGGTCCTGTGACGCGCCTAACGAATGATCCAATTCAATATCTTCCGTTCTGGCTGCCAATGCCAAATAAGTTGCCCAGTGATATACCCAAGTTCAAAGGTATGTCTGGAGAGGATCCGTCCAATCATGTGATGACTTACCACCTCTGGTGTGCTTCAAATTCTATCTCGGATGATTCGATCCGCTTACGTCTTTTCCAGCGTACACTCATTGGTCTCGCGGCCAAGTGGTACATTGAGTTACCACGGGCCTCTTTTTACAATTTCAGCGAGTTAGCTACCTCGTTCTTAACTCACTTTTAGTTGCCGGTCAGATACGATAACGGCACGGAGTTATTAACTTCACTAAAACAATCGACGTCCACGTATATTTCTGATCACATTCATGAGTGGAGACGTCGAAGAAGGTTAGTGAAAGTTTTTATTCCGGACCAAATCTTAGCTGAATGGTTTGTTAAATCATTATTACCGAAGATTACTGAAGATGTAGCTAAGGCCGGAGTAGTTACTGAGGAGCAAGTCATTGCTCAGGCGTAGTACCTTGACTTAGTTTATACTCAGTCATGTATGTTACACGAAAATATTCCAGATCTTCCAAAATCGAATCAAATCATTGCTGCTCCTTTAGGATCTCATGCCGCTGATGGTATGATTGGCATCGTGAATACAAAGAGCAAGAAGAAATCTTCCAAGACTTCTACTACTCCTATAATCACCTTGCATGATTCCCCGACAGGAGAATCTTCTCCTGAACTTTCCGCCGATATTCACACTGTAGAGTCATCTACGGCCAAATCAAAAAACGGTGGAAAGAGGAAAGGAAAGAAGAAGACTAAAGCAGACAAGGCTCCGAAGGAGAAAACGGAAAATTCGGAAACCAATGACGAAAAGCGCAAACCTCGATATCCTTGTCTTATTTGTGAAGAGGATCATTTTACAAGAGATTGCCCTCATCGGGCTGAGGTTGTGAAAATAGTCAAAGGTTCTCCCACTCCTGCTGTGTTAAAAGATCCATTTCCAAAGCAGGAGAGTAAGTTGTTAGGTTCTTCCTCGACTGCCAGTGAAGAACCCATTTTGATGATGTCTCATGTGAGGATTGCGACTCGGTCGCAAGATTATGGTAGTAAGAATCCTGTTGATGGTAAGGAAGCAGAATCTTCTCACTCTAATCCATCAACCTCAGCTCCTGGTTCCGATCCACTACAGATCGAAAAACCTAACCCAGACTTAGTAATCAAACCGCCCGCCAAGGGTGTACTTCAAAGGTCTGCTTTCAATCCTCATGCAAGAGCGGCCCAGAATTACAACATTGTTGAGGACTTAGCTGTTTCACCCTCAACAATGTCGGCTTTAGAAGTGCTGCAATCATGCCCAGCACAACGAAAATTACTTTTGTCGGCTATCGGAGCTGTTGATGTTCAGGACCCGAATCTGATAATCTTCGATCTAGAAAATAATACACCGCGTCTACCCCATCAAATGGCTTTCCAAATTCCAGTGATAGTCAAAAACAGGACTATTCATCGGACTGTGATTAATGAGGGAGCTTCTACGTGTATTATGTCGATTCAATGTTGGAGATCGCTTGGTTCTCCTTCGCTGAACCAATCCCCGACCATCCTTAAGGCCTTTGATGGCTGTGGGTTCCGTCCGTTTGGTATTCTACAGGAATTGTCTATCGGGGTAGAAGGTAAAACCGTTAGTCTGGATGTGGAAGTGGTTGATGCCCCTCTAGACTACAACCTTCTTTTGGGTCGAAGTTGGTCATATGCTATGACAACGGTCGTTTCATCAGTCTTCAGAGTAATAAAGTTTCCACATAACGGTAAGATCGTGACCATTGATCAGCTGACATACTTTTCATCCGACCCAGCCTCTTCAGAGAGTATCCAGCATGTCGGTAAGACGACAATCCCTTATAGGGACGTTGGCGTAGGTTTAGTTAAAGATTCCGGTTTACTGGGAACTTTTCCTTTCCCTCCAATCAACGCAGACCCTTCATTTGCATCAATTCATATGATTACATCAGACACCATTATTTACGATGATCCTTGGATTGTCCCATCTGAATCTGAGATAGACTCATTCGGTGATGCTATGCCTTTGAGTCCATATGAAATTGCTTATGAAGCCGTCATGTCTTTTACTGACTCGCGTTCAACCCAAATCGACCAGATGAATGTGGTCAGTGAAGAATCACTTTTCACATCAACCTTAGAACGGATAACGTTTCCCGAAGTCATGTCATCTGACGAGCAACTTCGCGAAATCCTAAGTGTAGACGATCTACCATGGGAATATCTCCATCACAGATCTTCGTTTTTACCTAAGGATGATGCTTTTGAAAATGATTTTTCATCTATCTTTACCGCTGAATATGTCAATGACGCTCAGAATCCAACGAAACATTCTGATTCAGAGCTGAATTTAGGGAATATTTCTCGCACTATTCCCATTGACATTTCAGTGAAGCCCGGAATTGAGGAAAACATTCATATAGGTGCCTCATGTACAGAAGATGAACTTCGAACTTACAAGGCCCTATTCCAAGAATTCCGCGATGTGTTTTCTTGGTCTTACGAGGAAATGCCAGGAATCGATCCTGCCATTGTTGTTCATGAAATAAAGACCTACCCGGACGCTAAACCCGTCCGGCAACGGTTGCGTCAGATTCATCCTCGGAAAGCGGCTGCGATTAAAGTAGAAGTCGAGAAGCTGTTGAAAGCAGGTTTCATTTATCCAATCCCATTAACGGATTGGGTATCGAATATTGTTCCGGTCAACAAGAAACAAGGAACAATAAGAATCTGTATCGACTATAGGGATATAAATCGAGCTTGTCCAAAAGACAACTATCCAACGCCTTATATCGATCAAATCATTGATTATTGTGCCGGAAGTGAAATGTTTTCCTTCATGGATGGTTTTTCGGGCTATAATCAAATCAATATTCTACCTGCCGATCAACCAAAAACAACATTCATTTGTCCATGGGGGACATTTGCTTATTGCAAATTACCTTTTGGGCTTAAGAATGTCGGAGCCACTTTTCAACGGGCGATGTCTTATGCATTTCATGACATCAAGCACATTGTGTAACCGTACCTCGATGATTTGCCTGCTCATTCTTTACATCGAGCTGAGCACCTTGTCCACTTACGAGCAATTTTTATGAGGTGTAGGCATTATCAAATTCGGTTGAATCCCCACAAGTGTGTTTTCTGTATAGAGACGGGTCGATTGCTGGGATTTGTTGTTTCAAAAGCCAGCATTCGCGTCGATCCCTCGAAGGTCGAAGCTATCATCAAATTGCCTCCTCCTTCAAGTTTGCGCCAACTCCAAAGTTTGTAAGGGAAAGCAAACTTTTTACACCGATTCATTCCAAACTACGCAGAGGTCACTAAAGGTTTTACACGGTTGTTGAAACAGAAAGCTCAATTCTTTTGGGATGAGATTGCCCAACAATCTTTTGATGCACTTAAGCACGCGTTGACCCATGCACCGTTGTTGCATCCTCCCAACTACAACCAGGACTACTTCTTATACCTCGCAGCTTCGCATTCCACCATTGGAATGGTGTTAGTTCAAGAAGATGAATTCGGAGCGGAACATGTGATATATTATCTTAGTAGGACATTAAACCCCACTGAGCTAAAATATTCACATGTGGAGAAATTGGCCCTGGCAGCCGTTCAAGCTGTCCAGCGTTTTCGTCACTACATTCTTCTCCGTAAAACTACAGTTATTTCAGATTGCAACCCTATGATTTATATTTTGACCAAACAACTGCTAGGGGGCAAGTACTCTAAATGGATCGTTATCCTGCAAGAGTTTGACTTGGAGTTTGAGAAGTCCAAGTCTAAGAAATCCTTAGTTTTTGCGGAATTGATGTGTGATTTCCCGCGTGCTGACACAGAAACTGTGGTAGAGGAGTCCATTGCGGACGAATCTTTGTTTCTTATCAGTACTTTAGATCCGTGGTACAGGGATATAATCATCTATCTCCAAAGCCAAACCTTTCGGCCTGAAGCTTCAAAGTCAGAATGTCGAAAAATTAGGTTTCAATCCCAGCAATACAGGATTATTAGAGATACACTTTATCGCCGGGGGGCAGACTCAGTTTTTCAACGTTGTTTAACTCACGAAGAGGCTGAGAGGGTTTTGAATGATTGTCACTCTGGAGCATGTGGCGGTCATATGTCTGGGTATGCCACAGCTCAGAAGGTGTTGCGCGCTGGCTATTTCTGGCCGTCCATGTTTAAAGATTGTATCATTGCGTTCTGGAAGTGCCACAACTGTCAAGTGTTTGATCGCAAGATGCGCGCACCACCTGCTCCTCTCCATCCTATAATTGCCGCTGGTCCTTTCGCCAAATGGGGTATCGATTTTATTACTTGTAACCCTCACTCGGCTGGGGGGCATGCATATATCATCCTCGCGGTTGATTATTTTACTAAATGGGCCAAGGCGATGCCTATATTCGACGCAAGCGGCAAAACAGCTGCAGTTTTCGTATTCAATCACATTATAACTAGGTTTGGTGTCCCACAAGCAATCATCACTGACCATGGGAGCCATTTTCGAAACATCATGATGACTGAGCTTACAAGCCAGCTTGGTTTGCGCCACGATAGCTCTACTCCTTATTATCCGCATGCCAACGGTTTGGTTGAGTCTATCAACAAAGTTCTGGTTATCATGATCCGACGAATCATTGGTATTCATCGGTCGAATTGGCACAACATGTTATTTTCAGCGCTATGGGCATACCGAACTTCAGTGAAAACTTCAATAGGGTTCACTCCTTTCCAGCTAGTTTATGGCTTGGAAGCTGTGTTACCCATTGAATGCGAAATCCCATCACTTCAAATGGCTGTCGAATTACTCCCAGCTACTTCCGAAGAGGAGAAACGTTTATTATACTTAGCTCAATTAGATGAGACTCGACGTGACGCTGCATTGGCCATCGAGACTCACGCGAAACGAATGAAAGCTCAGTATGATAGAAATGTGACCCCTCAGAGTTTTTCGGAGGGAGACCTAATGCTGTTATATGATCAAGCTAACGATAAGCTAGGTGCTGGAAATTTTGTTCCTATGTGGCATGGACCCTACATTGTAAAGCGAAAGCTAGCAAAAGGGGCTTATGAGCTGGTAGATTTTGATGGGGACTCTTTGGGTAAACCCAGAAATGGACTTTACCTAAAGAGGTATTATGCTTAAATGGTGGGTATGGAGATTTTAGTTAGGTTAAGTTTTCTTTCTAGCTAGTATGTTTGTTAGTTTAGATAGTGTGCTTAGCTTAGAAAGTGTGTTTTTCATCGTTATTCTGGCTTATCTTGGTTTTACTCTTGATATTGCAGATGTCGATGCCTCTCCAAACGTACATTGGATTTGCCAATGGTGCTTGTCGTAGTACACGGAATATCTCTTCCGCAGCTTGGGTTATCTATTCACCCTCTGACGAGTTAGTTTCTATGCATGGGGTGAGCCTCGGTCAAACGACGAACAACATTGCAGAATACAGTGCAGTGGTTGAATTATTGTCTGAATCTATTTCATTTGGAATTCGACGTTTGATAGTGAGGTTAGATTCTGAACTCGTTGTATTACAGCTTAATAGAGTATATGCCATTAGAAATCCTGTGTTATTAAGGTTGTTTTTGAGAGTGCGTCTCTTGGAATGTGAATTTGATTACATTGAATATCAGCATATTCCAAGGTCTTTAAATACATTAGCAGATGCAATTGCTTCTCGAATGTTAGATAGACATTTGCGATAATCATACAAGTAAATTTAAAAAACATTCCATCACATATGTTAAACAAAATGAGCCGGTAATAATGATATATATATATAGATAGGAGTGTGTCAAAAATATACATCGTCTTCAATCATAGGTTGAAAAACACCTTATGATCGGCAAAAATGATAAGTACAAAAAGCCAAAATGTCATATGTGTCTACAAAAGTGACTAGTCAATCACTGGTGGTGCTCCCTATACGAGACCACTGCCCGCGCTACCCTACACAAGAACCTCCTAAAAGGTCCTGGGACTGCAACCACATAGCGCTGAAGTCGAATGGGAATATCATCTATGGTGGTCTCTGGTATATCCGCCGTCAGACGCTCTAGATCCTGTTCCAGCTCGGCTAAGGTCTCTGCGGCCGCATCCTGTGGGGCTGGTGCTGGTACAGCTGGTACTCTCCTCTTAAAAGCCCGGAGGTTGGCTGGACGCCGTGGACCTACATCTGCATTTTGAAAATTTGTGCTGTCTGTTTTGAGGCGATATATATAAAAACAAAAAAAATACATAATTTGAAAACTCGTGAAAAATGAAATACCTCTGTCGTCCCACTGTTCTCCCTGTGGAAGAACCATGTCCGGATCATTCCGAAAATCCATTCCGGCATAAGGAAATTCCTGAATAGCAAAGACCTCGCTCTCTAGCCAGTGAAAGTAACCATCAGGAAATCGAACAACTGCTGCGCCCTCATCAGGATGCCGGGCCATTACCACAACCCATCTCATCAACTTAGGCTCCCGAGGAGCCCCAACTGGAACTGTAAGATGCTGGGGGACTAGCATTGGAACTCTCTCTAGGGAAAAGCTCACGACTAAAGGCCCATATCCAAAGGTCTTCAGTTGTCCTCTCTTTGCCCTGGTTAGTTGGCCCTTCAAATTAGCCAACACAGCATTGCACCAGTTGAAAATGGTGCCTTGGAAGCAGTCTATAGCCATCCGCATTTGGGACCTGGTGGCTTGGTGCAAAGCGGCCGTGCCGCAAAGTCTGGTAATAGTAAAGGCTATCACCATAAGTTCAGGTCGGGATATGTACTTGATTTCTATCCCCTTCTCATGGTTTTGGTTGTTGCACCACTCTAGCCGGAGACTAGCAAGGGATTGGCCACCCGGCCTAGTCCCGAATAGAGAAAGTTGCTCGCCCCTGTTAGGCAAGCCAGTGAGAAAACATATGTCGGAGGGCTCTATCTCGAGCTGGTGCTCTCCAATGTAGAAACATTGCTCCTGAATATTCCACCTTTCAACCAACCACTCAAGGAACGGCACTTGGCCCCTCATGCCAGGTATGGCTTTTAATGCATCAATGGAAGGTTGATGACCTATCGCGGCCAAATCAACATCCTCGTGCTCTTTTTCACGCCAATCAAGCATGGTGTGCTCCCTGCACATCATAAAACATCAGTTAGGATCCATAAAATTTAAAAATTTTGGTCTATTTTGGAGGTATGAGGGTTTCAATTTTTGTTTTGCGGGGTACGCACCCCGGCCTTTAGGGACAGAGCGTCCAGACGCAGCTTCCCTTAAGGCCGAGTGCGTACACCCCGTAATTTTCCCATTGGGAAAATATCGGGGTACGCAGGTCAGCAGTGCATGACCTGCGTACCCCGAAGTGCGCATCTTGAAACCCCAGGACCCCCAAAAAATCAAATAAAAGCTTAAAAATGAATTCTAAACAGATGGAAATCAAGAGAGGGGTGTTGTAGAATACCTGGTGAAATGGCGTTCGATTCTGACGGTCGGATTCTCCGCAATCTCCACGGGAAGTTTCTTGTCAAAAGCCCTTTTCTCAACCTCAACAGTAAAATGGTAAAAATGACATGGTAAAAAGTCTTTTTATAGGTTTTTTTGGATGAATGAATGCTAAGTTTGTTTATTTTTCACCATGAAAGGACATTTTTCAATGTATTTTTACCCATCTTAAACAGGTATGAGTAATGTGTCGTTTTTGTGCAGGACAAAAGGACTTTAGAGTAAAATCATCATTTTTCATAAACCAAAACATCAGAGTCATCTTTTAAGCTCTTTTCTGACTCATAAAACATGAAAAGATCGCCGAGCGTTTCTTTTACACTCGTTAAAACGGAATTAAAAGACGGTCCCCTTATAGCTCTTTTCTGACTGTAAAAACTGGAAAAGATTGTCGGGTTTTTGTCGTTTCAAACTCGATACTGGAAATAAAACGACGTGTCCTTGATCACTGTTTACTTTTCAGGTCAGAGACACTAATCATGAAAGTACTCCTTGATCGCAAGATCAAGCGGTTCTCCCAGGTATTATTTTATACTTTTTTGGGCTTGGGGGACACAAATTTACGAAAAAGTTCAACCTGGAGTCTTCTTAAGTTTTTCAGACTCTCTAAAATTGAAAAGTGCCAAGTTTCTCCTATACTGGGCTCGTTAAAATTTCACAGTAAAGGACCTGTTCAATTACAAATAGGAACGAACCACTCCTTCCTAGGGTTCGAATCAAAACTAGGTTGGACTCATCCGAAGGATGAGCTTATAATCAAGCATATGTTATCCTCCTCAAGCTTGTTAAAAATAAAGAGGTACTTGCCAGAAATGGTGGGGGAAAAGAGAGAAGAATGAGCCTATTTGTTATCTTTTGTCTCAGAAGAAACTTTATTACCACTCTTGGACATGACACTTTTCATTCACCTGGGTTGGGAAATCCTTTACCTCACAGTTGATCAAACCACTTTGAAAGTCTTTAGCCGGATTCCAGGGATTAACTTTGAGTCATTCGTCACCAAGCCATCTGTTGTGTCGTTATGTGTTCAAGAGGTCTGCAAGCAAAACTTTCATCTGCAAAATACTTGTCATCCATTTGACCATCCCTGAGTCAGTCCTTACAGCAACATTTCTTCATTTTGAACAATGATTTCGTGTTGTGGGCTTGCCTGCAACGGGTCGCTTTCTATCGACATCAGCACATTATCTAGAGAGATGACTTAGAAACCGTCAGTACCTTGAAGTCTGCATGCATCAATGGCAGGTTTCTCGCCTTTGACTTCAGTTTACATCATTGACTTTCGATCGAAGGATTCCGTGTAATGTTCGACATCAACTCATTCATTCACATCTCATGGATTGTACTGGGTACTTTGAGAACCATTGACATTACTGGTGGTCTCTCTCACACTTGTTAACAGTTTACATCATCGACTGGTAATCAAGTGGTTTCTACCATGTTCGACATCAACTCATTCATTCACATGGCTAGAATCGTACCAATTCGGGAAGTAGAAATGAAGACCCTAGATCTAGTTTCCACCATCCAGGCTGCGAGGAGTTTTGTATTCATTATCTAGTAGACTAATCATAAACAGATGGCTGCGCCCATACTGTGTCTACAAAAGTCTATGATTATGATGTACTGCAAGATCATTCCTGTATCAGAGTAGTTAGTCTGTTAGTTAAAGTTTTGATCTGAGTATGGGAATGCCTACCTCAGCGACGATATAATCTTATACATGTATTTTGTGTTGGAAATTGCAGGTTCTGACCAGGCTCTCCACGAGATAATCCTTGAAATGATAAAGCGCTTCACCCTTCCTAGATAATACAAAACCCTAATCTACTACAGGCTTCGCACTTTAGGGGGCAATTTTTTACACTAAAAAATGTCACCATGACTATTTACAGTTAGTATGGCTCTATCAACAGTCATGCTATCCTTCTGGGCAAGTCTTATGCCTCTGCTCTCCATGTCAAACTCCAAAAAGAGAGAAAGTCTTTGTAAATGTGTTTATCTCTGGGTACGCAGGTTCTCTCAACCTTACCTGCGGATACGCACCTAATGTTCACAAAAACTGCGTACTTGTACGTTCTGTATGTAAAGGGGCAGGTGCGTACCCCTGTAAAGGTCAAAAAGCGCAAGTTTCACTCCAAAAAGTTACTTGTGGTCATTTCTAGAGGCTTCTAGAAGTATGTTTGACGTGTATGAAGTGCCTCCAGATGGTTCATGTACCCCTACCAAAGAGGAACTTATCCCATCAATAAGGGAGCTATCCCATCCAAAGAGGGGATTATCCCATTGATGGTGGACCTGACTAACTTCATCTTGAGCACTATAAATACAGGCATTGGGCCAGAAGGAGGGGGGGTTGAAAGCTAAACATTTCTAAGGGTAGATGCTACTGGAATTAGGACTCCCATTTAGAAGCTTGTGAGGAGAGATTGCCATCTTTGCTTGTTCTATTTGGAAGTGGGTGAGCTTTGTCAAAGTAAAGGAGAACTCTTGATGGACCCTGGGAGGGACTTGCACAACACCAAGGCTCAGGTTGTAATTGTTCCTTTTGTTTCCTATTAATGCAAATGAGTCCATTCTTCTCAATAACTTGTTATTTATGAGTTGTTTCATGTACTCCTTGGTCTATGTGTTAAATATGTTTTATTTTATGAGATTATCAAGTGCTATTTAATCGTTTGATTGTTAGTGAATGCAGGTTTCGAAGTGAAGGAGGAGCTCATCCGGATCAGCGAGGCTGGACTGCTACAACGGCGTTGGACTATAGGTAGGATCTAAACACTTGATTTCTCGTATAGTAAATGCATGTTTAGAGAAGGATTGCTCTTGTTTGTCTTGTTTGTCACTAGAGAGTCTTAGGCTCCTAGGGAGGTTGGTTTTGTCCGCACTATCGACTCTTTCTGCCTGACACTTTCCCTTGCTGCCTCTTTCAAGTGGGAAGTCCATCAGACGGATGTTAAATCCGCCTTCTTGCATGGGGACTTGCATGAAGAAATCTATATGGAACAACCTATTGGCTTTATACAAACAGACTCCAACCTTGTATGTCGACTTAAGAAATCCCTTTATGGACTCAAGCAAGCTCCTTGAGCTTGGTATGCCAAGATGGAAAACTTTCTTTTAGAAAATGGCTTTTCTAGGTGTCATTCTGACAATACTGTCTACACCAAGAAAGTGGGCAAGTCTCTTATCATTCTTGTTCTTTATGTTGATGATCTTATCCTGACTGGTAGTGATCCCAACCTTATAAACCATGTGAATACTAGCCTTAAAAGGAAGTTTGAAATGACAGACTTAGGACACTTACATTATTTTCTTGGTCTTCAAGTCTTGCAATCCAAGGAAGGTATTTCCCTTTCCTAGTCCAAGTATGCCTGTGTTATTCTACGCCATTTTCACATGGAAGACTGTAAGCCAACCCCTTCTCCCTTTCAGTTTGGAGTCAAACTTTCAGTCACTTGTACTTCTCCTGAAGTTGATGCTACCTTATACCATCAACTTGTAGGAAAAATTTTGTATCTAACCCATACTCGTCCTGACCTTTCCTTTGCTGTTGTCCTTGTTGCTGGGTTTATGCAAAACCCACGTGAAAGTCATTGGAAAGCAGCTAAAAGAATACTTCGTTATGTTCGAGGAATAATTCAGTTTTGGATTCATTACAGTGCCGAAGCATCTCCTCTATTGGTTGGTTTCACTGATTCTGATTGGGGTGGTGACCCTGATGATCAAAAGTCTACTGCAGGTTATGTGTTCACTCTTGGTTCAAGACCTATTACATGGGCTTTCAAGAAACAAGGTGCCATTTCTCTTTCTTCAGTAGAAGCAGAGTATCGTGGTTCCGTAGAAGCTAGTAAGGAAGCCTTGTGGCTTCCTTAGATCCTCTCAGAGTTTGGCTTTCAACAGCAACATCCGACTACACTTTGGTGTGATAATCAAAGTGCCATTCAACTATGCAAAGATCCAGTCCAACATCAGCGCAGCAAACACATTGAACTGCACATGCACTTCATGAGAAAGCTCATTCACGACCATGTTCTTGAAGTGCAATATTGTTCAACAGATGATCAAGTTATAGACATCTTTACAAAGGCTCTCACAGAGGTGAAGTTCACTAAACTTTGATTTATGGCTGGAGTTCAGGAAGTTGTCACTAAGGGGGAATAGGCTCTAGTGCCTCCTTCCTTCTCCTATTGTGTCATATTTGTAAATCCTTCAATCCTATCCCAAGTTGTTCTTAAGGGGGGATGTTAGGATATTCCGACACATAGGAAATACTTAGGTATAACTTGGTCTAGTATAGAGTTAGGTAAAGTGTGTTTCTTTACTATGTACATTTTGTAACTTACAATTCGACGATCATGATATGTAGTGATCCGACGGTTCATTCTCTCCTCGGTATTATCGACACTTGATCCGTGGCTTAACACCCGATTGGTCCATGATCTCTATTTAAAGAGCATGGAGGGTCATTTGTAGGTTAACCGTACATGAGAGAAGCTTATGTAAATTTTCATTCTTTTATTAATAAATTTCCTGAAGTGGTTGCGTTGGCTCAAGCCGTGGACTGTTTCCCTCTTTGAGAGTTTTAATGACGTCAAAAGTACTGGTGTATTGATATGTGATCTTTTTGTGAGTGGTGTCCTTTGGTGCTCTGTCTGAGGAACTTACCCTGTAAATTCCTACAATTTTTTTGTGAAAATTTGGTTTTTAAGGATTTGTCGAACTTAGGGTTTGAAGCCACAAGTAGGTCTAGGCTATGGGAATGCAGGAGAAAACATAAGAAGGAGCTAGATGTCAGAAGCCATGGTGTAATTTGAGTATTTGTCAGTGTAGTATAGAGGATATAGTGTGGAAGAAACTAATGAGCATAAATAAACATGATTTCATTAGCTTAGGAAGACAAAACACATAACTATGAAAACCAGATAACAGAGCTTGAAAAACAAGAATTCTGAGTATTTTATCACAAGGCATTCATAGAAAGAAGAGATATAATGTAGATAAAGATGTTTAGACCATGAGAAAACAAAAAGAATGAAGTACAAGCACCATAAACGCACAGGGCTAGAGTTCCTTGAAATTAGCTGCAACTTGTATTTGTATTAGCTAAAAGATGATTACAACGCAAGCCTCCTTCACAAAAAGTTCAACCTTATTCCCCTGAGGTGAAATGATACTTATAGACTCTCCTAGACACTTTCCCACCTTCAGGAATAGAATTCCTTGGTGGAGGAACTAACTCCAAGATTCTCTCAACCAATAGGTGAGAGTGAGAAGGTGCAACTCAAACACTTCATGAAGAGTTTGTTTAGGAGTTTGCTTCTTTTATGAGGCCTAATAAACATAAAAATCAACCTATTATGTAAATTTATTCATGCCTACTCACCTAGCCTCATACATAGTGCCATTACATAGAGAATCTTGGCTTTGACCAAGTCAGACTGAAAGCTAGAAACTTTACATAGTGAAATTTTCCAAATAAAAACACAGAAATTGCAGAAGTACAACGTCGACTGTGAGCTAATTTTTAGGTACCTTCTAGGGGTAAAAATGAAAATATGAGAGAACGGTCAACTAGACCTTCAAGTCTAGTTTCCAAAAAAATTTTAATTTCTGAATTTTGAGCATCGGAAGACCTTCAAAAATCCATTCTCCCAAGGTCACTCCAGAAGCGAAGTGCTTGTCAAAAAATGGTCCAGAACGCTAGGTTTTTGCCACTTTTATGCATTTTTCTCCAAAACTAAGCCACCTCTACAAAATCTGGGCAAATGGGTTTTTAGAGGATGTCAATACCTTTCCAAAAATTTAGACCTTTCCTCAAATGGAGGCTTGAGGAAAAAGCACAGCACCAAGGCGCTGCGCTTCTAGAGTAGCTGAATTTCTAAACTTAGACCAAAATTTGCCAGAAAACTCAAAATACTCAGAATTTTCTAAAAATTGGAGGGAAGGTGTAAAAATAGGTTTTTCATAGGTTAATGGATGCTTCAGCAAGAATATCCAAGTTTCCCTCATCCTTTTGGTCTTTTTTGGCCTCCTTGAGCTTGTTTTCAAGTTGTTTTACTTTGACATTGGCGATCATGTTTTGAGCTTGATAGTGATGCGCCATGTGTCTGAGAAATTGATTGTCTCTGTTTTCCTTCTCAAGGAGATTCTCCAAGTGTTCATTCACCCTATTAAGCCAATATTCTTTATCTTGATGAACCTCTAGGGCAATCCTTTCTTCTAGGTCAAGGTCTTCATTAAGAAACATTTGTTTTTGTTCCTCTTGCAAAGCTTTCTTGAGGCCTCTTGTTCTTGGTCTTTTCCTTTTTCCTCTCACCTCTAATGCTTTAGGCTTACTTGATTTCATTATCTCCTTACCTTTGCTGACTTGCTGTATTAACTTAGGTTTTTCCTTTTCTAGGATCAACTCTTTTGCTTTGAGTGGACTGTTTTCCTGTTCAAGGAATGATATAACATACTTTTACCTTTCTAAATTTATCGCTAGCTCCTTGATTTGGTAGTCTTTGTCCCTGATAGTTTGTCTCATGTTTGTGGTTTGATCCTCAGCCTCTGGATCAATTAGTTCAAACTCATGCTCCACTGTGTCCTTATCCTTTGCCGTCATTTCCTTCTTTGTCGATGAAGAAGGCTTGGCCCCTTTCTCTTTGTGAGAAGAAAACACAAGCCTCTACCCTTTCTTATACACTTTGGTCACCTCAAGCTTGGGTAGTTGAGTCTTCTCCATTGTTTTTCTAGATTACCCCATCTCTGTTTTTTGTTTTGGTGCACTTGGAAATTGAGATGCTGAATTTTCCTAATACCATTTTAAAGCTATTTCTGAAAAGGCTTCCCAAGCCATACCTCTCTCTGCTAGTTGGTGAAGGATAATGGTTTTGATGAGACTGTGATGGAACAAGCTTGGGGATTGATCTTTGTCCTTTAATTGTATCTTTTTAGAGATTTTTGAAATTCTCTTGAATAGGTAATTGCACATGTTGAGTGTATTTTGAGATGTGAAGTGCATCAAGAGGCGAATATGATAGGCATTCAACCTGGAGAATCTACCTTCACAGGTAAAGAACCTCATGATATTTTTCATTAAAGGGGCATATTTCTCTAGTAAATTCCTTAAAGACATGAGGTGAGTATGTGTCTCTTTTTATGGCATCTTTAAGAAGGGCTTGTAGTTTTCAAGATCTAGACTCATTCCCTTAAACCAATATTCGCCATTGTCTGGTAAACTAGTTGCTAGTGAGATGGAGGCCACCAAGAAACTAAAATTAATACCAACAATTACAACAGTCTCTTATTTTAGTTGTGTTGCTACCTGTTTCTGGGAAAACTAGTATTTCTAAGAAATGCTAGCCCTCTAGGTTTGGTAGCTAACCTAGAAACAACAGTTAAAGAAATTCACTATCTTTCCTATGAGTAATAGATAAGAAAGATATTATGAAGGACCAACTTGTAACTTTCTCTTGAATCCTCGCTTGATCTCCCTCTCCTTTGGTCGATCCCATAACTCCTCCCCATACTTAACATGCTTGGAGAGTACCTACAAAACGATAGAAACAAAGACCCGTCAAAGCATAATGATCCATCACAGCATAAACATCATAAACAAATGGATGAATTTACAGTTAACACAATAAATTGGGAAAAATCTTGAACAAATTTATTGATAACAAGGAGAATTACAACCCATAAGAAGTCTGATCCAGTGCCATCCTCCTAGCTTCAAGCCTTCTTCACCTCAGGAATCAGCAATAACACACCAACAATAACACAATGCTCTCACCTCAATACTGAAACAAGCAGCACTTCCTTACAACTCAGAATAATTCAGCCTTCTGATCTCTTGGATGGGAGATCCTTTTATAGATGATTGCAGGAGGATGAGTCATCAATGGGGGATGATGAATGCCATTCCATTTTTTGAAATTAGTTCCACAAAAGAGGGGAATTGGAGATGGTTTCCTAGTTCCCTTGGTCATCCTTGGGCAAATTCAGAGAGGCAAGTGGCATAGGAGAAGTTTCTAGAAGGTTCCATGAGCAACCAACTCTCAAACTACCCTAACATTTTTTCTTACCTCGCCCATCGCAGTTACTAAAGGGCCAAACTATGATGCATCTCACTTAGACAATGTAGTAGGTGAGATGCATCTCACCCTAACACAGGGCTTTTAGCAATGATTCAGTTTAGGCAATTTCTGGATGATTTCTGAGATGGAACTTTTGGGGAATGAGGCATTTAGATGACTAAGCTTCTTTAGGGTGTAAAACAACTATTTTAGGGGTTGATGAGCCCTAATATCATTGACATACGAGTTTGGGGTTGATGTGCCCAAATATGTCTATAACAGTTTCCCCCTAAAGCATGAGGTCATAAATGTTCATGTCGGGTGTGTTAAACTCACATGGACAGCGAAACAGATGGAAAGATAAATCAGTGATTGCATTTTTTTATTAACATAAGATACACATTTATAGTACAATAGGTGACTCTTGGGTTTCAGATCCCAAGGTCTCTTGGACTGCTTTGTCCATTCAACTTCCATGCTAACCCATTAGGATTAGGTGTCCAACATTCCCCCCCTTAATCCGAAGGGTTATGTATGAGTCCAAGAAGAGAGCTGTAATACAAAATGTGCAAAAATGCATGGCAGCACTAGGCTGAATGTGCTCTATGAAATGTTGGTAAAAAAGGGCGGTGGTTTAAGGATGACCACCAACACTGGAACGCTTAGTGCAGTTCCTGGAACTCTTCCAAAACTGGCAAGAAACTGAAGTTTTATGCTAGAGGAAGTGTTCTCAATCTGTGATGGTTTAAGGATGACCAACAACTCTGAAATGCTTAATGCAATTCCTGGAACTCTTCCAAAGCTGGCAAGAAGCTGGAGTCTTCTGCTAGAGGAAGTGTTCTCAATCTGTGATGGTTTAAGGATGACCAACAACTCTGGAACTCTTCCAAAACTGGCAAGAAGCTGGAGTCTTCTGCTAGAGGAAGTGTTCTCAATATGTGTTCACGGGCATCTTTGTCTCTGGCTGCAACTCTGAAACTAGTGTGGCAGGTTGTGGCTCAGGCTCGCTTGATGTGACTTTGAAGCTTGTAGATGACCATCATTTCCCCCCCTGTCAGATACAAGGTGAGAAGATGGAGAAAACTCAACTGCAAGACTGTTCAATACTCTAGAACAAGTTCTAACATGCGTTTGGAATATCTTCTTGGCTGTTGATGCCCATTGCCAAGAAGCGATCCATCCAAGATGAATCTTTTTTCTTGCAGGACGTTTATTTCTGAAGCATCTGTGTGAAGAATGGCTGGTTTTATGATAGTGCTCACATGGATGAAGATCAAAACAGTGATCTTTCAGATGGCCAACTCGATCACAGTGTTGGAATTTCACGATCTGTTGTTTTTGTTCTTGTTGTTGTTGCTGTAGAAGAGGGGCAGAGTCTGGAACATCTGAAGCTGAACTGTCATGAGGAGCAGGTGAATTGTCATAAATGAAACCAGCACTCTGAAACTGAATGGGCTTGGCATAGTCTGGAATATGAAAGGACAAGTCCTTGTCATATCCAAGACCGGTTCTGTGCTTGTTGTGGACAAGCTGTTCCCAAGGTCTGATGATGGGCTTGGGAAGTGCAGACTGAACCTCTGCATGTGCATGTAACTTTGCTGCTTTATCTGAATGAACTGTAACATTATTGACTTGTTGGTTATGGCAGTCTGTTTCATTGTTCTGAACAGAAACAGGTTCAGAATGATGACTCCAGTGCTGTAATTCTTCCTGCTGTAGCTTTGTCTCAAGCTGCAAAAACTCAATATTCTCTTGTACATTATACAAACAGGTTCTAATATCAACCAGAGAAGTTTTTCTTATTCTCACTGTATCATGATCTGAGGAATGTATGAGAGTTTTTAAGAACTCTAATATTTCAGTAATTCGAGGCATATTCTTCATTGTCAAAATTACACCCCTTTAAAAGACTGATTACAACTATGACTCAATGAGTAAAAGTAACACCCACTCACAGTCCAAAGACACAGAAAAATCCTTTGTAAATGTGCAGCAAATGAATCAAGGAACATAAACTATAATGGGTTTTAAATACAGTTTCACAACTGGGGCAGCAGTAACTGCAACATTGGCAACTGAGAAGAGAAGCCAGCTGCCTCAAGCTGGATCTTCAGAGAGACTTCTTGCCCAATTAAGAGATATACAAAAGAGGCTCCTTGAGTTTATTAGAAAGAGGGTATCAATTCTAGAAAAAGCACTGAATGCTGAATACCATAAGGAGTCAATAATTTAGAGCAGAAGGAATTTGAGTCTATCAATGAAGAATCTGAGCAAGAGACTAGAGATGTACATCAACCACTGGTAGAAGTTGGTAGCACTGCTTTTTCTGCTCTATCAGCTCTAGGTTGATATTTATGCGTTTCTGCTGAAAGTTGACCCAAAGTTTTGATTCCAGATCCAGAAGAGGTGTCAACACATGCTTTTGATAATGATTTATCTGAATGCCCAGTGTATATTCGTCTGTCGCCAATATTGATGAACAAAAATGGAGGCTTAGCTGTCTAACACGACTAGACAAATCCCAGCGTGTTGAATATTCCAAATATAAAAAACATCACTTGTAATGTAGAAACCAAACTGATATAGAGCACATATAATTCTCTGCTGGAATAATCTATGCTGTTTTATAAGTCCAGCATTCAAATACAGCGCACAATACACCACATGAATTCTTAAATAATGCCAAATTGCTGCAACTTTAAAGAATATAAACAGTCTCCATGTAAAGATACAAGCAATGTTTTCTAAATGGCCAACAATGAATATTTACAGCATCAAAATTAGCTTAAGTAGGTTTGTATCAAACCTTGTCTCTGCCCATCAACCAACGCACCTTTGAGTGCTTTCGACCTTCTAAATTCTCAATGTACCAAGGGATGCACAGCAATCGGTTTTTACTTTTCACCGACTGTTTGCCTTGCTACATATAGCGGTGTGTATAGTGATATTATCTGCAGTCCCTGCTTCTGGACAGTCGAGAAAACTTGCGGCTTTGGTGGAAGGGCAATAACGAAGAAATCCCCAAGCGTGATATTACAATTGCAGATGAATGAAACTGCTTGGATCTCAAGCCCGTAGGGAGCAGCAACGCTAGATTCACGTAAACATCTCTGACTGCAACCCATCAACCGAGTTTCAAGACACACAACGCATGCTTCAACACATTTCTCAAAATTCCTCCACAAATTCTACTTCAATGCATTTCTTAACATTCTTCCACAACTTTCATGCATTTCGCAGTAATCTTGAATTCCAAACTTCAAAGGCTCGAGCAATGGTTGCAGACTTGACGTATTTTGACAAAGGAAACGAATAGATTCCAGGGACATAGAGAACATTCAAATTCAGGAATAACGTTTAGAAACTCGATGTTTTAGATGAAGAGAATCTGAACACATTCTTCAAAGATGTGAATGAAGAAAAACTACTTCCAAATGAGAGTATAATTACGACTGTCGATCCTTCCTTTTCAGATTCTAATGTTGAGAACCTTATTCCAATTAATGGCATCCATTCTCGTATAATTGCACAAGGTGTGGCTGCTTATGCATATGATGCTGCGAAATTTACTGGTTATGCTGAATGGCCTTTGCTGGGACCCTCTGACGTACAGATACTAACATGTGAGCAATGCTCTCAGCAATTCTGCTCTTCATTCAACTATCGAAGGCACGTGCAGACACATCGTCATATTGTGAATAGTAAAAAGGAGGACTTACTCGAACAGAGTGCTGAGCTGAGAGCATACTGGGATAAGCTCCAGCCAGACAAGGCCAGAGACATAGTTTCTTTTGAGCCATGGCAAATACAATGAATGAATCCTCATGAAATGCACCACATGGTGTTTATAAAAGAGGGCTCAATGCAACACATACCATCTCATTCAACACACGATTTTCAAGAAATATTCAACGCAATCTTTAAAAACTGTTCAACGTATACCACAGCCTTCAAAAATGACTGATGCACAACATGGAACAACACATACCGTTCACATCGGTCATTAACGCACAACAACATGCATAGTTCACCACGGCAGGGGTTTCAACCAGCGTATTCAACACAGGGTCATGTTTGACCAACACACCATAATTTTCAGAGCGGATCAAATCAATGCACGACGGGCTCTGGACTCCTCTCAACACCATCCATCACAAAGAATATACAACCATTTGGACCCAACCCACAATATTAAAATAAAGAAGGAACTAATGCAGAGGAAGTTACCAACTCACACCAGCGTTTGCAGCATCCTGATTAAAAACAATGTAACGTAAAAACGTATGGGTAGGTCTCGTGAAGAAACTTCGGCTTCTAACGGGTGTCTTTATCTCCGGCAGTAAATGGCCTGACAAAAAACGTTTAATGTCATTATCACGACAAACGCCGTTGAATGTCAGAAATCACCCTACTCGACACTCTCATGCAATCCAGGCAGGCTGTATTTGACCCGTTTTCAGTGCTTCTGACCAACTCAGCGCTTTTCAAAAAACGTTTATAAACAGTCACGAAAGCCAAAGAAATTTAAATTGTCAGGACAAGAGCGCAGGCATAATTTGAAGGACAGAGGGCGTAAGTAACGCACAAGGGAGAGCGCAGGTATAATTTCAAGGGTCAGACAGAGAGTCTTAAAATAGCCGGAGTCAGGCAGAGGTGCAGGACTGACCTGCACATAACAGGCCACAGAAACACAAGTGGCTCTGATACCATGTTAAACTCACATGGGCAGCGAAACAGATGGAAAGATAAATCAGTGATTGCATTTTTTTATTAACATAAGATACACATTTATAGTACAATAGGTGACTCTTGGGTTTCAGATCCCAAGGTCTCTTGGACTGCTTTGTCCATTCAACTTCCATGCTAACCCATTAGGATTAGGTGTCCAACAAGGTGAAATGCTTTATCATGAGGATTAGAAGTTTTGAATTGGAATGTGACCTGCATCAATTACAATACAATACATCATGATAATTTGATTTTTTTATGAACTAGCTAAGGGAGGCATCCCTATGCTCAGCTTTTTAAACTTTCATTACATGTACATAGATCAGACAGTCATTTGTAGATATAGACTTGTAATCCATGATTGGATGACCATTTGTGTAAAGCCTTCGTACACTTGATGTTTTTTACTCCTGAATATATCGCAACTCGGATGGATGAAACTAGATCCAGGGTCTTCAAACTCATTCAATCTTCACTCAATGTACAATCCAAACCATGTGAAAAGATGTTCTGCGGTCGAACATAGAGAGACATCGCCTGATTACTAGCCAATGATGTGAGTTGTTAATAAGTGCGAGATGGATCACCAATAATGATGATGATCCTCAAGGTACTACAGTACATTTCACATAGTGTGAATAGATGATTCGATGTCGAACACCATGCAAAATCTTTTGGTTGAAGGCCATTGATGTCAACTTGTTGCCGGAAGAGAGAAACTTGCCATTGATGTATGCAAACTTCAAAGCACTGAAAAGGGTGTTTCTAAGTCAAATTCTTGGATAATGAGCTGATGTTAACAAGAATCAACTTGTTGTAGGAGGGCCTTGATGTATCCCACATCTATGACACGAAATAGAGTAAATGATTTTTTGGAGATGAAAACGAACTAACGACACAAAGTTCAGGAATGGTGATTATGAAAATGAAGGTTTGTGGTATTGCAACGGATAAGACTTTAACTGGATGAATTCTTAACTAGATGATTCTCAACTGGATGAATTCTCTTGAACATATCAACGACACTGAGATGAATTTATAGCGTTAACCCAAAGAGATGGATGATGTGATAGACCAATGGTATGATGACCAACAAACAGAATAACCCAACCCAACTCAAACACGGAGCTGAAGTGAAAGTGTCATGTTCAAGAGTGACTTGCTACCATTAGTTTTCAATATTTTTCCCTTTTCCCCAGTCATTACTGAGCAATACCTCTTTATTTTTTTTGGGTTTGGAGCATGATTATTTAGAAGTCTTTGTTTCAGCTGGATGTATACCCCAGGAAGTTTGTACACCCCTCCACATGGGGGGGTGTGGGGGGGACTTGTCCCCCATGCAGGGGTTTGAGGGGACCGATCCCCCCCAGCCAGGGGGTCCGGGGGTCAGCCGTCCCCCGTGGGGGTTTCGGGGGCAGCGCCCTTGAAGCTAAAAACAAATGTAAAATTGCCTTGTAAAATTATAGTAATTTCTAGTCAATCTGGGTCGTTCATTAGACGGATGATCTGACGGTAGAATTTATGTTTAGTTTAGGGTTTTTTGCCCTAGAAGGAAACCCCTCCCTTTGTATGAGGGCATTCTATTGAGGCTATGAAATAGATGTGTATTCTCTGAGCGAGAAACAAAGAGGTGAGGTTGCGAGAGAAAACAGAGGATATTACAGTGGATCTGCTGTAGGTTGTGTCTCTTCATTTTGCTAGATAATAGAAAGGAAGGACTGGCTGTTCGGGGTGGACGTAGCCCAAACTAGGTGAACCATGTATATTTGTGTCTCTTTGGTTTTATGCATTTTCTATGTTTATATTTATGCAATATTATATGTGTTCCATTGCTCTGTAATATATACTTTTCTAACAATTGGTATCAGAGATGAAGGTCTATTTGGCTGATAAACTCGCAGGAAAGAAGGGTTCCTCGTTCGAGTGGGAGAAATGGTTGAAAATGGTAAGTTTAGGGTCGAGAAATTTAACGGCCAAAACTTCTTGTTGTGGAAGAGGCAAATGGAAGATTATCTATATCAGAAAGATATGTACCTATCATTGGGTGGAAAAACAAAGATGCCGATAGGTATGACAGATGAAGAATGGAATCTTCTCGATAGAAAGGCACTTGGAATAGTACGGTTTTGCCTCACAGCGTCGGTTGCCTTCAACATTTCGAAGGAAACAACAATAGAGGGTTTGATTAAGGCGTTGGTGAAGCTATATGAAAAACCCTTGGCCTCAAACAAGGTATTTCTTATGAAATGGTTATTTAATATGAAGATGTCGGAAGGTGGATCTGTTGCAGACCATTTAAATGATTTTAATACCATTACAAGTCAGTTAAGTTCTGTAGGGGTGAAATTTGATGATGAAGTTAGAGCTCTGTTATTCTTGTGCCCATTGCCAGAAAGTTGGAATGGTTTAGTAATGGCCATTAGTAACTTTGTTTCTGGATCTAGTACTTTAAAGTTTGATGATGTTGTCAGTGCTATCCTTAGCGAGGAAATGCAACAAAAAAGCTCCGGTGAGACATCAGGTAATGCTTTGAGTGCAGAGTCTATGGGAAGAAAAATGGAAAGAGGAAAGAGCTTAGGATATCGAAGTAAATCAAGGAAAGGCAATTCCAAGTCCAGATCAGGGATCGTGTGCTAGAAATGCAAAAAGAAAAGACACCTAAAGAAAGACTGTAGATCTCGGAAGGGAAAAGAAGGAGATGCACAACAAGAAAACAATCATGAAGCAAATGTGACAGGTAAGGTGTTACAAGATGCTTTGATTCTTTCTTTTGAAAATATTACTGATTCCTGGGTGGTAGATTCAGGGGCTTCATTCCATGCCACACCTGATAAGAAATACTTTCATGACTATGTTCAAGGAGATTTTGGACAAGTCCATTTGGGTGATGATAAACCCTGTAAAATTGTTGGAATGGGTAAGGTTCTTGTAAAATAGTAGAATGGAAACCAATGGCTACTAAAGGAGGCAAGGCATGTTACACATTTGAAAAAAAATCTGATTTCAACAGGGCAGTTAGGTGGTGAAGGTTGTGTGACAACTTTCACAGATAAAGCTTGGAAGGTCACCAAAGGATCCTTGGTAATAGCAAAAGATGAAAAGGTTGGTATGTTGTATTTGTTAGAGCCTAGATTTACCTCAGGCTGAAAAGGTAAGCTTCTAGGTCCACATCAAACCATGCTCAGCCTCGTAGCTAGCCCTCCGAGGACAGGAGAGGTCTCTCTCCTGGTCGATCTCAGAAAAATAAAAGCGATAGGGCTCGAGATGGCTGAAATAAAAGCTAATTTTAGGCTAGGTATGAAGTACAAAGGTTTGATTTGAGTTTTTGGGGGTTTTGTGCTGGAAACAGGGAAAGGCGAATTAGGCTCGGGGATGAGGAACAGTTTCTGGAGAGTTCTAATTGGGGAAAGGAAGGCAATCATTTTGATGCTTTAAAGTGAGTGAATGGATAGATCAGACTGGTGAGGAGCTAAGGAGGGCAAGAGAGTCTCAAGAATTCTCCTTAAACAGATGAAAACATGGAAATTTAAACAAATTCAAAGGCAGAGCATAGCAGTTAATGGATTCTACCTTAATCACTCATTTGTTCAAATTCAGAAGAAGAGATAGGAAAATGATACACGTAACACTAATGAACTTAAAATTAATTATAGAAGAACACCATCAAAACATAGAGCCACATGGATCCCAAACAGTGCTGCAAAACCCTAGTCTTTCCTTAGCCAAAAATGCAGAGATAGAATGTACAATGATATGCCAAAGCAATCCCTAGTGTCCAACCTTGAAAATGACTTAGGAATTACATGATATAGACTAGCCCAACCCATTCCCTTGCCCTAGGGGTTTAGCTCATCATTCTAGGAGCCGTTTCAACCAATTCTAAACAAAGCACTAAAATCTAGGCAATCAAAACAACTTGCCTCTATAAGGTAGGAAACTGATTCATTCATTAAATTTTCACTTTTTAGTGAATGAATCCTCTAAAACAAGTAAATAAGTGCCAAAATTATATCATGTTTATCCAATTACATCAAGATAGATCAAAAATTACATCAAAAAGCAAAACTAGTCAAACTGGCCGAATTTCTAAGCTGGAAGGTGAAAAATTGAGCAAAAATCCTCTATGCGCCGGGCCAAATCCTTTATGCGTCGCACCACTTTGAGGCTGAGTTTGAGGCACTTCCTGAAGTCCAAATTGATCAAAAGATAGCTCATTTGAAAGCCCCGCCTGTCTACTTTCCAACCCAAGTGGAATTTTTCAATTTGGATGTCATTTTCCCCTCCAAAACTGCAATCTCCCATGACTACTTGCAGACCTTGTTCCTATTTTGACTTAGGAATTACATGATATAGACTATCCCAACCCATTCCCTTGCCCTAGGGGTTTAGCTCATCATTCTAGGAGCCGTTTCAACCAATTCTAAACAAAGCACTAAAATCTAGGCAATCAAAACAACTTGCCTCTATAAGGTAGGAAACTGATTCATTCATTAAATTCACTTTTTAGTGAATGAATCCTCTAAAACAAGTAAATAAGTGCCAAAATTACATCATGTTTATCCAATTACATCAAGATAGATCAAAAATTACATCAAAAAGCAAAACTACTCAAACTGGCCGAATTTCTGAGCTGGAAGGTGAAAAATTGAGCAAAAATCCTCTATGCGCCGGGCCAAATCCTCTATGCGTCGCGCCACTTTGAGGCTGAGTTTGAGGCACTTCCTGAAGTCCAAATTGAGCACAAGATAGCTCATTCGAGAGCCCCGCCTGTCTACTTTCCAACCCAAGTGGAATTTTTCAATTTGGATGTCATTTTCCCCTCCAAAAATGCAATCTCCCAAGACTACTTCCTGCTTCCAAGTGATGCCCTGTAATCCAAGCTGATGAACCACCAAAATCTTAATAAGAGAAAAATGATAAACACTGTTAAGTGGCTGTTGAGGGTTTTTGTGTTGCACAAGGGTGGTCATCCTCTCAATGTTTTGGCAAATGAAATATGGAATGTTCATCATCTGTACCCTGGTGAAATGCATGAGCAACCTGATGTGATAAGCATATAGACGAGAGAACCATCCCTCACAGCTAAAATATTTCATGATAAATTTCATTAGTGGATCATATTCATCTTTCAGATATCGGAATGGAAACACTCTCTTGAGCTGCCTCAAGAAACCGACTTTAATGTATGGCTCATAATGCTGTTGGTCAATCTTCTTCCTCTTGGTCCATGGTTCCCCAATGTTTGATATGCTGGTTTCAAGTGAGACAGATTCTGGTGTAAGTGTGAAGGTGACACCAGCTAAGGTAGCCTGATCTCCATGTAAATGCATCACAAATAGACGAGCCAACTCATGATGAAATTGAACACTAGCCACCTTTTGACAAAACTCATAGCATGACTGATGCTGGAAACAAAACATAGCAAGAGGGCAGGCCTGTAATTCAGTGAGGGTGACTGATTCTTCTCAGATATGTCTACCTCCTCTATGAGGCATCCGGGGTGCATGTTCCTCCATGGGGGAGTCACTTTGGGTTTCCATTTCATAATCCAATGAATGCTAAGATGCCATGACTATTGTTTTTCAAACTGCCTTGGAGAAAAAGATGCTGGTGTAGGAAAACTATGTTGAACTGCTCTTTTAGTGATGTGTTCAAATTCTGCCACCAAGGGGAAACAAATGAAACAAGAGACTGTTAGGAATAGGGTAAGTAATAAGGGATTAGGGACTATTGGGACTATAGGGATTAGGGAAACGTAGGAGGGTTTTGAGGGATTTGATGTATAGGGTTAGGAATTGTTGTGTAGGGCTTGAGGTGTGATATTGGAGAATTTGGGACAGAGAATTTAGGAGAAGGAATTAATGAGCTTAGGGGGGTAGAAAATTAGGGAATGATAAATACAAGGGAGGAATGGGAAAGAGGAATGACAACTTTGGTAGCAAAACACTGATTTTGAAACCCACAACAATTTTCCTTTTGAGGTACTTTGGAGGTAGGGTTTAAGATTTTCGTTTCAACCATTATCAGCCATAAACCACCATAACTTATCATACAATTGGATGAAATACCAAGATAATGACCCTACCTGGCAAATCCACGCAAGTTATGGGAAATTTGGAGAAATTTCAAGCAAATTCGGGCTTTCAGGTGTATGCGCCGCGCCATCCCAGTGCACCACACCCATTCAGAATTACACTGGAAAACTTCTCCCAGTGCGCTGCACCTCCCTAGTGCGCTGCGCCACCTGCTCTATGCGCCACGCCAGCCAAGTTTCCTCCAACTTCACCCAAATCGCACACTAACTCAACCAATTTTCTTTGAGTGGCTTCTCTTTGGTATTGGCATGCAAATGACATTGATCTTTATGAAAATATCTTTATAAAGACATGGATTTGATTTTTGACTCTCCAAGACCCATATTTGTAATGTTTTGGCATTGGCACTTTTTCCATTTTAATACAACTCTGTTTTAAGTTTCCTTTTTTATTTTTTGACTGAAATGATGAAATTCTTGGCAATTTTTTGCAGGGATAGCTGACATGGAATTAGGCAAAGGAGACCAGGGCTGCGCCTGAAGAAATCAACTAAAAAACTTTTGAAAATTCTACAAAAGACAAAATGTTGACTTTTCTTCAAAACAGAGTTTTGAAGAACAATCATAATCCATCAATATGATGATGAAATTCGTGAAATAGAAAACATGTGTAGAACCTCCCTCTAGCCTGCTTGCATTTGGACACTTTAATGACTCAATTTGTGAAACCCTAGACCTATGATTGACATGACTCTTTATTAAAAAATCAAACATTGACTGTCATGGACTTTAATAAAAATTGATGAAAAAACCTAAGCCAGCAAGTACAAAACATGAGGAAAATGAATGGAAAAGCCCTTTCGTCACATTATGGCATGCTCCTACATGGAATGCAGGTGATCAAGCAGGATGGGACACCTAAAAATGAAATGCAATAAGAGAAATGATCTCTGACAGAGGGATGTAAAGACCAACTCTAACATTGGATCCAATGGGGATGGTAGCTCCTTGGAGGTGCCAAGAACGACAGATCTTTGGAAGAGATAGACAGTGCCTTCGTCCATTGGGCTATGGAGTCATTATTTCGACAAACAACACAAGACTCTGACTCAATTTATTTGACTAAAACTTGACTCAAAATGACTTGATGATGAAACTGAAATGACTGAAAAACTAATTCGACAAACTAAACTCAAAACTGAAATCTTTCTTCAGAATTATAGCCTTCACTTCGGGCCCTAGACTGAAGAAAAGATCACAGCACACACTTGCAATGAAACTGAAATAAAATGGTATTTACAATGACAATGTAATCAGTAGAAATAACTCAGAAATGATACTGCTTGAGCGGCTGACCATTGACTGGCCCTCCTGGACAATTTTCCCCGTTCATCTCCTTCAAAAGAAAGGCATTCTGACCTTGATATGTTGCGATCTTAAAAGGACCTTTCCAGAGATTTTCAAACTTACCGTGCTTACCCTTTCCTCATTCCTTGCATCCCACTTTAGCACCACGTCATCCAACTGAAATTTTTCTGCCTTTGCTTTCCTGTCATAAATCTTCTTAATTCTCTCCTGCAACTTGAACGTGTTTTGAAAAACATCTTCCCATGTCTGCTGCAAGTGGATCATTTGGTTTAGTCTTCTCTGCATTGGATCATCTTCACTACTAGCCTCCTGAAGAAGTTTGACTACCGGAGCTACAAGAGAGGTAGGGAACACTGTATCAACTCCATAAACTAGCTCAAAGGGGGACATAACAATGGATTTCTTCTCACTCACTCGATTTTCCCAAAGTGCATGACCAACTTCTTATGCCAACTTTTCTTGTTTATTTCCAACAACTTCATAATAATATTAACCAAATATTTGTTTGAAGATTCCGCCAATCCATTGCCTTGTGGATGGCAGGCGGTTGAGTGCCCCAAAGTAATGTGATTATTACAAAAATCAACCATCCTTTTTGACTTGAAAGTTGTTGCGTTATTAGTGATTAGCTTATTCGGGAAACCAAAACGAGACAAAATATTATTCTCAAGGAATGAAATTATTACCGCATCCATAGCTTGCCTAGGGGGAATTGCTTCGATCTACTTCGTGAAATAATCTGTCGTCGTGAGGATCCATCTATGCTGACCTGAAGAAGCAGGATGAATTTCACCAATGAAATCCAACCCCCACTGCTGAAAAGGGGCACTCACCTCAATGGGCTTTAGCAGCAAAGGATGTAATTTCTGCTTTCCTTCAAAAATATGACAATTATGACAGCTCTTGACAGTCTTGAACACATCAGCAAACAATTTCGGCCAATAGTATCCAGCTCTCAGAATTTTATTTGCCGTTGTTTTCCAAAAAAGGTGATCGCCACAATCTCCTTTATGGAAATCCTCCATGACCTGCTTCGCTTCTTCTTCCACCAAACAATTTAACAAAATGCCACCGGGATCTTTCCAATAAAGTGCAGAATTCAAAATACAAAACTTAGTAGCGTTTAAATTAAGAGTTCTAGCTTTGTTTCTAGCCATACCAGGTGGCGCGGACAAATTCTGAAGCACATATATGATATCTGAATACCATGGAGAAAGAACAAAGATTTCAGCTACCTAAATTGATGGACCTTGCTCATTTTCATCGGACGTAGAAGCAATTAGATTTATGTCTAGGACGTGCAGATTTGATTCAGCCATTAACTTTGCCAATCCCTATCCTTTAAAAGGATTTGTGGGCCTTATCTCTACATCATACTCCAACAAAGCTGCAATCCACTTGCCACGTCTTCCTTCAGGATCTGTTTGGACCAAAACATATTTGACAACATCGTTAGGAACATAAGCTAAAATATGGGAATGAAGAATATACACGGGGAAATATTTCAGTGCTTTTACAAGTGCAAGGGCTTGCTTCTCAATAATGTTGTATTTCAAGGCAGCATCTCTTATAGTCCGGCTGAAAAAAGCAATTGGTCTTTCATGCTGATCTTTTTTCTGCATTAATACAACTGCCATAGTATGCTCGGAAGCAAATGAAAACAATATAAAATCCAGAGTATAATCCGGGCTGATTAGAACCAGGGCTGAAGAAAGGGCCAATTTTACTAGATTGAAAGATTTTATAGCCTCTTTGATCCATTTCACTTGGTTGTCCTTCTTAAGCATGTTTGTAATCTCTCTTAGATGTTCAACAAGATTAGGAACAAAGTAGCGCAAAAAATTCATCTTACCATTAAACGATTGAATCTCCTTCTTGTTCCGGGGAAGATCAATTTGTTGAATCGCCTCTACTTGTGTTGGATCAATACAAATGTCATCTTTTGATATGATGTGTCCAAGGAGTTTTCCCTCATCCATGGCAAACAAGCTCTTCTTCGGATTCAAGGACACACCATATTTTCTGCACTTTTGAAAAACAGTTTTCAAATGATACATGTGTTCTTCATCTGAATTAGAAAACATCGTCAGATCATCAAGGTACACCACCAAGAAGACATCCTTCTCATTTGCGAAAGCCATATCCATTGACCGCTGAAATGTGGCACCTGCGTTCTTCAAACTGAAAGGCATTTTAGCGTAATGAAAAGTCCCCCACAGAGTGGTGAACACTGTTTTGTCTCGGTCATCTTCATGGACTAAAATTTGGTTATATCTGGAATAACCATCGAGTAGTGACATTCGAGATGCTCCAACTACTCGCTGAAGTATGTGATCCATTTTTGGCAGTGGATAATTATCCTTCAATGAAACTTTGTTGAGATTCCGAAAATCAATGCACAAACGAATCTCACCTGTCTTCTTTCGTACGGGCACCAAATTAGATATCCAATCTGAAAATTGAATGGGAACAATGATTCCTGATTTGTACAACTTGTTTACCTCCTTCTCAATTGATGGCAACAATTTTGGATTACGCCTTCTTAACTTCTGTTTGAAAGGTTTCTGATTAGGCTTAATAAGAATTGTGTGCTGAATTATATTGGTGTCATATGTTTTCAAATCAGAATAGTCCAAACCAAACACATCAGCAAAGGATGACAAAAAACTGATATATTTGGCCTTTACCTTTTGTGGAAATGCTTTGGATAGCTTTAACATCTTCGGATGCTCAGTTGTTCCAATATTCACCTCTTTGACTCCCTTATCTGTTGGCTGCAATGTTGGTTTGTGGGCTACGTCATCATGATCAAAGAGTTCTTCTAAAGGTATCAAGCCTTTAGGAATCACATTATCCTGGAGCTGCAACACTTCCATTTGATTGATCTGCACATCATATTTACCATCATCATGTTCTACATCAATTGAGGTATCTTTGAACTTACCTTTGTTTTGCAAAAAATCATCAATCTCCTCATCATCTTGGAAAACTTTCCAATATCTCTGATTTTCCGGGACAGACGGATGGTGTTTCACATGGATTTCAAATTTATTACTTGAATTCATAGGAATTTTCAAATTACTTGATGCCTTAGCAAGTGCATCAGCAATACTATTTTGAATACGAGGCACACACGTCAAGGTGTAATATGAAAACAACTTCAAAATGTCTAGAACAACATTCCGGTATGCCCGAATCCGAGGATGCTTTGCTTGATATTCGCCTTTAACTTGCTTAATCACCAATTCAGAGTTCCCATATACAACAATCCTCTTAGCATTCAGCTTTCTTAGGAATTTTAGGCCAGCAATCAAAGCCTCATACTCAACCTCATTGTTTGAGCAATCAAAGCCTCATACTCAGCCTCATTGTTTGAGCAATCAAAAGCAAGTTTGTAAGAACATACCCACACATTACTAGGCACTTTGTTCGGAGCAGAAAAAGGACTGCGTACCCAAATTCCAATTCCAACACCATCATTTCCTGTTGCTCCATCAAAATCTATGGTCCACAGGCCATCTTCCTCTTCTTCCGAGTGTTGAAACTCTATTTGCTGTATTTTTACTGCTTGCTGTCCATTATCCTTTTCTGATTGTTGAATGGTATTGTCTATTCTTGAATTTCTTTCTTCAAAACTTCTCTGAAATTCTCTGATATTTCTGGAATATCATCTGCTGCAACTAACTGACTATCAATCTCATTGAAACTATCTAATTACAAAACAAAAGACTCTAAATCTGTATGTACATAATTAATCGGATGATTAATTGGTTTCTCCTTGCTTGTAATCATGTATTTAATTTTCTGCTCTCAATAAAGTTTTCTCATTTGGCCAAACATAGGAATCGTTGCATAGGAGAAATCAAGCTGCATAGTTCCCTTAATCTTTGCTCCCCAAGATCTGGAAAGAAGCATTCCAAATCTAGGGGGTATGTCTGCCACCACCACATCCATCAAAACATTTTTTGCCAGAATCTGATCCAAACTGACCACCAACTCTTTAATAAGCCCAATACATCTCACCCTGCTTGAATCAAATGAATAAAGATCATGGTATTTCCTAGTGATGTCCAAACCCAACTTCTCCATGATAGCCTTCGGCATAAGATTGTGGGAGGCGCCAGAATCAAACATAGCATTATGCAACACAAACTCATGCACTCTCAAACTGATATAAAAAGGAGGCACATCACTATCCGGAGACTCACCATTCAATGCTGGTCCAAAAATCAATTCAGGTTGATCATCTTCCACATTCACCATATCAGACATTAGATCAAAGTTCAAAATTTTGGAAACCTGACCTCTATAACCATTGTTCCTCATCAGTTCAGTCAAGGGAATGGATACCTTCAATTTAGAAATTTCATTTTCTAAACTAAAAGTAGAAGTTTTCTCTACTTCTTTGGTTGGAACCTCTTTCTTCTCAGCTTTATATTTTGATACAATTGGCTGATTGACTCTTTCATTTGCTGGTGGAGATTTGTTAGGCATAGGATCAACAACTTATTTTCCTTTATTTGGTGCAACATGTGGCTCATTCTTAGATGTTGGACCTTCCTTTCTCTTCTGGATTGGATTTATGGGAACATTTCTATTTCTTAATGAATACTGACGCTGCTAGGCAGACAAGGCATGCATATGCCCTCTCTGATACTCATCCGACTCCTCTTCAAGAACTGTGTCATTCGCCAAGATAAAATCTGCATCCTGCTGTACAGTTGAACTTTCTGCATACTCATCATCTTCAGTGATAAAGGTGGGCATATCATCAGGAGTGAAGAAGTGTTTTTCTTCCCCTATTACATGGTCTTCATCATCAAATTGGGGACCAACAAAATTCTTCTAAAGAGGTGTCTTTACTTGCTGCTGTTGTGATGCCGTTTCTTGTGCTCGCTGCTTAGGTTGTTTGATCCTGAATTGAGGTTGTTGCTGTCCACATAAATTAGGATTCCGGATCTGCGGTTCAGGCTTATCAAGTGTTAACCTTTCAATCATATTTTCTACCTTGTGGAGCACCTGATCTGAGGTAGAAGCTTCTTCCTTTATTGAAACTCTCTTTTCGGTTTTTAATCTAGCTCTCTTGTCATTCAAATTTGCCTCAACACTAACGGCAATTTTCTGCATTTCTTCTAAGGTAGCCGGATCTCTCTCTCTTAATTGATAAGCCATGTCTGGATCAAAACCATCCGGGAAATTTAGCAAAGCTGACTTTCTAGTTGGCCTTAAATCATTAGGAATTGCATTATAAACCACATTAAATCTAATACAATAGTCTTGCACGGACTCACCATCATTCCACTTGATCTTGGTATATTCAGAAGTGATCTGAAGAGGATCTTTCTTGACTTCCCAGCGATCCAAGAACTGTCTTTGAAGCTCTTCTAATGTGGGAATACTTCTAGCTATCAAAGCTCTGAACCATTTTCTCACCTCACCTGCGAAAGTCTACACGAATAATCTCGTGGTCATGTTTTCTGCATCAATCTCATGAAGCTCAAAGAAATCCATCATCTTGTCCACATGTTGTTGAGCCGTGGTACTTTGAGGAGTGTCATCAAACAAAGGAATTTTACTCTGATAATCTATGGGCATGTCACCCAAAACTTGAGGCAGCACGAGAGCTGCAAACTGAGCATCCATTGCTCTTGGTGGATTTGCAATCGGCCTTGTAGATGTTGGGGGAGAAGGTGCAGCTAATGTGTGAGGTGTATGTGGAGGTGAAGCAATTTTGGTTGGAGAAGGAGTAGCTGGAGGCGAATTTAGTTCAGACCTTTGATATGTAACAATAGGCTGCACAAGGATTGAGGGAATGAAAGGCGGTTTAGTGGGAACCCTTGAGCTAGATGGAGTTGCGGCAGCTCCAAGAGTTGCAGATGCAGCTTCTAGGAAATCAATGATATCTGCAGCCTCAATGTCAGTTTGGAGCTGTCTTAGAATGGAACTCTCAATGGACTTATTGGATTTTTCAATGTCTAAAGCAGCAAGAAAGTTCAGATTCGGGACGAAAGACTCAAGAGCGTTTTCGGATTTCGTTTTAAACAATGATAACTGAAACTGTGTCAAAATCAAGCTCTTCAAGATACTTGAAAATTGCAAGGCAAGAACGAGATTTGAACACGGGATTTATAGAGTGCTCTTGACGAAGAATTCTTGGAATCAAATTGGGATTTTCATAGACAGGAGGAGGATCTGGATCGGGATTAGCTCTGGTATATCTCTTTGAAGCCAGCATGTTATTTTCAAGAAATCAAAGGAACATAAACAACTTGTTCAGCCTTTCAAATTCTAAACTTATCATCCAAAATCTTAGAATTCTCAAATGTACTGGGGTGATTTACAAGTCAATCATCACGATTACAAGCTAGATCGGAGATTGACTGAAGCAACGTTTATCTACTTGCGCTAATGCAAATAAAAAGTGTTTCGAAGGCTACCTGGCATAACATCAGGCTCCGTTTGTAGCTTATAAAACAAATGACATCATTAAGAAAACCATTTTCTTCCCCAGTATGGTCACCACTATGTTAGAGCCTAGATTTACCTTAGGCTGAAAAGGTAAGCTTCTAGGTCCACATCAAACCACGCTCAGCCTCGTAGCTAGCCCTACGAGGACAGGAGAGGGCTATCTTCGTGTCGATCTCGGAAAAAGATAAGCTATATGGCTCGAGATGACTGAAATAAAAGCTAATTTTAGGCTAGGTATGAAGTACAAAGGTTTGATTTGAGTTTTTGGGGGTTTTGTGCTGGAAACAGGGAAAGGCGAATTAGGCTCGGGGATGAGGCACAGTTTCTGCAGAGTTCTGATTGGGGCAAGGAAGGAAATCGTTTTGATGCTTTAAAGTGAGTGAGTGGATAGATCAGATTGGTGAGGAGCTAAGGAGGGCAAGAGAGTCTCAATAATTCTCCTTAAACAGATGAAAACATGGAAATTTAAACAAATTCAAAGGCAGAGCATAGCAGTTAATGGATTCTACCTTAATCACTCATTTGTTCAAATTCAGAAGAAGAGACAGGAAAATGATATACATAACACTAATGAACTTACAATTACTTAGAGAAGAAAACCATCAAAACATAAAGCCACATGGATCCCAAATAGTGCTGCAAAACCCTAGTCTTTCCTTCGCCAAAAATGCAGAGATAGAATGTACAATGATATGCCAAAGCAATCCCTAGTATCCAACCTTGAAAATGACTTAGGAATTACATGATATAGACTAGCCCAACCCATCCCCTTGCCTCTAGGGATCGAGCTCATCATTCTAGGAGCTGTTTCAACCAATTCTAAACAAATCTCTAAAATCTAGGCAATCAAAACAACTTGCCTCTATAAGGTAGGAAACTGATTCATTCATTAAATGTTCACTTTTTAGTGAATGAATCCTCTAGAAAAAGTAAATAAGTGCCAAAATTACATCATTTTTATCCAATTACATCAAGATAGATCAAAAATTACATCAAAAAGCAAAACTAGTCAAACTGGCCGAATTTCGGAGCTAGAAGGTGAAAAATTGAGCAAAAATCCTCTATGCGCCGTGCCAAATCCTCTATGCGTCGCGCCAATTTGAGTCTGAGTTTGAGGCACTTCATGAAGTCCAAATTGAGCCCAATATAGCTCATTGTAAATCCCTGCCTGTCTACCTTCCAACCCAAGTGGAATTTTTCAATTTGGATGTGATTTTCCCCTCCAAAATTGCAATCTCCCAGGACTACTTCCTGTGTGTCAAAATAGGGGCAGAGAGGTCATTTTGTGAGAGTTTTTGACCTCCTGAGGACTCAAAACTTGCCCAAAATTCTTAGCCATGGAAAATAAGTCATGATTTTACATGGTAAATCCAATGATATAAACGTTTTTCAATTTGGAGCTCCCTAGCAAAAGCGCGCGCTACGTGGCGCGACACATAGGGAGAAAAACCCTGTTTTTTGTGCCAAAATTTGTCAAAATGTAAAAAATGCCCAAAATTTCTTGAAATTTGGGCTGGAGCTTCTTCATTAAGTGTCATGCTAGGCTAAAGAGGCTTTGGCCAATATTTGAAGACGATCAAGCTCCCTTTGCCTCTTTTGCTTCCTTATTACCTTCCTCAATTTTGCCTTTAAATTCCTGATTCGTGCCTTGCAGACCTTGTTCCGTGCCATGTAGTGGAAAGCCATGTGTCTCATAAATGCATGGTCCTTATCGGCCTTGTCCAGCAGTCTCTCCAAGTGGATGTTGATTCTCTCGAGATTAGACTCCCAATCCCCATTAATCTCTTGCTCCAATGACGTGAGCTCAATTCTTCTCCTTTGTGCAGCTTTGCGATTCTCGCGGATGTTTTGTAACTCCATGATTGCTTGCTGATCTTCAAGCTGTTTGTTCCTCTACTCCAAGTATTTCATAGTCCACTTAGATCTCTCCAAGTCAAGGGATAAGGCTTGTATCTCTATTTTTTTCTCCTGGATGATCTCCCTAAGTTTGGCACTTTGTGGGCCTGTATCTGTAAACCTGAAGGCCGCTCATCTTGCATTGGCCTCTTTCCTTTGTCCTGTACCTATGATGCTTATGGAGGAAGCGAGGCCTGTTCCACCCCAGGTGGTGATAACACTCACTTCGCTGCTGCAAACAAATGTCTAGTGCCCCTTTGATATGTGATGAATACCGGAACACTAGTGGTCTCATGGTGCTCAGACTGATGAGAAGGTCCACCTGTCTCATGCTTGACCTCTGATAATCCCTGTGAAGCTCTGAAGAAGTCACGAGAGATGAAATCATCCCAAGTGATGCCCTGTAATCCAAGCTGATGAACCACCAAAATCTTAATCAGAGCAAAATGATAAACACTGTTAAGTTGCTACTAAGGGGTTTTGTGCTGCACAAGGGTGGTAATCCTCTCAATGTTCCAGCAAATGAAATACGGAATGTTCATCATTCGTACCCTGGTGAAATGCATGAGAAACCTGGTGTGATAAGCATATAGACGAGAGAACCATCCCTCACAGCTAAAATATTTCATGATCAATTTCATTAGTGGAGCATATTCATCTTTCATATATTGGAATGGAAACACTCTCTTGAGCTGCCTCAAGAAACCAGTTTTAATGTATGGCTCATAACGCTGGCGGTCAATCTTCGTCCTCTTGGTCCATGGTTCCCCAATGTTTGGTATGTCAGTTGCTAGTGAGACAGATTCTGGTGTAAGTGTGAAGGTGACACCGGCTAAGGTAGCCTGATCTCCATGTAAATGCAGCACAAATAGATGAGCCAACTTATGATGAAATTGAACACTAGCCACCTTTTGACATAACTCATAGCATCACTGATGCTGGAAACAAAACATAGCAAGAGGGCAGGCCTGTAATTCAGTGAGGGTGACTGGTTCTTCTGAGATATGTCTACCTCCTCTATGAGGCCTCCGGGGTGCATGTTCCTCCATGGGGGAGTCACTTTGGGTTTCCATTTCATAATCCGATGAATGCTCAGATGCCATGACAATTGTGTTTCAAACTGCCTTGGAGAAAAAGATGCTGGTGTAGGAAAACTGTGTTGAACTGCTCTTTTAGTGATGTGTTCAAATTCTGCCACCAAGGGGAAACAAATGAAACAAGGGACTGTTAGGAATAGGGAAAGTAGTAAGGGATTAGGGACTATTGGGACTATAGGGATTAGGGAAATGTAGGAGGGTTTTGAGGGATTTGATGTATAGGGTTAGGAATTGTTGTGTAGGGTTTGAGGTGTGAGATTGGAGAATTTGGGACAGAGCATTTAGGAGAAGGAATTAATGAGCTTAGGGGGGTAGGAAATTAGGGAATTATAAATACAAGGGAGGAATGGGAAAGAGGAATGACAACTTTGGTAGCAAAACACTGATTTTGAAACCCACAACAATTTTCCTTTTGAGGTACTTTGGAGGTAGGGTTTAAGATTTTTGTTTCAATCGTTATTAGCCATAAAACACCATAACTTATCACACAATTAGATGAAATACCAAGATAACAACCCTACTTGGAAAATCCACGCAAGTTATGGGAAATTTGGAGAATTTCAAGCAAATTCGGTCTTTCAGGTGTATGCGCCGCGCCACATACCCAATGCGTTGCGCCATCCCAGTGCGCCATGTCCATTCAGAATTACACTGGAAAACTTTTCCCACTGCGCCGCGCCTTCCTAGTGTGCCGCACCTCCCCAGTGCACCGCGCCACTTGCTCTATGCGCCGCGCCGGCCAAGTTTCCTCCAACTTCACCCAAATCGCACACTAACTCAACCAATTTGATTTGAGTGGCTTCTCTTTGGTCTTGGCATGAAAATGAAATTGATCTTCATGAAAATATATTTATAAAGACATGGATTTTATTTTTGACTCTCCAAGACCCATCTTTGTAATGTTTTGGCATTGGCAATTTTTCCATTTTAATACAACTTTGTTTTAAATTTCCTTTTTGATTTTTTGACTAAAATGATGAAATTCTTGGAAATTTTTTGCAGGGATAGCTGACATGGAATTAGGCAAAGGAGACCAGGGCTGCGCCTGAAGAAATCAACTGAAAAACTTTTTAAAATGTTACAAAAGACAAAATGTTGACTTTTCTTCAAAACAGAGTTTTGAAGAACAGTCATAATCCATCGATATGATGATGAAATTCGCGAAATAGAAAACATGTGTAGAACCTCCCTCTAGCCTGCTGGAATTTGGACACTTTAACGACTCAATTTGTGAAACCCTAGACCTATGATTGACATGAATCTTTTCCCATTAAAAAATCAAACATTGACTGTCATGGACTTTAATAAACATTGATGAAAAGACCTAAGGCAGCAGGTACAAGACATGAGGGGAATGAATGAAAAAGCCCTTCCGTCAGATTATGGCATGCTCCTACATGGAATGCAGGTGATCGAGCAGGATGGGACACCTAAAAAATAAATGCAATAAGAGAAATGATCTCTGATGGAGGGATGTAAAGACCGACTCTAACAGTATTTATGCAATGGTATTTATAACTCTTTTAATGCTTTAACTCCAAAGGAGTAGATGCAGCATTATGGCATCATAGGCTCGGACACATGAGTTAAAAGGGGATGAAGATTCTTCACTCAAGGAATTTGTTTCTGGGTTTGGAGAATGTTGATTTGGACTTCTGTGAGAATTGCATTTATGGAAAATAGAAGAGAGTCAGATTTCTTAGAGCTGGGAAAGAAACAAGTGCGAAAAATTAGAGCTTGTGCATACAAATGTATGGGGACCTGCTCATGTATCATCTTTCTGTGGCTCTCATTATTATGTTACTTTTATTGATGATGAAACTAGAAAAACTTGGATTCATTGTATTAAGAATAAATTTGATGTATTTGATACTTTCAAGAAATGGAAAGTTTTGGCTGAGATTGAGACAGGAAAGAAATTGAAGTGTCTCAGATTAGACAATGGAGGTGAATATTACAACAAAGAGTTTGATAGGTATTGTTCATAACATGGAATTCGTAGAGATAAGACAGTTCCAAGAACACCACAAGAAAATGGTGTGTTAGAAAGGATGAACATAACAATCATGGAGCGTGCAAGGTTCCTGAGATTGCATGCAGGATTGCCTTTACAGTTTTGGGCAGATGTTGTAGATACTATTGTTTATAATAAACAGAGGGCCTTCAAGTTCCTTGGATGGTAGTATTCCAAAGCAATCATGGACAGGTAAAAAGGTAAACTACTCCTTTTTAAAGCCTTTTGGTTGTGAGGCCTTTGTCCATATTAATAAAGAAAATAGAACAAAGCTTGAGGAAAAATCAAAGAAATGTAGCTTTATTTGATATGGTGTTAATGATTTTGGTTATCGCTTATATGATTATGAAAATCACAAAATCATTAGGAGCAGAGATGTAATATTCAATGAAAAGGTCTTGTATAAGAATCAGTTGTAGGAAAAGAAACAAGAAAAAGAAAACAAGGAATACATAGTTCTTGATGAGATCATTGAAAAGGTAAAGGTGTCTGAAAATAATAATAATCAATAACCACAACAACAAAAACCACCACAATAGAAACATGCACCCCAAACACCTGAAAGTGGTGTTAGAAGATCTACTAGGATAAGTATACCCCCTGAATGATACTCTCCTTCATTATATTATTTATTGTTGACTGATTCTGGTGAAGCTAAATGTTATGAAGAAGCAATGCAGGTTGAAAGTAGGAAGAAGTGGGAGGTAGCCATGGAAGAAGAGATGGACTGCTTAATGCATAACCAAACTTGGGACTTAGTCAGGTTTCCTGCAGGAAAAACTACATTGAAGAATAAATGGGTTTATAGGCTGAAGGAAGAAGATGGAGGAAAACAAAGGTACAAATCTAGACTTGTGGTGAAGGGGTTTGCACAGAAGAAAGGTATTGATTTTGAAGAAATATTTTCTCCTGTTGTTAAAATGAATTCAATTAGAACTATTTTAAGTCTAGTAGCAGTTGAATATTTGCATCTTGAGCAGTTAGATGTAAAGACAACCTTTCTCCATGGGGATTTGGACGAAGAGATATATATGCAGCAGCCACAAGGATATGAGGTAAAAGGGAAGGAGAAACTAGTGTGTAGGTTGAAGAAGAGCTTGTATGGCTTAAAACAAGCTCCAAGGCAATGGTATCTAAAATTTGACAAGTTTATGTCTGAACAAGGTTATACTAGATTTCACTCTAATCATTATGTTTATCTGAAAAAGTAAAGTGATGGCAGCTATATTATATTGTTATTGTATGTGGATGACATGCTTGTTGCAGGGTCTAACATGCAGGAAATAAATGTGCTCAAAATAAAATTGGAAAATTCATTTGCAATGAAGGATTTAGGAGCTGCAAAACAAATCCTTGGTATGAGAATAACTAGAGATAGAAAAAATGCAAATTAACATTGTCTCAGAATGAGTACATACAAAAGGTGTTGAAAAGATTTAATATGCATAATGTAAAACCAGTTAGTACACCTTTTGCTATCCATTTCAAACTTAGTAAGGAAATGTGCCCAAAGACCCAAGAAGACATGGATTATATGTCTAAGGTTCCATATGCATCAGCAGTTGGAAGCTTAATGTATACAATGGTCTGCACAAGGCCTGATATTACGCATGCAGTTGGAGTTGTAAGCAAGTACATGAACAATCTAGGAAAGGAAAATTGGATGGCAGTGAAATGGATTCTCAGATATTTGAAAGGTACCACAAATCAAGCATTATGCTTTGGTGGTTCAAACATTTCTCTACAGGGATATGTTGATGCAGATATGGCAGGTGATAGAGATAACAGGAGGAGCACTACAGGATATGTATTTATTGTAGGTGGAACAACTGTCAGTTGGGTTTCAAAAATCCAAAGTGTTGTTGCACTTTCAACAACAAAAGCAGAGTATGTTGCTGCTACAAAGGCTAGTAATGAAATGATTTGGTTACAAAGGTTTATGGGTGAATTGGGTAAGAAGCATGATATGGGCACATTATAAAATGATAGCCAAAGTGCCATTCATCTTGCAAAGAACTCAGCATTTCATTCCAGGACTAAACACATGCAGCTCAAGTACCATTTCATACGATCAGTGTTGGAAGATGGAGAGTTGAAGCTGCAAAAGATACACACTAGCCAGAATCTTGCAGATATGCTAACAAAAGTTGTAACCAGGGAGAAACTGAGAATATTCTTAGTTTCAACTGGTCTTCAAGGATGACGATGAATATGAGAAACAATTGGGTCCAAACAGGAGTCATTTTCCAACAAATGAAGCAGCGATGGAGTTGCTATAATCATTCTCCAAGTGGGAGATTGTTGGGTGTGGAGCATGATTATTTAGAGGTCTTTGTTTCAGCCAGATGTATACCCTAGGAGGTTTGTACACCCCTCCATGCGGGGGGGTGTAGGGGGGACTTGTCCCCCCCACGGGGTTTCAGGGCGGCCAATCCCTCCCGGCAGGGGTTTCGGGGGCAATGCCCCCGAAGCTAAAAACAAATGTAAAATTGCCTTGTAAAAGTATAGTAATTTCTAGTCAATCTGGGCCATTCATTAGGCAGATGATCTGATGGTAGAACTTATGTTTAGTTTAGGGTTTTTTCCCTAGAAGGCAACCCCTCTCTTTATATGAGGGCATTGTATTGAGGCTATGTAATAGATGTGTATTCTCTGAGCGAGAAACAGAGAGGTGAGACTGTGAGAGAAAACATAGGATATTACAACGAATTTGTTGTAGGTTATTTCTCTTCATTTTGCTGGATAATAGAAAGGAAGGATTGGCTGTTCGGGGTGGACGTAGCCTAAACTGGGTGAATCACGTATATCTGTGTCTCTCTGGTTTTATGCATTTTCTGTGTTTATATTTATGCAATATTCTATGTGTTCCATTGCTCTGTAATATATAATTTTCTTACAATTGGTATCAGAGCCGAAGCTCTACTTGGTTGATAAACTCGTAGGAAATAAGGGTTCCTCGTTTGAGTGGGAGCAATGGCGGAACTTGCTGACCATTACCTCTTTATTTTTTATCAAGCTTGAGGAGGATAACATTTGCTTGTTCTATAATTCGTCCTTCGAGAAAACCCATCTCTATTTGATGTTTTAACGAGTCTAGCGACGGTGAAACTCGGTCTCGTATAGATGGACAAGTTTGTCTCTATTATTTTAATGAGTTTAACGACAAGGATAACTCAGTCCTTTTCATGTTTAGAGAGTTTGAAAAGGGATGAAAAGAAAACTCATAAGTTCTTTTTCGTAAAATAATCCCTCAGGTCCGAAAAAGGATCAAATAATACAAGAGGGATGTCGTTTCCAATACTTTAACGAGCTAGGAGAGACAAGCACTCGACTATATTTTCTTGTTTAAAGAGTCTTAAAAGAGTTTTAAAGAGGAATCTATAGTTTTCTTTTCATTTTTAAATAAAAGCTTGAAAAGAAAACGAAAAGTTTTCTTGGCAGTCAAAGATGCTCAATTCACCATTAGCACATCAGATTCTGTTCTCAGTTGTTTAATCTACTCAAAGCTCCATCAAAATGATTAAAAATACATATTTATGGATGAAAAAATGAATAAAGTAAATATTTAGTTGATGTACATAAAAGAGTAAACATAAAAACAAGTTTTATCATTTCATTTTCACCATTTCATTTCAAACATTGGATTTTGGAGCTCTGAAGTGGTTTTCCCCCCAAATTTTCACCAGTCGATTGCAAGAGATTTTGTGGATCATTTCACGTGCCATAAGGACTAGGTAGGAGCTAACCTTATGCTCTTCAATTCTATTGCATTCTTTTTCAGTTCTAGGCAGCTTTTCTTAGTTTTTTGAGCCTCTAGGGTTTAAAATCTCATTTTTCAACCATCGCACCCTACTCCTATCGAAAAGTGCGATGCATACTAGGTTGTGAATGGACAACCTGCTATGCATAGCACCTTCCTCAAGGGCTAAGTGTGATGAACACAAAATACCAAGTTTGAACAATTGTTTTTCCTCAAATTTTGAACTGATTTTTACCCAAATTGGATCCTCATTTTCCTATTGATTGTATTTCAGGTATTCATTGGATCAAAATGGCCATTACATTGCAAGAATGAGAGCATGAAGAGTAGGACATGATTGCCTTAAATGACTAGGGCACAGTAAATGCATTAAGGAACTGTGGTTTGCTAAATTTTTTCCGCTTATCTAGCATGAGACAACAGATGGATTTGCTGTAGTATCTTGTTCATGCTTGGGATCCTATTGACCAGGTGTTTCAGATCAGGGGTAAAGCTATTCCTATCACCATAGAGGATATTTATTTTCTGACGGGTTTATCGAGGTGAGGTGCCCCACTTTCATTATCAGGACTCACCCGAGGAGGCGAATCAGTGAGAGATTACATTCGTCAGTTTTATCGGGAAGGATCCCAACCCAACAAAGATGGTAAGATTCATATTCAGGATGTTATTGATTGACCTTTGAGGACTATTCTCTTTACTCTTGCTAGATTGGCTGGTAGTGCAGCTTTACATTTAGCAAACAGATCCTACATGCAGTATGCCTTGGAATGCCTAGAACCAAAGGTATTCAACTAGTGTGAGGCAGTACTTCCACTTATGAAAGATTAACTATCCAAAGTGAAGGCTAGAAGGACCAAGAATTTTGGTTATGGGTCCATTTTGATCTCCTTTTCTTTGGAAAGAATCCCACTTAAGCAACCACAAAACATTTCTCTGGGAGTGCCTGGACCGCGAGAACCACAGATGCAGCGATGGGTAGACCTTACGGCTAGGCATGCTGACCAATCACAGATCTCATTTTCATCTGCCTTCTTCAAGTGATTCAACCGTCAGGAGATGGCTTTTGCAGAGTATCCATATGTAGGGATGGATTTTCGAGACGATCCAGATTTAGCATTACCAGTCGGGGAGTAGTGGAGCGTTATCGGTAAAATGATTTGGCCACATCTTTTCTTTTTGAGTTTTCTATTTTTTGTGTTTTTTATTATTATTACCAAGACTAATTGAACTCATGTGTGTGTGTAGATATTGGAGTAGTTCGACTTGTGGCACGCCCATAGGAAGCAGATGTTCCAGTGGAGGGAGCAGTCGGGAGGGAAGTACTTAGAAATTTGGACATAGCCAAGACCGTGGCTCAGTTGCAAGATCATGTGGAGAGCTTAACTCTCGGCATCTCGGATGTCTGGATTGATGAGTTACCCATGAGGCTACGACACCATACCACTAGTGTGCCGAGTCGTTGGACGAGACTTCTGCGTATGATAGCACAGGCGGTGACCTGTTATCATCAACAACACTAGTCTAGGATATTTTTCTGCATTCATTTTGAGTTTCTGGGGTTAGATGACCAATTTTGTCTTGGACACAAAATATTTTTGAAAACTTATAAACAACTATCTATTTGACTTTTGGAGTTTTATTTTGGTTAAGTGATGAAATCCTATGCAAATCATGATGTGAAATTCTTTCTTTACATATGTTGCAAATGCCTATTTAACACATAGTTTGCTAAAGAGTCAGTCAATGTGTTTAAATTTCTGGAAATATGTTGATATTGAATGAAATCAAAATGTCTTTCCAAAATTCTAACTCTTAGGAACATGCGATGAATAGCTGGGTTTCAGACGGAATAAATGCTAGTAAGTTGTAGAATGACAAGTTGTGAATCTAGCTTGACAATGATTCAACATATGCCATGTGAAATGGCATCAAAGAGGAGTTCCATCAATGCTCTATACTCAGCGATGTTGTTTGTCGATCGGCCAATACATATCCCCCTGAAACTCACTAACTCGTCGCTTGGAGCGAAGATGGCCCAGGCTGCAGAAGATAAGTTCTGCGTACTATGACTAGCTCCGTTGGCATACCCAACAAATGGTTCCAAAAAGTTTGACATCTACAACAAATGTGAAGTGGATTACCTAACCAAATTGAAACTCTAAAAGAAAAACTAACACACAAAAATGAAATGAAAGCATATGTACAGTGAGTTCTACTACACTCAATCAAGCATAGTAATGTTTAAGATACAACCCATTCCAAGGCTGTGACAATGGAATCCAATCATAATTGACTAACTCGTAGGCTTCTTTTGTCAACACATGTTTAACAATATAAGGGCTCGTCCATAATGCTTCAAATTTCTCTGCTCCTAATTTTTCGGAATCCTGATTGTAAAGCAAGACCATGTCACCTTCTGAGAAGACACGAGGCTTAACATTTTTGTCATATTGTGCCTTGATGCATATCTTATGTGCTTCATTAGCCAATGCAGCATCACGACGGGTTTCATCCAGATTGATTAATTCTAAGAAACGAGCTTCTTCTTTAGAAGTGTCGGGTAGCAGGTCAATTGTGAGCTTGAGGGATGAGATTTCACATTGAATTGGTAAGATTGCTTCCAAACCATACACCAATTGAAAAGGCATAAATCTAGTCGCATTTCTCACCGACGTCCGATATGCCCACAAAGCTGAGTATAGGATTAAATTCCAATTCCGCTTATGGACTCCAATCATTCTTTGCAACATGTGCTTAAGGACCTTGTTGATTGCCTCAACTTGTCCGTTAGCCTGCGAATAATATGGAGTAGAACTATCGTGCGATAGTCCTAATTTGGTAGTTAACTCAATCATCATGTGATTGCAAAAATGTGACCCATGATCTATGACTATAGCTTGTGGCACACCGAATCTAGAAACTACATTATTAAAAAAAAAAGAGAGCAGTTGTTTCGCCACTGTTATTCAATGTAGGCATCGCCTCAGCCCATTTGGTAAGTAGTCAATAATGACTATAATATACACATGCCCCTGGCCGAGGTGGGGTTACATTTCATGAAATCAATGCCCCATTTTGTGAATGGGCCAACAACAACAACTGGATGCAGTGGTGCAAGTGGTAATTTGGTCTTACGATAAAAAATTTGATAAGCATGGCACTTTCTGACGACAAGTATGCAATCTTCGAATATAGATGGCCAAAAGTAACCAGCTCGTAGGAATTTTTGTGCAGTTGTGTAACCAAATAAATTCCCCCCACAAGCACCTAAATGACATTCATTCAAAGATTTTTCGGCCTCCTCACATGTAAGGCACCTTCGTAAAAACGTATTGACACCATGACGATAAAATGTATCACCAACGATCAGATAATCTTTGGCTTGGTATCGAGTACATCGTTGTTCAGAGCGAGAGGTGTTAGGCATAAAAGCTTGGTTCTGGAGATATATTAGTATATCCCCATACCACGGATGACTTGAGGATATTAGAAACAGAGAGTCATCCAAGATTGATGCTTCTGATGTTAAATTGTTGGGGGATGAGGGAGGGTTGCAAAGTAGCTCTGCAAAGATGAGAGATTTCTTTGACTTGGATTTGATGAATTCCAAATCAAACTCCTACAAAATGATTACCCATTTAGAATATTTGCCCCCCAACAGTTGACATGACAAGATGTATGTCATAGGGTTGCAATATGATACAATGGTAGTTTTGCGAAGGAGAATATAATGTCGAAATATTTGCACAACTTGAACGACTTCTAAAGCTAACTTTTCAATGTATGAATACTTACTTTCTGTATCATTAAGATTGCGACTTAAATAATATATAGGATGTTCAATTCCATTGTTTTATTGCACTAAAACCATATCAATGGTTGTATCTGCAGTGGCGAGATACAGGTAAAAGTCTTTTTGATAGTTTGGGGCATACATTAATGATGCTTTTATTAGGGAATCTTTGAGAGCATCAAAGGAAGCTTGCGCAACCTGATCCCAATGGAGGGGTACCCCTTTCTTCAAAGACGTGTATAACCTTTAGCTAGCTCAACTTAATTTGGAATGAACCTCCTTAGAAAGTTTGCCTTCCCTTGAATTCTCTGTATTTGTAACACATTTGAAGGTGGAGGCATGTCAAGAATTGCCTGAACCTTTATTGGATCGAGTCAAATTCCATCCTTAAAAACTACAAAGCCAAGTAGTTGACCAGAGCCAACACAAAACACACATTTGTGTGGATTGAGGCTTATTTTGTAGTGTCGACAACGTAAAAATATGGCTCTCAAATGTTGCAAGTGATCAGTCTGTTTTCGTGAATGAGTAGACAGATCGTTAAGATATGGTTGAACTATGTGTTTGATGTCATGGAAGGCATAATTCATTGCCCTTTGAAATGTAGCCCCTGTGTTCTTCAAACCAAAAGGTAATTTACGATATGCGAATGTGCCCCGTGGACATATGAATGCAGTTTTTGATTGGTCCTGCAGGCAGATATTGATTTGGTTGTAGCCAGAAAATCCATACATGAATGAAAATATTTCGCATCCAGTACATTCATTAATAATTTGGTCGATAAAAGGTGTAGGATAGTGGTCCTTTGGACATGCTTGATTTACATCCCTATAATCGACGCACACTCTTATCGTTCCTTGTTTTTCCATCACTGGAGCAATATTTGATACCCAATCAGTAAGAGGTACAGGGTAAATGAAGCCAACACGCAAAAGTTTTTCAACCTCTGCTTTGATGGTAATAGCTTTCTTCAGATGAACAAGTCAAAGCCATTGTCATACTGGTTTGACATCAGGATACATCTTGATCTCATGTTCAATGATGCTTGAGTCAATGCTTGGCATTTCTTCATAAGACCATGCAAAGACATCTCTGAATTTTCTGGACAAGAGCACAATAATTTTCTAGTTCTGATGGAGAACAAGATTTTCAGACGTGAATATTTTCTACAACATTAGGCTTGGTCGAAATGTTTATATAGATAGTTTCTTCAATGTTAGATAGATTTTGCTCAGAATTGACTGTATTTACAGAATTCGATAAAAAAATCAATGATTGAAGGGTGATTGAGTTCTTGTGAATAATATTCATTGTCATCTTGAAGGTGGGAACGATGATGATAATCTTCCCACGACGTCTCTTCTATCATCATTAATTGGATGATTTCTTTGTCTTTAGAATGTATACGTGACCAAGGATCAGAAGAGGTGCCATGTTCTAAAGACCTATCTACCCATACAACTGTTGAGTGCAGATTGGGGTTTACCGCACAAGCTCAATAGATTGATTGCTACAAAGATTCGATGGGACTTGGCGGCATCACCTTGCCATGATCATCACTCTCAAAATAGTTGGAACTCTTCTTAAACTCAGATGAAGTAGAAGAGATCATGTTATAGGTTTCCATTGTGGCCACTTCTGCGAAACCAGATGGAGACATTAGGGAAAAAGTACCCATCAAGGAAGGATCTTTTAGGAGACCTACTCCAACATTTTGAAGTGATTGTGCATGTCCATGTATTAATGGAATGCTTCCAGTAGCTTGTGAACTATTAGTAAAAAAGGCTAGTTGGTTGATGACTGTGATGCCACCTTTGAATGGAAATGCAATCGTTCAAAAGTATGTGGAAACAACTGCAGCCATAGCATAAACCCAAGGCCTTCCGAGTAAAATATTGAAATCAAGGAGTCCATCAATGACCTCGACTTCAATATCTAATGTTTTGCCCCCTAGTTCTACCTGCAAGCTACTTAAAATCCCGTATGGAGTGTACATTCTTCCATCAAAAGCTTTTAGTGTTGTTGGTGATCGTGACAAGGGTGGTGAACCAAGATTTTTCTAGCAACTCATTGACATGATACAGGTAGATGCCCACTCATCGATAATGGTTCGATGAACATTTTTATTGAGCACTTTTACCTGTATAAGAAAAGCTAGTTGTGCTAGTAATTGTGGTGTATATCGTGTATGATTAAAGACCACAAATTGGAATCCGTAGGATCGATCCCACCTATCGTTGATAACAAAGCCTGCTTTTGGGAGGGACAATTTTGTAATACCTCAAGCATTGACATAGCGGAGGGCGATTGAGCCAGATCTTCCACTATATTATAATTTTGAGCTGCTCGAGCTCGAGGATGAAATGTCGATTTGTGTACAACTCCCTTTGGTGGATTTATTTTTAATTCAAGAATGGTCGGTGGAACAACTTCTAGTGAAGTTGTGGTCGAAGTACTAGGCTGATCAGTAGCCTGGTTGTTCGACGACAATGGATTCCAATAATCTTTACTCCTTGTCGATACTGTTAGAGTCAGTCTGGTCAGCCCTCCGTCAAAGATCAAAGCTCTTTTTGCATTTCAATTTTAGGTGTCCTGCTCCATCCACTCAGCTGCATTTCACTAGGGACATGCCATGATCTGACGGAGATAGTCATGCTGGTCATTTTCCCTCATCTTTGGCCCTGCTAGTTCAGGTCTTGGTCCATAATCATTGAAGTTCATGATAGTCAAGGTCTGGTCATATTATAGGATAAAGTCATTTTTATCGTTGGGTCTAGGAAATCATCAATGTGGTCTTTGAAAAACATGTCCAGAATGAGCCATGCAGGCCAGAAGGAGACCTTATACAACTACAGTTCAGAAAGCTTCATCATCACCTGAAGAGACATCGACTCTTCTTCAAAACTCTGTTTCGAAGAAAAGTCAAATAAGGTCAACTATGACAAAATTTTCCAAAAATCGACAGTTGACATTTTCAGATGTAGTCATGGATTTCAAAGCCAGAGGACCAGTCACATAGTCCCTGCAAAGAAATGCCGAAAATTTTATCATGAGATCCAAAATTTCAAAGAAAAAAGGAAAATCAGAGTGTTTTAAAGTCAATAAAAGTGCAAAACATAAACATTATAAAGTGGATTTTCAAAGAAGAAAAAATTGAACCCAACTCTCTAAAAACATATATATATATATTTATTTATTTATTTATTTTGACCCAAAACTAAGTCATTGTGATAAGGAAAAGCTTGAGAGAGGCATTGTTGAAGAAAGGAGAGCTAAGGAGGAGGAATTTGAGTAAGGAGGGCAGATTTCTAGGTGGCGTGACGCATACACCAGGGCGCATGACACACACGGAGGGCACGACGCACCAGCAACCAACCCACAGTGAAAAATTGGCAAAGGCGCGACACACTCAGGGTGCACGGTGCATTGGGCTTGGCGTGCGACGCATAGGGCCAGGGAGCTAAAAAACACATGCAAATCCATTATATATCCCGGTTGAAGGCTAGCAAGCAAGAGGTAGGCTCTAATGAAACCCATTCTCTGTAAATTTGGTCAATGGTTGGTGTTCCTAAGATGTTGAAGGGTATCCGAAGCACGCTTGGCCATCCATGAAAATACTCATCAAAGCAAAAGATAAACGGGGTTGCAAATTCAAAGACACCACCAAGGTTTTGTTTCCCCTCCCCCTTGCCCCCTCACTCCTCGTCATAGTCACCTCTATTCCGCCTTGCCTCCTAAAGACAACACCCAAAAATGCCCTAAAGCCCTCTCCCATGTTTTTCCAAGCAAATGAATGTTGTTGGACAGTGCGCGGCACACACACAAGGTGGTACGGCGCACTCAGGACGAGCGGCGCACTGGGAGCCGACCACAGTGTTAACACTACACTGGCGCGGCGCATACTCGGCGCACGACGCACTAGGCAAAGCGCGCGGCGCACAGGCTTGTAAGCCTAAAAAAGCACCGAAGTCACCCAAATTTTTGTAAATGGCTCTCAAATTTGCAAAGGTGGCCATAGATTTTTTAACCATTGATCCCTAACTCAAAGAAAAATATGTTTTGGTGAGCATGAAATTGAAAGGCAATTTTTTTATTATTAACCAAACCCAAAAATGACACAAAGGAGGACAAAAAGCTAGGGTTTTTTGCTACAGTAACACAATTACTAAATAAGCTCCTATCTTACCTTGATCAGCTAATTTCCCTGTATCATTCTTCCCTTACCATCACCCTAGCTATATTGTAATCATATCCATTCATCCCTTTCATCCCTATAGCCCAAAAAATCCCAAACACTCCCAAATCCCTGACAAATTTCTCCTTTAAACCTTATTCCCCTTTTCATCATTCCCCTCCTAACACTCCCCTATTTTATTTTCCCCTTGGTGACAGATTTTCAAAGCATTCATCAGTTTCATTGGATTCAGAGGAGAGCATAAAACTCAGGGTACAAGCAGCAGTGATGGCATCAGAAAATTCATCAGATTATGAGGGGGATACACATAGTGACACATCTTCAGGAGAGAGGGCCCATAGGAGACATCACCGGAGTGGCAGACATCTCAGGGACGAGCCCAACACCCTCACAGAGCTACAGGCATGCCCACTTGCCATGTCTTGCTTCTAGCACTTGGCATGTTATGAATTTTGCCAAAGGGTGGCAAATGTCAGAGTACATTATGAGTTGGCCCACCTTTTCGCACTTCATCTATAGGGAGGCGAATCTGTCCTGGCTGGGGTCACTTTCACCTTGACACCGGAGGCTATATCAATGGCAACAGGGATACCAAACATTGGGGAGCAGTGGCACAAGAAGAAGAAAGTGGAGAGGCATCACTATGAGCCTTACATCAAGGACAGTTGTTTGAGCCAGCTCACCAGGGTTTTTCCATTCAGATTTTTGAAGGATGAGTATGCCCCACTCATGAGATTGATCATGAAATATTTCAGTTGCAAGGGGAGGTTTTCTCGCCTTTATGCCTATCACATCCACTTTCTCATGAACTTCACCAGGGTGTAGATGATGAGCCTCCCATTCTTCATCTGCAACAACATTGAGAAAATGAAAAACTTCATGTAGCGCAAGACCCCACGACAACAGCGAAACAATGTCTATCAATTTTCTCTCATCCGGATTTTAGTGGACCATCAATTGGGATTGTAGGGTATTGCTTGGGAAGACTTCATCTCCCGTGATTTCTTCAGCACTCCACGATGATATTAGAGGTAGAACATGAGGCGGGAGGTCCTTCACATCAGTCTGAGCATGAGCTGGGAGGTCCTTCATATCAGTTTGAGCCTGAGATGGGAAGTCCTTCACATCAGTTTGAGAGCCATGAGACTGCCACCATGCCAGTTTTCATCACACATCAGAGAGGCTATCTGAAAGGCACCAAACCGTTGTTTGCATCAGCAAAGCGAGTGTTATCTCCACCCGGGGTGGAAGGGGCCTCGCTTCTGACATTAGCACCCCAGGAGCAGAGTAAGGGCAAGGAATCAGTGCAAGAGGAAGGGCCATCAGGTGAGCATGTGATCCAGATTTAAACAGGAATGCAATAAAATACAGAGATAACCATAAAGACAAATATGCAGTGGAATAATACTTCATTTCATTGATGTAAAATACTGAAATATGCTTACAACTAGAAATGGAAATAACCCAACTAGGGCGATGGTAGCTTATCTCTGAGAAGAGATGTGTCGGCTACATGCCTCTGAACTGTTCTCCAAAAGCTGTGTTACAATGAGGCTCGAGGGCCTATTTATTGTTGAGAAACAATGGAAAACCCCTTCACATTCCAAAACCTAACCCTAGAAGATGAAACGCCAAATTGTAGGCCCCGTTTTTGGGTAAGTTGGTATATCAATTTCCCGGGGTCACGAATTTGTCGTACTATCTCTGTTTGACATGCATGATAGCCCGTTGGAAAGATCTCTCCGAGGACTACGACGAAAAAGACTATTTTTAAATAAAAAAATTGCTGGCGGTGGATTTCCAAAAAAACGTCGTTTAGGGCCTCAAAACGGCTCCGGAAGTGTAGGACCCTAAAAACTGCTAAAAATAGTAAACTGTGCTATAATTAAGGAAACAGAAAAACTGAAAGAGATAGTTGTGGGGGTCCAAATGGGATAGGTGGGTGGCCACCAACATCCACCTGGATCATTCCTCCCCCCTTAGGAAGCAATGGTCCCCATTGCGTTGAGTTCCTCCCTGAGATGAGGAAGCTTCTACTGAGTTGGGTCTTTGGTGAGCTATTCTGCAATCTCTGATGTGTCCAGAAATGGTGGGGAGCATAGTCGGCAATGGTCCACATTGAACACTCGGTGCAAGCGAAGGAATGGAGGAATTCTGTGCTTCAAAGAATTATTTCCCGTAGCCTTGTTACTGGCATAAGGACCATGTCGAAGTGGTCTGAGTTTCTGATGGGTTCTGGTAAGGCGCCCCCTCTACAAATGTAACCAAACTTTGTCACCCACCTGAAACTTGTGTGGTACCCCTCTGGGTAAGGAGAAGTTGTTCCTATGTTCTTTCACGACTGTATCCCTCTGTTGCTGCTGCTGTGTGGAGGAACCCTTCGCGGGGGTCATTGATGTAGCAACGATCTTCCCCTTACTTTGGGAGCGAACCAGACAGAAAATAAATTTCCTAGTCTGTGAGATGAGCTTGCTGCTTTTCTTAGCAGTGATCAAAGAGGTGGCGGCAGGTGGGGCTACCTCCGGTATCCTGTATAATGAATTATCCAAAGAAATGATGACAGTGCGAGGCCTTGACTCATACACAACATGTCGCCTCCATAAGTATGGCTGGCCTAATAGTACATCACAAACATCGAGAGGTGTAACATCACACAATACCTCGTCTGTGAAGGGCTTGATGCTGTAGGGAAGGCAAAATTGTTGGTGAACTTTGAGATCTCGTCCTTCGTGAAGCCAACCGATATCGTACGGCTGTGGGTGTGGTGTAGTTGGTAGGCCCAACTGCTTCATGACCTCTGCCGAAATGAGGTTCTTTTGGCTGCCATTGTTGACAATGAATTGCAGTGGCGAACCCTTCACCCACATCTGTGAGTGGAAAAGACGTTCCCCCTCCTCTGGATCTTCGGGCTCATTTTTTTGGATCTTGGTAGTAGAAACAGTGGCACTGGGATCCACATCAATGATCTGCTTCCCTTTGTCATTCCCCTTGTTGGGTTTCGACTCAGAGTCGGAGCATGCATCTGATTCGGAAGCCTTCAACTCGGCCACCAGCGACTTCTTGGTCTGACACTCACTTGTGTTATGAGTGGGACTCTTTTGGAACTCACACCACTTTCCTGTGTCCTTCTTTGGCTTCGTGGTGTTGTTATTTTCTTGCGGCTTCGACGGGTTGTCTTGGGTCACCCCACCTTGGCTTTGTCCTTTGGGCTTTGGATTTGCAGATCCAAAGTCTCGCTTCTTCTGTTTGAACTTTTGCTCGATTTTGACAGCGTATCGGTATGCTGTGCCGAGTTCGGTTCAAGAACTCCATCTCTTCCTAGATGTATCTGTGTAGGCAGCTGCGGTATTTGAGTACCAGATGCAGCTCAGAATCTTTGATACCCAATTGTGTGTGAAGGGTATGAAAAATGTTGTGAACTCCGGCACATCTTGGTCTCATCCCTGCCGCAGTGTGGTCCATTTGATGTATTTGTCCTCATAACTTCTGACAGGGTAGTACTGCTCCTTGATGGCATCCCGGAAGTCATTCCAAGTGGGTGTGGCTGAAAATAGTGAGCCTGTACTTTCATCCTTCTGCTCGTAGTAGGTTTCCCACCAGTCCTTGACGTGGGGGGCTGCTTTGAGAAGAGCGAAAACAATCTTTTCCCGACTTGAAAATTCGTGAACAGAAAAATACCCATCTAGCAGATTTAACCATTTATCTACAGCATCTACATCTATTTGACCCTCGAAGATGGGGATTTCAACATTAACTTGCACCTTAAACAGTGTGGTGTTTCCAGAGTAGCTGTTGGAAGCTGATGCGTCGCCTTTGGGTAGCCGCTGAAGGATCTGCGCAAAGCTATCCATCATCGCGTTCCTTTGCCACTTGAGTGCTTCTTCGAGCAAGATTTTGATAGGATCTCCTGCCCCCTCATCTTTCTTCTAATCTGCCATGGGAGGCTGTCGGGATTTGCGAGGCTGGTCTTGCAAAGGTTCGACCAGTTCAAGCCCTAACTCCTTATATCCCGACCTCGTTGGGGACATGCAAAGAAAAACAGAGAAAAAGCAGACCGCTCTGATACCACTGATCCAGATTTAAACAAGAATGCAATAAAATATAGAGATAATCATAAAGACAAATATGCAGTGGAAATAATACTTCATTTCATTGATGTAAAATACTGAAATATGCTTACAATAGAAATGGAAATAACCCAGCTAGGGCGATGGTAGCTTATCTCTAAGAAGAGATGTGTCGGCTACATGCCTATGAAATTTTCTCCAAAAGCTGTGTTACAATGAGGCTTGAAGGCCTATTTATTGTTGAGAAACAATGGAAAACCCCTTCACATTCCAAAACCTAACCCTAGAAGATGAAACACCAAATTGTGGGCCCCATTTTTGGGTAAGTTGGTATATCAACTTCTCGGGGTCGCGAATTTGTCGTATTATCTCCGTTTGACACGCATGATAGCCCGTTGGAAAGATCTCTCCGAGGACTACGACGAAAAAGACGATTTTTAGACAAAAAAATTGCTAGCGGTGGATTTCCCAAAAAACGTCGTTTAGGGCCTCAAAACGGCTCCGGAAGTTTAGGACCCGAAAACTGCTAAAAATAGTAAACTGTGCTATAATTAAGGAAACAAAAAAAATGAAAGAGACAGTTGTGGGGGTCCAAATGGGATAGGTGGGTGGCCACCAACATCCACCTGGATCAGCATGAGACCGAGTTTGTTCTCCTCCAGGATTATGAGACAGATGCAGAACCAACCAATGAGGAGCTTATAGAGATCATCAGGGAGCAGCAATTAGAGATTGAAGACTTGAACATTGATCTAGAAAGGGCCAAGTGGAACATGAACTACCTGGAGTGGAGAAACAAATAGCTCGCAGACCAACAGATGATCATGGAGTTGCAGAGCATCCGTGAGCAGTGCCAAGCTGCTCAAAGAAGAAGGGTTTCGCTCACCTTTTTGGAGCAAGAAATCAATGAAGACCGGGAGTCCAACCTTGAGAGAGTCAACATGCATTTGGAGAGGCTGCTAGACAAAGAAAACAGGGAGAAAGACATGATGAGGTGCATGAATCATCACTACCAGGCCTGCAACATGAGTTCCAAAGCAAGAATCAGGAGCCTAAAGGCGAAATTGAGCAAAGCGAGAAAAGAGGCAAAAGAGGCAAAGGAGGCAAAGGAGCAAGATTGGCTTCGAATCTTGGCTGAGGCTTCCTTGGCACAACAAAGCACTTCATAGGGAACCTCTAGCCCAATTTTCAAAAAATTTGGGCAAATTTTGGTCACAGGCAAAATTTTTGGATAAAAAACAGGAAATTCCTCCTTATGCGTCGCGCCACTGGCACAACGCTAAAATTCTAGGGCTCCAATGGAGAAACCGCTTGCATATTCAGATTCCGCATCAAAAATTACGTCTACTGGTGTCCGGGCAAGAAATTTTGACAAGTTTTGGGTCTCCTAAAGGTCAAAAAACACCCAAAAATGGCCTCTCTGCCACTTTTTGGACACACAGAAAGCAGTCTTGGGAGAATGAAGTTTTGGAGGGGAAAATGAGCTTCAAATTCAGAAATTCTAGTTGGGTTGGAAAGTAGATAGGACAGGCTTTCCAAAAATCCCACTTGGGAACAGTTTGGACACTTGCAAGTGCCCTAAAACAGGCTCCAAAGTGGCACGATGCACAGAGAATTTGGCGTGGCGCACAGGGAAAAAACGACCAAATTGCTCCCGTTTCGCGAAATTTCGGGTCGCGACTTCTCCAAGTGGGCCCAGTCATCTACTCTTCAGTTTTTTGACACCAAAGGTGGCTTTTAAAGAGTTTTCTCTCCAGGTGGGCATCTATCCAAGTGGCAAAAGAATTCAAAGGGTCACCTCAGCCAAATGTCATGCTTGAGAGCGCTGCACCTGTAGCTGATGGGTGGCTCTCCATCTCCTTTTCGAAATGATTTGAGTAAATTCCCAACCCCTGGGTGTTCCATCTCTTCTCTACACTTTCTGTATATTTTATGCAAGTTATTTGCAAAGGGTTGGCTGGCTTGTAACTTCTGGGAGACTGTGGGAAAGAAACTCTGTTTCTGCACTGTGTATTTTTGACAGAGAGTTAATGAAAGGAAGCGGCTCTGTTTCATGAGATTCGTGTGGTTGTGAGTGTAGAAAATGTGTTCTTATGTTCCATATGTATCTTGTTATGTTTCATAATTCATTTCATGTTTCATTTCAGTGAAATTTTCTAAGTGAGATTAGGTAGAATTCAATTTATATTGCTCTGCCTGTGGGAAAATTTCATGTGCAGTGTTATTCTTCTATTGAAAAGGATTCATGCGACCATGCCCTTTTCACTATCTTCAGCAATCTTTCCATTCCACGTCGCCTTAAGTTGAAATTGCTGCGCTTCCCACCTACCTTGCCTCATGGAATAATCTGTGCCTTCATTCTCAATTCTCTGTTCTTTGCTAAGCGCCAGTCCCATATACATCCCAGAAGCTCGGTCACTTCAAAATATCTTTTCCAAAATCCCTTTTCACTTACTAGCCTAAGGTAAATATTGCATTGTAAGTCATCTCAGACCATTTTTCCTATCCATTCGTTGAGCGTGACTCGAAGAGAACCCTCTCTTGCTCTGGTAAGGTTAGCTATCAGACTGAGCGTGGTTTGTGGTTACCCTAATTTTTGCCTTCCTTCAGCCTAAGGCAGATTTAGGTGCTAACATAGTGGCGACTCCATTGGGGAGAAGTTGAAAATCAAATCCCCTTGTTTCATAAGAATTCTAGGCTTCCGAATGATGAGCTTAGGATTGGAAAGGCTGAGTAAGTTGGTTGTGTCCCGTAATCCCTCTCAATAGCACGTTGGCTTCAAGACGATATACCAGAGTGAATCCGGACCGGACCCTCCTCACATTTACGAAAATCCAAATTTGATCCCGAGACTCCTTCGTCAAGAAAGCACCATAACCCCCGTGTTCAAATCCCATTCATGTCCCGACATTTTTGAGTATCTTGAAGAGCTTGAGTTTGGCGAACGATTTGAGGTATCACTGTTTGAATCTATATCCGAAAAGGCTGTTGATTACACCGTCCCCGATCTGCAATTTCTTGTAGACCTTGAGACAGAGAGAGCTAATAGATTATTCAATAACTACATTGCCACACAGCCCCAAACTCCAAGTGCAAGCCCCTTGCAAACTGTGCACACTCCTCCAACGCCTCCAAGGCCAAATCCACCAAGAATGATGGCTGCCTGTTTCACACCCCTTATTCTGCCCCAAGTCCTAAACGACATGCCAAATGACTATCAAAGTAAAATCCCATTTTTTGATGGCACTCCTAACAGTATTACAGCTCAACAACATGTGGATAAAATGGCAGATTTCTATGAACTTCATGAGATCGATGCAGAGAACGTGGCAATGAGGCTCTTTGTACAAAAATTTGTAGGTGATGTGAGGAAATGGTTTAGAGGTTTGATGGCTGCAAGCATCACCACCTTGGTTGAGCTACAAAGACAATTTTTGAACAGGTGGGAATTCAAAAAGAATCCCCTTCAAATTCTGGGCGAGTATGAACAAATCAAGTGGAATTCCGGTGAGTCGTTCCAAGATTATTGTGTTAGATTTAATACAATCTACAATGAAATTCTAGACCATCTAAAGCCACCCATGGGACTAGCAATGATGAAGTTTCCGGATGGTTTTGATGCTGACATGGCGTACCAATTGAGAGAGAGAGAACCAGCTACAATGGAAGATATGCAAAAAATTGCAGTCAGCGTTGAGGCTAACCTGCTATCTAAAAGAGCAAGAGCGAAAGCAGAGAAGAAAACCATGGTGAAAGAAGAATCTTCTTCAATGGATCAGCTACTCAAGAAGGTAGAACAAATGCTTGAAAGGGTAAAACTTGACAAGCCAGAGCCACAAGTTAGGAATCTTAACTTTCGTGGCCAACAACAGCCACAATATAGGATAAGGCAAAGAGATCAGTGAACTCAAGAGCAGGCAGCACAACAGCTGGTACAAACACCTTTGCAGCAGAATTTTGTACATGGACCAGAATCAGATGAGGAAGGAAATGTAATAGGCAAGGAAAACGATCTCTTCACTCCAGATGAGCTACCTACTTACATCACCGAAGAAGAAGAATGTGTAGTAAATTCAGCTACTCACCAAGACACTGATTTCATTTTAGCTAACGAAACCGTGTTGGAGGAAGAGTCAGAAGAATATCAAAGAGGGTATATGAATGCTTTGTCCACACAACAACAACGATATTCCCTTAGAAATAGAGATGTACCGGTCAAACCAATTCAGAAAAAGAAGGAGGATGAAACAACAAAGAAAGATCTATCAGCTACACAAAGAAAGGGAAAGGAGGCAGTTGTTTCGGAGAGTAGCAAATCGAAATCAGCAGAACAATCACAACAACTAGCCACCTCAAAAGACAAGGAAAGGAAAGAGATCCCAGTCAAAGAGGTAGAAAGAACTCCCGATTTCAGCCTAGAGAATTAGATTTCTAAGCTAAAGGTATCCATCCCTTTGACTGAAATCATGAAGAACAACAGCTATAGAGGACAGATTTCTAAAATGTTGAATTTGGACCCAATGTCCGACATGGTAAACGTGGAAGATGATAAGCCTGAAATGATTTTTGGGCTAGTGACAAATGGTGAGTCTCCTGAGAGTGAGGTGCCACCCTTCTATATCAGTTTACGATTGCATGACTTTTTGCTACACAATGCCATGTTCGATTTCGTAGCTTCTCACAATCTCATGCCCAAGGCTATCATGGATAAGCTTGGTCTGGACATCACCCGCCAATATCATGATCTCTATTCATTCGATTCTAGCAGATTAAGGTGCATAGGGCTCATCAAAGACTTAGTTGTGAGTTTAGATCAGCTTCCTATGAAAAATGTTCTGATGGATGTAGTGGTAGCAGACATTCCTCCAAGGTTTGGCATGCTTCTTTCCAGGTCTTGGGTAGCGAAATTGAAGGGGACACTACAGCTGGATTTCTCCTATGCAACAATCTTGGTGTTTGGACAAATGAGGAAATTATATCGAGAACAAAAGATGAAGTATATGATCACAAGCAAGGAGAAACCGATAAATCATCCTATAAACTATGTACATACAGATTTAGATTATTTTGTTTTGTTTTCAGATAGTTTAAATGACATAGATAGTCAGATAGTAGAATCAGACAACATTCCAGAGATAATAGAAAATTTTAGAGAGATTTTGAAGAAAGAAAGACAAGAAAAGCAGCAAAAGATTGGGCAATCAGCTGAAAACGATGGACATCAAGCAAACAATGGACAGCAAAAAGATTTTCAGCACTTGCAAGAAGAAGAAGAAGGCTTATGGACCATGGATTTTGATGGAGCAGTAGGGAATGATGGAGCTGGTATTGGTATTTGGGTACGCAGTCCTTTCTCCGCCCCAAAAAAAGTACCTAGCAGTGTGAGAGTTTGCTCCTACAAGCTGGCCTTCAAATGTTCCAATAATGAAGCTGAATATGAAGCTCTGATTGTTGGTCTGAAGATTCTTAGAAAGCTGAATGCAAAGAGGATTTCAGTATATGGCAACTCCGAGTTGGTGATAAAACAGGTCAGAGGTGAGTATCAAGCAAAACATCCTAGGATGTGGGCCTATCGTAATGCAGTTTTGGACATTTTGAAGCTATTTTCCGAATACAGCTTGACATGTGTGCCACGAATACAAAATAGTATTGTTGATGCTCTTGCCAAGGCAGCGAGCAGCTTGAAGATCCCCATGAACTCTAGCAATAAGTTTGAAATCCATGTCAAACACCGTCCAACCATTCCAGACAATCAGCGACATTGGCAAGTGTTCCAAGATGATGTGGAGATTAAGGATTTTATTCTCAACAAAGGCAAGTTCAAAGAAACCTTAATTGATGTGGAAAATGATGAGAACAAAGGGAATGGTACAGAAGAAGTGCAGATCAATCAAATGGACGTATTGCAGCTGAAGAATAATATCATTCCTAAAGGCTTGATACCCCTAGAAGAACGTTTTGATCAGGATGATGTAGCCCGCAAGCAAACTTTGCAGCCAATGGGGAAAGGTGTGGAAGAAGTCAACATTGGTACAACAACAAATCCAAAATTGGTAAAATTGTCCAAGACATTACCACCAAAGATCAAGGACAAATATATCAGTTTGATGGCTTCATTTGTAGATGTATTTGCTTGGGATTATTCTGATTTAAAGACCTATGATACGAATATCATTCAGCACACCATACCTATCAAGCCCAATCAGAAACCATTTAGACAAAAGCCGAGGAGGACCAATCCAAAGTTGCTACCATCCATTGAAAAAGAGGTAAATAGGTTGTACAAGTCAGGTATCATTGTGCCTATCAAATTTTCATATTGGATATCTAACTTAGTGCCTGTACGAAAAAAGACCAGTGAGATCCGCCTATGCATTGATTTTAGAAATCTAAACAAGGTCTCGTTGAAGGACAACTATCCGCTGCCCAAGATGGACCATATACTTCAACGAGTAGTGGGGGCATCTCGTATGTCGCTGCTTGATGGTTATTCCGGATATAACCAAATTTCAGTCCATGAAGATGATAGGGATAAGACAACATTCACAACTCCAAGGGGAACATTTCACTATGCCAAAATGCCATTCGGTTTAAAGAATGCAGGTGCCACATTTCAACGTGCAATGGAATTGGCATTTGAAAATGAGAAGGATGTGTTTTTGCTGGTGTACTTGGATGACTTGACAGTGTTCTCAAAATCTGATGAAGAGCACATGCATTACCTAAAAATTGACTTTCAAAAGTGCAGGAAATATGGCCTATCGCTGAATCCTAAGAAGAGATTGTTTGCCATGGAGGAAGGAAAATTACTTGGGCATATCATTTCAAAAGATCGCATCCAAATAGACCCAACACGTGTGCAAGCAATTCAACAAATTGATCTGCCTAGGAACAAAAAGGAGATACAGTCATTCAATGGTAAGATGAATTTTCTGCGTCGCTTTGTGCCTAATCTTGCGGAACACTTGAAAGAGATGACCAACATGCTTAAAAAGGATAGCCAGGTGAAATGGACAGATGAGGTTGTAAAATCTTTCAACTTGGTTAAATTGGCCCTCTCTTCATCTCTAGTTCTAGTCAACCCGGATTACACTCAAGATTTCATATTGTTTTCATTTGCTTCTGAGCACACTATGGCAGCGGTATTGTTGTAGAAGAGGGATGATCATGAAATACCCATTGCATTCTTCAGTAGGGTTATAAGGGATGTAGCTTTGAAGTACAACATCATTGAGAAGCAAGCCCTAGCATTGGTGAAGGCACTAAAGGATTTCCGGGTGTATATCTTACATTCTCACATTCTGGCCTATGTTACTAATACTACTGTGAAACATGTTTTAGTGCAAAACGATCCGGAAGGGAGAAGGGGAAATGGATCGCAGCCTTGCTAGAATACGATGTGGAGATAAAGCCTACAAAGCTGGTCAAAGGACAAAGGTTGGCGAAACTAATGGTTGAATCAAATTTGCATGCATTGGACATAAATCTGATCGCTGCCATGTTCGATGAGAATGATGAAGGAACGTCAGTTCAGGTATCCGAAATGTTTGCTTTGTCTCCATGGTATTCTGATATAATATATGTGCTGAAAAATCTATCACCACCGCCCGGCATGGCTAGAAGCAAAGCGAGAACACTTAAATTGAAAGCTGCCAAGTTTTGTATCTTGAATTCTGCACTGTATTGGAAAGATCCCGGTGGCATTTTACTAAATTTTCTGGTGGAAGAGGAGGCAAAGAAAGTCATGGCGGACTTCCACGGAGGAGAGTGTGGTGGACATCTTTTTTGGAAGTCAACAGCGAACAAAATCTTGAGAGTGGGGTACTACTAGCCTACCTTGTTTTCTGATGTGCATAAGATGGTAAAGCGCTCTCATAAGTGTCAAATTTTTGAAGGAAAACAGAAACTGCAGCCTTTGCCACTCAAACCTATCGAAGTGAGCACTCCATTCCAGCAGTGGGGGTTGGATTTCATTGGAGAAATTCATCCCGCCTCTTTCGGACAACATAGGTGGATCCTAACAATGATGGACTACTTCACAAAATGGATTGAGGCAGCCCCTACCAGACAAGCGACGGACACGGTAATCATTTCATTTATGGAAAATAACATCTTGTCTCACTTTGGTTGTCCAAAAAAAATAATCACTGATAATGCAGCAGCTTTTAAATCGAAAAGGATGGTAGAATTTTGTTACAAATATCACATAATTTTGGGTCATTCAACTGCCTATCATCCACAAGGCAATGGATTGGTGGAGTCTTCGAATAAATCTTTGCTCAACATCATCAAGAAGCTGCTGGAAATAAATAAGAAGAGTTGGAACAAGAGGCTAGTTCATGCACTTTGGGCTGATTGAATCAGTCAGAAAAAGTTTATTGGTATGTCACCGTTTGAGCTGGTTTATGGAGTGGACATAGTATTTCCTGCTTCTCTTGCTGCCCCGGTGGTCAAACTTCTTCAGGAGGCTGGTAGTGAGGAAGATCCCATGCAGATAAGGCTGAATCAAATGATCCACTTGCAGCAAACAAGAGAAGAAGTTTTCAAAAACACATCCAAGTTGCAGGAGAAGATAAAGAAAATTTATGACAGAAAAGCTAAAGTAGACAAATTTCAGTTGGATGATGTGGTGCTGAAGTGGGATGCAAGGAATGAAGAAAAATGCAAGCACGAAAATTTAGAAATTCTGTGGAAAGGTCCTTTCAAAATCGCAGCATATAGAGGTCAGAATGCCTTTCTTCTGAAAGAAATGAACGGGGAAGACTGTCCTGGAGGGCCGATCAATGGTCAACTGCTCAAGCGGTATCATTGTTGATCTATTAACGCTGCTTCCACTGTCATTGTAAATACCATTTTTATTTCAGTTTCGTTTTAGTATGTAAAGTCAGTTTTTGAGTTATTCCAATTGTCAAGTTTGAGTCTATTCCTTGGTTATTCCAGTTTTATAAATAAGTCAGAGTCTGTGCTGTTTATCAAATGATGACTCCATATCCCAATGGACAAAAGGCACTGTCTAGCTCCTCCAGAGATCTACTGTTCTTGGAACCTCCAAGGAGCTACCATCCCCCATTGGAGCTAATGTTAGAGTAGGTCTAGTCAGCCCTCCGTCAGAGATCAAAGCTCTTTGTGCATTTCAATTTTAGGTGTCCCGCTCCATCCACTCAGCTGCATTTTGCTAGGGACATGCCATGATCTGACAAATATAGTCATGCTGGTCATTTTCCCTCATCTCTGGCCCCTGCTGGTTCAGGTCTTGGTCCATAATCACTGAAGTTCATGATAGTCAAGGTCTGGTCCTATTACAGGACAAAGTCATTTTTATCGTTGGGTCTAGGAAATCATCAATGTGGTCTTTGAAAAACATGTCCAGAACGAGCCATGCAAGCCAGAAGGAGACCTTATACAACTACAGTTCAGAAAGCTTCATCATCACCTGAAGGGACATCGACTCTTCTTCCAAACTCTGTTTTGAAGAAAAGTCAAACAAGGTCAACTATGACAAAATTTTCCAAAAATCGACAATTGACATTTTCAGATGCAGTCATGGATTTCAAAGCCAGAGGCCCAGTCACACAGTCCTCGCAAAGAAATGCTGAAAATTTTATCATGAGAGCCAAAATTTCAAAGAAAAAAGGAAAAGCAAAGTGTTTTAAAGTCAATAAAAAGTGCAAAACATAAACATTATAAAGTGGGTTTTCAAGGAAGAAAAAATTGAACCCAACTCTCTCAAAGCCTATATATATTTGTTTTGACCCAAAACTAAGTCATTGTGATAAGGAAAATCTTAAGAGAGGCATTGTTGAAGAAAAGCGAGCTAAGGAGGAGGAATTCGAGTAAGGAGGGCAGATTTCTAGGTGGCACGACGCATACACCAGGGCGCACGACGCACACGGAGGGCGCGAAGCATCGGCAGCCAATCCATAGTGAAAATTCGATAAAGGTGCGACACACTAAGGGCGCGTGGTGCACTGGGCTTGGCGCATGACGCACAGGGCCAGGGAGCTAAAAAACACTTGAAAATCTGTTCTATATCCCGGTTGAAGGCTAGCAAGCAAGAGGTAGGCTCTAATGAAACCCCTTCTCTGTATATTTGGTCAATGGTTGGTGTTCTTAAGATGTTGAAGGGTATCTAAAGCATGCTTGGCCATCCTCGAAAATACTCATCAAAGCAAAAGATAAATGGGGTTTCAAATTTGAAGACATCACCAAGGTTTTGTTTCCCCTCCCCCTTGCCCCCTCACTCCTCGTCATAGTCACCTCTATTTCGCCTTGCCTCCTAAAGTAAACACCCAAAAACGCCCTAAAGCCCTCTCCCCTGTTTTTCCAAGCAAATGAATGTCGTTGGACAGTGCGTGGTGCACAAACAAGGTGGCGCGGCGCACTTAGGGCGCGCGAAGCACTGAGAGCTCGGCCACAGTGTTAACACTACACTGGCGCGGTGCATACCCGGCACGCGGCGCACTGGGAAAAGCGCGCGGCGCACAGGCCTGTGAGCCTAAAATAGCACTGAAGTCACCCAAATTTTTGTAAACGGCTCTCAAATTTGCAAAGGTGGCCATAGATCTTTTAACCATTGATCCCTAACTCAAAGAAAAATATGTTTTGGTGACCATGAAATCGAAAGGGAATTTTTTTTTTATTAACCAAACCCAAAAATGACACAAAGGAGGACAAAAAGCTAGGGTTTTTTGCTACAGTAACAAAATTACTAAATAAGCTCCTATCCTACCTTGATCAGCTAATTTCCCTGTAGCATTCTTCCCTTACCATCACCCTAGCTATATTGTAATCATATCCATTCATCCCTTTTATCCCTATAGCCCAAAAAATCCCAAACCCTACCCCATCAAAACCATACCCCAAACACTCCAAAATCCCTCACAAATTTCTCCTTTAAACCCCTATTCCCCTTTTCATCATTCCCCTCCTAACACTCCCTTGTTTTATTGTCCCCTTGGTGACAGATTTTCAAAGCATTCATCAGTTTCATTGGATTCAGAGGACAACATAAAACTCAGGGTACAAGAAGTAGTGATGGCATTAGAAAATTCATCAGATTATGAGGGGGATACACACAGTGACACATCTTCAGGAGAGAGGGCCCATAGGAGACATCACCGGAGTGGAAGACATCTCAGAGATGAGCCCAACACCCTCACAGAGCTACAGGCATGCCCACTTGCCATGTCTTGTTTCCAGCACTTGGCATGTGATGAATTTTGCCAAAGGGTGGCAAATGTCAGAGTACATCATGAGTTGGCCCGCCTTTTCGCACTTCATCTACAGGGAGGCCAATCTGTCCCGGCTGGGGTCACTTTCACCTTGACACCGGAGGCTATATCAGTGGCAATAGGGATACCAAACATTGGGGAGTAGTGGCACAAGAAAAAGAAAGTGGAGAGGCATCACTATGAGCCTTACATCAAGGACAGTTGTTTGAGCCAGCTCACCAGGGTTTTTCCATTCAGATTTTTGAAGGATGAGTATGCCCCACTCATGAGATTGATCATGAAATATTTCAGTTGCGAGGGGAGGTTTTCTCGCCTTTATGCCTATCACATCCGCTTGCTCATGTACTTCACCAGGGTGTGGATGATGAGCCTCCCATTCTTCATCTGCAACAACATTGAGAAAATGAAAAAATTCATGCAGCGCAAGACCCCACGACAACAGCTAAACAGTGTCTATCATTTTTCTCTCATCCAAATTTTAGTGGACCATCAGTTGGGATTGCAGGGTATTTCTTGGGAAGACTTCATCTCCCGTGATTTCTTCCGCACTCCATCGGTGATATCAGAGGCAGAACATGAGGTGGGAGATCCTTCACATCAGTCTGAGCATGCGCTGGGAGGTCCTTCATATCAGTTTGAGCCTGAGATGGGAAGTCCTTCACATCAGTTTGAGAGCCATGAGACTACCACCATGCCAGTTTTCATCACATATCAGAGAGGCTATCCGAAAGGCACCAGACCGTTGTTTGCAGCAGCAAAGCAAGTGTTATCTCCACCCGGGGTGGAAGGGGCCTCGCTTCTGACATCAGCACCCCAGAAGCAGAGTAAGGGAAAGGAATCAGTGCAGGAGGAAGGGCCATCAGGTGAGAATGAGAGTGAGTTTGTTCTCCTCTAGGATGATGAGACAGATGCAGAACCAACCAATGAGGAGCTTATAGAGATCATGCGGGAGCAGCAATCAGAGATTGAAGACTTGACCATTGATCTAGAAAGGGCCAAGTGCAACATGAACTACCTGGAGTGGAGAAACAAATAGCTCGAAGACCAAAAAATGATCATGGAGCTGCAGAGCATCCGTGAGCAGCACCAAGCTGCTCAAAGAAGAAGGGTTCCGCTCACCTTTTTGGAGCAAGAAATCAATGAAGACCGGGAGTCAAACCTTGAGAGAGTCAACATGCATTTGGAGAGGCTGCTAGACAAAGCAAATAGGGAGAAAGACATGCTGAGGTGCATGACTCATCACTACCAGGCCCGCAACATGAGTTCCAAAGCAAGAATCAGGAGCCTAAAGGCGAAATTAAGCAAAGCAAGAAAAGAGGCAAAAGAGGCAAAGGAGGCAAAGGAGCAAGATCAGCTTCGAATCTTGGCTGAGGCTTCCTTGGCATAGAAAAGAACTTCATAGGGAACCTCCAACCCAAATTTCAAAAAATTTGGGCAGATTTTGGTGAAAGGCAAATTTTTTGGATAAAAAACAGGAAATTCCTCCCTGTGTGTTGTGCCACTGGCGCGACGCTAAAATTCTAGGGCTCCAATGGAGAAATCGCTTGCATATTCAGATTCAACATCGAAAATTAATCTAATGGTGTCCATGCAAGAAATTTTGACAAGTTTTGGGTCTCCTAAAGGTCAAAAAACACCCAAAAATGACCTCTCTGCCACTTTTTGGACACACAGAAAGCAGTCTTGGGAGAATGAAGTTTTGGAGGGGAAAATGAGCTTCAAATTCAGAAATTCTAGATGGGTTGGAATGTAGATAGGATAGGATTTCCAACAAGCCCACTTGGGAACATTTTGGACACCTACAAGTGCCCCAAAATAGGCTCCAAAGTGGCACGATGCACAGGGGAAAAAACGGCCAAATTGCTCTCGTTTCGCGAAATTTCGGGTCGCGACTTCTCCAAGTGGGCCTGGTCATCTACTCTTCAGTTTTTTGACACCAAAGGTGGCTTTTAAGATTTTTCTCTCCAGGTGGGCATCTATCCAAGTGGAAAAAGAATTCAAAGGGTCACCTCAGCCAAATGTCATGCTTGAGAGCGCTGCACCTGTAGCTGATGGTTGGCTCTCCATCTCCTTTTCGAAATGATTTGAGTAACTTCCCAACCCCTGGGTGTTCCATCTCTTCTCTACACTTTCTATATATTGTATGCAAGTTATTTGCAAAAGTTTAGCTGGCTTGTAACTTCTGGGAGACTGTGGAAAAGAAACTCTGTTTCTGCACTGTGTATTTTTGACAGAGAGTTAATGGAAGGCAGTGGCTCTGTTTCATGAGATTCTTGTGGCTGTGAGTGTAGAAAATGTGTTCTTATGTTCCATATGTATCTTGTTATGTTTCATAATTCATTTCATGTTTCATTTCAGTGAAATTTTCTAAGTGAGATTAGGTAGAATTCAATTTATATTGCTCTGCCTGTGGGAAAATTTCATGTGCAGTGTTATTCTTCTATTGAAAAGGATTCATGTGACCATGCCCTTTTCACTATCTTCAACAATATTTCCATTTCGTGTCACCTTAAGTTGAAATTGATGTGCTTCCCGCCTACCTTGCCTCACGGAATAATCTGTGCCTTCATTCTCAATTCTCTGTTCTTTGCTAAGCGCCAGTCCCATATACATCCCAGAAGCTCAGTCATTTCAAAAAATCTTTTCCAAAATCCCTTTTCACTTACTAGCCTAAGGTAAATATTGCATTGTAAGCCATCTCAGACCATTTTTCCTATCCATTCGCTGAGCGTGACTCGGAGAGAGCCCTCTCCTGCTCTGGTAGGGCTAGCTACCAGACTGAGCGTGGTTTGTGGTTACCCTAATTTTTGCCTTCCTTCAGCCTAAGGCAGATTTAGGTGCTAACAGATACCAAAACATCATTTTGTGTTTTTGTGACGGACAACATAAGCACTTGGGATGTGGAAGCATTATCAGTGGGAACCAAAAGTGCTTTTGCGTTCGGAAATGGATCTGTCAGTACCACTGAGGTATTCGAATCCTTTAAAAGTTTTGAAACCTCAGATTGATGTGGAAAATCTCTTGTGAAATGCTCGTCATTGCATATTAAACATGGATAATGAGGTTTCCTAGCCACAGTGGGGCTTTCAGATGATTTTTCAAGAGTGGAATTCTCTTGTACATTCTTATTATTCTTCCCCTTCAGGTTTCTTTGTATTTTTTTCCTTTGTCAGATGACACGGCATTAATCTCAGAGGCAAGAGTGTTCTCAAATGGATTTTCATTTTTGACAGGAAATAGCAAAAGCTTGACCAAATGGTCCTCTTGCGTTTTGTGTGATCGAGGAACTGATCACGCCATCGCTGGCATGAGAGTCCCTACTCGATTTTGGAGGTGGTGGAACAATGAAGGCTGGTCTAGGTGCATAGGAATTTTGTCATTGAGCATGCCTAATTGTGTATGAATCAGATCCAAATATTGGGCATGAGAAATGACTTGCTCTTCTGTGAGAACTTCTCCTTTCGCCACATCCTCAGTGATAGATGGCAATAAGGACTTTATAAACCACTAAGCTAAAAGCTGATCAGGAACATACGTCTTTACCATTTGATGACGATGCTTCCACTCATGAATATGATTGGATATGTGAGTGGAGGTAGTATATTTAAAGTTGGTAAGAAGTTCTGTTCCAGTTTCGTACCTGATAGGTAACTGAAAATGGGTTAGAAAGGTAGTGGCAAGAATGGTGAAGTTATGAAAAGAAGCTCTAGGTAATTCAATATACCATTTTTCAGCTGGACCAGTGAGCGTTCTCTGGAAAAGACAAAGCCTAATCGAATCATCATTCAAGGTGTTGGATGAGCACCACAAATGAAAATTCATTATGTGATTCGATGGGTCTTCTCCTAGATTTCCATTGAATTTTGGAATGTCAAATGGCAATTTATGTGGAATCATTGGCCACCAAGGGCATATGCAATTGGATCATTAGTGAGTCGGTTCAAATCTGGTAGTTCTAGAGTTGCTACAAATGGCAACTGTTGATTCAGGTTAGATGGAGCATACCCAGGATAAGATGGAATCGCTTGAGCAATAGGTATTTGCATACCAACATATGGCATTTGCATTTGGTAACCTTGATAAGGTCGTTGGACATAACCAGTATAAGGCAGTTGTTGATAACCAGTTTGGAATTATGGTTGTCTGTAACCTGCAAAGCCTTGTTGCCCAGATCCTTGGTATGTTTGATATTGTCCCATACTAGTTTGAGCTTGGGAACCAAATCCAAGCTAAGGTTGGGACTGCTGGAATTTAGGTTGTTGATATTGCGACAACCATGGTTGTTGGAACGTTTGCTGCTCTCCAGTACTGGAAGATTGACCAAGTTGTTGATTAAATGTACTTGTGTGTGCCTGATTCATTCCAGATAAAGGAACACTAACCTGAGGTTGTTGTTGAGCCCCAAAAACAAGCGGCTGTTGTACAACAACCTGAGAAACTTGAGCCTTTTGCCTTGAAACCTGAGGTTGCAAGAAAGAAGGAACACTTTGCACTGGTTGATATACAACAGATTGTGCTTTTGACTACGACACAGTCGTAACATCAGTTATAGTAGGAATATTGGACATAGGTTGAATTGGTTGTGTTGGATATACAACTCTTGGTTGTTCTGGCAGTACTGGTTTCCAACCACTAGCTCTAATTCCAATTCGACCTAAATACTGTAGGAAACTCTCATATGGTTGTCCCACGGAAAAAGGAGGAAACGGTGAGTAAGAATACTGCTCTCCATATGGTGGCAGTCCAGTGCTTAAAGGATACATCAGTCTTTGATAACTGGTTTTCCCAAATTGATACTGATATGCAGGATCAAATTGCTGAGTTTCCATGTGAGAAAAACCAGATTGAAATCCAGACGAATAAATGGGAGTTGACCATGGTGCTGAAGCAAACCCTGAGTGGGTTCCAGCTAGTGATTGGTAACCAACTAGAATGGATGGTGCACCATACAAGTGTGACTCAAGTGTAATTGAACTACCGTCTCAAAGAGAGGTTCTTGAACAACTCCTGGTTCAGATGTAACCTCTGTTTGAATTGGAATGGGTTCCGAACCAACTCTAGATGGAGTTGTTTCAGGTTCAGAAGTATTTACTGTTACACTAGGATCAACTCTAATGTCCTCAGGTAACTGTGAAACTTCCTCTTTAAAGGTGGATGTACCAAAAATAATTGGAGTAATTGGAGTCTTTGAAGATGTTGAAACGAATGTTCCAAATAACCCAGATGAACTAGACTCAGTTAAACGAGACCGTTTTGTCTAGATTGGTTTCTCTTCTGGAGGTAAAGACGGTTTATTCGCTAATCTCCACGAACGACGAGGTTTTGATTGACTTTATTCCACAATTGCAGATTACTTGATCAACTTAAAAATCAAATAAGGGGAAGTGATGTTATTTTGTAGTCAATTAATTTTAACGGAACTTGGACACAAATTTACTTTTTCAATTTTAAAGAGTCGAGAAAAAGCTAAAGATAACTCTAGTCACCTATGATTTTTAATGAGCCTGAAAGGACAAGTGCTCAGATGGACCTTTTCTTTTAGAGAGTCAAAAAGGAACAAAAGTGACTACTCTAGAGAATCTATACAAAGGGTTTACTAGAACAATCGCAAAACTGCAATATACACCTTGGTGATAAATTAAAGAGAAATTACCAAGGACTTTACATACAGTAGTCAATCTTCCCGAATGTTGTGTTCAGTGTATTGCAATCGATAAGGTGGTAGACTAATTTTCCTATGGATAAAGGATTTAAGCCTATTATGGTCTCCCAATATATACACGACGGTATGGGGAGCACAAGTCCATGCTGGCACTTGTCATATCAAAGAGGAGGAATCACCCAACCTTCAATGAAAATGATAGCCACTAGGTTTAACGACGCCGGAACACGTCTCTAGCCTAGACCTCTAAATGTGTTGTGTTAGATTCCAAAGCGTTGTTAAGTTCATTGAGGTTCATTTTAAAGTTGATATTTCCTAAAAGTTTGCCTTTGATGGTTAACCATGAAATGTGATCTGAAATTCTTAAAGATGCATCTACGATGATAAGCAATCTTTTCGTTTATTTGAAAATCTTAACTACTAGGGATAGAGCATAGAAGTACTTTTTAAGCAAACACCAAAGAGCACACACTAATGCAATTTCCCTAAATCATGTTTTGTGCACACAAACCAGAATGCTAAAATGCAAATGAATGTATTTGTTTTCATCTCTCCTTAATGTGAATGATTCAAGAAGGAAAACTAAATGTAACAGTGACTCAAAATGTTTCACACAAAATGGAAATTTTCGACAAATTTTCTTCAAAGAGATAAAGGAAGACTCAAAACGACACTTTCAAGTTTGAAGAAATATGTTTTCGACACTTTGAATGAAATCAGATCAAATCAAAAGTACCAAAATAGTTTAATTGATAGGCTATGAAGGAGGATTTTGCAACACTTCACTTTTTCGATGAAAAAATGGAAGATTTTATGACACTTTTTCTATTGAAGCGACAAATCGATTAACACTACTTTTGAAAATGGATTGTAAATGGAAAACAAACACACAAAAACATTCACCAATATTAATCTAAATAGACACTGAATTAAGTGTTAAAAAGCGGCTTCAATGATGAGGTATTGTTCAAATTCAGCAAGCAACAAAGCAGGAATGAAAACTAGTAAAAAACCCTCAACTCCTAGATAGGAAAATTGAGTTTCATTCATCCATCGTAGGTAGTAGTGATAGATAGTGCGATGCATAGCACTTTTCCCTTTCCGAAACTGAGATTCATCTCACTTTACAGTACAAGATAGCGCTATGGTCTAGGGAGCGATTCTGAAAGTGTTTTTGGCTCAAATTTGTAGCAGTTTTCAATGGATTAAGCTTGATTTTAATGAACAATGATAAGAAAAGTATGGTGGAATGTCTTATGAGGCTACTCAGCTACCAAAATGGAATTTTGATGCTTTTGCAAATCAAATGCTCAAGATATAAACTAAGTCAGAGATTGACTGAAGTAGCATTTATCTACTACGCAATTGTATAACAAAAGCGGTTCGAAAGCTTCTTGGCTAGCTCCAGACTTTGCCTATAGTTTATATAATTCAAAATAGAGCAAGAAATAGCAAAACAAATTCATCATTCCCCAGTGGAGTCGCCAGTTTTTTTATGGGAAAACTAGTATTTCTAAGAAATGCTAGCCCTCTAGGTTTGGTAGCTAACTTAGAATCAACAATTAAAACAATTCACTATCTTTCCTATGAGTGATAGATAAGAAAGAGATTATGAAGGACCAACCTGTAACTTTCTCCCTCTCCTTTGGCCAATCTCGTAACTCCTCCCCGTACTTAACACACTTGGAGAGTACCTTCACAACTACAGAAACAAAGACCTCTCAAAACATAATGATCCATCACAGCATAAACATCATAGAATCAGAAATATGATAAAAAAATGAATGCATTTATAGTTAACACAATCAATTGGGAAAAATCTTGAAGAACTTTATTGATAACCAGGAGAATTACAACCCATAAGAAGTCTAATCCAGTGCCATCCTCCCAGCTTCAAGCCTTCTTCACCTCATGAATCAGTAAGAACACACCAACAATAACATAATGCTCTCACCTCAATATTGAAACTAGCAACACTTCCTTACAACTTAGAATAATTCAGCCTTCTGATCTCTTGGATGGGAGATCCTTTTATAGATTATTGCAAGAGGATGAGTCATCAATGGGGGATGATGAATGCCATTCTATTTGTTGAAATTAGTTCCACAAGAGAGGGGAAATGGGGATGGTTTCCTAGTTCCCTTGGTCATCCTTGGGCGAATTCAGAGAGGCAAGTGGCATAGGAGAAGTTTCTAGAAGGTTCCATGAGAAAAAAACTCTCAAACTGTCCCAGCATTTTGTCTTACCTCACCCATCACACTTACTAAAGGGCCAAACTGCGATGCATCTCACTTAGACAGTGCAGTAGGTGAGATGCATCTCACCTTAACACATGGCTTTTAGCAATGATTCAGTTTAGGCAATTTCTGGATGATTTCTGAGATGGAACTTTTGGGGAATGAGGCATTCAGATTACTAAGCTTCTTTAGGATGTAAAAAAACTATTTTAGGGGTTGATGAGCCTTAATATCATTGACATATGAGTTTGGGGTTGATGTGCCCAGATATGTCTATAACACTACCCAATCTATCAGTTGCTCATAAAACCCTGTCTCACTTACCCTTTTGCAAAATTCCAAGCAGTGAACATCCTCAAAGCACTATTTGATGAAAGGATAGGAGTTGATTGTGTTTCAGTCTAATTTTTCATATCTGAGAATCCTCCCTCCTTTGTGTTGTCTCTTTCTTTCTGGCGAAGATTCAACCTCCATGATGACACAAAGTCCTAGTAGCAGGAAGTGAAAATAAGATGTGAGGTGTGAATGGAAATGAAGTGATATGTAGGAGATTTTGACAAAATGACGGGAGGGGTTTTAGGAAAGATGGGATGACTTTGAAAAATGATGAGAATGAGTGAAGAAAATAGTGAGAAGATGTTGTTTCTTGCAAGTGAGACCAAGAAGGTTTATGATGAAATTTTCCAAAAAGAACTCTAGGGATGAGCTATGGTTTTTCTTTTTCATTATTTAAACTTTGTTTGGAGGTGGATGAACTGGTCAAAATGACTCATAAAACATGTATGTACGTGTAAGATATCAATTTACATGTTTTTGAGATAAAAAATTACGATGGACATTTTTACCCTAGAAATTCCCATGCAAAATTTGCTACAAACCCTAACTTGAAAAATTATTGACATGGAATGAAATTGGGAAAGCAAAAGATAGATGGTGATGGTGTACTTACTTGTTCTTTAGCTTAGAAGACAGTTAAACCAAGCTTGCAAGTGAAAATTTGAAGTTTGGGAGAATTTTAGTGAGTTTCATGGCACTCTGTCCTACGCGTAGCAGAGTGTTCCTACACACAACACCAAAGTGCAGCGCAGTTCACAGAAGCGCAATTCCTATCTCCTAAGCTCAACGCAATGTATCTATGCGCAGCGCCTTCAAATTTTTGCTATTTTCTCCTAGGAAAACAAGTTTTTTGCTTTTTTTGGGCGAGTGAGCTTGATGGTAAGGACTGAATAGGATATTAATGAAAGAGTTATGGGGCTTTTTGAGTTTATGTAGGGAAAATTTCCTCACCTTTTCAAAAGAAAAATAAACCCACCCTCCTTTTGGAACTAATTTCACTTTATGAAGACATATTTTACCTTTACCATTGCAAATGTGCTTTTTCTTTCTTGAGTGCTGGAGCTTCCTTTTCTAAAATCTTTGATATCATGAGAATATGAGGAGTGTGTGGATAATCATGATCAATTCTTTAATAGTTTCTTTGTCATGTTTGACTTATTGCTGGTTTTTATTTAATGGAAATGATGGACATTGGAGACCCTAGTGACCTAATGGATGACCTAAGACCTAATGGAATGATGATGATGACTGACCCATTTTCATTGTGAAACCTTCATAAAGTGTGATAAGCAACCAACATGAGTATTTTTCAAACGATGACTTCATCTTTGGACTGACTATACAATGACCAAATTTGTTGTGTAAACCTAGTAATAGAAAAATTTGATGGTGAAAGCCTGAAAAAATATGGTAAAAGCATTTTTTGATCCATGTGATAGGCTAACAAGACTAACACTAATAGAATTAATGGCACAATATACATGAAAATACTTTGGGGAAAGCCTCAGCTAAAAACCCCACTATTTGTATTATCATACAAGGTGGAAATACATAGGAAATATACAAAGCCTTAGCTCTCACAGCTAGCCAGCTCTCAGTACAATCCTCACATATGTTCACAGGCAATCTTGGCTTCTCTCCAGCGTTCCTCTCTACCCTCCAAGCTCCTATTTCCTTGTGCTGTTCCTTGTGGATGATCTCCTGTTACTAAGTGCAACACTCTCTCACACACTATTCAAAACTGTGTAATCATCAAGGAATGATTCCTTGACTGCATGCATGAGTTTTCTTTATAAGAAAACAAATGCAACTGATAGTACACTGTCCTTGACATTAATCTCAATTGGGTCTTTCTCATAATAGACATGCATGAGTTTCTGATGAGGGAATCTTTAGTTAACTAGAGTAGCACTAGTTAAGTGCATGTATGCTGCAACTGACTGTTAACTCACCATTAGTTCCTCAAACAGTTTGGTACTAATTTAACTAGACTTAACTCAGTAAACTGAGTTAACTAATTAAAACTCAAATATAACTCAATCTTATCTCCTTAATTTAAGGGATAACTCTTTCATGACTTCAAAAATACTTCTAACATGAATTTCTCCAACCAATTAATTTAAAATAAATTAATTAATTATTTCCAAGTAGTTGCTAAGACTAAATTCGATTTTAATTCACAATTTAATTCAATGACAAATTAAATTGGAATATTCTTGTTGCCACATTTCAACACTCCCTCTCAATAGGAAAGGGATTATCTGCCACCCCAATCCTATCTCCATGGAACTTGAATTTACACTTTCACAATGCCTTTGTCAAAATGTCAGTGTCTTGCTCCTCTATTGAAATATATTATAGCAACATGATCCTCCTCGCTACACGGTCTCTGAGATGATGATACTAGATATCGATGTGGTTGGACCTATCATGAAATACTGGATTCTCAGAGAGTTTGATACAACTCTGATTATCACAATAGATCACAGCTGGATCCATCCTTTGATCACACAAACCAACTAGGATTTTCTACATCCAGATGGCCTCACATGTTGCCTGACTTGCAGCCACGTATTCTGCCTCTGCCGAGCTGAGTGCAACCAACCTCTGTTTCCCACTGTAGCAAGAAACTACCGCTAACCCAAGGTTGAAAATCCCTCCTGATGTGCTCTTCCGATCTGATGGACTCCCTGCCCAATCTACATTAGTGAAGCCCTATAGCTTCACTCCCTCTATCCGTCTATACCATAATCCATACTGATATGTGCCTCTGAGGTATCTCAATACATGTCTTTTTCCTTCCCAAACATCTTGGTAGACTGAACCATCGCTTGACTCTGCTGGTTCACTGCATAGCACAAATCTAGTCATGTGTTGACTAAGTACATTAGTGAAGCCAAGGCCCTGATCTTCTTCCCTGACACTTTCTCGACCAAAGCTTTGAACTCACAAAACTTTGTGAAGGTTTGGTCCTTCTTATTCATGAAATAAGTCCAACATTTATGAGAATAGTCATCAATGAAAATCACATAATACCTTTGCTTCATTGTGGATGTCGTCAAGAATGGTCCACACACATCAGTATGAACTCACTCTAAGATAGCCTCTGCTCAACTGTCTTGATCATGAAGGGAAGAATTGGTGTACTTTCCCAAGGTACAACCTTTGCATGTGTCAACTTGCTCAAGTTTACCTTTGGGAAGTCCTGTAGATATCGGTTGCATTATCTTCAAAGCCACATGATGCAAATGGCCCAACTACCTACCCCACAACTTGCCAATGTCTTGGATTTGTAGCAATTCTACTTTCATACTCAAATATGCACAATCATCTACCTCTAGTTTAGAGAGATTCTTCACCTGAATCCTTATCCTCTTGTTCTGACCCGTGGCTATGTGTCTTAGGAATGCCTTTCCATTACCGAAGACAACATCATAGCCTTTTTCCTCCAATATCGCGACTGATACCAAGTTCTTCTTTAGTCCAAGCACATACTTCACATATCTCTAGGTGAGAGGAGCTCCATGCTCCCTCTGAAAAGAAACCGTGCCCACTCCTGAAACACTATACCTTCCATCGTCACCCATCTCTATGCACATATTGAGGTCTTTCTCCTCCAAGGCACTGAATAAATTTTTATCACTGGTCATGTCGAATGAGGCTCCACTGTCAAGGTACTAGACACAACCCATCATCAATGACACCATGCATGCGATGAGGGTAAAGTCCATTTCGAACTGAGAGGCCAATGCCTCACCTTCCAATCCTTACGAGGATCCCTTCTTGGACTTCTTCGATGGGAAATTAGTCACATAATGCCCCATCTTGTGGAAATTAAAGCATCTCACTTTAGACATGTCACCCTTCTTCCCTCCCTGAGATGAATTTGATTTGAAATGGTTCCTCATCTTTCAAGCTTATCCTTGAGCACCAATTTCCTCTGGTCGCTACTGTTCTGGTAGAGGTCCTTCAATTCCTTCCACATTGAAAATGGAGTATCCTTCCCATGGAGACTTGAGACAAAATGGTCTTGAACTCCCTCAAGGATGATCCATCTCGCCTTTGCCACACACTTCCTCCACTTAGCCAACTCTTGTGCATTAGTCTAAGCTAGCTTTGGGATTTTGTGATCAATGAATTCCTTCAAGCCATTGTCTTCTAATACAGCCTCCATTCTATCTTTACATGCTATGTAATTTGAGCTACCTTCCAAGGAATACTCGAGTCTCAAGCCATAGAACACCATTGGCCAACCTTGAAGTATGATATGAATTAGATTTGTACTTGCAACCCCGAACTTCAAACTTCGAATTCTCTTCTCAGTATACTGTTCATAGCTCCGATACCATGTAGAATTTTCTACAAACTTGGCTCTGATACCATGTAGAAAATCTATGTAGGTTAACCCGATAATGCAATATAATTCAAAGCATAATACTATAACCTACTTCTACTATCAATTTGTGGAAGCTTAAAGATTGAACTAAACAATATAACCAGAAGAAGAAGAATAAATGGCACAATACACATGAAAATAATTTGGGGAAAGCCTCAGCTAAAAACCCCACTATCTGTATTATCATACAAGGTGGAAATACAAAGGAACTATACAAATCCTTAGCTCTCATAGCTAGCCAGCTCTTAGTACAATCCTCACAGATGTTCACAAAAAATCTTGGCTTCTCTCTAGCTTTCCTCTCTACCCTCCAAGCTCCTATTTCCTTGCATTGTTCCTTGTGGATGATCTCCTACTACCAAGTGGAACACTCTCTCACACACTGTTCAAAACTGCACAATCCTAAAGGAATGATTCCTTGATTTCATGCATGAGCTTTCTTTATAAGAAAACACATGAAACTAATAGTACATTGTCCTTGACATTAATCTCAACTAGGACTTTCTCAGAATAAACATGCATGAGTTTCTGATGAGGGAAACTTCAGTTAATTGGAGTAGCACTAGTTGAGTGCACGCACGCATCAATTGAATGTTAACTCACCATTAGTTCCTCAAACAGTTTGGAACTAATTTAAATGGAATTAACTCAGTAAACCAAGTTAACTAATTACAACTCAAATATAAATCAATCGTATCTCCTTAATTTAAGGGATAACTCTTGCATGACTTCATAAATACTTCTAACTTGAATTTCTCCAACTAATTAATTTAAAATAAATTAATTAATTATTTCCAAGTAGCTGTTAAGACTAAATTCGATTTTAATTCACAATTTAATTCAAGGAAAAATTAAATTGGAATATCCTTGTTGCCACATTTCAACAGCTACGCACATCAACTCATCAAAGTACATGTCCAACTCCATTTGGACTTGGTTCTTTGACTTCACCTCGGTGAGTGTGCCAATAGATGGCATCATGTGGGTGTGCACAATAACATCCAAGCTTTTGAAAACCCATGCATGTGAACCTTGCAAACTGGTGATGAGATGCAGGAGTTCCTCATAGTTTAGGATTTGACTCTGGATGCGTGCCTGCAATTTCTACCACTTCAGCTTCATCATATTTGGCAAAGTGAAATGGGGCTCACTTGAACCTCATTGTCCATGTTTGCATGCGATCAACAACATCCACATGACTACTTCGAGAGACGATATGTCATCCAATATTTTTCTCCTCAACTCTGCTCTAGCGTATGATGTAACATCGTCGTTGCTTGTCCACTTGTAACTCCTTAGCCATGCACTGATTCTCTGCTATCAAGGATCGAACACTCGAGCTGGTGGCTTTTGCATATCATTTGGTAGCATCGGCCAATGTTGTTGGATGCTTACGGACATCGGATACAAACTGTGCATGAGATATGTTGACACCTAGAGTAGTCACTTTGCGCGATTGCACAACTCTGTGTTGTGACTCATCTAAATATATGTTGTTCATCTTTGCCTCTAGATTGCCTTCAAGGATCTCTGTGTCTCCTTGATCACATGAGACTTGCTTTGCTTCCGGATCTGGTGAAGCTAGTGGGGTGACCTCTTGATTCCAAGGCATGAAGTCAGTATCTTGATCTAACTCTGGCTGAACCATATTCGTGTCCATCTGCTCTATCATTTGTTCAATTTCTTGAGCTAAGTCCTGCTCCTGCAACTGCTCACCCTGTCTACTTTGTGCCAGCTACTCGAATGATTCTATAACCTGTATGGGCACAGTTTCATCAATTTGTGCATGCTACACCTCCTGTTGTAGCTGTCTCTACTACGCTTCCTTCTCTCTTCTACACAACTCCTATTCTTCCTAGAGTTGCTGCTTCAACTCCTGCAACTCCTTTTCTATTTCCTCCATGCTTTGTTTCTCTCTTAGCCTTTGTGCGATTCTCTTGTCATGCTGTCACCTCTTAGCCTCAATCTCCAAAGTTGATTTCAACACAAGTGGATCTACTTTGAAATCGCAGCTATGTTCTACCTCTACACTATCAACAACCCTTCTCTTTCCTTTGTCACTCGCAGGTATTCTACCGTCTGCTACTGTTGATGATGCTTCTCTCTAAGATGTTGCTTCCCTCTGCTTTACTAACCACTCTATAGCTATGTCGGTCAGTTCATTGAGCCTAGAGAAGTGATAACAATATCTCCATGGGTGTTCCTTAGGCCAATGACACACCCTGTGGATCCAAGGAAATTTCACTTTCAGACAGTGGTCCTTCACCAAGCAATGCAGGTCATGTTAGGGTCCTATAATAATAGGATTCAGAATTTTGAAATGACTATGGTCAGTATTGTAATATTGTACATACCTTTGCTTTCTGCAAAAGTATTCCCAAATTAAAAAATTTAAAGAGGGTATGTCCTAAAAGAACAATCAAAGGGCAAAAGAAACAAAGGTCAAAAAAGTGAAAAATATGAACCCCATAAAAAGAGTTAAAAATAGATCATGAAAGTGTGAAAATTCAAATGCCACTACTATTTTAAATTTTCTGCAAATAATGATTATGTGTAGCTTGTTTAAAATACCATAATCCATGATAAATCAAACAACTTAATCTTGAATTTTCATGCTTTAAATTTAATGTTGATAGATAGAGAATAAAGATCTAGCCAAAAAGTTTAATCTTGGCAGATCAATAGTTAAAATAGAGAATGATAGGGAGCTCAACAATTTAACTTGAGCTCTTGGATGAAATAAGGTTTGAATTAGTTAATTTCTTGTTTCAAAAAAAATGAATAAGGGTTTTCAAGCTCAAATGCACCCATGTAAATAAGGAATAAAATGTTAAAATAGCAGATGGGTAGGTACAAGCAATTTCTACAATCATGGATAAACATACTTTGGCATATTACTAACTTCCCTCAACACAATGTGCTCCAGTACTAAAATCCTTCAGTCATAAAGGATCAGAGCATTTCTCTGACTTTTGGTGGGATCGGACCCTCGACTTAATGACTCATGGACATCAAGTATTGGATTCCACCTTATTGAAACCCTTCTAATTCATGAAAACACGCTTTTCCCTTTACATCACTCATTTTACCCTACAAAATCCCCTTTTCCTAGGTTTAAAACACATTTTACTTGGGAAAGGTAAAACCCCCTTAACTAATTCCCCTCTCATTCAAAATACTCAAAAACCCACAAAAAATGCTTTTATCCTAAGCATAAGTGTTAAATGTTGATATTGGGCCACCACAGTGAAGAAATTCAAGCCAAACATCATATTTTACATTATGCTTACTATATTTTACATTCCGTGCATTCATTTAATAGTAATGTACTAACCTAATGTATTAGCTCCTTGATATACCTTTTTTCGGTATTAAATAACTCCTTCATATAGAATATCCAAACCTCGATTTTATTATAAACTATAGTTTCATCCCCCGCATTCTTTAAATTAAGTCCCCGCTTCATATTTCCCTGACATATACCTATTAACCCACCAACCCTTGGTGCTGTTAAAGAAAAACCTACAAATCTTCACCCTTATTTCCCTCTGTGCATCTTCACCGCGTGACAGTCGTTAGATCTCTCACCCCCAGATCTGATGACGTGCATCCATATCATGCTCACTCCCTCTTTGATCTTTATCAGCCTGAGAGCACGCGAGATTCATGGTTTTTCTCAGGCCTGTTTTTTCTACGTGTCAGCCTCCGGCATAGATCATGTTCCCTCGGGGAAATACTGCCCACCTGCCAAAAGCTGTCAATGGCCTCTAAAACCGCCTCCTCGCCCAACGCGAAAACCACCCACTGTTCATAAAATACTTTCCCTACCAAAATATAATAGTTTCCCTTTAAAAGGCAGAGAAGCCCCATTTCATCCTTTTTCGCTCATTTTTTTTGTAAGACCTCAACAATACGTTTGTGATGCCTTGAGCCTCTACGACCAAAATTCACTGCCGTCTACCGCCGAAAGAAGCTCTGGACCCCCAATTTGAGCATCCAGTTCATGTATATAGCCATTGTACCCTATGCAATCACCATTCAAACCAATTTACAAGAAAATTCACCAATTTCTAGGTATTTTGAGGAAAAACCAGAATGACACTCTCATTTGAAAATGTACAGTATAAGTGAAAATGATATAGTGAAAGTAAAAAAGCATAGTAAAAGGAAAAATATAAATCAACCGAATGAAAGAGTATCAGTAAAAGTGTATCAGATTGAAAAATAAAAGTGAATAAAGAAGCTAGTGGGAAGACAAACAACATGGAAGACAATTACAAAGCATACAGATAAAATAAATTCATATCAAAGTGAAGATAGATAAAAAAACAGCGCAATGAAAGTATACAATAAAAGTAAACATGGAGGCACTAAGGGTTAAACAGAGATGAAGACACTTTCACCAACAACAATGAAGTTTATCCAAAGTAAAGGTAAAAATAGTTAAAAGAAAATTAAGGTTAAAAGATGAAATCAGAGCAGGAATGGTACATTTTCCAGAAATTTCCTGTTTAAGTCATAATTTTGGAGAAACTATTGTCGCCAATCCAAGATGAATTTTTAGAAATTGGAGGCGGTTTGTGTTCCTAAAAGTATAATCTACAAAAACCTATCTCACGTTTTACACAGATACTACAAAAGGGCGATAAATGCATATCTTCACAACCTATTTTTTGGACTATGGAAAGTCCTATTTTTGACATCTTTTTGCGAAGAATATTGTGAATAGATGAAGCTGAATTTTTTGAAAATGAAAGAGGTTTATCTCAATAACATACTTATCTACAATAACCTCTTTCATGTTTTACATATCTATCTCGGATTGAGATATACAAAGGTATCACTAGACCCTAATTTTGCATAATTTTTAGGGTAGAATGTGCAAAGGAAGGAGGTAGTTAGTGACTTGGAAGCCTTATCATCAATTAGGAGTTGCTATCAAATTCGAATTTCTATTCTTTGTCACCATCAATCCATAAATATAGTGCCAAATAGATTCATTATTTTTGAGTGTCCTTTATTTCATTTCTATTAATGTAAAATAGTTTGAGATATTTGTAAAACCAATCTTGATCTTTTTTCAAGATATTTCAGTTTAGAATTTGTATAAATACTCCTTCATTTGAAGTATTTTGAGATGTATTGCTATAAATTTGTAGAGTTATTTTGATCTTTAACCAAAGAGTGATTGTACCATTTTCAAGTCAACAGACTGAAGCAAGTAATAAAAGCATTGAACTGCAGGATTCATGAGATGAGCTATTTGCAGTGAAGTATCTTCTTTATGTGATTTTGTTACCTTTCTTATGTTTTTCACAAACTTAATTGTTTTCTAAATTTGAATGTATTAACTGGAAATATCACTCAGAATTTGTTTAAGTACACTCTATTTTGCACAGTTAGTCATGTACATGTTTTCCTCTGATACCGGGATTTGAGAATCCTTAATTGCTCTCCCATCTCGGTTGACCACTTTCATTCCTTACATAATCTAGCCTAGGGAACCCTTAATTTCTCCCTGGATCCGATTAGAAGCCACTTCACCAGTCACCCTTTGAGATCTACGAAAACTCACCTATCTTTCCCTGTAGACACTATCTTTTAAAGCTTGATCCTATCTAGTTTGTCTGATATTGAATCCATAGCCCAATGGTAAAAGAAAACCTCTTTTCATCTAAGTAAGTGATCCCACCAGCCCCAAGGGTTAGCTCAGTTGGTAAAAATCAGTGCCTCTCCATTTGGGAGGTCACAAGGTCGATTTTTCCTGAAGCCCTTGGGGTTAGGCCTTGCTAGTGGGTCGCAGGGCTAGACTCCCTTCGGGGTTGATTAGACCAGATTTTTCCATGGATGTAGTGACCACTTGTTGAACAAGATGTTCGTGAACCACAACCAAAAAAAAAATTAAGTGATCCCACCACCCAAATTCAAAACAAAACCCAAGTGCAACCATAACTAGCCTAAAATTTATTAACTAAAACAAAGTTAAATTATAAAGAGAGAGCCCTCTCTGAGCATTAGGAAGGCTAGGTCATGATCTCCAAAAGTGGTTTGTGGTTACCTCTATTATTTCCTTATTTAAAACTTTCAAAGGGAATTTTGGAGTGATAACATCATTGTCGACCATACTGGGGATGACTAACATTTTCTTCAAAAATATTTTACAGGTTCAGATCTGATCTATGATAGTGGACAGTGATCAGACACACAAAGGTTAAAATCATCCACCTGGTGACTCCAAATCAATTTTACAATCAAGATTCCACTCGAGGAATGAACCTGAAAGAACAATATGGGAAGATCAGGTTTCTAACTTGGATTGTTATCCAAGACATCATGTTTTTTCTCATCAAGAAGGTTTTTCAATGTATATTGTATTTTAGAGTAGACCTTAGATTAGTTTTTAATTATTTTCCTTTGAAAATTGTAAATATAAAATGTCCTTACACATTTGAGCAGCATTCTTCTAAATCTTGTGATGATCATTTCCCAATAAAGAAATCTCAAATAATCAAGAATGATCTTACAGTCCATATACATATTCATGTACCTTGGAAAGTTCCTGATAGGTATAAGCCACTCATCTTACCTCCTACACTCCATGTTTTCCCTAACAATTATTACAAGTATCTCCCTAGCTTTTATGGAGATGATGGTAAAATCACTACCCAAAAACATATTCAAGGTTTTGAGAATTATCTAGACTTATTTGAGATTGATGAAGATGAATTTAGAATCAGACCTTTTTCTCTCTCTTTGCAAAGTAGAGTAAAGAGTTGGTTCAAGAATCTACCTATTGTAAACATCTCAAATTTCCAACAGTTTTTCAAATTTTTCCTGGATAGATGGATAATCAAAGTCAATATTTTTGTGATCATAGAAGAATATAATCAGTTAAAAAGACAGCCAAACAAAACAATACAACAATTTTCTGACAAATTTAATCAAATTTATTATTCAATGCCATCAAATATAAGACCTCCTCCTGATTCAACTCTCTTGTGTTATCCAAAAGCATTTGATCTAGAGATAGAATTTCATCTAAGAGAAAGAAACCCCTCAACACTGGAACAAATGCAGAGCATTATAGTAGATGTAGAAGTTAATCTGCAAATTAGAAGAGAAAAGTTGAAAGCAGGAGCAGAGAAGAAGAACGTTGTAGAGGTTAAACTTGACATTTTGGTAAGAAAAATATAGGAAAGGATACAGAAGATCATCATGAAAGATGATCTCAAAATCACCATTACACATTGATTTCACAAAAAGAAGAGGTTGATAGCCATGAACAAATTCCTGCTAATTCCAACTACCATAGATTAGAAGATAGATTTACAGAGCAATATGTGGAGAGGCAATCTACTGATCTAATGTGTATGTTTGATGACATTACTTCTTTTAATGATTTTCCTAAATATGATCAGTATGATGATAATTATGTTCTTCAAATCCAAACTAACTTTACAGAGCAATTAGAAACTAGTTTGGGAAATAAAGAAATTCAGTTTCAACAGCTTGAAAACAATGATCATCTTATTCATATCAGCTATGAAAGTGAGGAAGAAAGTGCAGAAAATTTGGACATAAGTGAAGCTTCTTTGCCTCTTTGTTTTTCTTCATTTCAGTTCATCAAAGAAAACTTTAAAGAAATAAAAAAATTAGCAATCTTTACGTATCGATATTGACAACAAAGAAGACAATGAAAATCTTAATCATGATTCTTCAGTTTCACAAGTGCAGTTATCAAATTCTATTGAGATGTCTGATCAAATGACACAGTAAAGTTCTATACTACTATGTGTTGAATCATTTCAGTTTTTAAAGGAAATATGGTGTAATATATCCAAAGAAAAGGATGAACAACATGCAAAAATCCATGAAGTCCCATTAAAACCCATATGTAATAGGTTGCAGCAATCCTTCCACATCTTTTATGATCGAATAGCCAATATGTTAGATGACGAATGCAATCAGAATTTTTCTCCATTAACTAGCTATGAGATTCAAAATCAAGATGATAAAGGTTTCACCAGAAAGACATTTCAATCAGTAGAAATATCATCACAAAGCTTATGTGAAAATCTGCAGGGTGATAAAGATGGAAATGACATTTCACTTTCATGGCATGGAGGCCATCCAGAACAATTGTACAGTTGCTTAGATTAGTTAAACATTAGTGTACATATCTTGGAAGATCCTTTTGTACAGTTTCTATAGTCAAAAAAGGAAATAAAGTATTTCCTTATATTCTCATTTTTTGACAAGGTTATAATTAGTTTCAGAATCTCAGTTTTGATCACAAACAAGCAAATGCAGAAAAATACATTAAATTACATAATGCTTGAATGGTTGCATTGGATTTTTCATTTTACTTAACCAACAGTTGAACATCTGATTAGAGTAAGTAGGTAGGAATTCAGTTTATTTTAGTTTTCAGTTTTTAGCAAGTTATGAAATAATTCATTAAAAGTTGAATTTGGAAAGAAGGTCCTAAAGATCTTGATGATCTATTATTTTGGCTTGAGAATTGCAGTACCTTCTTTCAGTTTCAGATCAGATTTCAGTTTGGAGAAAAGGGTGTATTTTCAGTTCAAGAGTTTCAGTCATAGAGATTATACAACAAAGCATATACATGTTTGGGATTGGCCCAATGGATCAAGCTACTAGTCAACGTGTTCTTGACATCTCACAAGGAGATGCCATCCCCGTGTGGAGCCACTGTTAGGGTCTTATAATAATAGGATTCATAATTTTGAATTGACTATGGTTAGTATTGTAATATTGTACATACCTTTGCTTTCTGCGAATGTATTCCCAAATTAAAAAATGTAAAGAGGGTATGTCCTAAAAGAACAACCAAAGGACAAAAAGAAACAAAGATCAAAAAAGTGAAAAATATGAACCCCACAAAAAGAGATAAAAATAGATCATGAAAGTGTACAAATTCAAATGCCACTACCATTTTACTTTTTCTGCAAATAATGATTATGTGTAGCTTTTTTAAAATACCATAGTCCATGATAAGTCAAACAACTTAATATTGACTTTTCATGCTTTAAATTTAATGTTGATAGATAGAGAATGAAGGTCTAGCCAAATAGTTTAATCTTGGCAGATCCATAGTTAAAATAGAGAGTGATAGGGAGCTCAACAGTTTAACTTGAGCTCTTAGATGAAATAAGGTTTGAATTAGTTAGTTTCCTGTTTCAAAGAAAAGTGAATAAGGGTTTGAAAGCTCAAATGCACCCATGTAAATAAGGAATAAATTGTTAAAATAACAGATGGGTAGGTATAAGCATTTTTTACACTCATGGATAAAAATCATTTGGCATATTACTAATTTCCCTCCCCATAATGTGCTCCAGTACTAAAATCCCTCAGTCATAAAAGCTCAGAGCATTTCTATGACTTTTGGTGAGACCCTCAGCTTAATGACTCATGGACATCAAGTATTGGATTCCACCTGATTGAAACCTTTCTCATTCATGAAAACAACCTTTTCCCTTTACATCACTCATTTTACCCTACAAAATCCCCATTTCATAAGTTCAAAACACATTTTACCTGCGAAATGTAAAACCCCCTTAACTAATTCCCCTCTCATTCAAAATACTCAAAAACCCACAAAAATGCTTTTATCCTAAGTATAAAAGTTAAATGTTGATATTGGGCCACCACAGTGAAGAAATTCAAGCCAAACATCATATTTTACATTATGCTTACTATATTTTACATTCCGTGCATTCGTTTCATATTAACATACTAACCTAATGTATTAGCTCCCCGATATACTTTTTTCCCGTATTAAATAACTCCTTCATATATAATATCCAAATCTCGATTTAATTATAAACTATATTTTCATCCCCCACATTGTTTAAATTAACTCCCTGCTTCATATTTCCCTGACATAAACCTATTAAACCACCAACCCTTGGTGTCGTTAAAGAAAACCCTGCAAATCTTCACCTTGATTTCCCTCTGTGTAGCTTCACCGCATGACAACCGTTAGATCTCTCACCCCCAGATCTGACGACGTGCATCCATATCGCGCTCACTCCCTCTCCGACCTTTATCAGCCTGAGAGCACGCGAGATTCATGGTTTTTCTCGGGCCGGATTTTGCTACGTGTCAGCCTCCCGCATAGATCACGTTTCTTTGAGAAAATACTGCTCGCCTGCCATAAGCGGTGCGATGGCCTCCAAAACCACCTCCCCACCCAACGTGAAAACCATAAACTATTCATAAAATACTTTCCCCACCAAAATATAATTGCTTCCCTTTAAAAGGCAGAGAAGCCCCATTTCATCCTTTTTCACTCGTTTCTTCTGTAAGACCTCAACAATACGTTTGTGATACCCTAGGCCTCTGCGACCAAATTCACTGTCGTGTACCGCCCGAAGAAGCTCTAGAAACCCAATTTGTGCATCTAGTTCACATATGTAGCCACCGTACCATCTGCAATCTCCATTCAAACCAATTCGCAAGCCAATTCACCAATTTCCAGGTATTTTGAGAAAACACTAGAATGACCCTCTCATTTGAAAATGTACAGTAAAAGTCAAAAGGTTATAGTGAAAGTCAAAAAGCACAGTAAAAGGAAAAAGATAAATCAGCTAGATGAAAGAGTATCAGTATAAGTTTATCAAATTGAAAAATAAAAGTGAATAAAAGTAGCCAGTGGGAAGGCAAACAACATGGAAGACAGTTACAAAGCATACATATAAAATAAATTCATATCAAAGTGAAGATATATAAAAATAACAGAGAAATCAAGGTAAACAGTAAAAATAAACATGGAGGCAGTAGGGGTTAAACAGAGATTAAGACACTTTCACCAGCAACAATGAATTTTATCCAAAGTAAAGGTAAAAGCAATTAAAAGAAAATTAAGGTTAAAAGATGAAATTAGAGCAAGAATGGTACATTTTCCAGAAATTTCCTGTTTAAGTCATAATTTTGGAGAAACTATTATAGCCAATCCAAGATGCATTTTTAGAGACTGGAGGAGATTTTTGTTTCTAAAAGGCCAACATACAAAAACGTATCTCATGTTTCACACAGGTATTACAAAAAGGGCGATAAATGAATATCTTCACAGCCTATTTTTCGGACTTTGCAAAGTCCTATTTTTGACATCTTTTTGCAGAGACTATTGTGAATCGATGGAGCTGAATTTTTGGAAACTAAATGAGGTTTATCTCAATAACATACTTATCCACAATAACCACTTTCATATTTTACATATCTATCTTGGATTGAGATATACAAAGGTATCACTGGACCCTAAGTTTGCAGAATTTTTGGGGCATAATGCACAAAGGAAGGAGGTAGTTAGTGACTTGGAAGCCTCATCATCAATTAAGAGTTAGTATCAAATTCGAATTTCTCTTATTTGTCACCATCAATCCATAAATATAGTGCCAAATAGATTCATTAGTTTTGAGTGTCCTTTATTTTAGTACTATTAATGTAAAACAATTTGAGATATTTGTAAAACCAATCTTGATATTTTTTCACGATATTTCAATTTAGAATTTTTATAAATACTTATTCATTTGAAGTATTTTGAGGTGGATTGCTATAAATTTGTAGAGTTATTTTGATCTTTAACCAAAGGGTGATTGTACCATTTTCAAGTCAACAGACTGGAGCAAGTAATAAAAGCATTGAACTATAGGATTCATGAGATGAGCTATTTGTAGTGAAGTATCTCCTTTATGTGATTTTGATACCTTTCTTATGTTTTTCACGAACTTAACTGTTTTCTAAATTTGAATGTATTAACTAGAAATATCACTCAATTTTTTTTTTAAGTAAACTCTATTTTGCATAGTTAGTCATTTACATGTTTTCCTCTGATACCCAGATCTGAGAATCCTGAATTGCTCTCCAATCCCGGTTGACCTCTTTCATTCCTTCCATAATCTAGCCTAGGGAACCCTTAATTGCTCCCTGGATCTGATTAGAAGCCACTTCACCATTGAGCCTTTGAGATCTGCAAAAACTCGCCTATCTTTCCGTGTAGACATTGTCTTTCAAAGCTAGATCCAGTCTAGTTTGTCTGATATTGACTCCATAGCCCAATGGTAAAAGAAAACCTCTTTTCATCTAAGTGATCCCACCACCCAAATTCAAAACAAAACCCAAGTGCAACCATAACTAGCCTAAAATTTATTAACTAAAAAAAATTTAATTTATAAAGAGAGAACCCTCTCTAAGCATCAGGAAGGCCGGGTCCTGATCTCCAAAAGTGGTTTGTGGTTACCTCTATTATTTCCTTCTTTAAAACTTTCAAAGGGAATTTTTGAGTGATAACATGTCATATAGATTAAAACTTCTGGTGCCGAAGTTGAATCTCTTGAACTCCTCCATCTTGGACTCAGCATGCTTGAGATTCCCTATCTCATACAACTTGATCCACAAAGGAAGAGTGGGCCAAGGTGCCTTCTTCTTCCTGTGATTCTTGCTGGCAACCCTATCGAGATGTGATATGACACCTCTTGCATGATGAGCTCGTCCATGACAAACTTTGGTAAAACATGCATAGCCTTCTCTGCACTGTACATCCATATGAAGGTTCTAAGGGGTTAGGCATACCAATCTGCTATGTCAATCAAAGCCTCCATCATTGCCTATGACATGGAAGGTGGATCCCGATCAAATATCATTTTGTACACCAGGGTGAAAAAGTGGTCTAATGACTGTATGATAACTCCGTGGAAGCTGCATTCAGAGAAAAATTTACAATAAATGTGCACAAAGGTTTCCAAAGGTGTCCATGCCCAACCCAAGCTCGGGAACTGCTAACGAGAACAAACTGCATCCACTATGTAAGAGGACATGTATATCTCCACTTGTTGATACTTGTGTAGATGTCGAGCTTCTGTCACCTGTTCCTTCAAACTGAGAGCCAACATGTCAGACTAGTTGCAAGATCTTCCTTCACTGGCCAGTTGGTCCAACACAATCACCCAACTCCACGAGAAGGTCTCTGTGCTCTCTTGGCCATATAAGTGGCATGAAAATATGACCAAGTACTTATATGCCTTCCAAAATATCTTTGTCTTGTAAACCTGGCTAGGCATTGTCCTGAAATTGGCTGGCTCTTTCGCCCAACTCTTCAAGATATTTCTTGCTTTGCACTGCTGCTAGGTCTATTGAAGGGTTTCTCCATTGTGATCATTGATTGTGGCAAGTGATACATTTCCTGAAAGTCCTTCGCCCTGAAGCTAGCAAGTTGTGTTCCACTGGCACTTCTCAATACCATTGCCTTGGGATCAGTATGCGATACAATCCAGTGGATCATGTCTGCACAGGGAAATGTGGGATATCTACATGCAATCCGATACAAGCCAGACTTGTGAATGTTTACATAGACCCTGTGGTCTTCTAAATTTCCTCAAACCTGCATGAGAATTTATCACTAATGTCCTGCAACTTCATATTGACATCTTTGTATATGAACATCTTGGTGTCTTCGTAGATAGGCAAGCTCATAGACACTTGTTAAACTGCATCTCCAGTTGCACTTTTGACGGTGTCTTTTGACCCTGCTCTCTTGGAGGCCATTGAACCTGTACTGCTGAGAGACAAATGAACACCTGTGATACCTAGAGACATAGAACCACTCATGGCAAGAAATCTGTGAGTTGAAAACAAAAATAAATTTGAGGACTAACATGCAACATACCCGGGTGACTGACTGGGAATATTGCGCAATTTTCACCAGGAGGCTAGGAGATTGATTACCAAAACTGTGCAAGGCACATTCTAGGCTGTCAAGAGGTTGACTAACTACTGGAACTGCACAATGGATAGTCTAGCTTGGCCTTTCAAGGATTGAAACTACACAATGCGTAGTTTCAGTCATGAATGACATGCAAACCCAGTAATCTACATTCCGTAATTTCTGGGGCCAACAGGGCACCACCTCCCAAAATTGTGAAAAGCAAGCCTAGAGGCCAATGCTAGGCCAATTTTGTGTAGTTTCTCCGGGGAAGGCAAAGCCTTCACTCTTAGAAATGTGCATTGCTAGTTGGGTAAGGAAAGATCTGGGCCAAGGTAGCCAAGACCCACCGACGAGCAACTGAAAACATGAAAAGTTCTAAATTCATGGCGAAGCTAAGTGAAAACAAGAGTGAATGATGATGTATGCAAACAATGAGTGTGATTGTGAGTGCAGAAATAGTGTCATGCATGCAACAATAGTGAGATGCAATGAAAAAATTGAAACAATGCTTCTACAATTTAACATGCATTAAAATGACAACAAGCATTCAACAAAACCAAGAAAACAACATTCATACAAACCAAAATAAAAAAAGCGATAGAAAAGAAACAAAAGACATGAAAAAAAGACTTACCTAGAAAAAGCTTAGCTAAATGTGCCAAATGCTCCTAGATATGATGTGGGATGTCAAAGCTCCAAGATTGATGTGAGGAATGAGCTCTGCAGTGTCGAATAAATAAGTTTGATAAGGAGGACGCTTATGAATTCCATGCCACAAATCTATGAAAAAAACGACACTTGGTGGGAGCTTTCTAAAATGGTATTTGCATGTAACCTACAACTGCTAAACATAGATCACTTTTATCTAGGGATGTTTTTTTTCTTTTACCTTTTTTTTTCAAGAAAAAGAAGCCCATGCATGCAAATCAAGATTTCTCAGTTCTAGGGGGAACTGGTCAACCTGAAAGCACATGCAACAGTCCATAAGCCCGGGGATGAAATTTGCATAGTTTCTAGGTTGAGCAAGACTGGTTGTCCTTCATGCATTGTGAAATTTCTAGACTAAAGCCTTGGCTGCCGTCAGAATTGCGCAAGTTTTGAGTTGAAGCCCAGTACTGGGATGGATTTCACAGTTTTTAGAGGGAAGGCTGCTTGACTGGATTGCATATTTTTGGGGCATAGCAGGATTGCACAATTTCTGGAGGGAAGGTTGGTTCCCCTATAGAATTGAAAATTTTTCTAGATGAGCATCTCAACTAGAAAATGAATAAGTCCGAAATGTCAGCCTATAGGTGGGAGGCAAACAAGTTGACCAACATAGGATGGTAAGCCACCGGAGCTCAGTTGAAGCCAATGTACTTGGATAGTGCAATACCTGCCACTAAGGATTTTTGGTAGGGAGGCTTCAAAATTAAGCTAAGGAAAAATTTTGGAGGGTGGTTGTAGCCGCCACAACAAAACAATGATGTCCTCTTATGGAATGGAGGAATGAGCCTTCACCATAGGATTTCTTAGCCATTCTGGAACTTCCTCCATTTGAGTGGGAGACAATTGAGAAGATGAGTTGGGAACATGCTGCACATATTTCTTAGCTTTGCAACCGTTGCGAGGGGGTACCTGCTACACATATTACTTAGCTTTGTGACCACTACAAGGGGGCACCTATTTTGAGACTGGAAAGGGAGGAGTACAAGGAACAAACAGGGTTTTGGGATCCTCCTCTGCAAACTGAGGGGCCTCATGGTCCACAAGAGTCAAGGGAGAAGGGAAATCAGGAGGTTCACCGTGTCAAGAAACATGAACCAATAATTTCAACTCTTGCGTCATGAAGTCAAGGTCCACAAACCATTTAGAAATTTCATGACAGAGGTGAAGGAAGTGGGTAGAAAAGTCCTCTATTGATTTTCTAGGCTTCAATCTTAAACGAGAGATTCTTTCATAGACATCTTGGTGGTTACACTTATCAAAGGCTTTGTGGAGCTCCTTGAGGAGAGTGAGGAGGGAATGGATGGAAGCAGGTGGCAGGGTATGACACCACCGATTAGCTGTTATAGACATTTTTGTGCCTTACAGCATAGAGCATGAAATGTCAATAATATAAGGGATCCAAAGTCCCTAAACAAGTTGTTCTTACCCTTAGAGGAACAAGGTCAGCAAACCACAGCACTGCAAATCAGTTCTCCACTGAAAAACACTCAAAAACAGGTCAGTTTTGGATCAAAGCGGCTGCTCCACTAAGCATCTACGCTGAATGTCAAAAGCTCTATGGTGTACCTGCGTTGCATAGCAAGTGCAACAAAGGCTACCTGCACTGGGCGTACTTTGACATGTGGAGGAATCTTTTTCTCAATGTGCTAGTGCCCAGGAAGCTTCCAAAAAGACACTTGATCATAAGATTTGCCTAATGATGAGTTAAGAGCTTCTAAAACTCCAAGTGGAAGGTAGAAACTCCGAGTGAAGAACTGAAGAACAATTGGAGTTGAAGAGGACAACAAGTCACACATCAAGCTGACTTATCTCCACTCCAAAACTCTATATAAGGATCTCATCCCATGGGATCTGGAGAGGGGGAATTTAGTGCAAAGGATTGCTCTTGGTTTACAGTTGTGAGCATTGGGTGATTGCTTGAGGGAGGTGAAGAAGAGATTTCTCTCCGTCGGGAAGGTGATGCTGGATTGGACCTCTCATGGTTGTATCACCGCCTGAACCTTACTTCCATATATTAATAAAGCATTTGAGGTTCTTCTATTCGCATGTGTTTCAATGATGTGTTGTCTTACTTGCGTTTTTGATTTATGCTAATCCTTGAATCATTTATGAATGCATGCTTCTTGTAGTTTCCTTTCTTTGTCTTGTTTGCAGGATCTCGTGTAGCTGGGCCCGTGAAAAGACTTGGAGCTGGGAGCAAGCGGCAAATAGAGGAGATTGGATCGACCATTTGCGCAAGACATCGGTAAGTGGATCTCTTCCTTTCATTCCTTGCATGTCATAAAGAAGAAACTTTAGATAGCTTTGCTTTCAGCTGTTGCTAAGGAACTATCACCCTTAGAGTGGGTTAGGGTCATTCCGAGTTGGATACTTTCCCCCACAACAGACTGGCGACTCTGCTGGGGAGCGTGTCTTGTTGGTAGCTTGTGTTTCTTGCTATTCATTTCTTAAACAAAGGGAGTATCGAATCGAACTGCATTCGAGTTCTTCGAATGCAAAGTAGAGGGCAGCTACTCTAGCCCAGTGCTGGGCATGTTTATGATTTGAAGAGCTGATCCACAAGGACTCTTTTTAGCTCTTTGTGATAGTGTTCATCTTCCTTTAATCATCCTCTAGTGTATACTTGACTGATAGCCTCTGATTTGGCCAAAGACCATTGATTTTTTAGCAAACTGTGACCCGGAATCTGAGAGAGACGAGAGTTGTCTCATCAGTACAACTGCAGCAAAGGCTACCTGCACTGCAACGCAGGTCCCGAAGGGGCTACCTGCGCTGCATCTCAGATTGACAGTGCAGCACCTGCGCTGATCCAGGTTTTCCTTGTGCAGCTGGGATTCCCCACTGTCTGTTGCCCAGTTTTCAGTATTGTTTTTGCAGCCTGTTTTCAACCTGTATACCCAGCTGAAACCACTTCTCTTTGCCTTCATTCCGCCTTAGTTGTATGAAGAAACCGTGATTGTTCTTATTTTATTTCTTGCTGTCATTCACAGTTTCCCATAGCAAAAGTGAACTAGTCTTGCTATGACCTCTTGGATCTAGACCTATGAGAAAGTGTCGTAGTGATTCTAAGAGCTAGTTTATTGTTGTTCATAGCTGCTTGAGCATTTTCTTTCGTTATATGGTTCGAATTTCAGTATTTCTTGTGTTGAAACGAGTGAATCTTAAGGTGTTCTTTTGATTATTGGACAAAAACTTGTTTGCTTTCGCTTGAAATTGAATTCGAAATCATACAACAACTTTCTTTTTGTAATACATCAACATTAAGGAAGAAGAAAAGAAATACTTGCATTGTGCATGTGCATTTTGACAGTTTGCATGTCGATTTAGGAAAAGTGCATCAGTGTGTGCTCTATGATCTGTTTGAAAAGATGATGTCTTTCTTTTCCTTCAGTAGTTAAGGTTTTCATAAGTTGAAAGAATTGAAAAAGCTTGCTTATCATTCTTAGACTGCATTTAGGAGTTGTATCATACATCACGTGGTGATCCATAAAGGCAAACTGCTAAGAAAGATCAACCTAAAAAGAACTGAATTTATCTAACAATGCTTTGAAACATAACGAAACACAGTAGAGGTCTAGGTAGAGACGTGAACCGACGTCGTTAAACATAGTGACTGTCGATCTCTACGAAGGTGGGTGATTCCTCCTGAGGGACGATAGCACTAATACGGACTTGTGCCCCCGCGTACCGTCACGTATATTGGGGGACCCCTATAGGAACAAAGCCTTTATCCATAGGAAGCCGTTTCGACCGCCCTACTGATCGCGATGCAGTGAACACAGCATTCACGAAGATCGACCACTCGTACCGTAAAACGTATTCTGTGGTTTCGCGAAAGGTTTGGCACACCCTCTGCCTAGAACTCCAGAGTAGTTTCTTTTGGCCTTTTTCAAACTCTATAACTGAAAAAGTCCATCTAAGCATTTGTCACTTCGGGCTCGTTAATACATCGAAGGAGACTAGAGTCATCTTTAGCTTTTTCTCGAATCTTAAAAAGTGAAAAAGCAAGTTGTGTCTAAAGCATCGTCATATAAAATTCATCTTAAACGGAACATAATTACCCCTGATTCCTATGTTGATCTTAAGGTTGAGAACATGGAACACACCAACAAAGGGATTCCACATCATGGGACCCCTAGCCCTTTCTCCTCTTGGGGAGAAGTTGGTGCGCCCCACATGGCCACATTGTCGCTTCCAGGACTGACAATCGGCTTGCCAGTTTGGCTATTCTCAACCGCTGTAGTTCAGACCACCATGGTTCCTGAACAGTTGAGTCAACAGTTAGACCGGTCTAGAGCTACCCTCCAGCCTTCCACTTCTTATGAGCCTTCCTCCGATCCTTCTTCTTCGAAAGGTCAAGCCGCCAAAAGCGCAGCTCCCATAGAAAATAAGAAGGAAAAGAAGAAGGAAGAAAAGAAGCAGAAGGAGCCAAAGGCGCCTGGGGGCAAGCAAAAGGTATCTAACGAAAATCCACACACAGCACGGACCGGGCCCAAATCACCATGTGTCATATGTAGAGGAGACCACCTCCACCGTGATTGTCCTAGTATTCCCCGGATACTAAGGGACTGGTCCCCTCGTTTGCACAGTTCGGAAGCGTCAACCTCTGACAACCAGGTTGAATGCTTACCGTCAACCAGCAAAAGTGAAGGTTCTAGACGACGAAGGGGAATGAGATTCCCCTGCGAACTGTGTGAAGGCAATCACACCCTTCGTCGTTGTCCCTTTTTAGACAAAGCAAAGAGAGTTTTGGAAGATCAACCGATTGCACCGTTGTTACTTCCTCCTGGATACCAAAAACTCGCGCCAAGTCCTTCGTTGGTCGAAAATACAGCTGCCCCGCTCATAGGGCCAGCTGAAGTGTCAGTCACTGAAAGTGAACCTACTGAATCCGGACCGGACGAAAGTCCAAAGGTCGAAACGGCAGTTGACCCGGTTCCCCCTTCAGAAGCTTCATCTTCAAATACCACAGTCACTGAGGATTCATCTTCAGCTGACACCCCTACCGAAGAGAGTAAGGATGACACTGTCCAGATTCTTTTCATCAACACCGATTCTGATGAACATCAGGGCAATGTGCCCACTCCTTTATCGCAGGAAGGAGCATCGTCAAGATCATATCCGGCCGTATATTCGGTCCCATCACCAAGCAACCTAGTTGTGTCCTTTGATTGGAACCAACTAGGCAGACCCCGGTTACCAGCCAGTATACCATTTAGAATTATAGTCCAAATATACAAAATGGTGATGGCTGGAACTATCATTGATGAAGGGGCATATGTGAGTATCCTGTCCTCTATTGCTTGGAAAGCACTGGGTTGCCTAGCGCTTTTGCCTGAGACAAGGAATCTCTCGGGTTTTGACAAAGGAACCAGTCGACCATTAGGGATTCTACCTAATGTGCCTATTACATTGAAAGGGAAGGCTGTCAAGATGAATTTGATGGTCGTCCAAGGACCCTTGGATTATAACCTACTCCTTGGATGAGACTACATATATTGCATGGAAGCAATAGTCTCCTCACTCTTTCGAATAATGTGTTTTCCATACGAAGGAAGAATGGTCAAGCTCGTAGACCAACTTTCACTTCCGGGATCACGCATCGCAAATGGTCACATACCTATCCTGAATGGTCTATTTGATCAAGAAAGGTCTCTACCTCCGGTTCTTCTTCCTGATGAGTGCGAGTGATTCGGGAAAGGAAGGCCGGAACCCAGGGGGCATGCATCCTGGTCTGCTCTGGAGGCAGAAAAAACCTTGGGTGTAAAGTAGAATTTCCGCGGGAGAATATGACTAGTCCGTACCCCCTCCCCTCCTTCTTCTTCGTAAAACAGAAGAGCCGGCAAGAGCTCTCATGCGGAAGAAGGGGCAGTTAGGAATGGGGTTGTTCTGGAAAAAGATTCTTTTGTTAAAGTTAAGTGTGTGGCGGAGCGTCGTCATTCACCTTTGTTTAGAAAAGTGGGCTCTGCCAAAGAAGGGGATCCGTTTGCGGCAGCAAGTAGTAACCATCTTTGGGTAAAAGGCAAGCCTCACCCATTAAAACAAATGTTTTAGAGGATAAGTAGGGGCAGCCTCCAAAGAAAGGGATTCAATTGCTGCAACAAATTGTAACCATCTTTGTGTAACCTAATGATAGACATCGCCGAAGAAAGTTCTGTTTGAAAGAATTAGCAGAACAATCTTTGGGTAACCTGAAAGAGGTAAGCCTCACCTGTTGAAAACAAAGGTTTTTAACGGAAAAGTAGGGGCAGCCTTGAAATTAGACTTACACCTGGGGGCATGCAAACCTCTTCGAATGCAAGCGCGGGCAACTTTTTAGTTTTAGGTAGGACTAACCCCGCTAACCCGTATATAAGCCGATACCTGGCTTGCACAAAGAGAGGATATGGAGCAATACGTAGGGAGATGAAGCTCTTTAAAAAATAGCGATCTTCCATGAGACCTTACTACTTTATGACTGGTAAAAACGAGCAGTTTTGGCAAAGTTCATGCTCGTTAAAAAATAAACGCAAGATCCGAGCAGTTTTAATGCGGAAATTCATGCTCGTTAAAAAATAAACATAAGCTTGTGAGCAGGCTTCCTCCAAAGTTCAAGCTCATTCATAAAAAATGAACCGGTAAATAACCATTTGAGACCGTAAATTCATCAGCCATAAAAAGCCTTGGTCGTGTTTGTGCACCGTCACCTCCACTTTTCATTTGGCCGATCATTCACATCCACCTGATTGTTTACCTATTTTGAGGAACAGCTGTGAAGAGTGATCCCACCTAGCCATCCTTGTAATACTGCCGTAATTGGAAAATTCCAACCTGTACCTGGAATCTGCTGCTATCCCTGTTTATCACTCGTTCCTCAAAATACGAGTCTTCTTTGAGCTCTTTTCACTGACTCGTAAAAAATGAAAAGTTTGCCGAGTTTTGGCCTTCCAGCTCGTTACAAGGACTGGAAGAGCTATCCCTCCTCTAGATTTTAATCTTTTTGGACCTGAGGGATTATTGCACAAAAAGATCGAGCGCTTGTCTAGTTCGGCTCGATAAAGCTATCGAACATTCATCCCTTCTGTATTGTTTTATACTTTTTCGGACTTAAGGGATTAGATGACGAAAAAGGACCCCTGGAGTCTACTTTATGTACCCTTTTCAGACTCTCTAAAAATGAAAAGGACCGAGTTGTCTTTGTCGCTGGGCTCGTTAAAAATATTAGATAGCGACAAACTTGTCTTTAGACGAGAACGAGTTTCCCTATCGCTAGGCTCGTTAAAACATAGCGATGGGCTTGCCCGAAGGGCAGGTTATAGAACAAGCATATGTTATCCTCCTTAAGCTTGACAAAAATAAAGAGGTACTGGTCAGAAATGACTGGGGAAAAATTGGGAGAACCTCAAAGCTTAAAGGTAGCAAGTTGCTCTTGAACATGACACTTTTGCCTCCGTAAATATCGGGTTGGGTTATTATCATTCACTGGTCCCTTCACCATGGTCTCGCCATACCATCCATACATGGGGTAATGCTACCGATCCATCACATCAGTGTCGTTATATGTTCAAGATATGTCATTCAGAGAGTGTCAACCGGGCCCCATCCACTACTGTACATCATCTTTCATCCTTCCATGACCGCCACCCTGAATCATATTTCACAGATCGTTTTCACCATCATCACTAGCTCCGTTCCGTGTCACTGATGTGGGATTCATTAGGGCCCTCCTTTGACGGATCACTTTTTGTCGACATCAGCTCATTATCCAAGAAGTTGATCTAGGAACACCCCCTCAGTACTTTGAAGCTTGCATGCCTCAATGGCAAGTTTCTCACTCCCGGCGATAGGTATACATTAATGACCTTCGACCAGGAGACTTTGCGTGGTGTTCGACGTCAGATCCTATATTCACACCACGTGAATTGTGCTGCAGTACCTTGAGGGTCATCATCATTATCGGTGATTCCTCTCGCGCTTGTTAACAGTTTACATTATTGACTGGTAATCAAGCGATGTCTTTCCATGTTCGACTTCAAGAAATTCTCACATGGATCGACTTGTACTAGAGTGAAGATCGGAAAAGTTTGAAGACCCCGGATCTAGTTTCATCCATCCGGGCTGCGATATATATTCAGGAGATAAAAACATAGACATGTGCAGCAGATGATCATCCTACTAAAAGGATGATAATTAAAAGCAGAGAATTATCAGTCTATTATCATACGGTCGTCTGTTTATGTACAGCAAATGTATTTATAAAGTTGAGCATGGGAAATGCCCGCATCAGCTAGATCATGAAAAGAAAGTATGAAAAGATAATGTATTGTATTGTATTTTGTTACAGGTCACCTCTCGGCGATTGAATGAACTTCGAATCCTCCTAATAAAGCATTTCACCCGATAAACGACCTCATACTTTAGGGGGCAACTGTTATAGACATTTTTGTGCCTTACAGCATAGAGCATGAAATGTCAATAATCTAAGGGATCCAAAGTCCCTAAACAAGTTGTTCTTACCCTTAGAGGAACAAGGTCAGCAAACCACAACACTGCAAATCAGTTCTCCACTGAAAAACACTCAAAAACAGGTCAGTTTTGGATCAAAGCAGCTGCTCCACTAAGCATCTGTGCTGAATGTCAAAAGCTCTATGGTGTACCTGTGCTGCATAGCAAGTGCAACAAAGGCTACCTGCGCTGGGCGTACTTTGACATGTGGAGGAATCTTTTTCTCAATGTGCCAGTGCCCAGGAAGCTTCCAAAAAGACACTTGATCATAAGATTCGTCTAATGATGAGTTAAGAGCTTCTAAAACTCCAAGTGGAAGGTAGAAACTCCGAGTGAAGAACTGAAGAACAACTGGAGTTGAAGAGGACAACAAGTCACACATCAAGCTGACTTATCTCCACTCCAAAACTCTATATAAGGATCTCATCCCATGGGATCTAGAGAGGGGGAATTTAGTGCAAAGGATTGCTCTTGGTTTACAGTTGTGAGCATTGGGTGATTGCTTGAGGGAGGTGAAGAAGATATTTCTCTCCGTCGGGAAGGTGATGCTCGATTGGACCTCTCATGGTTGTATCACCGCCTGAACCTTACTTCCATATATTAATAAAGCATTTGAGGTTCTTCTATTCGCATGTGTTTCAATGATGTGTTGTCTTACTTGCGTTTTTGATTTATGCTAATCCTTGAATCATTTATGAATGCATGCTTCTTGTAGTTTCCTTTCTTTGTCTTGTTTGCAGGATCTCGTGTAGTTGGGCCCGTGAAAAGACTTGGAGCTGGGAGCAAGTGGCAAATAGAGGAGATTGGATCGACCATTTGCGCAAGACATCGGTAAGTGGATCTCTTCCTTTCATTCCTTGCATGTCATAAAGAAGAAACTTTAGATAGCTTTGCTTTCAGCTGTTGCTAAGGAACTGTCACCCTTAGAGTGGGTTAGGGTCATTCCGAGTTGGATACTTTCCCCCACAACATTAGCACGCCCTTCAAGGGTGAGGAATAAAAGTACACAAACAAGCTCTTCACTATTGATTTCATGAGATTCGTAGAAATGAAGAAAATCATAAATGTTCTTGGTTACAGACATTTTGTTCTCACCGTCTAACATTAACAAGGACAAGTGATCGAGAAGCTCATTGAGGATTGATAGTTGATTAAGGGAGAAATGAGAGAAACACTGGGAGCATGAATTGTGTATGATCCATTTGGTAAGAGATTCAAACCAGATGTAACATTCTTAGCTTGTCATATAGCCCTCCTTCTAGTGTCAGAAATATTGATGGTGCTGGATCCGCCAACATTCAGGGGATATCCTCGGTATGAAGTCCCAACTAGATCTCACACCATTGGTGTAGGAGTCCCATCTAGTATGATGGCTCGATTTCCATTATCTTAAAGATTTTCCTTAGCTCTTGCTTGTCAGCACATGAGAGTGGTTTTCTTTGTCTTCAAACAACGAGGATCATGTGCCTAGTGAGTGCTTAGTGTCACTTATGTCAAGGTTCTTTCACTGCAGAGGGAGAGGGTGAGAGTGTTGCACAAAAAATTGTCACCTTGACATTCTACAATCTGTGTGAGTCCATTACCACTCATACTCTCCTCCTTTGAAAGTCTTAAGCCTCAGTTCCTCATATCAAGCCTTGAAAATAAGAGAAAGCCCTCAAAAGTCTCTAAAACTCTGGTTTCGTACTTTCTCTTTGCATTACCTATGGTCCCACACCTAATGGTAATGTCTCCTACGTACCTGACCGCTCTGTCTATGTGTTATGGGTGCGGACCCCTGTAAAAGTTAAAAAGGTGCAAGTATATTCTTAAAAACTCACTTTGAGTCATTTCTAGAAGCTTCTGGAAGGAATCTTGAGGTGGCAAATTCACTCCCTTAAGGTTCATGCATCCCATACCTTAAGGAGCTAACCCCTTGATGTGAAGAGCTTATCCCTCGAAGGTTGAAGCTATCGTCAAATTACCTCCTCCTTCAACTCTTCGCCAACTCCAAAGTTTGCAAGGGAAAGCAAACTTTTTACGTCGTTTCATTCCTAACTACACCAAGATAACGAAAGGTTTTACTAGGTTGTTGAAACATAATATTCCATTCTTTTGGGATGAGATCGGTAACAAATCTTTTGATGCACTTAAACACGCGTTGACCCATGCACCGTTATTGCATCCTCCCAATTACAACCAGGATTACTTTTTGTATGTCGCCGCTTCTCATTCCACCATTGGGATGGTTTTAGTTCAGGAAGATGAATTCAACAATGAACATGTGATTTACTATCTTAGTCAAACTCTGAACCCGTCTGAGCTTAAATATTCACATGTGGAGAAATTGGACTTGGCAGCTGTTCAGGCTGTCCAAAGATTTCGTCACTACATTTTATTATGCAAAACCATGGTAATTTCTGACTGTAACCCTGATCCAGGTGGATGTTGGTGGCCACCCACCTATCCCATTTGGACCCCCACCACTGTCTCTTTCAGTCTTTTTAGTTTCCTAAATTGTAGCACAGTTTACTATTTTTAGCAGTTTTTCGGGTCCTGAACTTCCGGAGCCGTTTTGAGGCCCTAAATGACATTTTTTTGGGAATCTGGGGCAACATGGGTCCATGGACCGATGTTGCCTCCCAAAGTTGTAGTGCTTGGATAGATCTTTCTAACAAGCTATTGTACGTGTCAAACGGAGATCGTATGCCAAAGTTACGACCCCGGGAAATTGATGTACCAATTTACCCAAACGGGGCCCACAATTTGGCGTTTCATCTTCTAGGGTTAGGTTTTGGGATGTGAAGGGTTTTCCATTGTTTCTCAACAATAAATAGGCCTTTGAGCCTCATTGTAACATAGTTTTGGAACAGTTCAGAGGCATGTAGCTGCCACATCTCTTCTCAGAGATAAGCTACCATCGCCCTAGCTGATTTATTTCCATTTCTGTTTATAAGCACATTTCAGTATTTTACAGTAATGAAATGAAGTATTATTTCCACTGCATCTCAGTATTTATGGTTATCTCATCTTTGTATTTATGGTTATCTCTGTAATTTGTTGCGTTCCTATTTAAATCCGGATCAGTGGTATCAGAGCGGTCTGCTTTTTCTCTGTTTTTCTTTGCATGTCCCCAACGAGGTCGAGATATAAGGAGTTAGGGCTTGAACTGGTTGAGCCTTTGCAAGACCAGCCTCGCAAATCCCGACAGCCTCCCATGGTGGATGAGAAGAAAGATGAGGGGGCAGGAGATCCTATCAAAATCTTGCTCGAAGAAGTGCTCGAGCGGCAAAGCAACGCGATGATGGATAGATTTGCGCAGATCCTTCAACGGCTACCCAGAGGCGACGCATCGGCTTCCAACAGCTACTCTGGAAACGCCACACTGTTTAAGGTACAAGTTAATTTTGAAATCCCCATCTTCAAGGGTCAAATAGACGCAGATGCCATAGATAAATGGTTAAATCTGCTAGATGGGTATTTTTCTGTTCATGAATTTTCAAATCGGGAAAAGATTGTTTTCGCTCTTCTCAAAGCAGCCCCCCATGTCAAGGACTGGTGGGAAACCTACTGCGAGCAGAAGGATGAAAGTACAGGCTCACTATTTTCAGCCGCACCCACTTGGAATGACTTCCAGGATGCCATCAAGGAGCAATACTACCCTGTCGGAAGCTATGAGGACAAATACATCAAATGGACCGCACTGCGGCAGGGACGAGACCAAGATGTGTCGGAGTTACAAACATTTTTCATACCCTTCGCACACAGTTGGGTATCAAAGATTCTGAACTACATCTGGTTCGCAAATATCGTGGCTACCTACACAAATACATCCAGGAAGAGATGGTGTTCTTCAACATCTCCTCACTCGGCACAGCATACCGATATGCTGTCAAAATCGAGCAAAAGTTCAAACAGAAGAAGCGAGACTTTGGATCTGCAAATCCGAATCCCAAAGGACAAAGCCAAGGCGGGGTGACCCAAGACAACCCGTCGAAGCCACAAGAAAAGAACAACACCATGAAGCCGAAGAAGGACACAGGGAAGTGGTGTGAGTTCCACAAGAGTCCCACTCATAATACAAGTGAGTGTCGGACCAAGCAGTCGCTGGTGGCTGAGTTGAAGGCTTCCGAATCAGATGCATGTTCCAACCCTAAGCCAGAACCCGACAAGGGGAATGGCAAAGGGAAGCAGATCATTGATGCGAATCCCAGCGCCACTATTGCCATCGCCAAGATCCAAAAATATGAGCCCGAAAATCCAGAGGAAGGGGAGCGTCTTTTCCACTCACAGATGTGGGTGAAGGGTTCGCCGCTACAATTCATTGTCGACAGTGGCAGCCAACAGAACCTCGTTTCAGCAGAGGTCATGAGGCGGTTGGGCCTACCGACTACACCACACCCACAGCCATATAGTATCGGGTGGCTTCATGAAGGACAAGATCTCAAAGTTCGCCAGCAGTGCCGCCTTCCCTACAACATCAATCCCTTCATAGACGAGGTATTGTGTGATGTTACACCTCTGGATGTTTGTGATGTATTATTAGGCCAACCATACTTGTGGAGGCGACATGTTGTGTATGAGTCAAGGCCTCGTGCTGTCATTATTTCTTTAAATAATTCATTATACAGGATACCAAAGGTAGCCCCACCTACTGCGACATCTTTGATCACTGCTAAGAAAGGCAGCAAGCTCATCTCCCAGACCAGGAAATTTATCTATCTGGTTCACTCCCAAAGTAAGGGGAAGATCGTTGCTACATCCATGACCCCTACAAAGGGTTCCTCCATGCAGCAGCACTAGCAAAGGGATACGGTCATGATAGAACACAGGAACAACTTCTCCTCACCCACAGAGATACCACACAAGTTTCAAGTGGCCAACAAAGTCTGGTTGCATCTGCAAAGAGAACGCCTTACCTGAACCCATCAGAAGCTCAGACCACTCCGACATGGTCCTTACAACAATACCAAGGCTGTGGTGAACAATTCTTTGGAGCACATCATTCCTCCATTCCTTTGCCTGCACCAAGTGTTCAATATGGACCATCGGCAACCATGCTTCTCACCATTACTGGACACATTAGAAATTGCAGGACAAGTTCAGCAGATGGAGGAACTAAACACAATGTGGACCATTGCTTCCTAAGGGGGGAGGAATGATCCAGGTGGATTTTGGTGGCCACCCACCTATCCCATTTGGACCCCCACCACTGTCTCTTTCAGTCTTTTTAGTTTCCTAAATTGTAGCATAGTTTACTATTTTTAGCAGTTTTTCGGGTCTTGAACTTCCGGAGCCGTTTTGAGGCCCTAAATGATGTTTTTTTTCGGAATCTGGGGCAACATGGGTCCATGGATCGATGTTGCCTCCCAAATTTGTAGTGCTCGGATAGATCTTTCTAACGAGCTATCATACACGTCAAACGGAGATCGTATGCCAAAGTTACGACCCCGGGAAATTGATGTACCAATTTACCCAAACAGGGCCCACAATTTGGCGTTTCATCTTCTAGGGTTAGGTTTTGGGATGTGAAGGGTTTTCCATTGTTTCTCAACAATAAATAGGCCTTCGAGCCTCATTGTAACACAATTTTGGAACAGTTCAGAGGCATGTAGCCGCCACATCTCTTCTCAGAGATAAGCTACCATTGCCCTAGCTGATTTATTTCCATTTCTGTTTATAAGCACATTTCAGTATTTTACAGTAATGAAATGAAGTATTATTTCCGCTGCATCTCAGTATTTATGGTTATCTCATCTCTGTATTTATGGTTATCTCTGTAATTTGTTGTGTTCCTATCTAAATCCAGATCAAACCCTCTGATGTATATCTTGACCAAACAATTACTAGGGGGCAAGTATTCCAAATGGATAGTTATCCTGTAGGAATTTGACTTGGAATTTGAAAAATCCAAGGCAAAAAAATCTTTGGTTTTTGCGGAACTGATGTGTGATTTCCCGTGTACTGATACTGAAACTATGGTGGAAGATCCCATTGCAGATGAATCCTTGTTTCTTATCAGTACTCTTGATCTATGGTATGGAGATATTATTGTTTATCTCCAAACCCAATCTTTTTGGCCTGAAATCTCATGATCTCAGTGACGGAAAATACGTTTCCAATCCCAACAATACAATATTATTGGTGATACACTCTATCGTCGTGGGACAGATTTTGTTTTCCGATGTTGTTTAACTCATGAAGAAGCTGAAAAGGTTCTGAATGACTGTCACTCTGGAGAATGTGGCGGCCATATGTCTGGGTATGCCATAGCACAAAAGATATTGCGCACTGGTTATTTCTGGCCATCCTTATTCAAAGATTGTATCTATGTAGTCCAGAAATGCAACAATTGTCAAATTTTTTATCGTAAGATGCGTGCTCCACCTACTCCTCTCCGCCCTATAATTGTCATCGGTCCTTTCGCAAAGTGGGGTATTGAATTTATTACATGTATCCCTCACTCAGTCGAGGGGCATGCGCATATCATCCTAGCGGTAGATTATTTTACTAAGTGGGCCGAGGCGATGCCTACATTTTCGGAAGACGGCAAAACTACCACAACTTTCATATTCAATCATATAATTGCTAGATTTGGTGTTCCTCAAGCTATTATTACTGATCATGGAAGTCATTTTCAAAACATCATGATGACTGAACTGACAGATCAACTTGGCCTTCGTCATGATAGTTCTACTCTGTATTACCCACAGGCTAATGGTCTGGTTGAAGCTATGAATAAAGTTTTAGTCACTATGATCAAACGAATCATTGGTATTCATAGGTTGAATTGGCATAACATGTTATTTTCAACACTTTGGGCATATCGAACCTCAATGAAAACATCAACTGGTTTCACTCCTTTTCAACTGGTTTACGGTTTGGAAGCAGTGTTACCTATTGAATGTGAAATTCCGTCATTACAATTAGCCATAGAATTACTCCCAGCCACTTCTGAAGAGGAGAAACGTTTTGTGTACTTAGCTCAGCTAGATGAGAATTGACACACTACTGCATTAGCAATCGAAACTCATGTGAAACGAATAAAAGCTCAGTACGATCGAAATGTTACACCTCATAATTTTTTGGAAGGAGACCTAGTTTTACTATACGATCAAGCAAACGATAAGCTAGGGGCTGGAAAATTTGTACCTATGTGGCATGGTACTTATATTGTTAAGCAAAAGCTGGCAAAAGGGGCTTATGAATTGGTAGATTTTGACGGTGTCTCTTTGGGTAAACCCAGAAATGGGCTTTATCTGAAGAGATATTATGCTTAAATTTCAGTGTGGAGATTTTTGTTAGATTAGTTTCTTTATAGTCGGTGTGTTTTAGATTAGAAAATTGTGCCTAGTTTAGAGAGTGCTTTTATCATTATTCCTGCTTATCTTGATTTTACTCTTGATATTGTAGATGTCGACGTCTCTTCAAACATAAATTGATTTTGCTGATGGTGCTTGTTGTAGTACATGGAAAATTTCTTTCGCAGCTTGGGTTATCTATTCACCCTTTGATGAGTTAGTATCTATGCATGAGGTAAGCCTCGGTCAAACAACGAATAACATTGCAGAGTATAGTGCAATGATTGAGTTATTATCTGAATCCATCTCATTTGGGATTCAGATTTTGATTATTAGGTTAGATTCTGAACTCGTTGTATTATAGCTTAACAGGGTTTATGCCATTAGAAATCCAGTGTTATTAAGATTATTTTTGAGAGTTCGTCTCTTGGAACGTGAATTTGATTACATTGAATATCAACAGATTCCAAGGCATTTAAATACATTAGCAAATACAATTGCTTCTCATATGATAAATAGACATTTGCAATAATCAAAACAATAAATTTAAAACATTTAATAACATTTTACACAAGATAGCTGGTAATAGTGATATATCATAGCATAGAAGTTTGTCAAATATACATCGTCTTCGATCATAGGTTGAAAAACACCTTATGATCCGCAAAAATGATAATACAAAAAGAAAAAAATGTCGTGTGAGTCTACAAAAGAGATCATCCTATCCCTGGTGATGGTCATGATAAGAAACCACTGCTCAGGCCCCCCTACAAAGGAACCTCCTAAAAGGTCCTGGGACCCCAATCACATATCATTGTAACTTAAGTGGAATATCATCTATGCTAGTCTCTGGAATATCTGTTGTCAAATGCTCTAGATGATTCTCCAAATTGGTCTGGATCTCTGTAGATTGGTCCTATGGGGCTGGTACTGCTGTAGCTGGGTGTCTCCTCTCATAAGGCTGGAGAGTGGCTGGTTGTCGTAGACCCACATCTGCATTTAAAATTTTTTATTGTCAGTTTTGGACGATTTTAAAAAACAAAAAAAATTAGTTAAAACGTAGAAAGTGTTGAAAATGATTTTACCTGAATCATCCCACTGCTCTCCTGGTGGAAGAATCATATCTGGGTCACCGCGATAATCCATCTCGACATATGGAAAATCCTGAATCACAAAAAGTTGGTTCCTCAACCAACGAAAATACTTAGGTAGAAATCGAACAACCTCTGAACCCTCCTCAGGGTGACGGGCCATCAAAGCAACCCAATGCATTATCATAGGCTCTCGAGGAAGACTAGCCTCAACAGAAAGCTACTGTGGGACCAGCATAGGGGCCCTCTCTAGACCAAAGCTCATAATGATGAAACCATATCCAAAGTTTTTCAATTGTCCTTTCTTTGCTCTGGTTATTTGGTCTTTTACATTTGCCAATACAGCCTCGCACCAGTTGAATATGGTACCTCGATAACAGTCTACAGCCATCTGCATCTGGGATTTGGTAGCTACATGTAATGTTGTACTCCTGCATAGTTTGGTAATAGTGAATGCAATAACCTTAAGTTCAGGATGGTCGATAGTTTTAATATTGATTCGTTTTTCCTTTGTTTGATCATTGCAAAACTCCAATCGAAGACTAGCGACAGACTGGCCACCTGGCCTAGTCCCGAAAAGAGATAATCATTCACCTCTCTTGGGCAAACCAATCAAGAAATATATGTCCTCTAGCTCAATTTTGAGCCGGTGGCCACCAATCATGAAACACTGGTTCTGTATATTCCACTTGTCTACCAACCGTTGCAAAAAGTCTACTTGGGCCCTCATGCCTGGTATGGCCCAGAACCTAAACAGTCTGCATGCTCTCAATGCATCCAATGTGGTTGGATGATTTATTGTGGCAAGATCCACATCCTCATGCTCGCGTTCCTACCAAATAAGCATTTTGTATGTCTTATAATTCAAAAAAGACGTATTAGAACAGTTTAGTTCGAAAATTTTTGGGCAAAAATGGAGAAATTAAAATTTTTAAAATCCATTTCACGGGGTTCACACCCGCTAGTTACAGACAATGTGTAGGTCTGAATGCGTCGTAAGCAATAGGTGCGGATCCATGACTTTTTTCTTTGTAGAAAAAAGTCGGGGTCCGCAGGGGCCGCATGTTGCACCTGTGGACCCCCGTGAGTAATTTTCTAAACCAAATTCTCCTTAAAAAATCAATTTTAAAGCCTAAAAATGAAATGTAAATGATTGAAATGCAAGATAAGGATGATGTGGATTACCTGGAGCTTACGGTTTTCAATTCCAACGGATGGATTTCCGCAATCTTCAGAGGAATTTTCTTACCCAAAATCTATCACTTCTCACTTTGAAATCAAAATGGTAAAAATGAATTTACAAAAGCCCTTTTTATAAGATTTTTTTAAATAAATGAATTTTTAATTTATTTATTTTTCACTTTAAAAAGGTAACTTTTTGATACATTTTTATTTATCTTAAATAAGTACGAGTAATGTTTTGAGTTTTTTGTGCAGAATATTGGATTCTTCGGGGAAAATTGATCATTTTCAACAAAGAGTACTCTTATCACTTTTTCAGACTCTTTCAAAAATTTACAAAAAAGAGAAACATTGGAGTCCTCTTTAAGCTCTTTTCTGACTCGTAAAATATGAAAAGATTGCCGAGTTTTTTCCTTTTTAAACTCGTTAAATGGAATTAAAAAGGTGGTCCACTTACAACTCTTTTCTAACCGTATAAACATCAAAATATCACTGGATTTTTGTCATTTCAAGTTCAATACTGGTTCTAAAATGACGTGTCTTCGATCACTTTTTTACTTTTTCAGATCGGGGCCACTAATTAAGAAAAGTACTCCTTGATCGTAATGGTCAAGCGATTCTCTCATGTATTATTTTATACTTTTTTTGGGCTTGGGGGAAACAAATTTACGAAAAAGGACACCCATGGAGTTTTCTTAAGTTTTTCTTCTAACTCCCTAAAATTGAAAAACACCGAGTTTTTCCTATATTGGACTCGTTAAAATTTAACAGTAAAGGACCTATTCAATTTTAAATAAGAATGAACCACTCTTTCTTAGGGTTCAAATTTTAAACTAAGTTGGACTCATCCGAAGGATGAGCTTATAAACAAGCAAATTTTATCCTCCTCAATCTTGTCAAAAATAAATAGGTACTTGCTAGAAATGGTGGGGGAAAAGAGAGAAAAATGGATTCGTTTGTTACACTTTGTGTTTTAGAAAAGCAGTTAACCACTCTTGAACACGACACTTTTTGTTCGCCTGGGTTGGGAAATCCTTTGCCTAACAGTTAATCAAACCATATTGAAAGTCTTCAGCCAGTTTCTGGGTATTAGCTTTGGGTCAATTGTCAGCAAACCATCTACAATGTCATTATGTCTTCAATAGGTTAGTTCAAATAAACCATTCATCTGCAAAATATCTGTCATCCATTTTGACCATCCATGAGTCAGTCCTTGTCAATATATTTCTTCAGAACTTGATCTATGATTTCATGTTGTGGGCTTGCCTATGATAGATCTCTTTCTATTGACTTCAACTCATTATCTAGAAAGATGATCTAGAAATCGTCAGTACCTTGGAATCTCAATGCCCTAATGGCAGGTTTCTCGCATTCGACGATAGGTTGCATCATTGACCTTCGAACAAAGGATTCTATGACATGTTCGACATCAGCTCATTTATTCACATTTCATGGATTGTACTGAGTACTTTGAGAACCATTGACATTACTGGTGGTTTCTCTCACACTTGTTAACAGTTCATATCATTGACTGGTAATCAAGTGGTTTCTACCATGTTTGACTTCAACACATTCATTCACATGGATAGAATCATACTACTTTGGGAAGCAAAAATCAAGACCCTGGATCTAGTTTCTACCATCCAGGCTACGAGGAATTTTGTTATTCATTATACAGTGGAATATTCATAAACAGATGGTTGTGCCCATACTGTGTCTACATATGTCTATACTCTTGATGTATTACAAAATCATTCCTCTATCAGAATAGTTTAGTCAGTTTTGATCTGAGTATGGGAATGCCTACCTCAGTGATGATATGTTCACATATATATATTTTGAATTGAATGTTTTTACAAGTTTCAATTGGGGTGTCCACAGGATGATCCTTGAAATGATAAAGTACTTCACTCTTCATAGATGACAAACTCTATCTTCATCTATTACAGACTTTGCACTTTAGGGGGAAATCTGTTGCACAAAAAATTGTCACCTTGACATTCTGCAATCTGTGTGAGCCCATTACCACTCATACTTTCCTCCTTTACAAGTCTTAAGCCTCACTGCCTCATATCAAGCCTTGAAAATAAGAGAAATCCCTCAAAAGTCTCTAAAACTCTGGTTCTGCACTTTCTCTTGGCATTACCTGCGGTCCCCACCTAATGGTCATGTCTCCTATGCACTTGACCACTCTGTCTCTATGTTATGGGTACGGGCCCCTGTAAAAGTTAAAAAGGCGCAAGTATATTCTTAAAAACTCACTTTGAGTCATTTCTAGAAGCTTCTTGAAGGAATCTTGAGGTGGAAAATTCGCTCCCTTAAGGTTCATGCATCCCATACCTTAAGGAGCTAACCCCTTGATGTGAGGAGCTTATCCCTTTGAAGGATGACTCTATCCCTTCATAGGAGGACTTGTTACCTCCTTCCTCTGCACTATAAAATGAAGCATTGGACTGGTTACTTGGGAGGTTGAAAGCTAAATATTTTTGAGGTGAAATGCTGCTGGAACTTAGTCTTCTTAATTGAGGTTTTATGAGGAGAGATTACATACCTCTTTGATCTCATTTGGAAGAGTGCAAGGCTTGCCAAAGTAAAGGAAATTCCTATTTCGGACCCTGGGAAGAGCTTGTTCAACATCATGGCTGAAAAGATTGTAAGGTTCTTCTACTTCAATGTTAATACAAATAAGTTTGTTTTTCTCTATAAGTTGTTGCTTTATGGTTTATTTTATGGATTCCTTGATCACCATAATGGACATGATTTATGATATTAGCTATGCAGGTGTTATTTGATGTTTGCTTGTTTGTAATTGCAGGTTCTCAAAAGGAAACTCTTTTGGACTGTTGAAGGACGGCTCCTACAAACTAGCGTTGGGCTTAAGGTAGGGGCTAAACACCTCTATAGTTTTTATTTATGAATCACATATGTTTAGAGAAAGATAGATTTGTTTGTCCACTTGTTGCTAGACTATCTTTTGATAGTAGGGAGATCAGCCTTGTCCACAAGATCGATTTATCCGGCCAACAGAGAGTGATTCTCAAGTCGAAAGGGAATAGTCCCAACTCTGCTAGAGACACACAACACAGCAGGACATGTGCAACTTCCGACAGAGTATTCCACATGGACAGTCACAAACACAAGGTGAGCGGATTTCATGTAAAACACCTAGTGTAATAGTCCATACGAGTGTGACGGTCGTTATAAAAAGTTTACGAAAATGATTCTATCAAGTGTCTGGTGGAATAGTCCACACGGGTGAGAAAACGTTAACAACTAATACAACACATTTCCAATAGCATATGTACTAAAACAACTAAAATATTTCAACTATCTTAATACACGTTAAAGAAACATACATTACAAGCATCTAAAGAATAGTCTTACAAACAAATACAATACGTGTGAAAATGTGCTGGCCTGTTAACAGGTTTTGAATTATGCTAAAATTCCAAGACACATTGGTACACCATTACATTTAACCCCGATAGAGGGGCATTGGAGCCAGTGCTCGCTCCTCAAAGAAAAGTCTTTTGCATGTACAAATGAGGGGTATATATAGCCAAGGGTGAAACTGATCCTTGTGACTGCTCGAATTCCCTCATGACTGTTTGTCTTACATGACTCATCCACCTTACATGACTCTTGAAATTTACATGTGGGTCTCTTAGACTTCCACGTTACGTTACATTGATTACAACAGTATGGCCCATAATATTGATGTGGCACAGATGACTCATCACATGACTCAACACAACAGTGATTATATGTTCATGCTGATGGTGGTGTCCATGTCGAGCTGCAATGTTACTGAGTGATGAGTGTGCTCTTGGTGTATCACAGCTTCACTTCCACATGGAAATGTATGTGGATTCTTCGATGGTCTTGGTGTTCGATTGATGTTGCATGTGCATGTATCCCCTTCGCTGTCAGTTGGCATGCTTCATGTGTTCATCCGTTCATGAGCAAGTTTCCTAGCATGCGCTCCTTGTTCATATCGTTCATCATTGTGCCATGTCTCATCCATGTACCTATATCTACAATCACTCATGATGAGATGAAATTAAATCCAGAAATATCCTAGTCTACCATGATACATCATCTTTCGTTTTCAGGTGCAAGTGACCAGGAGAGAGGACAAGGCTCTGAAACTGCACAGAGAAAATTTTAGTCCGAGATGTGGGCTCTGAGGCACTGCCAAGGAAAATTGTGTAGAGGTCACTAGGAGGTTGAGATGAGAAGTTTAGAATAGTAGTGACAATTTGCAAGATATGGCTCGGCTGGAAGGCAGAACTGCACAAATTTTCCAGAGAGGGAGTGGAGGCAGCAGGGAGGACATTGGCACTAAAAACTGTGCAAATTCTCTAGGGAGGTTGGCAATGAACTACAGGAGCTTGCTGGCCAAAACTACGCAAAACTAGGAGTTTGGGCTGTAGGAAATCTCTGTGTAGTTTATGGTCTGAGCGAGTTGTCGAGCAGCTGGAGGACAGCCCAAGAAAACTGCAGATTGTTTAGGAGGAGGAGTAGGCCGACTGATAGGGGGACTCGCTAATAGAACTGTGCAAATTTTGGGGAAAATATAGTGAAAGGTAGTGGGTGCATGTCCTTCATGTCTCCATAATTTCTTCAGTTATCAAAGGCGGGCATGCTGACAACTTCTGCACAATTTTTTGGAGGAGTGAAGCCCGAGGTCACTGCCTGGTCAAACTCTCTGGTTGACCAGCAGGAAGCTTGATATATTTTCTTACGAGCAACGCAGATTGAGATTCCTTGCTAAGAAACTTCTGCACTGTTATGGGTGACAGTCAGTCAGTCGATTCCAATATTGCACAGTGCAGACTGCTTGGGAGGAAGCCTCAAGCTCTGTGTAATTCTGGGTAGCAATACATGATCACTGAAGGTCGAGACTGTGCAGTGCAGCTCAATGGAGGTCCAACTATTGGAGGTTAGTCCGATCGATAGAGTTTCAAAAGAAGGGCTAAGTGTATGAGTGAGTGAACTTGTGCATGCATGACCTTGCGAACACACAATCAACACGACTCGATGACAAGACATCTCGAACAAACATGACAACATGTTCAGTGTGACTGACCAACAGGTGCGAGTAGTAAGTGCAGCACTTGAGATAGATCGTTGAACAACTACGATGAACTTCCACGACATTGCATACAACTTCGTTTGTGAGTGCAACAAATGCTTACATAGTGAACACAACTTGTACACATGAAGACATATCTTCAACATATCCAAAACATGACCGCAAGCATGACATTATGACCAACATGCTAAAAGATGTCCGGTGAATGGTCAAGCTAGGAGGGTGTAAAGACTCGACATGAGCTCATGAAATGAGCCTCAGTGTTTGCAAACATCAAACAAAAAACCAAGGAAGGCTACGAAATTAGATGCAGACCAAAATTTTGGAGGGTGTTGCAACTGCTACAAAATGTCCCAACAAACATAATGCACATGCTTTGTATTTCTTGAGACAAGGTTGAAAACGCACTTCACTCAAAACACCTTTGTTATATCTAGTGTGTGCACCATCAGGATGCAACTGGTAGCCTCCATTTTCCCAACTAATTAGTTATTCACATATGTTTTCCAGACTTATAATTTCCTTTGCACTTGAACTTCAAACTGGTCCGGAGTTGGGATTTCTCCAACCAGTGTTACCTACTCGCACTTTTAGCACCTCAACATTTGACTTTCATCAAGCTTATGGTGCGGGAAATTATCATAATCCAAAATCAATAAACTCTTGTTGTGGCTGTTGGCATAAGCTACATTCTCACCCCATAACCACCTCAAATCAGACTTGCACTTGGTAACACCACTAGGGCACATACATTGGTTCCCATATGAAACGTGGTAACACATCTGGTCCTTCTAACGAGCAACAATTTTTTCCTTATGGCTAACACCATTCCAGCAACCTTTGGTGTTTGAGATTGTATATGTTCCACAATACTGCCTTCTTCTCATAGCCAACATTAGCTAGTAATCTTCTAATCTCTTGCGTTGTTGACACCAATACTTGCTATGCGTTGGGGGTAAATCCAATTTTCCAGCATATCCAACACATGTAATGGCAAAGAATTATGCATGTGGAATGATTGTTTTATTCCAAACAATATAACCACTATTTTTGTTGTGAGATAATTCCTAACCAATTTACATCGCGTTCTACCATTTGGGGGGTGTTGTTTGCCACAACCATGTGCATTCCTTTGAGTAATATTTCACCATGTATAACATGAAGAATCATACATAAATCTTCAACTTGTCCCTAGGCCCCCCACATGTAATATGTTAGAGAGTGCACCCTCTGGTTCACACTTAGGAGTATATGGTGCCTTTTCTCGAGTAAGCTCATGGAGTTGAGGTGCTTTCCTTTAGTGCTCATGTTGGTTGCCTTTAGCACATTATCAATGTATCTTTCCCATTTGTAATCACTTGGTCCTATTTTTTGTATAGTTCTCAATGCCTTTTGAATTAATGTATGCATTAGTCTCCACTTAATTTCGATTTGAGTAAGGGGAGTGCTATAGTATCGATAAATTGGCCCAAACACATAATAATAATTAATGGGAGTTTTGGATGTATGGGCTATTGTCAATGACTCTTATGCTTTGGTCTGACACTTGTGGTGTGCTCCTTTTTCTCTCCATGTATGCCAAAATACCACATTGATTAGTGGGGTCATTAACATGCATTTCAACCATAAAGCCTTAATAATAGACAAGAAAATTAAAAGGTTGGTCCAAGTGAATTCCACAAGGTCAAGGAAACCTTCACCCCATTAATGTGGTATCTAAAGTATCATGGATGTTTCATTAAGAAAAGTTCACATGCCGCAACATAAAACTAACTTGCAATTTACAAGTGGAATGTTTTTATTAATGTGAACCTTTGAAAGAGGGTGTTGAAGCACTCATGATGGCCTAGGCTTTTGAAAGGGACAACAACTACCACAAACCTTAATGTACATGTTGAGATGGGGAACCAATCACGAGCCTAGGGAATATGGAATGTAATGATTCTTATCATGAATCCATGCAATTCTAATGAGCATGCACCCCTAGAGGTATACATATTAGGTTAACACATGAAGGGAACGTTCCTTATTTTGAAAATCTAGGGTTTCTCCCAAACCTTAATATGGTCCACATAAGGAAGGCCAAATTGAAATCCTACTCGTGAACACATAGTGCCTCTACTGATTGCGATGCATATTATGGAATGATAAGTTTCAAAGTCACGAGAGACCCTTAATACATCATTGAAGCGACAAACCTCCACAACCCTAATGCAATCAGAAGGTAAATATCTAAGATAAAACATGATGTGTGGATTCAATATGTAAAGCATGATTGAGCACATCAACATGGTTTGATAGGAAATGTTGCAGGGAGTTGAAAAACTAATCAAAACCATAATGGCTCAGGGTGAGGAGAGGGAGACCCAAAATTTTGAATATGCCCAAAATTTTAAGTGTTGTTGTAGTAACTACAACACTGTGCATAAATTTCAATTTCAATTGCCGTTTCTTTTCATTATTTTTAATATTCAATAGAAACAACATTAAAATAAAAACACATTAATAAAATATTACACCTAATTAAATAACTTAATTTTGAATTACAAATTATTTAATATATGGATACATACTCTCTTCTTTAAAAAAATAATAATATGATAGTTGTTGTAACATTATTTGGTTTTGATAAGTTAGTATATTTGTCAAAAATAAATTCAAAATGTTAAGTTAGGATATGGATGAAAAAGAAAGAAAAATAAAAAATGTTAGGACAATTGTATATTTTATATACATCCATATCAAATAAAATGTTAGGAGTTAGTTGCCCTAAAGAATGGAGGCAAAAGAAAACAAAAAATATTAGGGAACCAAAAAAAAAATAAAGGCTCTAGTTTCAAAAAAGAATAAATTCAAAGGCTGCTTGTTTAAATGCACCACACAAGAAATGTTAAATTTTATTAATTGATGATTAATTTCCCTTTAAAATGAATTAATATTTGTTATAAATCTATAACATTACTCTTTATGTTATATAATGCATATGTTCATTTAAGCCAAATTCGCTAATAAAAAAAACATCTTGTCGGTATTAAATAAAGAGCACACATAGTCCAACGATGGATCTACTCCCCAGCCAGATCAATGGCGGGGGAGACACTTCGGACCCCCCTTGACCATTTCTCATTAACGTGAGGGGCAGAGGGGGTCTGAAAGTAAGTTTTAATGGAAGATGCCCCAACCCTATGTGTTACCATCTCATAGCTCTGCACCTCCCCCACTCGAAACCACAAACCATTCACTACCCCTTACGCAATCCACCCATGGTTTTCTTCACCAACAGTTCTCCATCCCATGCTTCGACCATTATCCCTTGACCAATCAAATATCGGCACGTCACGTACCCCTTTCCAAGCTATTCCATCCATTGCCACCTCACATTACCATTTCCCAGCTATCATACTCATTCATTCTACTCATCTGTTACAGCTCCACTCCTCAACATTAAAGCCACTATGGTCATAAAGCAAATAGTTAGCCAACCCAACATGCTATAAATAAAACTACACACATCTCTTTTTCACTTTTGTTTGATTTCTTATTGTTGGTTTCACGTGAAACAATTTTCCTACAGAGAACCTCTTCCTATTCGATCAATTTGTCGCTAGAGTCACTCTTTCTTCTATCTATCAGCATGGCCCTAAAAGGGAAATCTAAAAAGTAGAGTACAAAAGAAAGTACTGCTACCACCATCTCAGTTGATCTTGACCACATTCCCCTTGCTGATTCCCTTTTCAAGATTGCAGATGCCAAGTGTGAGTTAGACTTCCACAAACTGCACCTGTGGCTCAAACAAAAATACCTTGAATAGCAAGACCCAATCAGATTCTAGGAATCATTGTTACCTTTCTTTAGCTTCCCGAAAACTCATGATTTCCTCGCCTGATCACCTAGTGCCAAGCCAAATATGACCCTGTAAAAAGAGCAGTGGTGGCTCAGAATGGAGACATTATGATGATCATCTCTGTTGAAACCATTAACCAGATACTCCTAATTTCTAAATTAGAATCTCTCAACCATTTTTCACTAGCAACATTTATGGATCTGTACCATAAGCTAACCTTTCCACAAAGAGCCCAAACATTGGAAATATTTTTACTTGAGGATGCAGAATTACCAAAAAGGAATCCACCCTACCCATCTTCTATGTTACCTGAAGCCTCTAGACATTCTACTTCTCTTCTTTCCTACTTGTTAGAATATCCAGATGACCAATCTGTTGATGAACCATCCTTGGATTCCTTTCCATCTTTAACAAAGATCAACAACCAGCATTCATGTATAATTACAATCAATTCCTAGCTGATAATATACATGAACAATTTATGAATCTTACTATACAAGGAGTGTTCAACTACAACTCCGTAATTGTTCACATGTTTCTTTTTTAGCAAGGAGATCTTTTTCCTATCAAGCCAGGCAAATAGGATGAACAAGGAGTGAATCAAGCAGTGATTCATTGGACCAAAATATTTATGAGCACTTCCACAAGCTCTTCATTTTCATAGTTTATAGATACATTCATACATCTAGTGGAACAACTTCTCAAAAGTTAGACAGAGACAAGGATTGGAGATGAAATAAAGATGATTTTACACTTAAGTCAAAAGACTAAAACTAGTGACTGGTATTTATACCAGAACTATACAAAGATAAGGACATATGGTTGTGAGCTTGCACCATATAAGCTACCCAAGTATATTCCTATGAGAATAGGCAGATGATCAACATGGATGACGTGCACTTTGTGTCACGAAAAAGGAAATCTCACTTTTAATCAAGGAAAATATTGGATGATTCATTTGCAATACCAGATTAGCTGGTGTTGAGGCAGATGCATTGTTAAAGAAAATAAATTTCTAGCCTACATTTTCCTGCTCTTATGACCCTTTTGGTATTATTTCTACCTTGAGAATTGAATTAAAAATGACTCCTTATAATCACACTCCAAGACTAGAAATAGAAAAGTTCATGAGTCAAGAGAAGTGGGTTGATGGGACACTTCAAGAGGCAAATGAATAGGTGGTATCCACCCCCAATGAACAGACTCCAGATACTCAGAGAAAGCAACAGAAAAGGGTGATAGAGGACACTTCATCTACTGAGGAGATTATGAAAGGATTCATTCTACAAAATAAAAAGCCAAAGGTTGGCTTCACAACATCAACATAAGAAAATCGACCAGTAATAATTGATCTCAGAGATTCATAAGTTTCTACATGAGCAGGAGCTGATGTTTCAACAACTCCTCCTACAATTAGTGTTTCAACAACTCCTCGTACAACTTCACCTTCTAGGGAGCTTTTAGAAATCATTCAGTCTAGGGGAACCAGTTCCTCAGATGATCAGAACATCTTCTCAAGGTTCCTTGAGATTAAACAAAAGAATGAGACTTTGAAGTTTAATGTATACAACCAATTTTGGAAACAAACATAAACTTCTCAACATATACTTCTTTCTACTTTCAACAGTGAGAAAGGAAAAATGTAGATGACTTTCTTACAAGCCCAAATCCCATTTCCCAAGCCTCGATTAGATTATAAAAAGACTGTGTTTTCATTTGATACCATTCAAATCCATCCAATTGACTAGATGGATATGCATAGACAAACTAGTGAGATGTTGCTTTCTACCATGAAAACTACAACTATGTCTCTTTCCAAATTTAAGATTGCCCTATCCAATGTTCAATCTCAGCTCAAGATAGAAAATATTTATTCATTAGCCAAAGATAACAGGGAAGGCCTTTTTGGAAGCCTTGGAGTTTGATTTGACCATTAAGCACAAAATTAGACATCTGTTCCTCAGCAAAACAAATTTCGAGAGGTATACAAAAGTGGATGAAACATTTAGAAAGATGGTAAATTTGGAAATCCCAAGTGAACAAATATGGGATCAATTGTGTGAAACAATTGAGTAATTTCTGACCCTAAAAGTATGACAGCTCATCAGCCTTTTTAGGCCATATCATCAGTAGATTCCCAAAATATAGAGCCACCTCTTTAGCAGTTTCTCAGTTCCTACAATATTGTCCTATTTTTGTAATTTTGACCTATTTTGGTATGCTTTTGCAACAGATCATAGATCATTTTCAAATTTTGTATAAATAACTCCTTCTTTGAGTTATTATGGGTTGAACCCTTGAACAAGCTATCAAGAATATTTGTACTAAGTTGTAGCATTTTTTGGAATAATAAAGGAATCTGGATTTATCTCATATGTTCTGCTTCTCAGTGAGTTCTATTTCATGTTATTCATTCATTATGTTTTCTTCATATAAATTAAGCCTTCTACAGTTATTCGATTCAAAATTTGACTGAGTTTCAGTCTCATTTTGAATCCTTTGTGAAGTTGTGATTATAAATAAGAGAATAATTTATAGAACTATTTGTTATTGTAAACATTGTTTTCTTAATTTCTTCTTATAGTTTGTTAAGTATTGAGTTTGAATATTAAATGAATTATACTTCTTTATGCTCTACCTTTCCACCCGATTAAAATCAAATTAACTATGTGCAGTTAAAGAAAAACATTTTATTTTACATGGAAATCTATCTAAGTTTAAAGCACCTATTTATAAATTGTTCATTGGTCATCAAACCATTCAAAATAGTAAAACATTATAGATGCTTTGGCATAACTAATTGACCTAGAGTTATCTCAAATGATAACAACAAATTGGCGTCGTTGCCAGGGAGAAAAGGATTGAAAGATTTATTTTCCTTGGGAGAAATGATTTTTCTCTTTTCCTTTAAGGTGAATAAAGGATTAGATATAGGTCAAAAACTTTCACCTCGTGATCCCACTGTTTCAAACTGGCTCCTTTTAAGTATACTAGATCAGGCTCTGATTCTGAGATTGTTAACCCTCTACCAGATCCAAAGAGACTTATTAGGGGAGCCTCTTTAAGGAGAAAACATCAAACCTCTTCTTCTTCTTCAGAATTACACCTTGAAGATATATCATCTGTAGATCCTTTTTAATTTGTTCCATCTAATCCTAATTGGACTGAACTACCTCCTGGGGTTTATGAACTCCATTCAAAAGGAGTAGAACTTCCATCAACCTTTTTAATCCAATCACTTGAGTTATATCAAGTGCCATCCATTCCTCTTCCTCTTCATCATCTACTCAATCACCCCAAACTCTGCCTTCCACTATGGATTTTCAATCCATTGTACAAGAAAGATATGCTGCTTTAGTCCTTCCTCAAAACTTAGAAAATTTTCTTGATTGATATCTATAGCATTTACCAAGATTCAATGGTGAAACTAGTCCTTTAGCAGAAGATCATGTAGCAGCTTTCTCAGATTTTGCAGATAATATGAACATAGAGCATGAAAATGTTTATATGAGATTATTTGTGCAATCCTTAGAAGGAAATGCTAGGATTTGGTTTAGACAACTTAGACATTACTCTATTAGAACATGAAATGAGCTCATCACTATCTTTAAGAATCAATGGGGGTTAAATAAGGATCATATCTACTTTCTCATTGAATTTGAAGAATTGAAGAAAAACCCTGGTGAACCAATGGCCGAATTTATCAAGAGATTTAGTAAACTCTATCATAAAATGCCTGTTGATTGTAAGCCACTAGTAATAGCTGCAAAAGTTAGATTTCCCAAAGCATTCGAAGATGACTTTGCAGTCATGCTAAAAGAAAGAGTATCTAATACATTAGAAGATATGTAGACAAATTCTATATAGGATGAAGCTAATAGGTCTACTTCTAGAAAACTTAAAGCTAAAGAAGAGAAAGAAAAAAGAAAATTAAAACCTAGTATTGATGAAACTTGAAGATTAGAAAATTGATGAAATCACATATTTACTTAGAAACCTTTCTAATAGGATTTCTAAAATTGGATCACAACCTAGAACTACTCAGCAAATTGCTGTTAGGCCTGAAGCTCAAACTCAATTTTGAAGAGCTCCTCAAATGCAGATCCTTCAGAGACCAAGTTCTGATCAAAGCATCCAACCACCATTGTTGATTGATGATCAACAACCAGTCCTTTAATTATTGAAGACATCAATAGTATTGATTCTTTAGCAATACAAATGGCAATAGTATCTACATCTTCCTCTTAGTATTTTGATCAAGAGAAAGGAGATGCTCAACTTTCCAAATATCAAGCATTTTCTAGATTTTTGATTGCAAAATTAAATAAGAGATATGATCTAAGACCTAGATTAGGCCCATGTAGACCTCCAAAATCTACAACTATAATTAAACCTACAATAAAATCTATTCAAACACAAAATGCAGCACCTCAAACTATAGAGTCATTTACTGAAACCTTTTCATATGATAAAATAATTTTGACAACTTTTAATATTGAGAGAGAATTGGAAAGAGTCAAGATTACTATCCCTTTAGCTAAAATTTCCAAAAACACTGGCTATAAAAATCAAGTGTCTAAATGGATACAATGTTGGGTGTGGAGCATGATTATTTAGAGGTCTTTGTTTCTATTGGATGTATACCCCAGGAAGTTTGTACACCCCTCCACGTGCGGGTGGGGTGTAGGGGGGCTAATCTCCCCCAGCTGGGGGGTCCATGGGCCAACGGTCCCCTGGCAGGGGTTTCAAGGGCAACGCCCTTGAAGTTAAAAACAGATGTAAAATTGCCTTGTAAAAGCATAGTAATTTCTAGTCAATCTGGGCTGTTCATTAGGTGGATGATCTAACAGTAGAACTTGTGTTTAGTTTAGGGTTTTTTTTTCCCTAGAAGGAAACTCCTCTCTTTGTATGAGGACATTGTATTGAGGCTGTGAAATAGATGTGTATTCTCTGAGCGAGAAATAGAGACGTGAAACTGTGAGAGAAAACAAAGAATATTACAGCGGATCTGTTGTAGGTTATGTCTCTTCATTTTGCTGGATAATAGAAAGGAAGGACTGGTTGTTCAGGGTGGACGTAGCCCAAACTGGGTGAGCCACATATATCTGTGTCTCTCCAGTTTTATTCATTTTCTGTGCTTATATTTACACAATATTCTATGTGTTCCATTGCTCTGTAATATATAATTTTCTAACATACAATCCTCTAGTTTAGATGATGAGGGAGATATTATTATTTTACAAGATTAAAAACCCTCAGTAGTTTTTGGCCCTAGTTTTGATATGATTGACGAGATTTTTCCACCCTTTTATGTAACTTTAAAGGTCCATGATTTTCTCTTGTATAACTACATGTTGGACTTTGGAGCTTCTCATAACCTTATTCCAAAGGTAATTATGGACTAGCTCCAGTTACAAGTTACTCATTCCTATCATGACCTCTACACCTTTGATTCAAAAAAGGTACCATGCCTAGGACTGATCAAAGACCTAGTTGTGACCTTAGCGCAAATACCTGTTAAGAGTATAGTCTTAGACATAGTTTTCACTGATATTCCTGCGAAGTTTGGCATACTTCTGTCTAGATCATGTTGTGCTAAACTTGGAGGATTACTTCAAATGGACGTGTCTTTTGCTACTATTCCATTCTATGGAGGTGAACATTTAAGGTTATATTGGGAAGTTAGATTCCTCCATACCGTTTGCAAGTTTGATCAAGAAAAAAATTACCCCATCTATGTAGTAGATCAGGATTTTGGTTGCTTTCAATTTTCATTGCAAAATTCATCAAACAGTCAACTTGCCATCGAAAATACAGTTTCCAAACCTAAAATTGTAAAATCGGATATCTGGAAACTTTATTTTGGTGGCTATTACTCAAAAGAAGGATCAGGAGCAATTTTAATCTCACTAAATAAAGAAAATATTACTCAGTCATGTAAACTTGAATTTGAAGTCACTAATAATGTGGTTGAGTATGAGGCTTTTCTTCTTGGTCTTGAACTAGCTAAGAGTCTAAAGGTTCAAAACTTGAGTGTCTTTTCTGATTCTGAACTAATAGTCAAACAAGTTAGAAACCTATGTCAAACAAAGCACCCAAGACTTAGATCTTATAGAAATGAAGTTTTGGATACAATTGAAAATTTCTTTCAAGGATTTAACATAACTTCTATAACCAGGGATAAGAATATGCATGTTGGTTCACTTGTTGTTTCAACAAGTTCATTCAAAATCCATAACCTAGTACTATTAGAATATCTGATTCAGGTTAAGTACAGACCATCAATCCCTGATAACCTTAAACACTGCAGATTTTTGAAGTCGATGAGCAGTGAAAATATTTTCTTCAAGTCATTAATGAATTCTCAAATATGAAAATTGAAGAAGATCAAAAATATGTCCAAGAATCAATTCAACAAAGCCCATAAACTTCATTTAGTCCTAAAATTCTTCATCATGATATCATTCAATTATTTAATAATTTTATTCCCAAAGGATTAGTTCCATTGGAAAAGCTATTTGATAATAATGATGTCTCTAAAAACCCCTTACCTAATTCAACTCAAGAATAAATTGAAGAGTGCAATATTAGGACTTTCGATGAAGTTAGAAATGTTAAAATATCACCATCTTTTTCTGTAGATGTTAAAACTAAATACTTGAATCTTCTTAAAAATCACAAATATGTTTTTGCTTGGTCTTATAATGAATTACAAAATTATGATACATCTTTGATTGAGCACAAAATTGCTTTAAAACCAAAATCAAAGCCCTTCCAACAAAAATTAAGAAGAAACAATCCAATACTTCTTCCAACCATTGAGAAAGAACTTAAAAAGCTGCTTGATGCTCATGTCATAGTACCTATAAGGTATTCTGACTGGGTGGCTAATTGACTTCCTGTTAGGAATAAAAATGGTGAAATTAGGTTATGTGTAGACTTCCGAAATTTGAACAAATCATCTTTAAAGGATAACTACCCATTGCCCAAAATGGATCATCTACTTCAAAAAGTTTCAGGTGAAAATAGGATTTCTATGCTAGATGGATTTTCTGGTTACAACCAAATTATGGTGAAGCAAGCTGACCATGACAAAATTACTTTTACTCCTCCCTCGGGTACATTCATGTATGCCAGGATGCCACTTGGAATGAAAAATGCCAGAGCCACTTTCTAGAGAGCCATGGATCTAGCATTTGTTGGTAAGACATCTGAATGCATTGTCATTTATCTAGACGATAGAATTGTTTTCTCCGATTATGATGAAAATCATTTAAAAGACTTGAGCAAGGTTTCTGATAGTTGCAAAAATTATGGCATATCCATAAATCCAAAGAAGTATTTATTTGTTGTAAAGGAAGGGAAATTACTAGGGAATATTATCTCCAAGGAAGTAGTTGTCATTGATCCAAAGAGAGTTTTAGCTATTCAAACTCTGTCATTGCCTAGAAACAAGAAGGAGATGCAAACCTTCCTTGGGAAAATTATTTTTCTCAGAAGGTTTATCCCTAATTATCCAGAGATAGTAAAAGATGCAACTGATATTTTAAAGAAGAACAATGAAGTGAAATGGATAGTTTCTGCTAGATATGATTTTGATCAGATCAAAAAGGCTATATCTGAAGCCCCTACATTAACCAGACCTGGTTACTCTTCCCCTTTTAGCATATTTTCTTTTGCATTAGAGACAACCTCAGAAGTTGTACTTTTATAGAAGAATATAAATGGTGATGACCAGCCCATAGCCTTCTTTAGTAAAGTCATGAGGGATGTTGAGCTTAAATATGACATTATTGAAAAGCAAGCTTATGCTTTAATCCAAGCCCTCAAAACCTTTAGAACCTATGTTTTGCATTCACACATTACAGCCTATGTTCCTAATCATGCTATCAAAAATGTTTTGACCCAACTTGATACTGATGGAAGAAGGGAGAGATGGATTGCCAAAATCCTTGAATTTGATCTTGAGATAAAGACCACAAAGCTAGTGAAAGGTCAAGTTTTGGCCAAATTGTTGGTTGAATCCAATTGAAAAGTATTGGGAATAAATTTCATTTATGAACTTTCATCTAAGAAGAATACACAAGAACCTTCTCAAATTGCAAAAGGGGAGAATCCACAAGAACCTTCTCAAATTGTAGAAGGGGAGAATCCATAAGAACCTTCCCAAAATTTAGAAGAGAATCCACAAAAACCTTCTTCTTCAGATCAAACCATTCTCATTCATATAGATTAGAAATATATACTCTCTAATTGGTATTCTCATATTGTGCAGTTTCTTAGAGATTTTCAATGTCTGGCTGAACTTGACCTAAAGTAGTGTAAAGCCTTGAAGCTTAAAGTAGTTAAATACTGTATTATCAATGTTAATCTATAATGCAAGGATCCTCTCAATATCATTCTTCTCTGTTTGACTGAAAATGAAACAAAGGGATTTATATATCAGTTCCATGTAGCTTTTTGTGGTGTAGACTATGCCTGGAGAGAAATAAGTTACAAAATTTTAAAAGTAGGTTTCTATTGGCCCACACTGTTTAAATAAGTTGGAGAAAGATTTAGAAGTTGCACCCAATGTCAAATATTTGCAGGGAAACAAAAGTTGTTATCACTCTGTCTTGTTCTAGTATTGGTTCAGGCACCTTTTCTACAATGGGGGTTAGACTTCATAGGGGAGATTCATCCACATTCAAGTAATCAACATAGATGGATTCTAACTGCTACAGTCTATTTTACCAAATGGGTAGAGGCTATACTTGTGAAAAATGCAAATGATACTGTTGTAATTAAATTTCTTGAGGAAAATATTTTATCAAGATTTGGATGTCCTCAACAGATTGTTACAAAAAATGCAACAAATTTTAGCAGTGTTAAAATGATTGAGCTTTGTCAAAAGTATTCAATTCTGTTACATCATTCTACACCATACTATCCACAGGGTAATGGACTAGCAGAGTCCTCCAACAAAAGCTTAGTTAAGGTCATTAAGAAGACTCTTGAAGACCATAAAAAGAGTTGGGACAATCATCTAATCCATGCAATTTGGGAAAATAGAGTTTCTCCCAAGAGGTCCACAGGCAAGTCTCCTTTCCAATTAGTCTATGGTAAGGAAGCAATTTTTCCCACTCATTTAGCTTTACCAGTTATGAGATTCCTTTAGGAATCTTATGAAGAAAAAGATGATTTCTCAAGAAGGATTAATCAAATCATTGAGTTAAATGAGAACATGGATGAGTTTCCGTACAAGCTAAGGAAATATCAAAGGAATATGAAGGAATTGTTTGAGAGAAAGGCTAGAGAAATAAATTTCAAGAAAGGAGACCTGGTGCTTAGATGGGATACAAGGAGGGAGGATAAAGGCAAGCATGCAAAATTTGACAACCTCTAGTTTGGTCCATTTAGCATCGCAAAAGTCAAAGGAAATAATACATTCATCTTACAGAATTTGGAAGGATAATATTCCTCATTGCTAGTCAATGGGAAATACTTGAAACTCTATATCCAATATTAGATTTTCATCCATTCATTCATCAATTGTGAGTATCTAGAGAGTTTATTTTATTTTGAAAAATTGCAAGTGTGTAATTGTTTTAGAAAAGGATCCATAGCCCAAGGAGAAGGCGCTTGGATCTGCTTGTTCTTTGCATCCCACAGGGGAAAGCAGTCCCCAGCTAGAGCCAATGTTGTAACATTATTTGGTTTTGATAAGTTAGTATATTTGTCAAAAATAAATTCAAAATGTTAAGTTAGGATATGGATGAAAAATAAAGAAAAATAAAAAATTGTTATGGCAGTTGTATATTTTATCTACATCCATATCAAATAAAATGTTAGGAGATAGTTTCCCTAAAGAGTGGAGGAAAAAGAAAACAAAAAATGTTAGGGAAGCAAAAAGAAAATAAAGGCTTCAGTTTCAAAAAAGAATAAATTCAAAGGTTGCTTGTTTAAATGCACCACACAAGAAATGTTAAAATTTATTAATTGATGATTAACTTCCCTTTAAAAGGTATTAATATTTGTTATAAATCTCTGACATTAGACTTTATGTTATATAACACATATGTTCATTTAAGCCAAAGTCGCTAATTGAAAAAAAATCTTGTTGATGTTAAATAAAGAGTGGGCATCATCTAATGGTGGATCTACTCCCCACCCATATCAACGGCGGGGGAGGGACTTCGGACCCCCCTCGACCATTTCCCATTAACACGAGGGGGGGGGGGGGTCCGAAAAGCAGTTTTAATGGCAGATGCCCCAAAACTACGTGTCACCATCTCGTAGCTCCATGCCCCCCCCAGCCCCACCGAAACCAAAAAACCATTCGCTACCCACTCTGCAATCCGCCCATGGTTTTCTTTTGCCAATGGTTCTCCATCCCCCACTTCAACCATTATCACTTGACCAATCAAATACCGCCACATCACATACCCATCGTTGAGTTGTTCCATCTATTGCCACCTCACATTACCATTGCCCAACTGTCATATCCGTTCATTCTACTCATCCATTACAGCTCTACTCCTAAAAATTAAAGCCGTTACCGTCATAAAACAAAATTTTAGCCAACCCAACATTCTATAAATAAACCTACACTCATATATTTTTCACCTTTTTTTTTATTTCTTATTGTTCATTGTAGGCAAAACAATTTCCCTGTGTAGAACCTCTTCCTATTTGATCAATCCATTGCCAGAGTCATTCTTTCTTCTGTTTGTTAGCATGGCCCCAAAAGGGAAATCTAAAAAGAAGAGTAGAGAAGAAAGTACTGATGCCACCATCTCAGTCGATCTTGACCATATTCCCCTTGCCGATTCCCTTTTCAAGATTGCAGATGCAAAGTGTGAGTTCGAACTCTATGAACTACACCTATGGCTCAAAAAAAAAAAAGCCTTGACTAGCAAGACCCAATTAAATTCTGGGAGTCACTGTTACCTTTATTCAGCTTCCCAAAAACTCATGATTTCCCTGACCTGATTACCTCGTGCCAAGACAAATATGACCTTGTAAAAAGAGCAGTGGTGGATCAGAATGGAGACATTCTGATCACCATATCAGTTGAAACCATTAACCAGATGCTCCTAATTCTTAATTTAGAATCCCGCAGCCATTTTTCATGAACAACACTTATGGATATGTACCATAAGCTAACCTTTCCACAGACAAACCAGATATTTGAAATCTTTTTACCTGAGGATTCAAAATTACCAAAAAGGAATCCTCCCTACCCATATTTCATGTTTCCTGAAGCCTCTAGACATTGTATTTCTCTACTTTCCTACTTGTTAGGATACCCAGATGATTAGTCTATTGATTAAAGCATCCTTGGATTCCTTTCCATATTCAATAAAGATCAACAACCAACATTCATGTATAATTACAATCAATTCTTGGTTGATGATATACATGAACAATTTATGAATCTTACTATACAAGGAGTGTTCAACTTCAACTTTGTAATTGTTCACATGTTTCTTTTTCAACAGGGAGATATTTTTCCTATCAAGCTCAACAAACTTGATGAACAAGGAGTGAATCAATCAATGATTTATTGGACCGAAATAGTTAGGACCACTTCCACAAGCTCTTCATTTTCAGTGTTTATAGATACATTCATACATCCAGTGGCACAACTTCTCAATAGTCAGACAGAGCCAAGGATTGGAGATGAAATAAAGAGGATTTTACACTTAAGTGAGTAGACTAAAACTAGTGATTGGTATTTATACCAGAATTATACAGAGATAAGGGTATATGGTTGTGAGCTTGCACCATATGAGCTACCCAAGTATGTTCCTATGATAATTTTTTGTCTTGAATATATTAGGCAGATGATCAACATGGATGACCTGCACTTTGTGTCAGGAAAAAGGAAATATCAGTTTAAAATCAAGGCAAAGATTGGATCATTCATTTGCAATACTATATCAGTTGGTGTTGAGGCAGATGCATTGTTAAAGAAAATGAATTTCTAGCCTAGCTTTACTTGGTCTTATGACCCTTTTGGTATTATTTCTTCCTTGAGAATTGAAATAAAAATGACTTCTTATAGTCACACTCCAAGACTAGAAATAGAAAATTTCATGAATCAAGAGCCATAGGTTGATGAGACACTTCAAGATGCATATGAATAGGTGGTATCTACCCCCAATGAACACACTGTAGTTGCTTAGAGCAAGTAACCGAAAATGGTGAGAGAGGAGACTTCATCTACTAAGGAGACTATGAAAGGATTAATTCTACAACAAAATAAGCCAAATGTTATCTTGGTAACATCAACAGAAGAAAAACGACCAGTAATAATTGATCTCAAAGATTCAAAATTTTCTACATCAACAGGAGCTAATGTTTCAACAAATCCTCCTACAACTATTGTTTCAACAACTCCTCCTACAACTTCACCTTCTAGGGAGCCTCTAGAAATCATTCAGTCCACAGGATCAGAACATCTTCTCAAGGTTCCTTGAGATGAGCAAGGAGTTTAATGTATACAACCAATTTGAAAACAAACATCAACTTCTCAACATAGACTTCTTTCTGCTTTCAACAGTGAGAAAGGAAGAATGCAGATGACTTTCTTACAAGCCCAAATCCCATTTCCTAAGTCTCCATCAGATTATAAAAAGACTACATTTTCATTTGATAGGAGTCAAATCCATCCAATTGACCAGATGGATATGCAGAGACAGACTTGTGAGATGTTGTTTTCCACCATGACGACTATAACTGTGTCTCTTTCCAAACTTAGGACCGCCCTATCCAATGTTCAATCTCAGCTCAAGATAGAAAATATTTCTTCATTAGCCAAAGATAACAGGGAAGGCCTTTCTAGAAGCCTTGGAGTTTTATTTGACCATCAAGCACGAAATTAGACATATCTTTCTCAGTAAGGCAAGTTTCGAGAGGTATACAGAAGTGGATGAAACATTTATAAAGATGGTAAATTTGGAAATCCCAAATGAAAAAAGATGGGATCAATTGTGTGAAACAATTGAGTAATTTCTTATCCTAACAATATGACAACTCATCAGCTTTTTCAGGCCAGATCATCAGCAGATTCCCAAAAGATAAAGCCACCTCTTCAACAGTTTCTCAGTTCCTACAATATTGTCTTATTTTTATAGTTTTGACCTATTTTAGTATGTTGTTCCAACAGATCATAGATATTTTCCAAATTTTGTATAAATAACTCCTTCTTCGAGTTATTATGGGTTGAACACCTGATCAAGCTATCAAGAAGATTTGTACTAAGATGGATCACTTTTTGGAATAATAAAGGATTATGGATTTATCTCATATGGTCTGTTTATCAGTGAGTTCTATTTCATGTTATTCATTCATTATGTTTTCTTCATATAAATTAAGTCTTTTATAGTTATTTGATTCAAAATTTGATTGAGTTTCAGTCTCATTTTGAATCCTATCTGAAGTTATGATTATAAATAAGAGAATAATTTATTGTTTGTTATTGTAAGTTCCTCTTTAAATATAGATTACATTAGATTTCTATAACAGTTTAATTATATTTTGTTGATAAAGTAAACACTGTTTTCTAAATTTCTTCTTATAGTTTGTTAAGTATTGAGTTTGAATATTAAATGAATTATACTTCTTTATGCTCTACTTTTCCACCCCATTAAAATCAAATTAACTATGTGCAATTAAAGGAAAACCTTTTATTTTACTTGGAAATCTATTTGAGTTTAAAGCACCTATTTATAAATTGTTCATTGGTCATCCAACAATTCAAAACAGTAAAACATTATATATGCTTTGGCATAACTAATTGACCTAGATTTATCTCAAATGATAACATCAGATTGGTGTCGTTGTTGGGGAGAAAAGGATTAAAAGATTTATTTTCCCTGGGAGTAATGCTTTTTCTCTTTTCCTTTAAGGTGAATAAAGGATTAGATATAGGTCAAAAACTTTCACTTGGTGATTCCATTGTTTCAAGCTGGCACCTTTTAAGTATACTAGATCACGCTTTGATTTTGAGATTGTTAACCGTCTACCAGATCCAAAGAGACTTATTAGGGGAGCCTCTTTAAGGAGAAGACATCAAACCTTTTCTTCTTCTTCAACATTACACCTTGAAGAGATATCATATGTAGATCCTTTTTCATTTGTTCCATCTAATCATGATTGGATTGAACTACCTCCTGGGGTTTCTGAACTCCATTCAAAAGGAGTAGAACTTCCATTAGCCATTTTAATCCAATCACTTGAGTCATATCAAGTGCCATCCATTCCTATAAAATAACCTTCATCTAAGGAAGATTTGGGTTTACATTTACCTGAATTCAAGCCTACAGATTTCATCCCTCCAACTCCTTCTTCCGTTCCATCAAATTCTACTAATCTTGAAGAGACATTCTCTGTCTATTCAAACCCTTTTTTTGATAATACGGAAAAATTTCTATCAAGAATTTAGAAATTGGTTATTAAAACCCCTTTGAAATCCTCAAGGAGGCCTCTCCTTCTTTCTCTCCTCCACATACTAATACCCCTTCCGATTCTTCTTGACCTTCATCTTCATCCTCTTCCTCTTCATCATCTACTCAATCACCATAGACTCCACCTTCCATTATGGCTTTTCAACCCATTGTACAAGCAAGATATGTTACTTTAGTCCTTCCTCAAAACTTAGCAAATTTCCTGATGGATATGTAAAGCATTTACCAAGATTCAATGGTGAAACTAGTCCTTTAGTAGAAGATCATGTAACATTTTTTTCAGGTTTTGTAGATAATATGAACATAGAACATGAAATTGTTTATATGAGATTATTTGTACAATCCTTAGAAGGAAATGTTAGGATTTGGTTTAGACAACTTAGACATGACTCTATTAGAACATGAAATGAGCTCATAACTATCTTTAAGAATCAATGTGGTGATCTAGGAGGATCTCGAGACACCAAGGGGATGGATAAGGCTCGAAATTGAAAATGGTAGGAAGGAGAATTTGTTCGCATCAGTTTAAAGAACTCATCTTCTTGATCATGGTGGCGTGAACGGTTCGTCAATCTGAGCTCGTATGCGAAAGATAGATCTCTTCAAAGTTTGGCATGACGGGAGAAAAGTGGGGCCCACAGTGCGCCACATGGCACCGTTCAAATCTTGACACTTGGCTTTCCCCAGTGACTTCCTAAACTTGCACAAGAGACAAACAACATTTAGTTATAGTTTTTATATAGTTATTAACTTAACTATATAATCAAACCCAATTATATTAAACAAAAACTATAAACCAAAAATATGAAAAAACTACAAATCCGCGCAATATTATATATATATATATATATATTATAGCAACAAAATCCACATATCATATAATATGCCACATAACTACCGAATCATTTGGAAACACCAACCATATCCCATACATATATGTTAAAAGTTATGTAAATGTTATATATATAAACCGCATATATAACAAATATATTAAAACAACATATATGTAATATATATTACAACGGCCACATGTATTAATAACCCAAAGGTTAAGGGAGCCGACGGGGGTCGAACCCGCCCGGCCCCCCGAGCGGGTAGCCCCAAAACAAAACAATGTGGTCCCAATGCCTAACAATCTGCCGTCGCTCCATACTAGGTATGACGCCATTTGTATATGCCATACATCCCGCCATTCAACGTTGTACCCGTCAACCTCCACCGTTAATGCCTGTTTGTCCTATTAAACTACCCATACAATATATTTGGTTATAATATAAACCATATATATATATATATATATATATATATATATATATATATATATATATATATATATATATATATATATATGCGCCCAAGAAAAATCAATATGGTTAAATTTAAATGGTAAAGGTTGGTTTATAAAACTGATATATGGTAAAATTAGAGGGGGTAAGATTTGACCTCCTGAACTTCCTCAACCAATTCCTAAGTTTTACTACTACACCAAACTCCTTGGGAAATCTGCCCAGAAAATTATATAAGCTTAGTGTTTTACCCAGAGCAGGGGAGATCAATAAGCACGTTTTTCAAGACAAGGAGAGCAGAATTTTGCAGGAGGGTGATTTTGGTCCATTATTAGAACTGGGCAAGTTTTATATCAATTTTGCACCTCTCGGTGACGGGAATCCAAAGGTGGTGTTAGTTTTTGTAGCAGAGCTCTCCAATTGTCTAGCATTTTTCAGCATGGAGGTATAATGCTCCATTTTTGTAATTGATGAATGTAACTTCTTTTGATGCCAATTTTAATGAATGAAGGCCTCCCCATTGATCGATCAGGGCCCAGAGACATAGTCCAGGAGGGACGAACTTTGTTATCAAGTTCTTGTCTTCTTATGTTCTTCTTCTTTCTCTCACATGTGCACATTTAAGTTTCTCTTTGGTTAAGCTACAAACTATTTATGTAATTCTTTTAATGCATCTATAAACAAAAGATAACCTGGATCATGTGGGGTAAATAAGGATCCTATCTACTTTCTCACTAAATTTGAAGAATTGAAGATAAACCCTAGTGAACCAGTGGCTGAATTTATCAAGAGATTTAGTAAACTGTATCGTAAAATTCCTGCTGATTGTAAGCCACCAATAACTGTTGCAAAAGTTAGATTTCCCAAAGAATTCGAAGATGACTTTGTAGTCATGCTAAGAGAAAGAGGATCTAATACAATTAGAAGATATGCAAACAAATTCTATATAGGTTGAAGCTAATAGGTCTACTTCTGGTAAACTTAAAGCTAAAGAAGAGAAAGAAGAAAGAAAATTAAAAGCTAGGATTGATGAATCATCTTCTTCCAAATCTAAACTTGAATATTAGGAAATTGATGAAATCACATCTTTACTTAGAAACCTTTCTAATAGGATTTCTAAAATTGAATCACAACCTTGAACTACTCAGCAAACTGTTGTTAGGCCTCAAGCTCAAACTCAATTTCTAAGATCTCCTCAAATGGAGATCCTTCAAAGACCAGGCTTTGATCAAAACATCCAACCACCATTGTTGATTGATGATCAACAACCAGTACTTTAATTAAAGAAGACATCAATAATATTGATTCTTCAGCAATACAAATGGCAATATTATCTACATCTTCCTCTCAGTATTTTGAACAAGAGCAAGGAGATGCTCAAATTTCCAAATATCAAGCATTTTCTGAATTTTTGATTGCAGAATTAAATAAGAGATATGATCTAAGACCTAGATTAGGCCCATGTAGACCTCCAAAATCTACAACGACAATTGAACCCGCAATAAAATCTATTCGAACACAAACCATTTGATACCCTCTCTACAATCTACCCATGGTTTTCTTCCTCCAACGGTTCTCCATCCCACGCTTTGACCATTATCCCTTCACCAATCAAATATTGCCACTTCACATGCCCATTATCGAGCTGTTCCATTCGTTGCCACCTCACATTACCATTGCCTAGCTGTCATACCATTTCATTCTACTTGTCCATTACAACTCCTCTCCTAAACGTTAAAGCCGTTATAGTCATAAAACAAAATGTTAGCCAACCCAACATGCTATAAATAAACCTACACTCATATCTTTTTCACTTCTTTTCTGACTTCTTATTGTTCATTGTAGGCAAAACAATTTCCCTGTGCAGAACCTCTTCCTATTCGATCAATCCATCCCCAATGTCATTCTTTCTTTTGTCTATAAGGATGGCCCCAAAAGGGAAATATAAAAAGAAGAGTATAGAAGAAAGTACTGCTACCACCATCTCAATCGATCTTGACCATATTCCCCTTGCCGACTCCCTTTTCAAGATTGAAAATGAAATGTTTGAGTTTGACTTCTACAAACTACACCTATGGCTCAAAGAATAATACCTTGACCAGCAAGACCCAATCAGATTCTAGGAATCACTGTTACCTTTCTTCAGCTTCCCAAAAACTCATGATTTCCCTGACCTGATTACCTGGTGCCAAGCCAAATATGACCCTGTAAAAAGAGCAGTGGTGGCTTAGAATGGAGACATTCTAATCACCATCTCAGTTGACACCATTAACCAGATGCTCCTAATTCCTAAATTAGACTCTCTCAACCATTTTTCACCAACAACACTTATGGATATGTATCATAAGCTACCCTTTCCACAGAGATCCCAAATCTTTGAAATCTTTTTCCCTGAGGATGAAAATTACCAAAAAGGAATCCACCCTACCCATCTTTCATGTTTCCTGAAGCCTCTAGGCATTGTATTTCTCTGCTTTCCTACTTGTTAGGATACCCAGATGACCAGTCTGTTGATGAAACCATCCTTGGGTTCCTTTCCATCTTCAACAAAGATAAAAAACCAACATGCATGTATAATTACAATCAATTTCTGGTTGATAATATACATGAAAAATTTATGAATTTTACTATACAAGGAGTGTTCAACTACAACTTTGTAATTGTTCACATGTTTCTTTTTCAGCAGGGAGATCTTTTGCCTATCAACATCAACAAACTTGATGAACAAGGAGTGAATCAATCAATGATTCATTGGATCGAAATAGTCAGGACCACTTCCACAAGCTCTTTATTTTCAGATTTTATAGATACATTCATACATCCAGTGGCACAACTTCTCAATAGTCAGACAGAGACAAGGATTGGAGATGAAATCAAGAGGATTTTACACTTAAGTGAGTAGACTAAAACTAGTGACTCGTATTTATACCAAAACTATATAGAGATAAGGGTATATGGTTGTGAGCTTGAACCATATAAGCTGTCCAAGTATGTTCCTATGAGAATCTTCTCTCTTGAATATATTAGGCAGATGATCAACATGGATGACCTACACTTTGTGTCAGGAAAAAGGAAATCTCAGTTTAAAATCAAGGCAAGGATTGGATCATTCATTTGCAATACTATATTAGGTGGTGTTGAGGGAGATGCATTATTAAAGAAAATGAATTTCCAGCCTAGCTTTACCTGCCCTTATGACCCTTTTGGTATTATTTCTGCGTTGAGAATTGAATTAAAAATGACTCCTTATAATCACACTCCAAGACTAGAAACAGAAAAGTTCATGAATCAAGAGCCGTGGGTTGATGGGACACTTCAAGAGGAAGATGAACAGGTGGTATCCACCCCCAACGAAGAGACTCCAGTTGCTCAGAACAAGCAATCGAAAATGGTGAGAGAGGAGACTTCACTTATTGAGGAGATTATGAAAGGATTCATTCTACAATAGAAGAAGACAAATGTTTTCTTGCCAACATCAATAGAAGAAAAACGACCAGTAATAATTGATCTCAGAGATTCAAAAGTTTCTACATCATGAGGAGCTAATGTTTGAACAAATCCTCCTACAACTAGTGTTTCAACAACCCCTCCTACAACTTCACCTTCTAGGGAGCCTTTAGAAATCATTCAGTCCACAGGATCAAAACATCTTCTCAAGGTTTCTTGAGATGAACAAGGAGTCTAATGTATACAAACAATTTTGGAAACAAACATCAACTTCTCAACATAGACTTCTTTCTGCTTTCGACAGTGAGAAAGGCAGAATGAAGGTGACTTTCTTACAAGCCCAAATCCCATTTCCTAAGTCTCCATCAGATTATAAAAAGACTATGTTTTCATTTGATACGAGTCAAATCCATCCAATTGACTAGATGGATATGCACAGCCAGACTTGTGAGATGTTGTTTTCCACCATGACAACTATAATGATGTGTCTTTTAGGACTGCCCTATCCAATATTTAATCTCAGCTCAAGATAGAAAATATTTCTTCATTAGCCAAAGATAACAGGGAAGGCCTTTCTGGAAGCCTTGGAGTTTGATTCGACCATCAAGCACGAAATTAGACATCTCTTCCTCAGCAAGCCAAGTTTCGAGAGGTATACAGAAGTGGATGAAACATTTATAAAGATGGTAAATTTGGAAATCCCAAGTGAACAAAGATGGGATCAATTGTGTGAAACAATTGAGTAATTTCTGATCCTAACAATATGATAGCTCATGAGCTTTTTTAGGCCAGATCATTAGCAAATTACCAAAATATAGAGCCACCTCTTCAACAGTTTCTCAGTTCCTACGATATTGTCCTATTTTTGTAATTTTGACCTATTTTGGTATGTTGTTCCAACAGATCATAGATCTTTTTCAAATTTTGTATAAATAACTCCTTCATTGAGTTATTATGGGTTGAACCCTTGAACAAGCTATCAAGCAAATTTGTACTAAGATGGATCATTTTTTGGAATAATAAAGGATTATGGATTTATGTCATATGGTATGTGTTAGGTCCCTATACTACTAGTGTAACCCCTTATTGTTATTAGTACAACCCCCTTATTATATTGTTTTGCCCATGTAGTCCCCATATTGTTATTATTGTGCCTCATAGAAGCCCACTATTGTTATTATATTGCCCTTATGTTATTCTTGTTATATCAGCTCTGATTATATTATTACCCATTAAACTTTATATATAGAAAGGAGGTCTTGTCATTTGTATCATCCAGGAATTTTTCATTTATGAAATTTAAAGGAGGTTTACCCCTCGAAGAGGTTGAATTCTAAGGAATTTATCTTTATTTTCTATATTTTTGTGAGCTGGTTTCATAACATTTGGTATCAGAGCTTTGGATTCTAGGGTTTCACTGCTCCAAACAGGTCATTGTGGAATTTTCACTATAATTGTTTCGCTATGAAGTTTTAGAAGCTAAGACAAAAACCCATTTGAGAAGAAATCGGTCTGAACCTTGGGTCTAAATTCTAGATCTTGTCTCGCTATGTTTTCAGAGATATGATCTGAGGAAGTTAGGTTTTTTGCAAGATCCAGAATTTCATCTGAAGTAGGTCATCGTGGAATTTTTGCCATACTTCTTTTTCTACAAAGTTTTAGATTCTAAAAGTGAAACCCGGAGCTACAATTTTGATGAAGCTCAGGCCGAAATTTGAGATCTTGGTTCACTATATTTTTGGATATATAGTCCAAGACATTTAGGGATTCTACAAGCTCCTGAATTACATCCTAAACAGGTGACCTTGGGAAAATCATCATAACTTTATCTTTGAGCATCAAATTGAAAGTTCATAAGAAATTGTATAAAGAAGATGGACTGTAGTCTTTTGTATATTGGTCTCAGTTCCTAAGGTTCAAACAGTGACACGTGGCACTTCCTACAAGTTCACTCTACTGAACCAGTCTATAATCAGGTCATCATGGGAGATTTGACATAACGCTTCCTTGCAGAATCCAATCTTGATTAGACTTGCAGGGTTAGAAATATGCCTTAGAGGGCTACTGTAGGACACAATTTTAGAACTTGGAGATCTGAAATTATAGAGTTACAGACGTTTCAAGATCAAGCTCATAAATCAAGAAAAGGTTATATGAGGAAGTATGATGGCAAGGATCCGGTAAATTGGATACTACAGATGAAGCAATATTTTGATCTACATGAGGTGAAACTGTTACAAAAGGTATGTATTGCATCTTTATATTTAGAGTCGAATCAATTTTTATGGTATGAAGGGCTTTGTTCTCGCAAACCACTTGTCATGTGGTCAATTTTCACGGAGGAAATGATAGCACATTATGAGGATACAAAGAGAAACACCTTCTTTAGCCAATTGATAAATCTCAAACAAAAGGGTTTGATGGCAGAGCACATTGAGGACTTTCAAAAATTGAATATAAGGGTAAATGATATTCCAGAGAAGCAAAGGATTGATGTCTTCATAGACACTTTAAAGGATAACATTCAACATGAGGTTCATCTTTGGGAACCCAATTCATTGGAGAAGGCATTGAGGTTGGCAAGAAAATTTGAAAGCGAAATTATGGAAACAAGGAATCCCACCACTCACGACTATAATTATGGAAGTTTTTTTTCTCCTAGCCTTCCATAGCCTACAAGGTTTACACTACAACAATTGGAAGAAAAAAGAGAAAAAGGGCTTTGTTACAATTGTGATAGAAAATACACTAAAGGTCATAAGTGTGCTAAGAAGAAATTATTTTACATAGATTATGAAGAGGAGGAAGAAAAGGATCAAGAAACATCAAAAGAAGAGGATATACACCAGGAACCAACCCCAACTAAAGAAGAAATGAATCCAACCATATCTTGTAAAGCATTGGTAATAATTACCACTCCTCAAACTCTCAAGATAGAAGGACATATCAAGAAGAAAAAGGTTCAAGAAGTGAAAGATCACATCGAGAAAGAAGAAATGAATCCGACCATATCTTGTAATACATTGGCTGAAATTACTACTCCTCAAACTATTAAGATAGAAGGACATATCAAGAAGAAAAATGTTCAAGAAGTGAAAGATCACATCTAGCATCAAGAAATGAATTCGAAAATATCTTGTAATGCATTGGAAGAAATTACCACTCCCCAAATTCTCAAGATAGAAGGAAATATCAAGAAGAAAAATATTCAAGCAGTGAAAGATCACATCGAGCATCAAGAAATGAATCCAACCATATCTTGTAATTCATTGGAAGAAATTACCACTCCTAAAACTCTCAAGATAGAAGGGCATATCAAGAAGAAAATGATTCAAGTAGTGAAAGATCACATCGAGCATCAACAACAAGTTCTTCAACTTTTAAAGGATAATTCCACTTTGGTGTAGAATCGAATGAAACAACAAGCAAATAAAAATCGTGGTGAAAGAAGATTTATGTAGGCAATTGGGTATTTTTACGGCTACATCTCAAGCAAGCTATTTATGAGAAGGAAATGTTGGAAATACTATATGCACTTAAGAAATGGTGACCTTACCTAATGGGAAGACACTTCAAGGTAAAAATGGATCATGATAGTCTTAAATACTTTTTAGAACAAAGATTATCTTTAGAAGAACGGAAAAATGGGTCACAAATATGTTGGGTTATGACTTTGAAATCATCTACAAAAAAGGGAAGAAAAATGTTCTTATAGATGCACTCTCAAGAAAGGATGAGGATGTGGAAGCATTATTTTGTGTCATTTCTATTATCCAACCAGATTGGATAAATAAAGCAAGGGATGAATGGAAGAAGGATGAATAAGTGTGGCCATTCATTCAAAAGTTGCAGAAGATCCCAGTTTAAACAATATTTCTAGAACTTGATGAGGAAGGAAAAATCATATTGGAACCTGGAGCGGTCACAAAAACAAGAACCCGATAGCTACGAAATCAATCAATTTCAGAGTATCTCATCAAGTGGAAGAACTTACCAGCTAAAGATTCCACATGGGAGGACAAGAATTTTATACAAAAGCATCAAGAACTACTCAAGCATTGAGGACAACACTTTTTGAAGGAAAGGGGCATGTTAGGTCCCTATACTACTAGTGTAACCCCTTATTGTTATTAGTACAACCCCCTTATTATATTGTTGTGCCCATATAGTCCCCATATTGTTATTATTGTGCCCCATATAAGCCCACTATTGTTATTATTGTGCCCTTACATTATTATTTTTATGTCGGCTCTAATTATATTATGACCTATTAGACTCCTATATATAAAAATGAGGTCTTCTCATTTGTATCATCCAGGAATTGTTCATTTATGCAATTTAAAGGAGGTTTCCCCCTTGAAGAGGTTGAATTCTAAGGCGTTTATCTTTCTTTTCTATATCTTTGTGAGTTGGTTTCATAACAGTCTATTTCTTAGTGAGTTCTATTTCATGTTATTCATTCATTATGTTTTCTTCATATAAATTAAGTCTTTTACAACTATCCGATTCAAAATTTGACTAAGTTTCAATCTCATTTTGAATCCTCTGTGAAGTTATGATTATAAATAAGAGAATAATTTACTGTTTGTTATTGTAAGTTCCTATTTAAGTATAGATTACATCAGATTTCTGTAACAGTTTAATTATATATTGTTGATTAAGTAAACATTGTTTTCTTAATTTCTTCTTATAGCGTGTTAAGTATTGAGTTTGAATATTAAATGAATTATACTTCTTTACAATCTACTTTTCCACCCCATTAAAATCAAATTAACTATGTGCAGTTAAAGAAAAACCTTTTATTTTACTTGGAAATCTATCTGAGTTTAAAGCACCTATTTATAAATTGTTCATTGGTCATCCAACAATTCAAAACAGTAAAACATTATAGATGCTTTGGCATAACTAATTGACCTAGAGTTATCTCAAATGATAACATCAGATTGGCGCTGTTGTCGGGGAGTGAAGGATTGAAAGATTTATTTTCCCTAGGAGTAATGATTTTTCTCTTTTCTTTTAAGGTGAATAAAGGATTAGATATAGGTAAAAAATTTTCACCTGGTGATTCCACTATTTCAAGCTGGCTCCTTTTAAGTATACTAGATCATGCTCTGACTTTGAGATTGTTAACCCTCTACCAGATCTAGAGAGACTTATTAGGGGAGTCTCTTTAAGGAGAAGACATCAAACATCTTCTTCTTCTTCAGCATTACACCCTGAAGATATATCATCTGTATATCCTTTTTCATTTGTTCCATCTAATCCTGATTGGATTGAACTAGCTCCTAGGGTTTCTGAACTCCATTCAAAAGGAGTAGAACTTCCATCAACCTTTTTAATCCAATCACTTGAGTCATATCTAGTGCCATCCATTCTTGTAAAATAACCTTCATATGTGGAAGATTTAGGTTTACATTTACCTGAATTCAAGCCTACAGATTTCATCTCTCCAACTCCTTATTCTGTTTCATTAGTTTCTACAAATATTGAAGAGACATTCTCTATCTATTCAAACCCTTTGTTTGATAATAAGGAAGACTTTCCATCACGAGTTTAAAAATTGGTTATTAAAATCCCTTTGAAATCCTCAAGGACATCTCCTCCTTCTTTCTCTCCTCTACATACTAATACCCCTTCTGATTCTTCTTCACCTTCATCTTCATCCTCTTCATCATCTACTCAATCACCCCAGACTCCACCTTCCACTATGGCTTTTCAACCCATTGTACAAGCAAGATACACTGCTTTAGTCCTTCCTCAAAACTTAGAAAATTTTCCTGATGGATATCTAAATAATTTACCAAGATTCAATGGTGAAACTAGTCCTTTAGCAGAAGATCATGTAGCAGCTTTCTCAAATTTTGCAAATAATATGAACATAGAACATGAAAATGTTTATATGAGATTATTTGTGCAATCCTTAGAAGGAAATGTTAGGATTTAGACAACTTAGAAATTACTCTATTAGAACATGAAATGAGCTCATAACTATATTTAAGAATCAATGGGGGATAAATAAGGATCCTATCTACTTTCTCACTGAATTTGAAGAATTGAAGAGAAACCCTGGTGAACCAGTCGCTGAATTTATCAAGAGATTTAGTAAACTCTATCATAAAATGCCTGTTGATTGTAAGCCACCAGTAATAGCTGCAAAAGTTAGATTTCCCAAAGCATTCGAAGATGACTTTGTAGTCATGCTAAGAGAAAGAGTATCTAATACATTAGAAGATATGTAGACAAATTCTATAGAGGTTGAAGCTAATAGGTCTACTTCTAGCAAACTTAAAGCTAAAGAAGAGAAAGAAGAAAGAAAATTAAAAGCTAGGATTGATGAATCATCTTCTTCCAAATCTAAACTTGAAGATTAGAAAATTGATGAAATCACATCTTTACTTAGAAACATTTCTAATAGGATTTCTAAAATTGAATCACAACCTAGAACTACTTAGCAAACTGCTGTTAGGCCTCAAGCTCAAACTCAATTTCGAAGAGCTCCTCAAATGCAGATCCTTCAGAGACCAGGTTCTGATCAAAATATCCAACCACCATTGTTGATTGATGATCAACAACCAATCCTTTAATTATTGAAGACATCAATAATATCGTTTCTTCAACAACACAAATGGAAATAGTATCTACATCCCCCTATCAATATTTTGAACAAGAGCAAGGAGATGCTCAACTTTCCAAATATCAAGCATTTTCTGAATTTTTGATTGTATAATTAAATAAGAGATATGATCTAAGACCTAGATTAGGTCCATGTAGACCTCCAAATTCTACAACTATAATTGAACCTGCAATAAAATCTATTCAGACACAAACTCTAACACCTCAAACTATAGAGTCATCTACTGAAACCTTTTCATATGATAAATTTTTTTTGACAAGTTTTAATATTGAGATAGAATTGGAAAGAGTCAAGACTCCTATCCCCTTAGCCAAACTTTCCAAAAACCCTGGTTATAAAAATCAAGTGTCTAAATGGATAAAATCCTCTAGTTTAGATGCTAAGGGAGATATTATTAGTTTACAAGATGAAAAACCCTCAGTAGTTTTTTGCCCTAGTTTTGATATGATTGACGAGATTATTCCACCCTTTTATGTAACTTTAAAGGTCCAAGATTTTCTCTTCTATTACTACATGTTGGACTCTGGAGCTTCTCATAACCTTATTCCAAAGGTAATTATGGAATAGATCCAGTTAGAAGTTACTCGTTCCTATCATGACCTCCACACCTTTGATTAAAAAAATGTACCATGCCTAGGACTGATCAAAGACCTAGTCGTGACCTTAGCCTAAATACTTGTTAAAAGTATAGTCTTAGACACAATTTTCACTGATATTCCTGCCAAGTTTGACATGCTTCTATCTAGATCATGCTGTGATAAACTTGGAGGATCACTTCAAATGGACATGTCTCTTGCTACTATTCTAGTCTATGGAGGTGAACATTTAAGGTTATAGTTTGACATGCTTCTATCTAGATCATGTTGTGATAAACTTGGAGGATCACTTCAAATGGACATGTCTCTTGCTACTATTCTAGTCTATGGAGGTGAACATTTAAGGTTATATAGGGAAGTTAGATTCCTCCATACCGTTTGCAGGTTTGATCAAGAAAAAAATCACCCCATCTATGCAGTAGATCAGGATTTTGGTTGCTTTCAGTTTTCATTGAAAAATTCATCAAACACTCAACTTGCCATCAAAAATACAGTTTCCAAACCTAAAATTGTAAAATTAGATATCTGGAAACTTTATTTCGGTGGCTCTTGCTCAAAGGAAGGAGCAGGAGCAGTTTTAATCTCAACAAATAAAGAAAATATTACTCAGTCATGTAAAATTGAATTTGAGGTCACCAATAATGTGGGTGAGTATGAGGCTTTTCTTCTTGGCCTTGAACTAGCTAAGAGTCTAAAGGTTCAAAACTTGAGTGTCTTTTCTGATTCTAAACTAATAGTCAAACAAGTTAGAAACCTGTGTCAAACAAAGCACCCATGACTTAGATCTTATAGAAATGAAGTTTTAGATACAATTGAAATTTTCTTTCAAGGATTTAACATAACTTCTATACCCAGGGATGAGAATATGCATGCTCATTCACTTACTGTTTCAACAAGTTCTTTCAAAATCCCTGAACCAGTACTGTTAGAATATCTAATTCAAGTGAAGTACATACCATCAATTCCTGATAACCTTAAACACTGGCAGATTTTTGAAGATGATGAGCAGTTAAAATATTTTCTTCAACTCATTGAAAAATATTTTTTTCAAGTCATTGAAAATATTTTCTTCAAGTCATTGATAAATTCTCAAGTATTCAAATTTCAAAAGACCAAAAATATGTCCAAGAATCAAATCAACAGAGCCCATAAACTTCATTTAGTCCTAAAATTCTTGATCATGATATCATTCAGTTATCTAATAATTTTATTCCCAAAGGATTAGTTCCATTGGAAAAACTATTTGATAATAATGATGTCTCCAAAAACCCCTTACCTAATTCAGCTGAAGAAGAAATTGAAGAGTGCAATATTAGGACTTTACATGAAGTTAGAAATGTTAAAATATCACTGTCTTTACCTTCAAATGTTAAAACTAAATACTTGAATCTTCTTAAAAATTACAAAGATGTTTTTGCTTTGCATTATAATGAGTTACAAAGTTATGGTTCATGGTTGATTGAGCACAAAATTGCTTTAAAACCAGAAGAAAAACCCTTCCAACAAAAATTAAGAAGAATCAATCCAATACTTCTTCCAACCTTTGAGAAAGAACTTAAAAGTTGCTTGATGCTCATGTCATAGTACCTATAAGGTATTCTGACTGGGTAGCTAACCTAATTCTTGTTAGGAAGAAAAATGGTGAAATTAGGTTATGTGTAGACTTCTCAAATCTGGACAAATCATCTTTAAAGGATAACTACCCATTGCCCAAAATGGATCATCTACTTTAGAAAGTTTCAGGTGAAAATATGATTTCTGCGCTAGATGGATTTTCTGGTTACGACCAGATTATGGTGAATCAAGCTGACCATGACAAAACTTCTTTTACTACTCCCTCTGGTACATTAATGTATGCCAGGATGCCATTTGGACTAAAAAACACTCGAGCCACTTTCTAGAGAGCCATGGATCTAGCATTTGTTGGTAAGACATCTGAATTCACTTTCATTTATCTAGATGATCTAATGAAAATCATTTAAAACACTTGAGCAAGGTTTTTGGCAAGTGCAAAAAATATGGCATATCCATAAATCCAAAGAATTATTTATTTGCTGTAAAGGAAGGGAAATTACTAGGGAATATTATCTCCAAGGAAGGAGTTGCCATTGATCCAAAGAGAGTTTCAGCTATTCAAACTTTGTCTTTTCCTAGAAACAAGAAGGAGATACAAACCTTCCTTGGAAAAATTAATTTTCTCATAAGGTTTATCCCTAATTATGCAGAGATAGTAAAATATATAATTGATATGTTAAAGAAGAACAATGAAGTGAAATGGATAGTTTCTGCCAGATATGATTTTGATCAGATCAAAAAGACTATATTTGAAACCCCTACATTAACCAATCCCGATTACTCTTCCCCTTTTAGAATATTTTATTTTGCATTAGAGACAACCTTAGAAGTTGTACTTTTATAGAAAAATATAAATGGTGATGACCAGCCCATAGCCTTCTTTAGTAAAGTCAGGAGGGATGCTGAGCTTAAATATGAGATTATTGAAAAGCAAGCTTATACTTTAATCTAAGCCCTCAAAACCTTTAGAACCTATGTTTTGATTCACACATTACAACCTATGTTTCTAATCATGCTGTCAAAAATGTTTTGACCCAACCTGACACTGATGGAAGAAGGGGGAGATGGATTGCCAAAATCTTTGAATTTGATCTTGAGATCAAGACCACAAAGCTAGTGAAAGGTCAAGGTTTGGCCAAATTGCTGGTTGAATCCAATTGAAAAATATTAGGAATAAATTTCATTTCTGAACTTTCATCTAAGAAGAATACACAAAAACCTTCTCAAATTGCAAAAGGGAAGAATCCACAAAAACCACGTTGTTCACATCAAACCATTCTCATTCATATAGATTAGAAATATCTACTCTCTGATTGGTATTCTGATATTGTGCAGTTTCTTAGAGATTTTCAATGTCCAGATTTAAACTTCAAACTTTATCTTTTGTTGCTTCAATTAACTAATTCTGTGCCATGCATAATTTTTTTCCCCTTAATTTGCGCTCCCTGCAGTGTTATCTTTTATAATCTACTACCCATTGCGCTCCCTGCAGTGTTATAACCTGCAGTGTTATCTTTTATAATCTAGTACCCACTGCACCATAATTCTCATGATGAAGATTATTATTAGTCATTGTGAATTCTCCAGGATGACAGATTTACAGAATCCAAATCCAGGTGGAGAAAATTGGAAGTGCCCATTTTCCGTGGTTGAGAGAAAGGAAGAGAATATATTAATATCTACAGTAGCACAGAGGCAGTGCTGTACAAGAATGTAAAGCAATAGAAATGTGGGTTATGGAATTGATTGAATTAATAAACAAACAAAAATTTAGGCGTACATATTCTTTTTTTGGATTTAAACCTGTAAACATGTGTCTTTAGCCCACTCGAATCCATTAGTTAGTTATTGATTAAGAGTTATTGTAATTATTAGTTAGTTATTGATTAAGAGTTATGAGAACTATTATGGGTTGAAAATGTAGAAAATCACTTTAACTAAAATGGCCCATAGTGATTCATATTTGACTACAGTTTTTAAATAAATAAATGAGTTAAAATGACCCATAGTGATTCATATTTGACTACATTTTTTAAATAAATAATTTTTCATTGCTATTATCTAGGTCTAGATTATTAACTTGATTATTAACTTTATTTTTTTAATTAATTTTGATTAAATTTAGAAGAAAGTTAACATACCATAATATCAATGTATTTATGTGTTTTCAATTATTTAATTTTAATTTTTTGTTTGAGATTTGGTCTTATTTATTATTTATTATAATAATATATGATCAAATTTAGTATATTTTTAGTAAAACAGAGAAGTTATATAAATTAAATCGCCAACTCTTATGAGCATCAATCTACAACAAACATTAAAACACTTATTTCATGATACATCTCATATTGCTAAAAATGATCTAAATTAGAATTTTATTTTAAATTTTTATTACTATTATTTATTAAAAAATTAATATGTAAATTAAACATACATGTATATATTTAAAAAAACATCTAACAAGATTCTAACCATGAAAGAGGATCCCTCTTTGCCACTTTAAAGTATGGTCTTACCATCTTCAAATGGAAATATGATCATGGCGAGGGAGGGTCTCGTTCCTGAAACCCTAGGCCCGAGGCCTAGGTAGAGCAGGCCTGCGCAGGCGACACGCAGGTACGGCGTAGGCAGCGCTGGCGACAGTACAGTACTCAGCGTGGTTGGAAGCCGATGACGACAGCTAGGAAGGAAAAACCCCTTTTCAGTCGGCGGTTTGTTGATTTTGTTTTACCTGGTCACGGGGGCGGTTTCAACATTTTTAACTTTCCAGTGATTTTCGTGGAAGTTTTCACTGTTCTGGCCAGCTGCTACCCTACGAGCACAAGCTGTAAGCGGTTTTCTCAGCGTCTGTCTCGGGCTGTGGTTGAAAGGCTATATTCCCGGTCTAAACCAAAACCATGGTAAACTCGAGTGAAGCTTTGGAGTTGGAACCCTCTCCGGAAGACCTGATAACAGTTTGGGGAAGGGAGTTCGCTGCACAGGCTCTGGGAGAGTCTTTTGGCAAGAAAAAAGAAGGGTCAGGAGCTGCTGCGGGCGTGGGGGATGCAACCAGAGCCACAAGCTATGTCAAAGTTCTGTCGGAAGCAAGTTGGGACCTGTCGGGGTTTCTGGGACCTCCTGGGAAAGAAACTGTAAAAGGCTCCACCTTTGATGCGACGCCATCCTGGGAAGACAAGGGTACAAATTCGCAGCCTGGTAAGTTTCTTTCTCCATCCAAAGTTTTCTCCCCATCTGGGGGTTTGGAAGATATTATAAATTCGGTTCAAAACGTTGGCGTCTGGAGGCCTGTTGGGGGGTTAAAATCCTCTGTGAATGATTCTGGGAAGAGACCACAGCAGGGTGCGGTCATCAGGGATCTGTTCCCTAAGGTTTCGGATCAGGGTTTCTCGGGGCCGAATGTAGGGGAAGCGGCCAGAGAAGTTAGGCATATTTTGGGTGAAAGTACCGGTTTATCTCATGACCTTGCCGGGGAAGGGAATGGTGGCAGTCCGACTGAAGGGTTTGTCGAGACCCAGACAAGTAAAAGGGTCGAGCATACAGAAGGAGCGGATAATGGAGACCGAAGGAGGAATGAAGAACAAACTCAGGAGCCTGGAGACAAGTTCGATGCATCTGATGTTAGAAGAATAGGGGGGAAACGAAAGAAGTCAAAACCTTTGAAGACAAGGGAGTTTGAAGAGGTGGTTCTGGGGATGGATATGCAGGTTGAGGATGTTTTAGATATGGATGGGGTCACGCTGGTGGGTAGAATTAGAGGACAGCCTGTTTCAGGCGTAGCCTTTAGGCGATGGGCGGAGAATCAGTGGGCGAGTTCTATGGCGGCCACTTTCAAATCAAATGCGCTTGTCAAGGGTTGGTTTATGGTCAAATTCGACTGTAAAGAGGCTATGGAGTGGGTCGAAGGACAGAACTGGGCATATGGGAATAGGCCGGTTTTTTTCAAGAGATGGACGCCTCTCTTTGATGCTGAAACAGAGAGGATGGACGAATTTCCGGTTTGGGTAAGAATACCAAATCTTCCCCCATACCTTTGGGCGGACTCGGTCTTCAGGTCGATAGGGAATGTGTTGGGGACTTATCTGGATGCAGATAGATCCTACCTGCAAACTTTGGAGAAAAGGGTGGCACGGATTCTGGTTAAACTCAATCCAAAGGAGGGCTTAGCAAAAACTATTCCTCTTCGCTATAAGGAGTACAGAATTGAGCAGAAACTTGATTACGAACATCTTCCGTTTCGCTGTCACTGTTGCCATGAATATGGTCATTTGGCGCGCGATTGCCCGCTGGGAAGACGAAGGAGGAGGATTCAAAAGGAGACAGAGGGTTGGGAAGAGCATATAAGGCAGGATGAGGCTCAGGTAGAGGAGCATGTGCGCGCGGGGACTCACGAGGAGGACCATTTTCATCAGACAGCGGCAGATTTTTCCAAGGAGGAAGGAGATCCGGTGGGTCTTGCAAACAGTCAGCCGATGGAGGACACTACAATGGAGCCGAATGTCGAAACCACCTGCAATCAATCGGGTATGCCGTCTACTGTTTTAAAGCATTCTTCTATTATAGATGATTCTTGTATTGGGGGGCTCTCTGTTTTAAACACCTGTAATGATGTGATGAAAAAAATTGATAACCTTTCAATTGAGTCAGTCTCCATAAACCTGGGTGGTGAGGATTTTCCCCCATTAAAATCCGGTGGCGATCATGTCTCAGTATCTCGGCCCTATAACCTGAGATCCTCTAGTAAGAAACCGATTATACCTAATGATGTTATGGAACCGGTAGGAGGGTTAGGGCTGGAGACCCCAAAATGTCACTCAAAGAAGAGCAGAGGCAGGAAATCGAGATTAACCATTACTCAGGAGAAAGCAATTTTTGATGTTGCTGATGGGAAACAGATGACAATCCCTGGGGCGCTTAGAGCAGCAAAACCCCCTGAGACGGTTATCAAATGATTTGCCTCTCTTGGAACTGTAGAGGTTTAGCTAGTAAGCCTAAAAAACTAGCTCTGAAAGACCTCATCTCTCGATGCAACCCTGATATTGTCTTTCTCCAGGAGACCTTAGGAAAGAGCTTGGATGTTGAAGCAGCTCTCTGCTCCTATCTCCCGGGATGGGAGTTCTTGGCTGCAGATGCCTCTGGGCACTCGGGAGGTATAGCTATGGGTTTTAAGAAAGGAAAGTTGAAAATGATATCCTCATGGGGATTCCAAAATGTCCTAGGAATGGAGGTTGTATCACAAGAGTTTGATTTCCCTTTGACAATTGTAAATGTCTATGGACCATGTCATGGAAGGGCAATGTTCTGGAATGAGTTTCTCTCTAAAAGTTTGGTCCAGGACAAGAATCTCATCATTGGAGGGGACCTAAACTTTTCTATGGGGACTTCGGAAGCTTGGGGACCGCTTGCAAGGGAGGATCCTTTGACGGATTTCTTTACAAATGCTCTGGTGTCTCATCAGCTGATTGATGTGAACATTATAAAAGCCAAACCTACTTGGAGAAACAGGAGGACTGGGGAGTATAGAATTGCAAAAAGGTTGGATAGGTTCCTCATCAGCGAGAGACTGGCAGCTTTGGTTCCATTATTCAGGCAGTGGGTCGGGGAAGGTGGGAATTCAGATCACTTCCCCATTCTCCTTGAGTTCTCAAAGCCTCCTCATAAGCCGGCCTCGCCTTTCAAATTCAATGCCCTCTGGCTCCAGGAGGAATCATACAAAAAGCTGTTCCATGAAACTTGGAGACACCCGAGGCCTGACCTTGAGGGAAGCAAAGCTGGGAGATTCATGGAAAATTTAAAAAGGCTGAAGAAAGCAACCATTGCTTGGGCATCTGAGAGAAGGAGGAAACAATCTGAGGACTTAGTAAGCATTGATGAAGCCTTGAGGGTTCTTGAAGAACCTGAGACTGATGCCTATGCAACTTTGGAATCAAAAGAGAAAATTTTGGAGTTGGAAAAGAAAAGGGCGAAGATATTACTGGATAAAGAAGAAGAGTGGAGGCTGAAAAGCAGAGCTATCTGGTTAAAAGCAGGGGATGAAAACACAAAATTCTTCCACAACTATGCAAAAGGGAGGAGGAATGCAAACACTATTTGGAAGCTGAGGGACTCGGAAGGTAGAGAGGCATCTTCTTTTGAAGATTTGTCTGCTATGGGGAAAGATCACTTTCAGTCCCTTTTTGCTGATCCGGGGGTTATTAATTTACCAGAAATCATCAGAACTGCTCAGGCCTTTCCTCGTTTTGTGGAGGAGGAGGAGGCAGAAGACCTTTTCAGGGAAGTGACAAAAGAGGAGGTTGAGAGTGTTATAAAGTCCATGGCAAAAGACAAAAGCCCTGGTCCTGATGGATGGACTATAGAACTTTTCACTCATTTCTTTGAATCCATTGGGGCAGAACTTTCTGAGGTGGTGGAGGAGTCCAGAATAAAAGGGGAAATTTATGGGCCTTTCAATGCAACTTTCATTGCCCTCATCCCGAAAAAAGAGGATCCTGGCTCTTTCGAAGATTTCAGGCCTATATCCCTATGCAACACCATTTACAAGATTATTGCAAAGATTATTGCGGTCAGATTGAAGCCTATCCTATCCTGCCATATTTCAAAGGAACAATTTGGTTTCCTGAATGGGAGGCAGATTCATGAGGCTATTGGGGTAGCACAAGAAACAATACATAGTCTCAGGCAGGCAAATAAAAAAGGAGCAGTGCTTAAAATTGATCTAGCAAAAGCTTATGACAGGGTCAATTGGACTTATCTCAAGTTGCTCTTGATGCACCTTGGTTTTCAAGCAGGTTTCATTAGATGGATCATGGGATGCATTACAAATGTAACTTTTGCTGTTCTGATAAATGGAGCTGCTTCCCGTTTCTTCAAAAGTCAAAGAGGACTTCGTCAAGGGTGTCCGCTTTCCCCTCTGCTCTTTCTTCTTGCGGCAGAAGGTCTTAGTAGACTTATCTCAAAGGCAAAAAGTTCAGGTTTGATCAAAGGTTTGGAGGTTGCTGTAAACCTTTTCATTACCCATTTGCTTTTCGTTGATGACATCTTGTTGTTTACAAATGGGAATATCCCTGAAATCTTAGAGCTAAAGTCTATTCTAGATCTGTTTCTAAAAGCAACAGGGCTCAAAGTAAATGATAGAAAGTCTCAGTTGATTTTTGAAGGCTTCAGTAGACAAGAGGAGATTGCAATTGAGACCCAGCTGCCCTTTGGCACCTGTAATATGGAGCAGCCCTTTAAATACCTTGGATTTTGGCTCAAGCCAACCTCCTACAGGAAGCAAGACTGGAATTGGTTAGTAGCGAAGATTGAACAAAAAATTGCTCACTGGAGCTTCAAGTGGCTGTCGAGGGCTGGAAGATTAACTTTGGTGAACTCAGTGTTGCAGGCTATACCAGTTTTCTGGGCAGCCTTGACATGGATACCCAAAGGAATACTCCACAAAATAAAACAACTCTGCAGCAGATTTCTTTGGTCTGGGTCCAAGGAGGAGACTGTCCTCCCATGGGTGGCATGGGACAAAATCGCAAGGCCAAAAGATTGGGGTGGATGGGGGCTTAAAAATCTTGTGGATTTTAGTCAGGCCTTAGCAGCTAAAGCAGGATGGCGAATCATTACTACGGAGAACCTTTGGACGAAGGTGGTAACAAGGAAATACATTGACCCCACTCCGATTGAAGATTGGATAAGAAAGCCTAATAAGAAAGGGAGGAATTGCTCAGTCATTTGGAAAGCCACCACGGAGGCTTTTAAGATAATTGAACAAGGGCTGGCATGGAGAGTTGGGAATGGAGAAAGCTTGAGGATTGGCAGAGACCCATGGGTAGGTTGCAGTGAAGATTTTGCCCTCCCCCCGGATCTGATTACTCATCTGGAGGGCATAGGCATAAAAAGTTTAAACCAGATAGCTAACTTGGAGCAGACCTCTATTTGGGGCCAGGCCTGGAAGACTGGAGAGGATATTGGCCTAAATGTCATTTGGGGAAACGATTGGCAGCGTTATATTCAGGAGTTGAGAAGATCAAATGTCAGAATAAAGGATAGGCCAGATTCTCTGGTCTGGGCACATGCTGAAACAGGATACTACTCCCCAAAGGCTGGCTATACCTTCTTGGTGAAGAATAAAGGATGGACTCCTCCTGTTTGGTGGTCAAAACCTTTGTTTAAGTTAAAGTGCCCAAAAAAATCTAGAATTTTTTTCTGGTGTGCCTTAAACCATAAAATTCCTTCCTGGGATGTTCTTCAAGCTCGTTTTAAACAGGGACCAGGCAGATGCCCTTTGTGCTTCGCGGATGAAGAAACCATTGATCATCTTTTCTTGCTATGCCCGTTCACAAAACAGATTTGGCTAGAGGCAGAAAGGCTCCTGAATGTAAAACTAAGATGGGAAGGGGTCGATCTAAATGCATGTTGGGAATACTGGTGGAACCATTTTCAGGGGAGGAACTTGAGGAATCTGCCCCCCATCATCTGCTGGGGTGTTTGGCTTGCAAGAAATCGCAGCATTTTTAGAGAAAAGTTAACTCCCGTGGCTGCAGTGGCCATTCAAAGCATTGCCATTTTTGACAGCATTCCTTTGGATGAGGAGCATAATAATCAAAATCAGAGATCAGCACCATGTATCCGGGAAGGGGTTCCGTGGGCATTTTTCGACGGGGCTGCTCAAAATAATACCACGGGTGCCGGGATTTGCATTCACCTCAATAACTCTCACTCTCTTAAGGCTTCGGTTGGAATTGGAACGGGTTCAAATAATTTTGCCGAGCTCTCGGCTTTAAAACTTCTGCTGTGTTGGCTTATTCAAAAGAACATCCTCACCATTCAGATTTATGGAGACTCCTTGAATGTTATAAACTGGGTTATTGGGAAGTTCAGATGTCAGAATTATATGCTGCTGCCTCTTTTAGAAGAAATCCAAATTTTAAAACAGAAGTTTAATGTCTTTTTCATTGAACACATATACAGGGAATTCAATGAAGTCGCAGATGGGCTTTCTAAGGCAGGTCTACAACAAGATATGGGCTCGTGGAGAATAGCTGAACAGATCCAGGAACAGATCCGGGTGTCGGATCTCCCTCCATATGCATAGTTTTCTCTTTTTGCTAGATGCTCTAGATGTTTTCTGTCGTTTCATGAAAATCTGGTAGCACTAGTAAAAAAAAAAAAAAAAAATTTCTGTTTACTTTACAACTTTCAGATACATTGATGCTCCGTTTTTGTTGAGCTGATTGGTGTATGATACTTGGGTATGGATCAGTTGGGTCGTTTTCCTCTTGAAAGGAGGCCCAGCTGGATCTCGGTCATCTGGACTATGTTTTACTCTTTCTGGTTTCGGCTGTCTAGGACGAGTGCTTTATGGTATTTTTTGAGCTGCACGATGTAGGTGCGCTGTTGATCCTCACTAGAGGGGCTGGCCTATTTATTAGGCAGACATTACAGAATGTTAACTCATCTGCATGTAACTTTTTTACTCCTTATAAAAAAGTTCGTTTTTTTCTTTGGAAAAAAAAAAGATTCTAACCATGAAGATTCACCCCACTTTATAATATGTAAATATGTTTTGTTACAATACCATGGCTTATCAATACCAAATGCCCAAAAAACTAAGGTTTATTTCATATGACAATTGTTCAATTACCATGGAAATTCTTAATTTGTAAATAGACTTTGTTACAATACCATAGTGCAATATTAGGGCTTATCAATAACACATCCAAAAAAAATCATAACTCATTTCCTATAGCACTTGTTTATAAAGTTAAATCCTTACCATCTACTTAATAATTAAATGACCTCCACCACGGAGCCTAACTCCATAAATATTGAACCCATGACCTCTTATAACAAAAATGCGGAAATCAAACAATTGAACCAACCGTCAAAATTTATATGCTTATTAACATAATTAAATATATTATTAAATTAAAAAAGAAGTATGATTTAAGAAGAGAATGGAGTATCAAAGATGTGGAAACTATGATTTAAGAAGAGAATGGAGTATCTAAGATATGAATTTTAATGTTGTAGAGGTAAGAGGTCTAGGCTGATCCCATGAAGAAGTTTGGGTTACACCAAAATCTACAAGTATTTGTAAACTTTGTCAAAGATCCCCTTGGTGAAAATTACTGATTCCATAAACCTCCCATGATTCCTCGCATAGAAATAACCAAAAACCTCCCATGATTCTTCCCATAGAAATTAATCTAAAAATTATGGATAACCAAAGCAGTTTTACTTTGCAGACCAGGGTGTGGATGACCATGAAATTCTTTTTCCCAACGATAAGGATTTGAAATGGACACGGCGTGGCGTTCATGCGCTCGATTGCTATTTAAACTGTAACCGCCTCAAGCTTTATCTTTTGCTGCTTCAATTAACTAATTCTGTGGCATGCGTAATGCTTTTCCCCTCATTTTGCGCTCCCTGCAGCACCATATTTTGTACTCTAGTACTCCCTGCATCATATTTCTCATGATGATGATTATTAATAGTCATTGTAAAAACTACAGAATTCCAATCCCAATCCAAGTGAAGGAAATTGGAAATGGGCATTTTCTGTTGTTGAGAGAAAGGCAGAGAAGATATCAATATCTGTAAGTAAAACAGAGAGGTTGACAGTGGCGTAGAGGAATGCAACGGAACGAAGACGTGGCTTATGGAACTGATTGAATTAATAAACTAAAAACGCTCACACACGCCTGTGCTGTTCAAACCTGCGCCTAAACTTAGCTTGCTTAACTGCTTTGCGAGAATTTTGCATTAAAACAATGCTTCCCAACTCTTCTGACACGAGGTTTCCGTGGTCTCCTTTTCGTCCATGGAAAAAGCAAAGTGCTCATCCTGCTCTGTCCTAATTTCCCAACCACACGACATAACGTCCGCCAAGCAATACACACTTTGTAACTCCACTGTCCTTTGCTTCCAATCATTGATTGAATCATCAAAGTGGTTATGGGTGGCCTTATATGTATGCAAAACACCAATAGGAATAGTAGGGTTATAGAGCCATAGAGTTCAGAGAAGCATTATTAGGCCTTCTCTGATCAATTTCATAACTTGGCAATCATTTAGAGCAGGCCTTCCTGATGCAAAAAATGAGCATGGCCAAGAAGTTGTTCAAGAACAATATGGTTCATCTAAGCAGAGCCTGCAAATCCCTTAACGATGCTTGGCCAATTTCAATTTTCAAAGCTCGAACAAATAGAGAGCCTCCATCTCCATCTGCTATTAAAGTTTCCGATCATATTGATAATCATCAGTTTGTTTTGTCTGCAAAACGTGGATCAGAAGAAGTATTCGATAATCACATTTCAATCCAAATAAGATTGGCCGATGATTCCAAGGATCTGCAGAAACCAGTGGGCACCAGCTCCTTCCTCCATACAACCATCAACTTACTCGGTATCATGCTAGGTATTGCTGGCTTCTTTTATATTTATTCAATTTAAGCTTAGGGTTTTGTATAACCCATTGTAGTTGTAGGATGTTAAACCATCAACTTACTCGGTATCATGCTAGGTATTGCTGGTTTCTTTTCTATTTATTCAATTTAAGCTTAGGGTTTTGTATAACCCGTTGTAGTTGTAGGATGTTAAACTTATGTCCATTGCAGATTCAGGAAATATCCTGGAATCTGAATCTGCAATTGACATCAGGATAACCATCCTTAGAAGGCCTAGCTGTAGAGTCAATCATTTTGACATTGCTGTTGAGCTTTCTTATGATTTGAATATCAAATGATGGCAATCTACGATGAATGGAAATGAATTTTTATTTTTATTTTTATTTTTATGGATTTTGAGAATATTTTAAAATTTGATTGAACTTCATTTTATTATAGATTTTGAAAATATTCTAGAATGTGATAAATAAAAAATTGTTTGCATAAACTAGTTTTGAAATTTGCATTCTATAATAATTATATATATGAAAATTTAAGTTAACCTATCATGTTGGTTTGATGATCAGGGCTTGGACTGCTCTCAACACCATATGCTTTAGAAGAAGGGGGATGGATGAGCCTTGGGGTATTGTTAACACTATCACTAATATGCTGCTACACTGCATTTGCTCTAGCTCGGTGCCTGGATTGCGATCCCAAGGTGTTAAATTATCAAGACATTGGGAACCAGGCTTTTGGAGTGAAGGGACGAATTATTGTTTCCACATTCCTATACGTTGAGATCATATTCATAGCAATTGGGTACACCATATCTCTGGGGGACAATATTGCTGCAATCTTCGTTGACACACAGCTGAATTTATCAACATGGTTACACCTTACAACGCCTCGGTTGCTTACCATAATAGCGGTTATCATCGTTCTACCGACCCTATGGGTTCGAGACTTGAGCTCCATTTCCTTCCTGTCGTGGGGTGGAGTTACCACTTCTCTTCTGCTGATGTTCACACTTACTTGGGCCGGTCTTTTTGGTGGAGTGGGATTCTCCAGGAATATCCCTCTGATCAACACGCATAGAATACCAGTTTCCACTGGCCTTTATGCCTTCTGTTATGCTGGCCACGTTGTCTTTCCAACAATATACAGATCAATGAAGGAACCATCTCAGTTCGGCAGGGTGAGTCCTAACTGAGTCTTTATTTCATCCCCAGTAAATTAATTTAAAGATTAATTTTGGATTGTGTCCCGATTATTTTAACAAAATTACAGATTTTTTTATGGTTCATTTTAGGCATTCTTGTGTTTATTGGAGAATGTTCAGACATCCCACCTGAAGATCAAATTTTAAAATATTCCTAAAATAAATTCAGCTTCTTCAACCTACATTCATTAAGATATAACCATACTTGGTATTTATATTTATATTGATGTTGTGGTTCTGGATTTCAGGTAATTATTCTGAGCTTTGTAATCGTCACAGCGATATACAGTGGGTTTGCTTGCCTGGGTGGGACAATGTTTGGAAGCTCAGTCAGTGCTCAGATAACTCTGAACATGCCCAGACATTTGTTGGTAACAAAGTTTGCTCTGTGGGCAACTGTAATCACTCCAATGAGCAAATATGCTCTGCAGCTTTCACCTGTGGCAAGAGAGCTGGAGAACTTGGTGGCCTCTGCATGGAAACCCAAGCCCAGAGGGAGAATGGTCACAAGGATATTCATAGTATCCTTCCTCTTATTCAGCATTCTGGCAATGGCCCTTGCTTTGCCTTATTTTGGCTACGTGTTGGCTCTCACAGGATCATTTCTGAGTATCACCATGTCCATCATTCTTCCCTGCATCTTCTACATCAAAATCACTCGCAAAACTATGACTTTACCAATGATGTTGATGAACATTGCCTTCATATTCGTCGGACTTGTTTTGAGTATATGTGGAACCATAGCCTCTGCTAAAAATCTCATCGATAGCATTCACAGCCATGCAAGGACTTGATCAATAACAGAGCCCTAATAGCTCTGAAATTATACTTCTTTTCCACGACACAACCACCCAACCGCTGCTGCAATTGCGTTCATCAGTCCTCCTCACATATATATCGAGTCCAACCATATATATATTTATCATATTCTTCCATCCCTTCGCTTCAGAAAATATGGCAACTTGTCATACTAAGAGCTTTCTGGTCTGCAATGGCGAAAAATTATGATCTATGTTTGAATAAGAATTAAAGAGAGAAAGATGTGAATGGCAATTTTCTTATAGATATTGTCCAGTGCACCAGAAATCGGTGTAGAACAGGACATAGAAATTCCGTGGTGAATGCTGCCTGGCCATTACTTGTAACAGAAAGCATGTAATGGAAATAGTAACCTGCAAGAAAATAGGTCACCTCTCGTGCATTTCCTTGAATACGGGCTTGATTCTTGTGAAAATAACGCTACTTTAAAGAATAATTTAAACAAAAACTATATAATAATAATACAGGTAACCAAATATTTCATGTGTACATTAAATAACAGCAGTTCTAACATAACGAGGAAGCCTGTCCGTGGGTAAACCTGGATCGCTGGATGTTTGACTGTTCTATTTCTGCAATGATCTGACTTCTAAGTTATTTTCATTTCATATGCAACTATCAGGGAGGGGAAAGGATGAGTTATGATTGGCAAGGCAAGTATGTTTTGTCAGGTTTCATGGGTGTTGTTTAGTTATAAACTTATTAAGTATGATTACAAGAGGGAATTATAAGGAATATTATATTTATTATGGGTTTAACATGTTATGTGTAATAATTATTAAATTTAGGGAGTAAATATAATCACTTAAAGTATTTTATTAAAAAATATATTATATATAGAGTAATAAAGTGTATTTATAAATAAAGTAATGAAGTGTTTCTAGATAATGTGAGGAGATGGGTTAATTAAAAATTTAATAATTATAAAAAGTTATAATATATTAAATAAGTATAATATATTAATTTTTTATTATATTATTTTATATAGATAATTGGATTGTTAAAGGTTTTGTATGTGTGAGGAGATGAGTTATTTAAAAAATTAATAATTATAAAAAGTTAGAATATATTAAATAAGTATAATATATTAATTTTTTATTATATTATTTTATATAGATAATTGGATTGTTAAAGGTTTTGGATGTTTAAATAAAATAGCAAAGAGAATTTTAGTGATTAGTTTATTTAGAATAATATTTTTGTTAAGGTTTTGTAAATGGAGTAGTAATTTAAGTTGATTTGATTATATGGAAGGATAATTAAATACTAAGATTTAGAGGAGTCTTGGGATGGCTGAGTTTTTCGGAAGCCTTGGTTACTCCATGCAAGTCTTAATGTTGAATATTGATGCTAGGTGATTTATTTAGCTAGTTTCAATCTAGTGCTACAACTAGTGCCAAATAGTTTATTCAAAATCATAAAAAAATGAGTAAATTGTGACTAATACTTATGGAGATGGATCATAGATTAATGATGGACTTATATATATTCATGAAAATTATATCTCCTCAATATAAATATGATGAATTAATTTAAAAATAATAATAGAAAAGAATATTTTACTAAAAGTGGACTACAACTACATGAACAACATAGTAATACAAAAAAATGTTATCTCTTAACACACTACTAGCATAACTATCAATTAAAATGTGTTGATAAATACAACAAAAAATTGTCAATTTGATTTTGCCTTTGATTAAATTGAGAAAATTAGAATTTCCACATCAACATAAATCTTGGAGGTAGTTAAATCGAGTGACATGGCTCTTGTCACTATTAACTCAGTTAATTCGAGTTAGAGGGCTTGAGTTCACTTAAGCGTGAGCGATTACTAATTTGACGTAATCTAATTCAGTTATATTAAGTTGTTTAGAGGATTTTTTTTTTCGGATTGATCACAAAGGATTTTTGGGGCCAATGTTTCGAACCCTCCACTGTGGTTCATCATTAGGACATACGTGGAGGACCTAATCTAACAAGAAAAATATATAGCGTGGAGATGTTTCAGAAAATTCATAGGAAACCAAAATGATACGTTATAGGACATACATGGAAGGACATATGTGGAGGACCTAATCTAACAAGAAAAATATATAGAGTGGAGATGTTTCAGAAAATTCATAGGAAACCAAAATGATACGTTAGGAAGTCAAATTAAACAAAAAATAAAAAATAACTAATTAATTAACCACTTAATCATTTAAATGTTAAATAATATAAACAATAAACTAAAAATATAATTAGAAAGGTGTAACAACTTCAGGTTAAAAATCCATGTAATAAAGTTAATAAAGGAAAAATAAGACCAAGGTCATGGGATACTTATTCCAAGCTGAATGTTGGGCAAAACGTCCTAATGTGGGTGTTCATTTGGTTTAATATGACTATGGGGAAATTGAAAAAGGCAATGGAAAAGACTTTGGAAAGGCAAGAGGCATTAATTGGCATTTTATTTATGAAAATAATGGAAAATAAGAGAAAAGGAAGGTGAAAGGTCATAGGTTGCACGTGAGAAGAAAAATGAAGGAAAATAAAGGAAAATGAAGAAAATAGAGACCTCAATGATAAAAAGGCTTCTGAGGATCAATTCACAACATTTTTTTAGTTCATTTTTGGAGCTTTCTCTCTATTTTATCTCTCTCATACTCTTGGAAAGTTAGATTATTCTTGGAGCACTCTAACATTGGAGGAAGGAAAGCTAAGGAGGAACAAAGAAGGCAAAGGGAAACAAAGATCAAGAAATGAAGAGTGAGATCAAGCGGTTATAATGAGATTACTTGCAAGTATCAAGTTGCATGTATGATTTCCCTTCTAGTTTTTGCATGCATGGTACATGCCTGTGTGTTTTTGGTTCTCTTGTTGTCATTGGCATGGGTTTTCCAAGTGTGACAATGGCTTTCAGCCTTACCTTTCCATTTCCGGATAGCCATGGTGTGATGGGGTTTCTCATACTTGGTTGAGTTGGATTCACCAATGGTTTCGAAACTGAGTGGGGTGGTCTAGGGTAGAAACACAAGGACTAGGAATCCCTCGACTTGTGAAGGTGAGATTGCAGTAAATACTAATTGTGTATGCTCTCATTGGGCCTAGGAATCCTCGACTGATGAATGACGGGATATACACTAAAGCCTAGAGGGTATCCTCGTTATCCACTATAATTTCCTCTTCGCTCTCACAGAGTCTCCTCTTTGTTTTTCACTCAGAATAATAATACACAACCACAACACAACTCCCTCATAAAACCAAGGGTTTCCTTATAGGGTAAAAAAACCTAAATTAACATAACTTCTACCGACATATCATCTACTGACTAAATGACCCATATTGATTATGAAATTACAATATTTTACAAGGATTTTTTTCATCTATTTTTAGCTTCGGGGGCACTGCCTTCAACCACATCACTAGGAAGGGGATCATAAAATTGACATCGCCTACCCATGAACCCCCCTGACAGTGATCATATGGGCGATGCTGCCACCCTATTAGGAACAGCGATCCAATGTGATTGAAACAAAAAACCTTTGAAAAATCATAAGGATATTTAGGCTCCACACCCAACAATATCCCACTTGGAGACTAATTATATAAACTCCACCATTGCTTCACTTATTTGACAATGACTCCACTTCAACCTGGTTGTTTCTCATCTTCACCATCATACTTTAATACCAATTAAAACTGGGCAGAATCTCATTTTTTCACTGGTTACAACTTTTGTTAACATATCTGCATGATTTTGGTGAGTATGTATCTTTTCTAGCTTCAACTGTCCACCTTCCAACACTCACAGTATGAAATGGTACTTGATATGTATATGTTTAGTCTTGGAATGAAATGTTGAGTTCTTTGCTAGATGAATGGAACTCTCGATATCACTGTATAACCTACCCATCTCATGTTTCTTGCCTAATTCATGCATAAAACTTTTTAACCAAATCATTTCTTTACTAGCCTCTATAGCAGCAACATACTCTACTTCTGTTTTTGAAAGTGTAACAATGTTTTGCAATTTTGAAACTCAACTGACAGTTGTTCTACCTACAGTAAACACATACCCTGTGGTGCTCCACATGCTATATCTATCACTTGTCATATTTGCATCAACATATCACAATAGAAAAATGTTTGAACCTCCAAAACATAATGCTTGATTTGTGGTACCTCTCAAATACTTGAGAATCCATTTCATTGCACCCAATTCTCTTTTCCTATATTGTTCATATACTTGCTCACAACTCCCACTGCATGTGCAATATCAGGCCTTGTGCAGACCGTTGCATACATTAAGCTTCCAACAACTGATGCGTATGGAACTTTACACATATAATCCATCTCTTCTTGGGTCTTGAGATACATCTCCTTAGTTTGAAATGGCTAGCCAAATATGTACTAACTGGTTTTTCATTTTGCATATTAAATTTTTCTACCACGTTTTCTGCGTACCCACTCTGAGTCAATATTGATTTGTGATTTTTCCTATCTCTAGTTATTCTCATACTAAGGATTTGTTTTGCAGCACCCAACTCCTTTAAAATGACTTCTGATTGAAGTCATTTTAACAACAAAAGACAAAATTCCATCAAAGCCTATACATTTCTTTTATGCAAACCCCTTCACCACAAGTCTAGCATTATACCCTTGTTTACCTCCATCTTCTTCCTTCAACCTATAAACTAATTTATTCTACAATGTTGTTTTACCTATAGGAAACTTGACTAAGTCCCAAGTCTAGTTATGTATCAAGGAGTCCATCTCTTCTTCCATGGATTGCCCCCACTTCTTCCTCATTTCTACCTGCATTGATTCTTCATATCTTTCTAGTTCACGAGAATCAGTAAACAATACATAATATAATGAAGGAGAGTATCATTCAGGGGGTCTACTTATCCTGGTAGATCTTCTAACACTATTTTTTGGAAACTAGATCATTACTAGGGGGGGGCGTGAATCAATAGTGATGGCATGTTGGGTCCCTATAATACTAGTGATTACCCCATTACTATTGTAGTTATACCCCTTATTAATATTGTTGTGCCCCTATTGCCCCCATATTGTTATTACTGTGCCCCATAGAATCCCTCTATTGTTATTGTTGTGGCTTTATATTATTATTGTTAGGTCGGCGGGATTATATTGTGACTCCTTAGACTCCTATATATAGAAAGGAGGTTTTGTCATTTGAATCATCCAAGAATTGTTCATTTATGTAATGTAAAGGAGGTTGCCCCCTCGAAGAGGCTGAATTGTAAGGCGTTGATCTATATTTTTTATCTTTTCTTGAGGTGGTTTCATAACATTTGGTATCAGAGCTTTGGATTCTAGGGTTTTGCTGCTCCAAACAGGTCATCGTGGCATTTTCGCTATAACTTTTTTCTACGACGTTTCAGAAGTTTCAAAAAAACCCCATTTGAGAAGAAATCGTGCTGAACCTCGAGTCTGAATTTCAGAGCTTTTCACGCTATATTTGCGGAGATATGATTTGAGGAAGTTGGTCTTTTTGCAGACTCCGGAATTACATTCCAAATAGGTGACCTGGGGAAAATCGTCATAACTTTCTCTCTGGGGATCGGATTGAAATTTCATAAGAAGGTACAAAAAGAGAACGGACTCTAGTTTCTTTTATGCATTTTTCAGATCCAAAGGTCGAAATAGTGACTCGTGCCACGTCGTACAAGTTCGCTCTATTGAACTAGTCTATAATCAAGTCACTGTGGGAGATTTCGCATAACTCTTCCGTGGAGAATCCAATTTGGGTCAGACTTGTGGCATTGGAAAGAGGACACAGAGGGCTACTGAAGGTCACAAATTCAGAACTAGATGATCGAAAAGTACAGAGATACATCAGAGACAATATCGAGCTCCTACAAAGTGAAAAAAGGTGTGTATATTTTCTTAAATTTTTGCTTAAGATTGGTTTGAAAATTATTTTGAAGGAATTATTATCGGTAACTGATGCCCAGAGGAAAGAAAATGCAAACACCTAGTAAGGAACCTGAAAGCTCTAGCATGACTCATGAAGAAGAGGAAGAAATGCTACATGATATATCAAAATTAAAAGAACACGTGCAACAAATGTCACGCACACAAAAGCTAACAGAAGCTAAGATAAATGGCATGGAATCTAAGATAAAGGGCGTGGAAGCTAATATGGATGATTGGAAGACAAAATTGAAGATAGACATGGAAGAATTGAAGATAGATTTAAACACAAACTTGAAGACAGGCATGATAGATATGAAGACAGATTTGACAAATGTTCTACAAGAAATACTTACTAATGGTGAAAAGGTAGTAAAGGAAACTCATGATGTGAACAAAAGAAATGTTAATCATGATATCATAGACTCTAATGTTGGATTGAAGACTCACCATATTCCAAAAATCGATATGAGGAAGTTTGATGGCAAGGATCCTGCCACATGGATATTACAGATGGAGCAGTTCTTCGATCTCAATAATGTGCAAAACACACAAAAGGTACGTATGGAAACTCTATATTTGGAACCAAATCAGTTTGTATGGTATCAATGGCTTTGCTCTCGTAAATTATTTATCACTTGGGAAATTTTTACGGAAGAATTGATAACACATTATGAGGATACAAAAAGCAACACTTTTTTTAGCCAATTGATAAGTCTCAAACAAAAGGGTTCAATAATGGAGCACATTGAGGAGTTCCAAAAATTGAACATAAGGGTAAAAGATGTTCCGGAGGAGCATAGGATTGATGTGTTCATAGGGTCTTTAAAGGATAATATCCAACATGATGTTCGCCTTTGGGAACCTGATTCATTAGAAAAGGCATTCAGGTTAGCAAGAAAAATGGAAAGCAAAATTATGGCAACCAGGAAGCATACCACTCACAACTATAAAGACGGAAGCGTTGTTGCCCCTAGTCTTCCACAACCTATATGGTTGACACCACAACAATTGGAAGAAAAAAGAGCAAAAGGGATTTGTTACAGTTGTGATAGCAAATACACTAAAAGTCATAAGTGTGCTGAGAAGAAATTATTCTACATAGATTGTGAAGAGGAAGAAGAAAAGGAGCGAGAAAGGTCAAAAGAAGAGGATATACTCCAGGAACAAAGCCTAGATTAAGAACAAGTAAATCCGACCATATCTTGTAATGCATTGGCAGGAATTACCACTCCTCAAACCATCAAGATAGAAGGACAAATCAAGAAGAAAAAGGTAATAGTGTTGATTGATTCAGGAAGCACCCACAATTTTATTCATTGTAGGGTAGCAAAAGAATTGAATTGCTTCCTATATCCAGCACCAGAGTGTCAAGTGATGATTGCAAATGGAGGAACAATAAATTGCTCTGGAAAGTGCCATAATATCAAGCTATCCATGGGAGAATATGTATTGACTAGCCCAATGCTTTCCATTCCAATGGGAGGTGTTGATGTTGTACTAGGAGTCCAATGGCTACAATCCTTGGGTACAATAGCTTTTTAATTTTCAAGAACTTTTCATCAAATTTTATATGGAAGGAAAGGAAGTTGAATTAAGGGGTATTGCAGGGAAACCAGGAAAGATAATCAACTCTAATGGTATGACAAAGCTTCTAAAAAAGGAGCAAAGAGGTGTAATTGCACAATTATGTTCACTAGATGTTTCCACATCGGAATCATCTATTTCTCCAGATCTCCAAAAAGTCCTGAACAATCATTCCAAGGTATTTGAGACTCCCAAAGGTCTCACACCTATGCGTGATCATGATCACGCTATTCATCTGATTCCAGGAAGTGTTCCTCCAAACATCAGGCCGTACAGATATCCCTATGTCCAAAAGAGTGAAATTGAACGTATGGTTGCAGAAATGCTAGAGGCTGGTATAATTCAACCGAGTCAAAGTTCTTTCTCTGCTCCAGTAGTATTGGTGCACAAGAAGGATGGATCATGGCACATGTGTCCGGATTATAGGGAGCTCAACAAGCTCACTATTAAAGATAAGTTCCCCATTCCTGTCATTGATGAATTACTGGATGAATTGCATGGATCAATTTACTTCACCAAGTTGGATCTTCGTTCAGGATATCATCAAATCAAAATGAAGATTGAAGACATTCCGAAAACAACATTTAGAACTCATGAGGGTCATTATGAATTTTTGGTCATGCCTTTTGGCCTTACCAATGCACCTTCAACATTTCAAGGTTTGATGAATTCAATTTTCAAACCATTCCTTAGAAAATTTGTGTTAGTATTTTTTGATGATATACTAATCTAAAACAAGTCTTGGAAGGATCATGTTGAACATGTTGACAGGGTGCTACAACTATTGGAGGAGAAACAATTATATGCAAAAAGATCCAAATGTTTCTTTGGAGTCCAGGAGGTGGAATATTTGGGTCATATTGTATCTCATGAAGGAGTTAAGGTAGACCCTAGCAAAATTAAAGCCATTAAGGAATGGAAAATCCCCATATCCATAAAGCATCTGCGAGGATTTCTTGGGTTGACAGGGTATTATCATAAGTTTGTTAAGAATTATGGGAGAATAGCAGCACCTCTAACAACATTATTGAAGAAAGATGCATTTTCATGGACTCCGGAAGCAACAAAGGCCTTTGAACATCTTAAAGAGGCAATGTGCCAAGCACCGGTCTTAGCTACACCAGACTTCACAAAAACCTTTATTGTGGAATATGATGCTTCAGGAAATGGAATTGGTGTTGTTCTAATGCAAGATGAAAGACCCACTTCTTTTGAAATTCATCCAATCAAGGGAAAGTTTTTAAGAAAAGCTATTTATGAGAAGGAAATGTTGGCAATACTCCATGCACTTAAGAAATGGCGATCCTACCTAATGGGAAGACACTTCAAGGTAAAAACGGATCATGATAGCCTTAAATACTTTTTAGAACAAAGATTATCCTCTGAAGAGCAACAAAAGTGGGTCACAAAGATGTTGGGTTATGACTTTGATATCATCTAAAAAAAACGGAAGCAAAATGTGGTGGCAGATGCACTCTCAAGAAAGGATGAGGATGTGGAAGCATTGTTGTGTGCCATTTCTATTATCCAACCAGATTGGATAAATGAAGCAAGGGAGGAATGGAAGAATGATGAAGAAGTGTGGGCACTTATTCGAAAGCTACAACAAGATTCTAGTACGTCTGATACATTTAGCTGGCAAAATGATTCGTTATGGTACAAAGATCGCTTATACCTCTGTAAGAATTCCCAGCTAAAACAAAAGATTCTTATGGAATTTCACACTTCTCCCTTAGGAGGGCACTCAGGATTTCTAAAAACTTACCACAGGGTTAAGAAGGAATTTTTTTGGGATGGCCTTAAATCAAATATTCAAAAATTTGTGGCGGAATGTTTGGTTTGCCAACAAAATAAAGTTGAAACAATTAAGACACCGGGTCTATTACAACCTCTATCCATTCCAAGCCAACGTTGGGAAGAGGTTTCAATGGATTTTATCACAGGTTTACCCAATTCTGAGGGAAAGAGTGTCATCATGGTGGTAGTTGACAGACTTACCAAGTATGCACACTTTTGTGCATTATCACATCCATTTAAATCCAGTACAGTTTCTACTGCATTTATGGAAACAATTCAAAAGCTACATGGAAACCCAAAGATTATTGTAAGTGACAGAGATCCCATTTTCACTGGAACTTTTTGGACATAATTATTTTCTTGTCTTGGTACTCAGTTAGCTCATAGCTCATCTTATCATCCTCAATATGATGGGCAAACTGAGATAGTAAACAAATGTTTGGAAGGATATCTTCGTTGCTTTGTATCTGATAAACAAACACAATGGGTCAAATGGTTTCCCCTGGCTGAATGGTGGTATAACACTTCCATACAGCAACAAAAATGACCCCATTTATGGCACTTTATGGGTATCAACCACCATTCATCACATCATATTTAAGAGAAAATTCTAAGGTTTAGGTAGTGGAACATCACATCAAACATCAACAACAAGTCCTCCAACTCTTAAAGGATAACCTCGTGTTGGCACAAAATAGAATGAAACAACAGGCAGATCAACATCGTAGTGAAAGAAGTTTTGATGTAGGTGATTGGGTATTCCTACGGATACAACCATATAAGAAAATGTCCCTAAAGCAAGCTAAGAAGGATAATAAATTCTCACCAAAGTATTATGGCCTATACAAGGTGTTGCAAAAGATTGGTACTATGGCATACAAATTGGAGCTTCCTGCATCTTCTCGATTGCACCCAGTTTTCCATGTTTCATGTTTAAAGAAGGTTATAGGCGACAAGCTCCCAGTTCAAACAATATTGCCAGAACTTGACGAGGAAGGAAAAATTATATTGGAACCAGAAGCAGTCATAGAAACAAGAATTCGACAGCTACGAAATCTATTAATTTCAGAGTATCTTATCAAGTGGAAGAACTTATCCGTTGAAGATTTCACATGCGAGGATGAGAATTTTATGTAGAATTATTCAGAACTACTCAAGCGTTGAGGACAACACTTTTTTGAAGGTGAGGGGCATGTTGGGTCCCTATAATACAAGTGATTACCCCATTACTATTGTAGTTATACCCCTTATTAATATTGTTGTGCCCCTATTGCCCCCATATTGTTATTACTGTGCCCCATAGAATCCCTCTATTGTTATTTTTGTGGCTTTATATTATTATTGTTAGGTTGGCTGGATTATATTGTGACTCCTTAGAATCTTATATATAGAAAGGAGGTTTTGTCATTTGAATCATCCAATAATTGTTCATTTATGTAATGTAAAGGAGGTTGCCCCCTCGAAGAGGCAGAATTCTAAGGCGTTGATCTATCTTTTCTATCTTTTCTTGAGCTGGTTTCATAGCATGGCCTTTATATAAATTTTAAATCCTTTTTCTAGATTATCAATTTGCAACACACATCTACAATATTATCTTATCAGAACATGAAAGCAATAGTAAACTCAAAGCATAATAACCACGGGAAACAAAAACACAAGCATTCACACACAATAACACACATATTTCTGGTGGAAACCCTTTCTAGATAAAACCATCCTACTACTGCTGTTGCGTTGCTCAATTCTTCTATTAATATGTTGAAAAAATTTACATGGATTAGCTTACACTAAAAAGCTGAAAACCTTGGCTTCCTTAAAAGTATGCTAGCACTTATCAGTTAGGAAATTTTTTTCTCTCATGGATATATAGACTATCATACGCTAAAAGACACCATGATCAATGATCCTCACCCAACTACCATTGGACTATCCAACTCCTATTAGATGGATAATTTTGTTCCTTCTATTGAATTTGTTGAATCACTGTCTACTTTGAAGCCTTCATGCCTTCACTTCCTCCATGCAAACCATGTTTCAGAATATTTCACACTGAGTTCTAAATTATCCCAACATGTGTAACCCAATAACACCATCATTCTGCACATAAAATCTAAATCAAAAACTCTGATCCAGAGGAAGGAAATTATTCACTTCTTCTTACACAAAAGCGATGCTCTAAAAAACTCCATAAGCTACCAATTCTCTACCACAAACAACATTTCCATTTGCAACACAAAAACTCTAAAATTATCCTTAAATCATCCTTGAATTCTGCATACAAAATTCTGATAAAAACATTTCAAAACTATATGAGCATCTGCCACAATATCTACTCATTCACAATGTCGTCACAATGGCATACACAGATGTTGGTGGCTAGATTTGCAGACTTTTACTCACCCTTTTACCATGTTCTTTTTATCCATTTCATGTCAATAATGGTTAATTAATATCTTAAAATGCATAGGTATACCTCTTGTCATGTCTTTATGGATTATTGATCAATGAATCATATTCGTAAGGGATTGTTATATAAGCATCTTACTAATTTAGTTATTTATGCAGATTTGAAGGGAGAATGACCAAGACCGTGATTCACTAGCTGAGATTATCAAATATGGCAATGCTATCCTTGTCTATTGGTTGCAATAGTGAATCAATATTTCGATTGACACACTGCTATATTTTACATTCTCTTTTGTTCTGAAAACCACCATGTAATTAAAGGTAGACAGTGTCGTAATTCTAGGAGCTGTATTGTTGACAAATTGTATAAAGTAGAGTTGTGGGTTGTGAAAGTTATCACTGTTAAAAGACGTGAAGGTTACAAGAGAAATACTTCAACTCTGAGTCTGTAATAGCATACTTGTAATATTTCTTTAATTAATGACAATTTGATCTTCTGAGCATATTGTAATTTGTTTAACTCGCCATGACCCTGATCCAGGAGTTGGGCCCACTCTCCTGACCAGGTGTTGTTGGATTAGTTGTGTGTTAGGTTTATTTCTGTGAGTTTATTATTGCAATGAATGTTTATCAGTGTGCTGCTATGAGTCCTAATTGTTGTTACTCTTATTTTTGTTACAATTATTAATTGTTGTTACTCTTATTTTTTGTTACTGTATTTCTTGCTATTACACATTCATGAATTTATAATTAATGTTCAGTACTAGGTAGGGAAATTGTGGCCTTCAAATATAGTGCACTATATCCTTAAAACAACTTGTAGAACCCTGGGTTGACAATTAAATGTGGATTGGGTGAATTTAATGATTCATACTTGGACACCAACATTTTGGTGTGATTTCTAGGGAGGCTGTCAAAGGCGCGAAAGTACGACCATTATTAACCATAGGACAGATCTCTGTTACACTAAAATTTGTCACCATGACTATTTGCAGTCAGTATGGCTCCATCAATAACCATACTGTCCTCCTTGGCAAGTCTTATACCTCTGCTCCTCATGTCAAACTCCAAAAAAGAGAGAAAGTCTTTAAAAATCAATACAACTCTGGTTACGAAGTTTCTCTTACTCTTACCTGCATGTACGCACCTCAAGTACATAATACCTGCGTACTTGTACACTCTGTCTGTAAAGGGGTGGGTTCGTACTCCTATAAAGGTCAAAAGGCGCAAGTTTTACTTCAAAAAACTTACTTGTGGTCGATTCTAGAGCATTCTAGAAGATGGTTTGACGTGGATTGAGCGCCTCCAGATGGTTCATGCATCCCAATGAAAGAGGAACTTATCCCATGAAGAGGGGAGCTATCCCTTTGAAAGAGGAGCTTATCCCATTGATGGTGGACCTGATTAACTTCCTCCAAAGCATTATAAATACAGGCATTGGGCCAGAGGGAGGGGAGGTTGAAAGCTGAACATTCCTAAGGGTAGATGCTGCTAAAATTAGGACTCCCTTATAGAACTTGAGAGGAGAGATTCCAATCCTTTCTTAGCTTCATTTGGAAGTGGGTGAGCTGATCAAAGTAGAGGAGAACTCTTGCTGGACCCTGGGAGGGATCTGCACAACACCAAGGCACTAGTTGTAATGGTTTCTTGTTGGCATTATGATTTAAGTGTTGTCCTTGATGGCAACTCACTCAGAGGTTGGTACAGGTGATGGCAACTTAATCAGAAGACAGATCTCAGTACAGCATGCCAAGGAAGCTCATACACGCCGTTTCGTTAAGCCCAAGTCGTGTGTACACGCTAGTTCGATTCAGAAAAAGCGCGTGTATGTGGAAAGGTTCCTTTGGTCCATGGTGGTTAGTCCTTGGAAGTTGTGCCTATCATTTCGGACCATTATGTCTCGACGGGCGTGTCGATCCCTAGTTTTAAAGTTGATGGTATTGTGTTACTATGGTTTTGGCTCTTGGTATTGAGCTAGGCCTAAGACTATATAAGGAGAAGAAGATCATTAGGCAAGATCATCTTTCGACAAGGCTTGAATATCTAAGAGAGAAAGAGATCTGATATGCAGGTTTTGAGTTGCTTGATCTAAGTCAAGGAGAGATCACATCGGTTGATGGAAGACTAGATCTAAGGATAGATCGGGATCTAATGGTTTGAAATGCACTATCATGATATGGTTGATTATGCGTATTTCTAGATCTGCATATTGTCGCAATTCGCAATGTTACGTTCTGGGTCTAACTAATGTCTGGTACAGCTGCAAATTGAGAAAGTTTATTTTTAGATCTGTACGCAGGTTGGCTTCGGTAAAAGCGCGTGTATACGCGGGTTTTGCTCATTGAAGTAGCGTATATCTTTTGAAGCTTGATTTTGGGTTTACAGTGGGGTCTGACTGTTATTGCAGAGTTCTGTAGTCTGCTCTGTGTTCTGGTAACTGGTGATTGACAGGGTTCAGTGGTTCAGTGATTCAAAGTTTGGTTGTTTTATGCTTCAATGATCTGTTGTGGAAATTGATTGAATTGTGGTCTTCAGATTGTAATGTTGTGCTTCAAGAATATCCAAGTCTGAAAATGTATGAAAAGTGATACCTGAAAGAAGGAAGATTGTAGGTCAGCACCTACGTACTAGTATCTTGGCTAGTACAAGAGCAAAGGGGGTTGGAGCTCCCTTCCAAGGAAGTTTGGAGAACGAGAGAAGGTTGTAGCCTTCTGCAGGTTGTAGCCTGCGTACTGGTATAAGGTTGCACCAGTACAAAAGATTGTAAACTGAAGTTTCATATTAAAGAAAGATAGAGACAACTTGCAGCAGGTGGTTTTCACCCACATTGGGTTTCCACCTTATATCTTGGTGTTCATGTGTGTGGCTTTTTATCTGTTCTATTATACTGCACATGTTTACTGTTAATGTGGTGAATAATGTCCTGATGCACTTAATTGAAGAATAAGCTAACTAAATTGTGAGTTTTCTTCTTATACGCTGTTTTACTTCGTCACAGTAGCGTGTACACGCTGGTTCACTTAACTGAAGTAGCGTATATGTTTCTGAGCATTTAAAAAGTTTGATTAATCTGATAATACTGATTCACCCCCCCTCTCAGTATTATTTCCAACAATTGGTATCGGAGCAGGTCCTTCAGAGAAGCTTGATCGCTTGAAGGAAGATCATTCATCATGAGCAACTACGAGAAAGAAGCATCAATCAGGCCACCGGTTTTTGATGGAACAAATTTCAATTATTGGAAGGTAAGAGTTACTGCATATCTTCAATCTCTTGGTACAGAAGTTTGGGACATTGTAGAAACAGGCTATGCTTTTCCTTCAGCTACTCCTATAGATCCAGCTGAGAAAAAGGCATATGAAACAAATGCAAAAGCAGTCAGTACTCTATTAGGAAGTATATCTCAAACAGAATTCATGAAGGTCATGCACTTCAAATCAGCAAAAGAGATATGGGACAAAATGATCACTAGCTATGAAGGAGATGAACAGGTAAAGCAAGCTAAACTTCAAACTCTCAGGATTCAATATGAGACCCTCAAGATGTATAATGATGAAAGTGTGGCTAATTATTTTCTTCGGGTAGATGAGATTGTTAATTGTATGAAAAATTTGGGTGAAGAAATAAAAGAGACTATAGTAGTTCAAAAGATTCTAAGATCATTATCCCCCAAGTTTGAATCTAAAGTATCTGCAATAGAAGAAAAGGAAAATCTCAAAGTTCTCACTATGTCTCAGCTACATGGAATTCTAACTGCTTATGAAATGAGAAAGGGAGGTCCATCAGACAGAAGGGAAGCTGCTTTTAAGGCATCAAGAAAAGAAGATTACTATGAAGCAAGCCATGTTCCAGAAGAAGAGGAAGAAGAATCAAATTTTGTCAGAAATCTTCAAAGGGGTGCTGGAAGGTTCAGAGGTAAGCTACCTTTCAAATGCTTTGCTTGTGGAAGAGTAGGTCATTATGCTGCAAAATGTCCTAATAAGGATAAAGGAAAAGAACCTGCTAGATGGAATAAGAAACAAAGTGCAAATAAGAAAAGCTACTACACCCATGAAGATAGTGATGGCTTATCAAACAGTGATGAAGATGAACAAGGTAATAAATATAAGCTATTAATGGCATTTGAAGATGATGATTATGAGGATGCTGTAGATGTGGATAATCTCTATAATGAAATTACTAGACTCAAGAGATGCATAGAAGAAAAGAGTGTGATCATTGATACTTTGCAATTTCAAATTGATGAAAAGGAAAAACATCTTGAAAAACTAGAAGGTGAAATTGTTGGTCTCAGAAAAGAAATTGAGAAAACAAAAGCTATTAATCTTAAGTTTGTCAAAGGATCTGAAACTTTGGATGAGATTATCAATGTGCAGCGGTCTCCTCTAAACAAGACAGGTTTGGGCTATAATGGAGAAACCTCTCAAGCATCCACCTCAAAAAGTTATCTTGATGCAGCAAGAAGAAATGAGCAGAAGAACAATGAAGATAATCAGGTAAAGCAGGGACGAATTACAAACAGAAACTATCAGGGACAATCCTTCTTAAGGGTGAACAAAAGCTACAACCAACCACAGGTAAAATCTTCTCAGTTTGGCACAAGAATAGATGAAAATAGAAATTACAATCAGTTGGCTGGTAGATTCAATAACCGCAGAAGCTTCTTCAATGGACAATGCTTCTCTTGCCATAACTTTGGTCACAAAGCAGCTCAATGTGTTGCATATAAAACAATCATGACTAGGGAAGCTCAAAAACAAAGAAGTATGACAGGGATTACAAAGAGGACCTATAACAACTTTTCGGTTCTTGAAAATGAAGTTGAATGTTCTATTTGCAATAATTTTGGTCATAAAGAATCTGAATGCAGGAGCAGGTTTCAGGAGAAAAAGGAACAAGCCACGAGCACCAAAAAATGGAGAATAAAAGAACCTCAGACAGAAAGATGTGGGATAGCGTTTTATGCAGAAGGACAGGAAAATCTATGGTACATTGACAGTGGATGTTCGAAACATATGACAGGTGATAAAGAAAAACTTGAATCTTATTCTACTTTAGAAAAGGGAAAGAAAGTTTCTTTTGGAAATGATACTCCTGCAACTATAAAAGGAAAAGGTATTGCTCCTTTGAAAGAAAAGGTCAAGGCTGGAAATGTTTTGTATGTTGATGGATTGAAGCATAATCTTCTAAGTGTCAGCCAGATGTGTGATCAAAAAACCGAGGTTATTTTCAGATCGAATGGATGTCTTGTTCGTGATCTTGATACAGGTAAAACAGTTCTCAAAGGCAAAAGAACTCCAAATAATCTGTACATATTTGAAGAAGGACAACAACAATGCTATCTTAGCAAGGATGAAGAGCACTGGTTATGGCATCGAAGGTTGGGACATCTAAGCTTCTCACAAATAAGGAAAGCATGCAAATATCAGGCAGTTCGCGATCTTCCAGATATCAAAATTCCAGACAACACCATATGCAAATCTTGTCAGTTTGGAAAGCAAACCAGAACTAACTTTCCAGAGAAGGAAGGATCAGCTAGCTTGCCTCTTGAGCTAGTCCATACAGATGTATGTGGTCCATTTAGGAAAAGGACACCTCGAGGAGAAGAATATCTGATATTATTCATTGATGATTTCTCAAGGTTTGTTTGGTTAGGGCTTATGAAGCACAAAGATGAAGCATTCGAAAAATTCAAATCCTTCAAAGCATTGGCTGAAAATGAATCAGGACACAAAATTAAGTGCCTCAGATCTGACAGAGGTGGGGAGTTCACATCAAATGAATTTTTTGATTTCTGCGATGAACATGGAATAAGAAGAGAATTCTCTACAGCTAGAACTCCTCAGCAAAATGGGGTTGTGGAAAGAATGAACAGAACTATCCAACAAATGGCTCGTGCTATGCTCGATGAATCAGGTACTCCTGCAACCTTCTGGGGTGAAGCTGCACATGCTGCTGTTATCATTCTTAACAAAACAAATGTCCGAGTAAACAGCACTCAAACACCTCATGAGCTTTGGAGTGGTAAAACTCCTTCCGTGAAGCATTTCAAAATCTTTGGGAGCAAATGTTATATTAAGAATACTGATGAGCAACTTGGCAAACTTGAACCTAGAGCAGATGAGGGTATTCTTCTTGGTTATTCTCCACATAGCAAAGCATACAAGTGCTACAATAAAAGACTTGGCAGAATTGTTGACAGTATTGATATAGTGGTTGATGAGAAGGGATATATTCCTAGGCAAGTTCATCATGAAGACATTGAAGAAGATGAAGGTTACTCTCAAAGGCGAAATGATGAAGAAGAAGAACCTCAAGAAGAAGAAGAATCTCAAGAAGAACCAGAGGAGCAGACAAGAATAGAAGAGAAGACTCCATCCAGATATGTCCAAAAGAATCATCCAGAAACTCAGATTGTGGGGCAGAAAGAAGCAGGAGTACAAACAAGAAGGACACTTGCAGAAGCTTCAAGCTACTTGGCTCTACTCTCCTCCATTGAACCACAAAATGTGAAAGAAGCATGCAAAGATGAATGTTGGGTCAAAGCAATGGATGAAGAACTTGAGCAAATCGAAAAGAACAACACTTGGGAATTAGTTCCTAGACCAAAAGATAAGAATGTAATAGGAACAAAATGGGTCTTCAAGAATAAGTTAAATGAAAATGGAGAAGTAATTAGAAACAAGGCCAGACTTGTTTGTAAAGGGTATGCACAGCAAGAAGGAATAGATTTTGAAGAGACCTTTGCTCCTGTGGCAAGACTAGAGGCCATCCGAATGTTCCTTGCTCTCTCAAGCTTTCAAAACTTCAAGGTATTTCAAATGGACGTGAAATCAGCCTTCCTGAATGGAGACTTAGAAGAAGAAGTATATATTGAGCAGCCAGATGGGTTCATTCTTGGGAATGATCCAAACCTTGTATGCAGATTGAAAAAGGCACTCTATGGGCTCAAACAAGCTCCAAGGGCTTGGTACTATCAGTTGGACAAATATCTTCACCAACAAGGCTTTTCAAAAGGATCAGCAGATAGCAATCTCTATATAAAAGTTGAAAATAACAAATTGCTAATTCTTGTTGTTTATGTAGATGATATTATTTTTGGCAGCAATGAAGAGACCATGAGTCAAAACTTTGCCTTGGTTATGCAGAAAGAATTCGAAATGTCACTTCTTGGAGAATTGACATATTTTCTTGGATTGCAAATCCAACAAAATGAAGGAGGTATCTTCTTGTCTCAAACCAAATACCTCAAGCAGATCTTGAAGAAGTATGGCATGGAAGAGTCAAAGCCAGTATGTACACCCATGGTTACAGGATGCAGCCTCAGTGCAAATGATGAATCAGCAGCAGTTCACCAACCCACTTATAGATCCATGATTGGGAGTTTGCTTTATTTGACAGGTACTCGACCAGATATTACACATGCAGTAGGAATGGTTGGAAGATTTCAAGCCAACCCAAAGGAAACTCATCTTCAGGCAGTCAAAAGAATCTTCAAATATCTTCAAGGGACCCAAAACTATGGCTTATGGTATCCTAGAAATACAGATCTCACTCTTCATGCTTACACAGATGCAGATTGGGCTGGAAGTGTGGATGATAGGAAAAGCACAAGTGGAGGTGCTTTCTTCATGGGTTCCAGATTAGTATCTTGGTTCAGCAAGAAACAAAGTTCGATTGCCTTATCTACAGCTGAAGCAGAATATGTGGCTGCAGCATCTTGTTGCACACAACTTCTTTGGATGATGCAGACCTTGCAGGACTTTCAAATCACTTGCACTCCACCTGTCTCTATCTTATGTGATAATACAAGTGCAATCAGCATTTCAAAGAATCCAGTCATGCACTCAAAGACCAAGCACATACCAATCAAGTACCATTTTCTTCGGGAACAAGTGCTTGAGCAGAAGGTCAAGTTGGAGTATGTTCCTTCTAAGGAGCAAGTTGCTGATATTCTCACAAAACCGCTGCCCAGGGAAACTTTTGAATATCTCAGACAAAAGCTGGGAGTAGTTGATGCTTCATCCTGTTGTTGAAGTTTGTTTGTTCTACAGAAAAGTTGGTATACGTAGGTTACGGAAGGGATATGCGCGTATACACGCGGTTTCATGATGGGTAAGTCGCGTATATGTTGGACGCTTGTTGCAGAAAGTATATCCGCGTACATACGCTGTTCTATACAGGAAAAATCGCGTATATGAAGTTCTAAGGGAAAACTCTGGAGTTCTGAACAGCAATGGGAATGTCAGAATTCTTCAGGCACAGTTTCAGGGAGTGCAACAGGCACAGGTTCAGGGGGAGCAGCTTAAAAGTCTCATAAAGCATTGTTGGCATTCAGATGTTTTGGTCGTTGGTTTCAGGAGAAGGAGCTCATAAAGAAATCCTGGTTGCTGATCTAACAAGATGTTTATCAGATGCTGCTGGTGCCTTTCCTAAGTCTTGGTCTAGATCTGTTGTCTCTATGTCATGTATCTCTCTTGTCATATTTCTTTTATGGTGTCAAGGTCATGTAACGGCCTATGTTGGTTTCCCCACTATGCCTGGGATGAATGCTGTAATATAATTGGTTGTTTATGATATGTCCCCTCTTGGTAGGGAGTATGGATGTATGTATTGAGTCTTTTGGTGATAGGACGGTCCCTTATGGTGTATAAGTCTTGGTTCTTGTTGAAGAACATCTTTTGCTGATCTGGCCTACTGTCAGGGGGAGCACGAGTCAGCACAGCCAAGCAGAGGTATCAGCATGTCCTCAGGGGGAGCACAGCCCTTTGCCCTTGATGTCAAAGGGGGAGAGTGACTTGGTGTGGTGGTTGCCATCAAGTCCAAAGGGGGAGATTGTTGGCATTATGATTTAAGTGTTGTCCTTGATGGCAACTCACTCAGAGGTTGGTACAGGTGATGGCAACTTAATCAGAAGACAGATCTCAGTACAGCATGCCAAGGAAGCTCATACACGCCGTTTCGTTAAGCCCAAGTCGCGTGTACACGCTAGTTCGATTCAGAAAAAACGCGTGTATGTGGAAAGGTTCCTTTGGTCCATGGTGGTTAGTCCTTGGAAGTTGTGCCTATGATTTCGGACCATTATGTCTCGACGGGCGTGTCGATCCCTAGTTTTAAAGTTGATGGTATTGTGTTACTATGGTTTTGGCTCTTGGTATTGAGCTAGGCCTAAGACTATATAAGGAGAAGAAGATCATTAGGCAAGATCATCTTTCGACAAGGCTTGAATATCTAAGAGAGAAAGAGATCTGATATGCAGGTTCTGAGTTGCTTGATCTAAGCCAAGGAGAGATCACATCGGTTGATGGAAGACTAGATCTAAGGATAGATCGGGATCTAATGGTTTGAAATGCACTATCATGATATGGTTGATTATGCGTATTTCTAGATCTGCATATTGTCGCAATTCGCAATGTTACGTTCTGGGTCTAACTAATGTCTGGTACAGCTGCAAATTGAGAAAGTTTATTTTTAGATCTGTACGCAGGTTGGCTTCGGTAAAAGCGCGTGTATATGCGGGTTTTGCTCATTGAAGTAGCGTATATCTTTTGAAGCTTGATTTTGGGTTTACAGTGGGGTCTGACTGTTATTGCAGAGTTCTGTAGTCTGCTCTGTGTTCTGGTAACTGGTGATTGACAGGGTTCAGTGGTTCAGTGATTCAAAGTTTGGTTGTTTTATGCTTCAATGATCTGTTGTGGAAATTGATTGAATTGTGGTCTTCAGATTGTAATGTTGTGCTTCAGGAATATCCAAGTCTGAAAATGTATGAAAAGTGATACCTGAAAGAAGGAAGATTGTAGGTCAGCACCTACGTACTAGTATCTTGGCTAGTACAAGAGCAAAGGGGGTTGGAGCTCCCTTCCAAGGAAGTTTGGAGAACGAGAGAAGGTTGTAGCCTTCTGCAGGTTGTAGCCTGCGTACTGGTATAAGGCTGCACCAGTACAAAAGATTGTAAACTGAAGTTTCATATTAAAGAAAGATAGAGACAACTTGCAGCAGGTGGTTTTCACCCACATTGGGTTTCCACCTTATATCTTGGTGTTCATGTGTGTGGCTTTTTATCTGTTCTGTTATACTGCACATGTTTACTGTTAATGTGGTGAATAATGTCCTGATGCACTTAATTGAAGAATAAGCTAACTAAATTGTGAGTTTTCTTCTTATACGCTGTTTTACTTCGTCACAGTAGCGTGTACACGCTGGTTCACTTAACTGAAGTAGCGTATATGTTTCTGAGCATTTAAAAAGTTTGATTAATCTGATAATACTGATTCACCCCCCCTCTCAGTATTATTTCCAACATTTCTTTTGTTTCCAATTAATACAATTAAGTTCATTTTTCTCAACAAGTTGTTATATATAATTTGTTTCATAAACTCCTTGGTCTTTATGATGAATATGTTTTATTATATGAGTTATTCAGGTGCTATGTAATCGTTTGCTTGCTAGTGAATGCAGGCTTCAAGGAGAAGGAGGAGCTCATCTGGATCGAATCTAGGCTTGGCTGCTACAAACATCATTGGACTAAAGGTATGCCTTACACACCTGGTTGCTTTTATTTTAAATGCATATTTAGGGAAAGATAGTGCTTGATTGTCTTGTTTGTCACTAGAAAGCCTTAGCTTCTAGGGAGGTCGGTTTTGTCTGCAAAATTGACTCTTTCTGCATGACAAAATGGCGACTCCACTGGGGAATCCATGGATTTGATTGATTTCTCTTTTGATTGATACTTTGATTTGAAAAAAGTCGATTTCTTTCTGGTTTTTGACTGATTGACTGTGAATTTGGGTGGAATAGCTCAGGGTTGAGTTAGTTTTTATTTTTCTTGTTTTTGAGAGCAGTATGCACCCTCTGCGTTAAGCACAATGTGTACCTGTACGCACTTCTACTTTGTACACAGAGCGTGGCCGCACCTGTGCAAACAGGCTGCCTGCATACCCTGTCAAAAGTTTAGAAAATTTCAATTTTTTCCTTTTTTCCTATTAGATTGTGTTTATAGTTTGTTTATTGTTGCCCAGATCCACTGGTTACCTGTCAAAAGTTTTCATCTAAGCTTGTTTCATTAGCATCAAGGGTTTTAGTGAAGTTCATAGAAATTATAGCCCTAGGTTTGATTTTTGCATTGGTCTTGTAGTGACTCTGGCTTTAGAAGTTGTAAAAACCTTGGATATCCCTGGTCTTTTCAGTCTTCTTAGGAGTTAGAACTTTCGTAAAATCACCTTTGTTTGAGAAACCTACCTTTGTGTTGTCTCTTTGCAGAATTTCGAGAAGGCTTGTTTGTTAAGCTGTGAATTTCATTCTTAAGAAAAAGAACAAAAGATTTTTATTTTTGTTTTTGACTGGTTTATGATTCTGCATGAATTAGTCCTTGGTTGAATTGTAACTGAGTAAAACAACCTGGAATAATATTTTGTAGGCTTTTACCTCATTAGATTTGCTTTTAGGTAAATTTCTTTTAGATTTGCTTTTAGGTAAATTTCTCTTAGATTTTCATAGATTTTACAATTGATTTTTGTTAAGTAGTTTTACATGCTTTGTTAAAATAGGGAAAAATACAAAATCTCTTTTGAGGAAAGTTTGTTTTAGTAGCATTTGAAGTCTTTGAAAAGAGAAAGGAAGTTTTCGTGAAATAATTAGTGGTCATGTGTTGTGTGCTTTGGAAAAGATAGAGAGATTGTTTCTTTGATTTTCATTGCGAAGAAAGTTGTTTTTATAAATTTTGCATTCTCCAACTCTCTTAGCTAGGGAATTCATTGAAAAGGAAAGATAGTTTAAATCATCTTAGGTGCATCTTTTTAGTGGATTTGAGTCAAGTCTACACACCATCAGTTTCATCTCCACTACCTTTTTTCCTAAAGAAAAGACATAAAAATTAATGATTAAAGTAAAATTAACTTACTAACTTTTTATTTACTAGGGCTCTAAAACACCAACATAGATCAGGCTAGTGTCTTGGAGTAGGAGAGTAATTAACTCTCCAAGATAGTAAAACCAAACAAGTAGCTCATCTTGTGGTAGGATAAATCCAATAGTTACATTTATGCTCTGGGAAAGCTCCTCTTAAAGGAGAAGCACGAGATCGTGTCTGAACCAGTGAGGGGATCAATCCTCCTTCATTGGGAACGACGCCAGATATGCACGTACTACAAATGGTAAACCTCGGATTAACCATTGTTGAGGAGCCTGGGGTCACTTGTCGGTAAACCTTGGATTATTGTCAAGGAGCCGGCAAGGGGATTGAGCTTGTTACTCTGCCCTTGCGTGTGTATCGGATCGTAGACTGTTCCACCAGGTATATTTGTTGTTGGTGGTGACCTTAGTGACTATTATCTTTAGGATTCTTCCTAAGGTGACGGTGGAGGGAAGATCCCACTGTACCTGGAGCAGACATCGGCTAGACTCACTTGGATTTTCTGGGGGGTTCACTTCACTCGAGACGGTTAAAGTGGAGGAACTTGGTCCAATCTATTCATTAAGCAAGTTGCTGGGGTAACTGTTCCACCCGCCACTTCTGTACTGAATTCTACGATGTTGGATTTCATCACCAACTAGTGTTTTCGGTCCAGAAGGTTACTGTTTATGTGTGGTTTAACGCCCTAGATTCTTTAGGCGTGTGATTCAAATTTGTTTGGTTCTTTAGAGACTTTAGGCGGTTTGCTTTGAGATTTTACTTTGTTTGCGTGTGCAGTAGTTAAAATTTTTAACTGTGGCTGAATTACCGAGACAGTCTCGTAGACTTCGGGGCCAGTCTCCTGAGATTGTAACTGTGGCCGATTTGTTGAGGAAGTCCCGTAGACTTCGGGGCCAACCTCCTGAAGACGTCCCGGGTCATTATGAAGGTTTGAAAGTCCTCGTAACTCCTAGTGGCAGTAAAGTAGGATCACCTGAAGAAGGAGAGTCTTCGTTGGTTGTTCATCCTGATTACCAAACTCTAGAAACAGGTTATAATCCTGAAGCTATTTCGGTTTCCGAACTTTCTGGTAGCTTTTCATCTACTAGTGATATAGGTGAAGAACCTGAGATATCTGAACCTATTACTCCAACATCGGGGTTAGTCTCTCCAACTTCTAGTGCTCCTGATTCACCTAGGGTAGAAAGAGTCATCACCAAAAATATTCCTTCTGGTTTGATAGCTATTGAAGAACTTGCTCCGGAAGAAGAAATAGGCATCCCTATCCCTGAAAATCAACCTACTATTGATCTAAGGGAGCGTGAATCAATTTTTTACAGTCTTCCTAGAAGTACTACTTGGTATCTTTCTCTAACTAATTATTTGGACAACTCAGGGTTAAGTTTTTCACCACCTCGTGCTCCTTATCCACCTAGGGGTATTTATACTCCCGTAAATATGTCAGGTCAGTTGTCCATGTTTACTCAATCCCCTGAATCTTTTTTGTACGGCGGTCCTTCTGTTCCCTCTGCGTATCAGTCACTTTCTGGTACTTTTTCGGGAGCATCTCCTCAACCCATTTAACATGGGTTATTCACTGGAAGTAATGGTGCAAAGCCGTTGAGCGTAGAAGGCATTTTTATGATGTCAGGTTCTATTCCCAATTCCCAACCCCAAGGTGGCCAGTTACCGCCTAGGGGGCAGCCTCAATTAACGCCTGGGGGGCAACCTCAAGGACAGTACGTGCCTACGGTACAATACATTCCTCAAGGTCAACCCTAGACTCAATATGTACCCCAAGGTCAACCCCAGTATCAATTTATACCTCAAGGTCAACCCCAGTATCAGTACATCCCTCAAGGGTATCTACCCCAAGGTTAGTACTCGAATCAAGGTTTCCAACCACCCCAAGGTCAATCTTATGTTCAAGGTACGGGAAATGTACCTTTCAATTATCAATCCTACCCTCAACCCGGTTATGGATCTCAATATCCTCAACCTGTTATGGGTCAATACCCCGGAATGAACATAGTGTGGGATCCATCACAAATTCAACAGGTGTTGCAACCAAGTGTATAGTTGTCATCTCAAACTGGACAACCCTTAGTTTCTGGTTCACCCCAGCAACCAGTCTAGTCTAATATTCAAACTTATGTACCTTCGGTAGTTTCTCAGTCTGGGCCTATTTCGCCTCGTACTCCATCTCAAATGACTGCTGCAACTGCCGCAAGATCTGTTCAATCTACCCCACTTACTTCTGGAGTATCGACAGCTCCGGTTTCTACTGTCCCTGTATCTACTCCTCAGACATCTTTACCATCGTTTGGATCCACGATTCAAACTATGGTTTAGATGCCTGTAGGACAACCTGGTTTAAGTACGGTTGTCACTAGTCAACCACAATTCACTTATCAACCGTACCAGGGATAGTACCAATTCGGTCCTGCTGTCCAGCAGCCTGTTTACCAGTATCAACCGTATCCTGGGTACACTTATGAACAACCACAGCAACCCTAGTATGGTCCGGTTAATCCTGGTTTTCCAGGAGGATACAATATCTTGAACGCGATTCCCATTCCTAGTTATCCTGGATATCCTCCTCCTGGGGCTGGTATAATGACTCAGATTTTTAGGGATCCTAATCGGCAGCTACCGTTTATCGCAACTTTGGATTTACCAGACTTGTCGCGCCTAACGAACGATCCAATAAATTATCTTTTGTTTTGGCTGCCAATGCCAAATAAGTTGCCCAGTGACATTCCCAAGTTCGAGGGTAAATCTGGAGAGGACCCGTCGAATCATGTGATGACTTACCACCTCTGGTGTGCCTCTAATTCCATCTCGGATGATTCGATCCGCTTACGTCTTTTCCAGCGCACTCTCATTGGTCTCGCGGCCAAGTGGTATATTGAGTTACCACGGGCCTCTTTTTATAATTTTAGCCAGTTAGCTACCTCATTTTTAACTCATTTTCAGTTGTCGGTCAGATATGATAATGACACGGAGTTACTAACTTCATTAAAGCAATCGACATCCACTTATATTTCCGATCATATTCATGAATGGAGACGTCGAAGGCGGTTAGTGAAAGTTTTTATCCCGGACCAGATCTTAGCTGAATGGTTTGTAAAATCATTGTTACCGAAGATTATTGAAGACGTAGCTAAGGTCGGAGTAGTTACTGAGGAGCAAGTGATTGCTCAAGCGCAGTACCTTGACTTAGTTTATACTTAATTAGGTACGTTACACGAAAAGATCCCAGATCTTCCTAAGTCAAATCAAATTGCTGCTGCTCCTTCGGGATCTCATGCTACTGATGGCATGATTGGTACGGTGAACAATAAAAGTAAGAAGAAATCCTCCAAGAATTCTTCTCCTATCATAACCTTGCCTGATTCCTCGACAGGAGATTCTTGTGCCGAGGTTTCCGCCGATATTCACGCTGTAGAATCGTCTCCAGCTAAATCAAAATCTGGTGGGAAAAAGAAAGGGAAGAAGAAGAATAAAGCAGACAAAACTCCAAAGGAGAAAACTGAAAAATCGGAAACTAATGACGAAAAGCGCAAACCGCGTTATCCATGTCTTATTTGTGAAGAAGATCAATTTACAAGAGACTGCCCTCATCGAGCAGAGGTTGCGAAAATCGTCAAAGGTTCCCAAACTCCTGCTGTTTTGAAGGATCCATTTCCAAAGCAGGATAGTAAGATGATAGGTTCTTCCTCGAGTGCCAGTGAAGAACCCATATTGATGATGTCTCATGTAAGGATTGGGACTCGATCGCAAGATTATGGTAGTAAAAGTCCTGTTGATGGAAAAGAAGCAGAATCTTCTCATTCTAATCCATCAACCTCAGCTCCTGGTTCCGATCCACTACAGATCGAGAAACCTAATCCAAACTTGGTAATCAAACCACCCGCCAAGGGTATACTTCGAAAGTCTGCTTTCAATCCACATGCGAGAGCAGCCCAGAATTATAACATTGTTGAGGACTTAGCTGTTTCACCCTCAGCAATGTCGGCTTTGGACGTGCTGCAATCATGCCCAGCACAGCGTAAATTACTTTTGTCGGCTATAGGATCTGTTGGTGTTGAGGACCCGAACCTAATAAGATTTGATCTAGAAAATAGTACACCACGTTTGCCTCATCAAATGGCTTTCCAGATCCCAGTGATAGTAAAAAACAGGCCTATTCATCGGACTGTAATTGATGAGGGAGCTTCAACGTGTATTATGTCGATACAGTGTTGGAGATCGCTTGGTTCTCCTTCACTAAATCAATCCCTGACAATTCTTAAGGCCTTTGATGGCCGTGGGTTCCATCCTTTCGGCATTCTATAGGATTTTCCTATAGGGGTTGAAGGAAAAACCGTTAGTCTAGATGTGGAGGTGGTTGATGCCCCTCTAGACTACAACCTTCTCTTGGGTCGAAGTTGGTCTTACGCTATGACAGCGGTCGTTTCGTCGATCTTCCGAGTAATAAAGTTCCCACATAATGGAAAGATCGTAACAATAGACCAGCTGGCTTACTTTTCATCCGACCCAGCCTCTTCAGAGAGTATTCAGCATGTCGGTAAAACGACTATCCCATATAAGGATGTTGGAGTAGGACTAGTTAAAGATTTTGGTTTACTGGGAACTTTTCATTTTCCTCCACTCAACGCATCATCTTCATTTGCAACCATTCATATGATTACATCAGACACCATTGTTTATGATGATCCTTGGATCGTTCCTTCTGAATCTGAGATAGACGCATTTGGTGATGCTATGCCTTTGAGTCCATATGAAATTTCCAGTGAAGCTGTGCAGTCTTTTACCGACCTGCGTTCAACCAAAAAAGACTTAGTGAATGTGGTCTGTGAGGAATCACTTTTCACATCAACCTCTGAGTTAATAGCGTTTCCTGAAGTTGTTTCAACTGACGAGCAACTTCATGAAGTCCTGTGTGTAGACGATTTACCATGGGAAGATCTCCATCATAGATCTTCGTTTTTACCTCAGGACGATCGTTTTGAAAATGATTTCTCATCAATTTTTACAGCTGAATATGCCAAGGAAGGTCAGAATCCCATGAAACATCCTGATTCAGAGCTAAATTTGGGAAATATCTCTCGAACTATTCCCATTTACATTTCAGTTAAGCCTGGAATTGTTGAAAACATTCATATAGGTGCCTCGTGTACAGATGACGAAATTCAGACATACAAGGCCCTATTTCAAGAATTCTGTGACGTGTTTGCCTGGTCCTATGAGGAAATGCCAGGAATTGATCCCGCGATTGTTTTTCATGAGATCAAGACTTACCCGGACACTAAACCCATCCAGCAACGTTTGCGTCAGATTCACCCACGAAAAGCTGCTACAATTAAAGTAGAAGTTGAGAAACTGTTGAAAGCAGGTTTCATTTATCCGATCCCGTTAACGGATTGGGTATCGAATATTGTTCCGGTTAACAAAAAGCAGGGAACAATAAGAATATGCATCGATTATAGGGACATTAATCGAGCTTGTCCAAAGGACAACTACCCAACACCCTATATCGATCAAATCATTGATGATTGTGCCGGCAGTGAAATATTTTCCTTTATGGACGGTTTTTCCGGTTACAATCAAATCAATATTCTACCTGTCGATCAACCAAAAACAGCTTTCATTTGTCCATGGGGGACATTTGCTTATTTCAAATTACCTTTTGGGCTTAAGAATGCTGGAGCAACTTTTCAAAGGGCGATGTCTTATGCATTTCATGACATCAAACACATTGTGCAACCGTATCTCGATGATTTCCCTGCTCATTCATTACATCGAGATGATCACCTTGTCCATTTATGAGCAATCTTCATGAGGTGTAGGAATTACTATATTCAGTTGAACCCACACAAATGTTTCTTCTGTATAGAAAGGGGTCGATTACTGGGATTTGTAGTTTCAAAGGCCGACATTCGCGTCGATCCCTCGAAGGGCGAAGCTATCATCAAATTGCCTCCTCCTTCGAGTCTTCGCCAACTCCAAAGTTTTCAGGGGAAAGCAAACTTTTTACGACGATTCATTCCTAACTACGCCGAGCTTACAAAGGGTTTTACATGGTTGTTGAAACAGAACGCTCAATTCTCTTGGGATGAGATAGCTCAGAAATATTTTGATGCACTCAAACACGCGTTGACCCATGCACCATTATTGCATCCTCCCAACTACAACCAGGATTACTTTTTGTACCTCGCCACCGCCCATTCCACCATTGGGATGGTCTTAGTTCAGGAAGACGAATTCGGAACGGAACATGTGATATATTACCTTAGTCAGACGTTAAATCCAACTGAGCTAAAATACTCACATGTGGATAAATTGGCATTGGCAGCCGTTCAAGTTGTCCAACGTTTTCGTCACTACATTTTACTTCGTAAAACTACAGCCATTTCGGATTTCAACCCTATGATCTACATTTTGACTAAACAATTTCTAGGGGGAAAGTACTCTAAATGGATTGTTATCCTGCAGGAGTTCGACTTGGAGTTTGAGAAATCTAATTCTAAGAAATCTTTAGTTTTTGCAGAGTTAATGTGTGACTTCCCGCGTGCTGACACGGAAACTATGGTAGAGGAGCCCATTGCAGATGAATCTTTGTTTCTAATCAACACTTTAGATCCATGGTATGGGGATATCATCGTCTATCTCCAGACCCAATCCTTTTGGCCCGAAGTTCCAAAGTCAGAACGTCGGAAAATTCGATTCCAGTCCCAACAGTATAAAATTATTGGAGATACTCTTTATCGCCGTGGGGCGGACTCTATTTTTCGATGTTGCTTAACTCATGAAGAGGCTGAAATGGTTCTAAATGAATGTCACTCTGGAGCATGTGGCGGTCATATGTCTGGGTATGCCACAGCCCAAAAGATATTGCGCGTTGGCTACTTCTGGCCGTCCTTGTTTAAATATTGTATTACTGCGGTCCGAAAATGCCACAACTGTCAAGTGTTTGATCGAAAGATGCGCGCTCCACCTGCTCCTCCCCGCCCTCTAATTGTCGTTGGTCCTTTTTCCAAACAGGGTATTGACTTTATTACATGTAACCCTCACTCGGCCGGGGGGCATGCATATATCATCCTTGCGGTAGATTATTTTACTAAGTGGGCCGAGATGATGCCTACATTCGAGGCAGACGGAAAGAAAACTGCAATTTTCGTGTTCAATCATATAATTGCTAGGTTTGGTGTCCCACAAGCGATAATCACTGACCATGGGCGCCATTTTCGAAACGTCATGATGACAGAACTTACAGGCCAGCTTGGTTTGCGTCATGATAGTTCAACTTCTTATTATTCACAAGCGAATGGTCTGGTTGAGTCCATCAACAAAGTTTTAGTTATCATGATCCGACGAATCATTGGTATTCATCGGTCGAATTGGCACAACATGTTATTTTCAGCGCTTTGGGCGTACCGAACCTCAGTGAAAACATCAACAGGGTTCACTCCTTTCCAACTAGTTTATGGTTTGGAAGTTGTGCTACCCATTGAATGTGAAATCCTGTCACTGCAAATGGCCATCGAGTTACTTCCAGCTACTTCCGAAGAGGAAAAGCGTTTATTATACTTAGCTCAATTAGATGAGAATCGATGTGATGCTGCATTGGCGATCGAGACTCACGCAAAACGTATGAAAGCTTTGTATGATCGAAATATGACCCCTCGAAATTTTTCGGAAGGAGACCTAGTGTTATTATATGATCAAGCTAATGATAAATTAGGTGCTGGAAAATTCGTTCCTATGTGGCATGGGCCCTATATTGTCAAGCGAAAGCTAGCAAAAGGGGCCTATGAGCTGGTAGACTTTGACGGGGACTCTTTGGGTAAACCCAGAAATGGACTTTATCTAAAGAGGTATTATGGTTAAAAGATGGGTATGGAGATTCTTAGTTAGGTTAGTTTTTCTTTCTAGCTGGTATGTTTGTTAGTTTAGACAGTGTGCTTAGCTTAGAGAGTGTGTTTTTCGTCGTTATTCTGCTTATCTTGATTTTACTCTTGATGTTTGTAGATGTCGATGCCTCTCCAAACATACATTGGTTTCGCTGATGGTGCTTGACATAGTACACGGAATATCTCTTCCGCAACTTGGGTTATCTATTCGCCCTCTGACGAGTTAGTTTCTATGCATGGGGTGAGCCTCGGTCAAACAACAAACAACATTTCCGAATACAGTGCAGTGATTGAATTATTGTCTAAATCTATTTCATTTGGGATTCAGAGTTTGATAGTGAGGTTAGATTCTGAACTCGTTGTATTACAGATTAATAGAGTGTATGCCATTAGAAATCCAGTGTTATTAAGGTTATTTTTGAGAGTGCATCTCTTGGAACGTGAGTTTGATTACATTGAATATCACCATATTCCAAGGTCTTTAAATACATTAGCAGATGCAATTTCTTCTCGAATGTTAAATAGACATTTGCAATAATCATACATGTAAATTTAAAAAACATTTCATCACACATGTTTAACAAGATAAGCCGGTAATAATGATATATATAGATAGGAGTGTGTCAAAAATACATCGTCTTTGATCATAGGTTGAAAAACACCTTATGATCGGCAAAAATGATAAGTAAAAAAAACCAAAATGTCACATGTGTCTACAAAACGACCATCCAATCACTGGTGATGATCTCTATATGACACCACTGCACGGGCTACCCTACACAAGAACCTCCTAAAAGGTCCTGGGACCCCGACTACATAGTGCTGAAGCTTGATAGGAATATCATCTATGGTAGTCTCCGGTATATCTGCTGTAAGACGCTCTAGGTCACTTTCCAACTCAGCTAAAGTCTCTGTGGCCTCGTCCTGTGGGGCCGGTGCCGCTGCAACTAGTAGTCTCCTCTCGAAAGGCTGGAGATTGGCTGGACGTCGTGGGCCTACATATGCATTTTGAAAATTATTACTATCAGTTTTGAGACGATATAAAAACAAAAAAAAAATAGATAGTTTAAAAACTTGTGAAAAATGAAGTTACCTGTATCATCCCATTGTTCTCCCGGTGGAAGAACCATGTCTGGATCTCCACGAAAATCAACTCCGGCATAAGGAAAATCCTGTATAGAAAAGACCTGGTCTTCTAACCAGTGAAAGTACTCCGGAGTAAATTGGACAACCTCTGTTCCCTCATCAGGATGACGGGCCATAACCGCAACCCATCGCATCAATTTGGGCTCTCAAGGAAGCCCAGCACCAACAGTGAGCTGCTGTGGGATTAGCATCGGAACCCTCTCTAAGCCAAAACTCACAACTAAAGGCCCATAACCAAAAGTATTTAGCTATCCATTTTTGGCCCTAGTCAGTTGGCCTTTTATATTGGCCAACACAGCATCACACCAGTTGAAAATGGTACCTCGATAGCAATCAATCGCCATCCGCATCTGGGATCCAGTGGCAATGTGTAAAGCTGCAGCCCCGCAAAGTCTGGTAACTGTAAAGGCAATCACCTTAAGTTCAGGGCGAGATATAGTTTTGATCTCTATCCCCTTCTCCTGAGTCTGAGTGTTACACCACTCTAGTCGAATACTAGTGATGGACTAGCCACCCGGCCTAGTCCCGAACAGAGTCAAGTGTTCGCCTCTCTTGGGCAAACCAGTGAGAAAATAGGTATCTGCGGGCTCCATCTCGAGCTGGTGCCCTCCAATATAAAAACACTGGTCTTGGACATTCCATCTTTCTACCAGCCACTCTAGAATGCTCACTTGGGCCCTCATGCCAGGTATGGCCCAATATTTATAAAGGTCGCATGCCTTCAAAGCATCAATTGACGGTTGATGATTAATGGCGGCCAAATCAATATCTTCGTGCTCTCTCTCGCGCAAATCAAGCATGGTGAACAATCTACACACCAGAAAACATCCATTAGATTCCATGAAATCAAAAAAATTTGGTCAAATTTGGAGAATTTGGGGTTTGAAAACTCATTTCGCGGGGTACGTACCCCGCCTTTAGGAACAGAGCATGGGTACGCAGGTTCCCTTAAGGCAAGGTGCGTACGCCCGACATTTTCCCAATTGAGAAAATGTCGGGGTACGCAGGTCCCTAGTTTGGTGCATGCGTACGACGAGAAGCAGTCTTTGAAACCCCAAAGCCTCCAAAAAATGAAATCTAGGGCTTAAAAAAGAATTCTAAATGGATGAAAATGAAGAGGAGGATGTTGTAGAATACCTGAAAGAGACGGCGTTCGATTTTGACGGTTGGATTCTCCGCAATGTCCACGGGAAGTTTCTTGCCAAAAGTCCTTTTTCTCTCCTCAACAGTAAAATGGTAAAAATGAATTGGTAAAAGCCCCTTTTATAGGTTTTTTGGGTAAATAAATGGTAAATTTCTTTATTTTTCACCATGAAAAGGTATTTTTCAAAGTATTTTTATCTATCTTCAACAGGTATGAGTAATGTGTTGGTTTTTGTGCAGGATAAAGGATTTTTAGGGAAAATTGTCATTTTTTACAAACAAAAACATCAGAGTCATCTTTAAGCCCTTTTCTGACTCCTAAAACATGAAAAGATTGCCGAGCTTTTCTTTTACACTCGTTAAAACGGAATTAAAAGACGGTCCTCTTATAGCCCTTTTCTGACCGTAAAAACATGAAAAGATTGCCGGATTTTTGTCGTTTCAAATTCGATATTGGAAATAAAATGACGTGTCCTTGATCGCTTTTTACTTTTCAGATCAGAGACACTAATCATGAAAGTACTCCTTGGTCGTAAAGATCAAGCGGTTCTCTCAAGTATTATTTTATACTTTTTCGGGCTTGGGAGACACAAATTTACGAAAAAGGTCAACCCTAGAGTATTCTTAAGTTTTTTCAGACTCTCTAAAATTGAAAAGCATTGAGTTTCTCCTATACTGGACTCGTTAAAATTTCACAGTAAAGGACCTGTTCGATTACAAACAGGAACGGACCACTCCTTCTTAGGGTTCGAATATAAACTAAGTTGGACTCATCCGAAGGATGAGCTTATAATCAAGCACATGTTATCCTCCTCAAGCTTGTAAAAAATAAAGAGGTACTTGCCAGAAATGGTGGGGGAAAAGAGAGAAAAATGAGCCTATTTGTTATCCTTTGTCTCAGAAAAACCTTATCACCACTCTTGAACACGACACTTTTCATTCACCTAGGTTGGGAAATCCTTTGCCTAATAGTTGATCAAACCACATTGAAAGTCTTCAGCCGGTTTCTGGGTATTAACTTTGGGTCAATTGTCAACAAGCCATCTGTTGTGTCGTTATGTGTTCAAGAGGTCACTGCAAATAAACCATTCATCTGCAAAATACTTGTCATCCATCTTGACCATCCCTGAGTCAGTCCTTACAGCTACATTTCTTCAACTTGATCTATGATTTCGTGTTGTGGGCTTGCCTCCAACGGATCACTTTCTATCGACATCAACACATTATCTAGAAAGATGATCTAGGAATCGTTAGCACCTTGAAATCTGCATGCCTCAATGGCAGGTTTCTCGCCTTTGACGACAGTTTACATCATTGATTGTCGATCGAAGGATTCCGTGATATGTTCGACATCAACACATTCATTCGCATCTCACGGATTGTACTGAGTACTTTGAGAGCCATTGACATCACTGGTGGTTTCTCTCACACTTGTTAACAGTTTACATCATTGGCTGGTAATCAAGTGGTTTCTACCATGTTCGACATCAACACATTTATTCGCATGGATAGAATCATACTATTTCAGGAAGTAGAAATGAAGACCCTGGATCTAGTTTCCACCATCTAGGCTGCGAGGAGTTTTGTATTCATTATATAGTAGACTAATTATAAACATATGGCTGCGTCCATACTGTGTCTACATGAGTCTATGATTATGGTGTACTGCAAAATCATTCCTGTATCAGAGCAGTAGTTAGTTTGTTAGTTAAGTTTTTGATCTGAGTATGGGAATGCCTACCTCAGCGATGATATGATCTCATATATGTATTTTGTGTTGAATATTTGCAGGTTCCAACTGGGCTCTCCACAAGATAATCCTCGAAATGATAAAGTGCTTCACCCTTCCTAGATGTTATAAAACCCTAATCTACTACAGACTTTGCACTTTAGGGGGCAATCTGTTACACTAAAATTTGTCACCATGACTATTTGCAGTCAGTATGGCTCCATCAATAACCATACTGTCCTCCTTGGAAAGTCTTATACCTCTGCTCCTCATGTCAAACTCCAAAAAAGAGAGAAAGTATTTAAAAATCAATACAACTATGGTTACGCAATTTCTCTTACTCTTACCTGCGTGTACGCACCTCAAGTACATAATACCTGCGTACTTGTACGCTCTGTCTGTAAAGGGGTGGGTGCGTACTCCTGTAAAGGTCAAAAGGCGCAAGTTTTACTTCAAAAAACTTACTTGTGGTCGATTCTAGAGCATTCTAGAAGATGGTTTGACGTGGATTGAGTGCCTCCAGATGGTTCATGCATCCCAATGAAAGAGGAACTTATCCCATGAAGAGGGGAGCTATCCCTTTCAAAGAGGAGCTTATCCCATTGATGGTGGACCTGATTAACTTCCTCCAAAGCATTATAAATACAGGCATTGGGCCAGAGGGAGGGGAGGTTGAAAGTTGAACATTCCTAAGGGTAGATGCTATTGAAATTAGGACTCCCTTATAGAGCTTGAGAGGAGAGATTCCAATCCTTTCTTAGCTTCATTTGGAAGTGGGTGAGCTGATCAAAGTAGAGGAGAACTCTTGCTGGACCCTGGGAGGGACGTACACAACACCAAGGCACTGGTTGTAATGGTTTCTTTTGTTTCCAATTAATACAATTAAGTTCATTTTTCTCAACAAGTTGTTATATATAATTTGTTTCATAAACTCCTTGGTCTTTATGATGAATATGTTTTATTATATGAGTTATTCAGGTGCTATGTAATCGTTTGCTTGTTAGTGAATGCAGGCTTCAAGGAGAAGGAGGAGCTCATCTGGATCGAAGAGGTTTGGCTGCTACAAACAACGTTGGACTAAAGGTATGCCTTAAACACCTGGTTGCTTTTATTTTAAATGCATATTTAGGGAAAGATAGTGCTTGATTGTCTTGTTTGTCACTAGAAAGCCTTAGCTTCTAGAGAGGTCGGTTTTGTCCGCAAAATTGACTCTTTCTGCATGACAATCTCTCATCCCGAGGAAGGAAGTTTTTATCACCTTGCTCTAGGTCTAGAGCTTTAGATTGCTTTTTTATGCTTTCATAAGTATTGCTCTCTCGTCCTAGGAAGGGAATTTTTATTTTTCACCCTGTTTTAGGTCCTGAGCTTGATTTTTGTGATTTGTTTATTTTCTTTCTCTTGTTTTCTTTAGGGGCCACTCTCTTGTCCTAGGGAGGGAAGTTCTTATCCTGCTCCAGGTCTTGAGATTTTAATTTGTTTGAATGTTTCTCTTTTATTTCTTGATTATATGAACAGATACACCAATAAAAGGGGCAGAGGGAGACCCTCGAAAAGAAAAGAGGTTGATTTGGGAAGAAAAACTTACATCCAAGAGATAATATCAAGGGTTGGGATTGGAGCATCATCACGATATGCTTCTAGGGTAAGATATCATACGAGATCTAGAGGACAATCTATTTCACAACCAGAAACTCCTCCAATAGAAAAAGTGCAATTCGGGGAAGAAGAAGTAGCAAGCAAAGGATTTGGGGAAATGCATATTGCAAGTTCAGAGGAAGAAGATTTGAGGGAATTCTTGGCACCATTTGATTAAGGGAGTATTGTTAAACAACTTCCATCACCTGTTATAGAATAGCTAGAGCCAAAACCTGTTGAAATTCCAAGTGGGTATTGGCAGATATTCATGGCTCTAGCAACTTCTTCGATTGAATTTCCAATTGGAGATATCAGAGGTGATGCATTTATGAAGCCTATTCCTTTGCCAACACTACCTAATTTCCATCATGTTACTTCCGAGGATCCTTACACATTCCTTTTTGAATTTGATGTTATTTTTCGGGGCTATGATTACATTTCTGATGCTCAAAAATTTAAGATATTCCCCACTACTTTGAAGGGAAAAACTTTGAGATGGTTTATGAGTTTAGGAGGAAAATCTATTTCTACATAAGATGATATGAAGACGGTTTTCTCGAGAAATATAAGGACTACTGCAAATGCTGAGATGTAAAGGAAGAAATTTTTAATATTATGTAGAAAGAGGATGAGAATATGGAAGATTTTGTGGAACGTTTTCAATATAGTTTGTAGAGATCAGGCCACAGTGACCTAGATAAGAATATCTTGAAGATAATTTTTCTCAAAGCACTAAGGGAGGAATCTCTGGAGCAATTTAACATAGTAGGGAAATGAGCTATAACAAAGGAATAAATTGATACCATATGTGAATTATGCATCAAGTTTTCACAAGGGGCTACGAGACAGAAGGTCGGGAATCTGAACTCTCAAAACATCCAGTGGTGGAGTTACAAAGGATGAAATTGGGAATTTGGTGGAAAACTTGAGAACCAATATCCTGAGCACATTATCATCGCATCTAGACTTGTTGCAGGTGAAGCAGAAGTAGTTGGAAGCAGAGAAGGCCATGTCCATTTTTTGCCCTTAATGTAGGAAGAAGCATCTGTTGAAGGTGTTAGTGTCAGTCTTTCCAGCCTTCCTCCAGTGATCAAATGTGCTCTTACAAAGTGATTTTGAAGTGTCAAGGTCAAATTTTGTCATTTCAGTGAGTCTTCAAGCAAAATTTGGTCACTAGGCATTAGGTCTAGGGTTTGCTTTTACTCCTTCTAAAGTTGTCCATATGGTGGTCCATGTCATCATTCAACTGAGTATATCATCATTCATAGGGTTGTCATTATCATGTCAGTGTCTAATGAGTCATTTTACATCTTGTTCATGCTTCAGTTGTGCCTTGGCAAGGTCATTTCCCTCTCCTAGGGTTTTGAAAGCCAATTTCTCTTGGACGGTCAAATCATCGGCAAAACTTGTTTCCTGATGTTCATACACCTTCCCCTATCCTTAAAGTATCTTATAAAAGACTTCCCATCCCTTAGATCCGCTAAATTCCTCATTTTTGCACAAACCCTAGTTTCTAGCTACAACCTGGCAATTTTCTAGGTTTGGCCTGTGTTTTGCCCTTTTGGACCCCTTCCCCTCACTCAATCTCTGAGATTCCACTTTCCCCTGCTTCCTAACATCCCTCCCTACTTCCAAAAATTTCCCCAAGAATTTAGAAGCCCCCTATCCCCTTCATTTCGCTCCATTTCGACAAAATTCCTTGTTTCACACATCGGGACAAGTCGCACTAAAATGATGTTCCAGAGCAATAAAAGATGAATTTTGGAAAACTGAGAGAGGTTTTTGTCCACAACATGCCAAAGAAGAAAAACCTTCACTTTTTTCACAGGTGTCATGGTTTTAGAGAAATGTCAAAATTACAATCGCCGGATCCAAGGCGGTTGGCCAAGGCACAAAAAATGAGAAAGAGGCCCGATCCCCTTCGTATCTTGGCTGAGGCTTCTCTCAAGGATCATGGCACTCATTAGCCTAGCCATAGCTCAAATCCCAAAATTTTTTGAGAATTTTGGGTAATTTTGGGAAATTTACAGGTTTTGGCTTCTCAACGGGTCTCACCCCCGGTGAGACCCTTTGTCATCGTAGCTCCGTTTTGCAAAAACTAAACATTTTTGGATTTTTCATGCAAAGTTACACATGCCTATGGATGGACTTGAGTTTTTATGGAGTTTTGGGCCTCCAAAAGGACAAAATACAGCCAAATTTTGACTTTCTGCCCCTTTTTTGAGTTGCAGAAGCAGTCTTGGGAGAATTGACTTTTGACTGGGAAAATGACCTCCAAATCCAAAAATTCTGGTTGGGTTTGAAAGTAGACTTAGAGACCTTTCCAACGAGCTATCCTTCACTTCATTCTGACACCGGGAAGGCCTCCAAACAGGGCTCCAAAGTGCACGACCCATTGAGGAAGATGTGCGCGACGCGTTGAGGGAACTTTGCCAGATTTGACCAGTTCAGCCCAGAAAACGCAGTTTAGCTCCAATTTGACTTTCTGAGGTGGATGGTGATCCTCTTGAATATACTTATAGCACTTTTTGGATACTTTTACTCTTGTTTAAATCTTCTAGAAGATTCTTGCATGTAAAGGGTAAAAATTGAATGTATTAACTGGTTTCCAAGTTTATAGAGGCAAGTTGTTTTGACTGCCTATTTTGTAATTCTTAGTTTAGAAGTGGTTCAAACAGCTCCTAGGATAGTGAGCTCGACCCATGGAGGCAGGGAAAGAGGTTAGATCATCTATATTATGTACTTTCTTGCTCATTTTCATGGTTGGACTCTTGAGGGAGAAGCTATCATTGTATTATTTCACTTGTATCTCTGCAATTTTTGGCCAAGGAAGACCAGGGTTTTGCAGTCATCTTTGGGATTCTTGTGGACTCATGTGTTGATGATGTGTATCTTAATGTACTTGTAAGTGTGTTTATGTGCTTCATATCCTTTCTTTACTTCTGCATATTAAACAAATGAAGTGTTAAAGTATGAATTCATGCCTGCCATGCTCTGCTTTTAAATTTGTTTAATTTCGATGTTTTCTGTTGTCTAAAGAGAATTCAAAGTCATTTTTTGCTCTCTTTAGCTCCTCCTCTTTCTTTCCTAATCATCCACTTCAACTAAAGGCATCAATACAGGCCCCTACCTTGCCCCAAAGACCCCCCTGCAGAAACTGTGTCAAATCCCCGCACCCTAAATTGCAGCTCCTCAATTTGCCACCAAAAACCCCAAAACCCCCAAATCAACCTTTATAATCAGTTTACTAGCCTAATATCAGTGTTACCTTGTTGGTCATCTTATCCCATTGAAGATCTACCGAGATTGACCGGAGAGAGCCTTCTCCTGCCCCGTAGGGCTAGCTACGAGGCTAAATGGTTTGATGTAGCCTTGAGGTTTACCTTTCTCAGCCTGAGGTGAAATTTCAAGTGCTAACATACTGGCGACCATACTGGGGAGAACAAATTGTTTGTTGATTGATGTGTTTATTTCATAAGTCTTAGACGGAGCCTGAAGTTACGCCAGGTAGCCTTCAAAACGCTTTTGCTTTGCATTAGCGGAAGTAGATAAACGCTGCTTCAGTCAATCTCCGTGAGCTTGTGAATACAACACTTCGATTGCATTTTACCCCAGTACATGTATCAAGTTCAGATCTGACTGTTGATGGTGGACAACGATCAGACACTGACAAGGCTGAAATCATTCACTGGCGACTCCTTCACTAAAAACTCCAGAGATCAATGCTTCATGGTGAATTCACTGCAGAGAGATCAGTAGCTTTGAGCTTTTCAAGATGGATCAGATTGTAAGAAGATATGCTCCCTTGAGTCGAGATCACATCCCCGGTTTTCCAAATAAAATTCCGAAGGTAGATTGGTCAAGGAAGCTGCCTATATTTAATGATGATGGTAAGAAGGATGCTGCTTTACATCTAGTTAGATTTCATATGCATATTCGCAAGTTGAAGGTGGATTTTCCTGAAGACTGCTTGATGAAGATATTTTTGGCCACTCTGGAAGGTGAAGCTCAATCCTGGTATGAAAGTTTGCCACCTGCTTGTATTTATTGTTTAAAGGATTTTCATGCTATGTTCATTGAAAGATATATGGACTCTTATTCATCATTGAATTTAGTTCAAGACTGTTGCAAGCATGCCTATAGTTTTATTGAAATCCTTGAGAAATATTATGAAGATGATAATTTTATGGATGTTGAGATCATGGAGGCTTTGCATGAGAATCCATTTCAGCAACATGATGAGAACCTAGTGGATACTTGTCAAAATGATCAAGATATTTTGCAGTAGAATCAAGGTCAACAGGTTGAAGATAGTCATATGGCTGAAAATGATGAAAGAGAGGGTTCTATTTCAGATCTGCCCACAGAAGAAGACAACGTGCAGGGTAGTCAAGATTCAATTTCAGAATGTGATGCAGTCAAGTTAGCTATTTCAGATCAACATTCAGATCATGATGACCAAGCATACCTTGTGCCGAATCCTGAAAAGGAGAGTTTTGTTGTTGAGATCATAGACAAAGTTCTTGATCCAAATGTCCTTATGCCATCAGAACATAGCCTGCATGAGGAGGTAATTCAGCCAGCTCATGAACAACAAGATGAGATCTTTGTTCAAGTAAGTGAAAACTCTTCTTTCAATCATAATTTGGATAGTTTGATTGCCATGTCATATGAAGATGATCAGCAATGTATCCAAGTTTCAGAAGATCAGGACTGTCATTCAGATTTTTCATGTTTTGAAATTCCATTTCAAGAAGACAAGACTTGTTTGAGCAAAGGGAAACAGAAAGTCTTATCTCCTTTGTCTGAAGATGAGATAGATCAAATCTTGAAAGGTCATGCTACAACCCAAGCTAAAGCAAATCGGTAGTGTGCACATGGTCACGAAAGTGTTGGTGAAACTTCTTCCTCTTTTGAAAATGATGACAGTCTTGTAATTAGTTTTATAGATCAGCAAACAGATAATATTTTCTTTCATGAAGATGATGAGGTTGTCATGTTTGATGATCTTGAGGATTGTTTTCTGTTTAAGAATGACTTAGACCATGAAATTGAGGAATATAAGCTTGAGAGAGACAATATGTCAAAATTTCTCACGGTCAAGGAATTTACAGCCAACACTCATATGGCAGAAGCTTATACTTCTCTGTGCCTTCCTATCAATCAGCAACCCACTATTCTTTCAGATCAGAATGAAGCGAGTACTTATATTTTTGCAGCTAGATCTCCAAACAAGGTAGTGCTTCAGGATTATCAAGATCCCTTTGGCATTCTTCTGCAAGCATTAGAAAAGATAAATGTTTCCTGGTTCATTATCATAAGCTTTGGTTTCCGTGGTTATTTTGAGTTGCCTACAGGTTCATCGTTTCGCCTGCTCGAGATAAGCGAGAGCAGAAATTTGGTATGTAGCCATCTGCTGGATTGGTTACATTGGAAAGCTCATTATACATGATTGTACATATTTCATTAGTATGCAGGTGGTTGTCATCATGATTCCAAATCTTGATGGATTGCTGTCGTTTTTCCAAAAGCTTTGTAAAGTTTTGTTTTAAGTCGGTCATGAGTCATTTGTGTTTGGTCTGTTGAGTGAGTTTTTCAAGTTATTTCAGTTTGCCATCGAGTCGGTTTGAGTCAAGATTCAGTTAAGTTTCAGTCAAGTTTTCATTCAAAAATGTGTCAAATTCTTGTGTCATTTGCCGAAATAATGACTCCATCGCCCAATGGTTGAAAGCACTGGTCTGCTCTCCCAGAGGTCTAAGGTTCTTGGTACCTCCAAGGAGCTACCATCCCCATTGGAGCCAATGTTAGTGTCAGTCTTTCCAGCCTTCCTCCAGTGATCAAATGTGCTCTTACAAAGTGATTTTGAAGTGTCAAGGTCAAATTTTGTCATTTCAGTGAGTCTTCAAGCAAACTTTGGTCACTAGGCATTAGGTCTAGGGTTTGATTTTACTCCTTCTAAAGTTGTCCAAATGGCGGTCCATGTCATCATTCAACTGAGTATATCATCATTCATAGGGTTTTCATTATCATGTCAGTGTCTAATGAGTCATTTTACATCTTGTTCATGCTTCAGTTGTGCCTTGGCAAGGTCATTTCCCTCTCCTAGGGTTTTGAAAGCCAATTTCTCTTGGACGGTCAAATCATCGGCAAAACTTGTTTCCTGATGTTCATACACCTTCCCCTATCCTTAAAGTATCTTATAAAAGACTTCCCATCCCTTAGATCCGCTAAATTCCTCATTTTTGCACAAACCCTAGTTTCTAGCTACAACCTGGCAATTTTCTAGGTTTGGCTTGTGTTTTGCCCTTTTGGACCCCTTCCCCTCACTCAATCTCTGAGATTCTACTTTCCCCTGCTTCCTAACATCCCTCCCTACTTCCAAAAATTTCCCCAAGAATTTAGAAGCCCCCTATCCCCTTCATTTCGCTCCATTTCGACAAAATTCCTTGTTTCACACATCGGGACAAGTCGCAGTAAAATGATGTTCTAGAGCAATAAAAGATGAATTTTGGAAAACTGAGAGAGGTTTTTGTCCAGAACATTCCAACGAAGAAAAACCTCCTTCACTTTTTGCACAGGTGTCATGGGTTTAGAGGAATGTCAAAATTACAATCGCCGGATCCAAGGCGGTTGGCCAAGGCACAAAAAAGGAGAAAGAGGCCCGATCCCCTCCGTATCTTGGCTGAGGCTTCTCTCAAGCATCATGGCACTCATTAGCCTAGCCACAGCTTAAATCCCAATTTTTTTTGAGAATTTTGGGTAATTTTGGTATTTTTGGGAAATTCACAGTTTTTGGCTTCTCAACGGGTCTCACCCCCGGTGAGACCCTTTGTCATCGTAGCTCCGTTTTGCAAAAACTCAACATTTTTGGATTTTTCATGCAAATTTACACATTCCTATGGATGGACTTGAGTTTTTATGGAGTTTTGGGCCTCCAAAAGGTCAAAATACAGCCAAATTTTGACTTTCTGCCCCTTTTTTGAGTTGCAGAAGCAGTCTTGGGAGAATTGACTTTTGACTGGGCAAATGACCTCCAAATCCAAAAATTCTGGTTGGGTTTGAAATTAGACTCAGAGACCTTTCCAACGAGATATCCTGCACTTCATTCTGACACCGGGAAGGCCTCCAAACAGGGCTCCAAAGTGCACGACCCATTGAGGAAGATGTGCGCGACGCGTTGAGGGAACTTTGCCAGATTTGACCAGTTCAGCCCAGAAAACGCAGTTTAGCTCCAGTTTGACTTTCTGAGGTGGATGGTGATCCTCTTGACTGTACTTGTGGCACTTTTTGGATACTTTTACTCTTGTTTAAATCTTCTAGAAGATTCTTGCATGTAAAGGGTAAAAATTGAATGTATTAACTGGTTTCCAAGTTTATAGAGGCAAGTTGTTTTGACTGCCTATTTTGTAGTGCTTAGTTTAGAAGTGGTTCAAACAGCTCCTAGGATAGTGAGCTCGACCCATGGAGGCAGGGAAAGAGGTTAGATCATCTATATTATGTACTTTCTTGCTCATTTTCATGGTTGGACTCTTGAGGGAGAAACTATCATTGTATTATTTCACTTGTATCTCTGCAATTTTTGGCTAAGGAAGACCAGGGTTTTGCAGTCATCTTTGGGATTCTTGTGGACTCATGTGTTGATGATGTGTATCTTAATGTACTTGTAAGTGTGTTTATGTGCTTCATCTCCTTTCTTTACTTCTGCATATTAAACAAATGAAGTGTTAAAGTATGAATTCATGCCTGCCATGCTCTGCTTTTAAATTTGTTTAATTTCGATGTTTTCTACTGCCTAAAGAGAATTCAAAGTCATTGTTTGCTCTCTTTAGCTCCTCCTCTTTCTTTCCTAATCATCCACTTCAACTAAAGGCATCAATACAGGCCCCTACCTTGCCCCAAAGACCCCCCTGCAGAAACTGTGTCAAATCCCCGCACCCTAAATTGCAGCTCCTCAATTTGCCACCAAAAACCCCAAAACCCCCAAATCAACCTTTATAATCAGTTTACTAGCCTAATATCAGTGTTACCTTGTTGGTCATCTTATCCCATTGAAGATCTACCGAGATTGACCGGAAAGAGCCTTCTCCTGCCCCGTAGGGCTAGCTACGAGGCTAAATGGTTTGATGTAGCCTTGAGGTTTACCTTTCTCAGCCTGAGGTGAAATTTCAAGTGCTAACAGAAGGAATGTCCATTACATTCTATGGATACTTGTACGATATGTGAACATAGTCATTCCACTAGCACTTTCCCGTCTCTTCCTAGATTGAAGGCAACCTTTCAGGGAACAAATGAAGAAGTGGATCAACTTTATTTTATGGGATCAAGGAAACCATGGAAACCACGACTGCCGAACATGAATCAAGGTACACCTCAAGACCCATATTAGTACTTGAATAATATGAATTTTGGTTAGCAGTTTGTACCTTTTTCACCTTCTTGGCCACAGTCTTACTAATATCCAATGCGCTGGCAACCCTGGTACCCTCAATCTGGTCCAAATTCTTCATGGTCCCAGGATTGGCGTGGACCTCCTCCTCCTCCTCCAAGACAATTCTCCCAACCTATGCCACAACAACAACTATAGATGCCTGCTAATGCACCCAATAGTAATCCTTTTCTTTGTCCTCAACTGCCTGTCCAATCCAATCCCAATCCAAATAAGATAGGGGTTCAACAGGTTGAGACACTCAACCTCCCTACATATAGTATTGCCACTATGGAATGTAACGAATTAAATATTTGATCTATCGGGTGGTTAATACTCAGACTTCACCTATAATTGTTGAGCATACTGATGATGAAGTCTCAGAACCAGAACAAAGGACGATAGGGATGAGCCAACATAGATTCCCGTAAAGAAACAAACCCCTTCACAAAATATTGTTACTACAGGATGTCAGATTGGTCCACCTTATCCGGAAATACTATCTTTGAGAAAACAAAGTCCTCATCCTGAATTTGACTTTTTAGGGGAATTGTAGAATTTATTCATTGAAATTCCATTACTTCAGGCTATAAAGGATGTACCAATTTATGCTAAGACAATTAAATAATATTGTTCTAAGAAACCTGGTAGAGAATCTAAGGACCCACTTACTATTTATGCCATGGGTAAATTATCTAATATAATGCTAGGGAAATCTATACCTGTCAAATACAGGGACCCAGGGAATCTGATTTTGACAGTGCAAATTAATGAGGTGGATATCCAAAATGTACTGGTAGATTTGGGGGTATCAATTATTGTTATAACCTTTGCAACTGTGATTACCTTGGGTCTATAGAACCTTAAACCAACTCCCACCATCCTAGAATTGGTAGATCGGTCTCCTATTAGATCGATAGGGAAGATGGAAGATATCACTATTTTGGTAGACACATGGAAGTACCCCGTTGACCTTTTGATTTTACATATCCAATCCCCAGCTGGTGGGAATCGCTTAATTTTAAGAATACCTTGGCTTGCAACCGTAGATTCTTGTATCAAGTGTTGGTTTGGAAACATGGTAATATCCAATGGGGAAGTTACAAAGAACCTTGTTCTTTATCCCCCGCAAAACCAAGCTCATTAAATAAACCTGGATTTACCTTGATACAAAAGTCACTACCTACCAAAGAGACCGAATATGAGAATGAAGAATTTAGGCCCATCCTTACCATCAGTGAGGCTATCTATTTTAAGGATTAAATGAAGGACGATACCATTAACACATTTCTTAGCAATCCTGACTCCATTTCTGATTCAACTTGTTAGTTGTTAGATATTGAACCAAAAACAAAAGTAGAAAACATTCCTCAAAGTTTACCTCATAATAGTGTTCCTGTAGAAGTTGAACCAAGGAAAACATTGAATATTAATCCTAACTTTTCACACTCCCAATCCAAATAGTTGCTGAAAGTCCTTCGGGAGCATAAAGAAGCCTTTGCTTGGGAGTATACCGATATGAAAGGAATCCATACTTGTTTATGTACTCATCATATATACATTAAAGAGGAATGTCGACCTATCAGGCAACCACAAAGAAGAATGAATCCTGCCTTAAATTTTTTTGTCAAAGATGAATTGTAGAAGCTATTAGATGTGGGTTTTATTTATCTGATATCAAACATTCAATGGGTTTCCCTACTGGCATTAGTCCTAAGAAGAATGGAAAGTGGAAGATTTGTGTTGATTACAGGGAACTAAACAAAACAACCCAGAAAGACCATTTTCCCTTACCCTTTATTGACTAAGTCCTTAATACATTAGTCGGGAATGAGTTTTTCTCCTTTTTGGATGAGTTTAGCGGATACAACAAGATAAAAATAGCTCTTGAGGATCATGACAAAACTACCTTCACATGCCCTTGGGGAACCTTTTTCTTACATAGTCCTTCCATTTGGCTTCTGTAACGGACCTGCTACATTTCAAAGGGAAATATTAGGAATTTTCTCTGATCTAGTTAATGATAGTGTTGAGATTTACATGGAAAACTTTACCCCATACAGGGATTCCTTTATAGAATATTTGAAAAACTTAGAGAAATTACTTGAAAGATGCAAGCAAACACATGTTTCTCTGAGTACAGTCAAATGTCATATGATGATGAAAGAAGGGATAGTGCTAGAACACTTGCTTTCATCTGCAGGAATTTGGGTTGATCCTGCGAAGGTAGAGGTAATATTAAAATTTCCTACACCTAAGACACCGGTACAGGTGCACAAATTTATTGGTTATGCTGGCTATTATAGGCGTTTCATAGAAATTTTTTCTAGAATAGCATTCCCACTTTTTCAATTGCTACCTAAGGATGCAAAATTTGTGTTGACAAGTGAATGTGAAGCAACTTTTGTAGAAATCAAAGAACTAGTCTGCACGGCTCCGATATTATGTAGTCCTGACTGGAAGCTCCTGTTTCACATCTGATCCAAAAATGGATCTTGGATAAACCTCTAAGTCTAAAAGACTTCATATAAGAGGTAAAAGGTTCCAAATGGCACAAATCCTTTGTAAATCAGAGGAAAATGAAAGTCGCAGGCTGCTCTCAGAAATAGTCTCATTGCAGAGATCTCTTCATTTTGAATCCAACGCAACTTGAATGGGCGAAAACGGACTTCAGATAAAGAAGTTATTGTAGGAAGAAGTTTCCATTTATCCTTTGAAAAAGGGGCAAATTCCATTAAAAATGGCCTAAAAGGCTATTTGAGGAAATCACATCGCATAAGGCAAAGAGGAGGACTTAAGGTCAGGTGGAAGGGACCCCCGATCAGTGATCTCCGATGATCGGATCGGTGGATCGGGTCAGAGGCAAGCATATGCACCCATAAGGCAAAGGCCCCAGGCCGATGTGATAGTGCAATTGTGATATCGGTGGATCGTTGTCGGTGATCCCAAAAGGGAAGGACCCTTGGGCCATGCGACTTGCGACTGTGATCGCTGATATCGGTGGATCGGCGTCAGCGATACCAAAGGAAAGGACCCCCGGGCCGTGCGACTTGCGATTTGTGATTGTGATCGGTTGATCGGTGGATTAGTGATCAAGACACCCAAAGGGGAAGGCCCCGGTCCGTTGCAACTTGCAATTTTGATCAGGACCAGACCCGATGGGGTTTAAAAGCCTGATTTCATAAAATTTCAAATCCAAGAATTCAGATTTTCCTTTGTAATTCCCGTTTAATGGATTTTTTGGCCATTGGACATGCCGCTGAAGCGATTTTGATATGCGATGGAAGGAAAACCAGATAGGGATTTTAGGGGAAATTTAATGTACTTTCACATCCAGATTGCATGCCCGATAGCACTTTTCCTGTGTATTTCCATTTCAAGCCCGAAACGTAGTATTCGTGGATTTTTGCTTGAAAGGAGGCCGACGGTTCATTTACCATGGGAAAACAACCATCATTCCCTGTGCTACGCTACAGGCGAGCATTTTTGTAACAAGGATGCATTTTGAAGCGCGAAGAGGCAGATCCGGGAAGAGTAATGATTCCTCATGATCACAATTGACAGAGGAACGACCGAGGAAGCCGAAAAGCCAGAAATGCCTCAAAGAAATCCTGAGAACTGAATCAGAAGGAGTGTTGGCAGGAGTTGGTAGTTGTTGTTTGGGTTGTTGTTGAAACCGAGCATAAGTAGAAAGCAAAGCCAAAGTAGGAAGCTAAGGCATAAGAGAGCAGCGCGAAAAGGCAATAAAAAAACAAGCAGCGCAGAAAGAAAAAGCGGAAGTGCATGCAGCCAAGGGAGTCACTTGGAGTTCAAGTGGAAAGCCAGAGGGCTGTAAACTAATAGAGAGCCAAAGAAGCCAGAGCCAAATGCGCAGAGCCAGAGCTAGAGCCAAGAGCCAGAGCCAAGAGCCAGAACCAAGAGTCGGAGCGAGAGCCGAGAGCTAGAAGGCCGAGAGCCTCAGAGCTGGGGACCGAATGGCATTCTAAACCCATTGTTTCTGTGTAAAGTGTGGAGTTGAGCCAGAGAGCTTGTAAAAAGATTGTTGCCATAATCCCAGAGAGCCTAGTCGAGTTGACTAGAGCTCACGGAGACGTAGCCCAAGAGTTTTGGGTGAACTCCTAATTAAATTGTTGTTTTGTGTGTTTGGTTTATTGCTACATTAGTTATTATTGTATGTATTTACATATCAGCATACACCTTCTATTCAAGCACATATATAATTCTGCATTGGTTAATCATAAAGACTTGGGAATAATTTAAGCTTTGGGAGTGGGAGAGGTTCTTGTAAGTTAGACAAGAAGCCTAAGTGACCAATTTTCAGATTAGGTGGTAACAGAGCTTAAGATTGGTTAACCACACCTTCAAAGGAGGTTATATCAGAATGCTTGATTGAAAAAGCAAAGATTTCTTCTCTGAAAGGTGTTTGGGCAGTCTAAGATTGATTTTCTGATTGATGTATGCTTGTTGCAGACTGACTATTTTCTAAGTTTGCAGAGGTGAAGGGAAATTTTTTGATAGCTCAGTCAAGGAAGGACAAGAAGGAAGAAGGGCTTAAGGCATTCTTCTCTCTCAAAGGGCTTCAAAGAAATCCTTGGAGCACAAGAGGTTTGTTGCAAAAGGTTGCTGAATAAGCTCTTTATTAATCTTGTTGAAGTTCTTTTGTTCATTGGCATAATGACAACTTCTACAAGTGAGTCCTTGAATTCTTCTTTCTTCATCACAAGAATATTTGATAAATATATGAAGCAAAAATCGTCCACCATGATGGATATGGTGAAAGAAATGTATGAGGATGGAAGGAAGAGTAGCATACTTAGAAAGCAGCTGAATTCCATGAAGGAAGAGAAGCAATTGCTTACTAACAAATTGCAGGAAATGGAGAGGCAACTTCATATTGCAAATATGAACCTCAAGAGGATGCATGAGTTGGAGTCACAACTCTTTGTTGCCAAAGATGCCTTGGTAAAGTATCAGCTTGAAGAAGAGGTAAACCATTCCAGTTTGTCTTCAAATTCTTCTGAGAATGCTTATATTGGTTCTTTTGAAAAACATACTAGAGGCATAGGTTCCAAGCTAATGTCTAAGATGGGCTATGAAGGAAAAGGCTTGGGCAGACATGCACAAGGTATTGTTGAGCCAATAATGTTTGAGGAAAGGCCTAAGTATTTGGGTCTTGGCTATGGACAGTCTTATGGAGAGAGTTCCAAAGCTACCATGAAGGCCATTGAAATAGCTCCAAGAAGGGGTTGCATTGCAGAGTGTGAAGATTGTGTTTAGGAGGAATGCAATAGCTTGAAACATCACTTGTAGGATGCAGGTGTTCAGAAGCACACACTTGAACCAGAGAGTTGTGGAAACTCTAAAAGCCTTGAAGAAATTGATGGTGCTTCAAAGGAAGCCACTTCTTCATTTGCTTCACCTCCTCATGAAGGCAATAAAGGTGAAAGAGGTAGGTATAAATCTGGTTCTAAACACATTCCTTTTGATTTTGCAAAGCATGGTAAATTTCCACATAAGCATGGGAAAAGAATTGCATGTTCCTTTTGTGGTTTGGATAACCATCATGTTTCTAGATGTTGGAAGAGAATGGCCACATACAAGAAACTTTTGAAGGAAAAGAAGAAAAGAGCCAAAGGTCCATTGGACAAGGCAAATCATGCTGTCAAGAGGATGCACATGTGTTGCACTTACTACCATAAGCAAGGGAATCTTGCTGAAAGATGTTGGACTTTGAATCTAGAAATGCTTCCACAAAAGCTGAAGAAAGTGGAAAGAGAAGATGGTAGAAATGTAAAGGAAGTTTCCATGAATGATGTGTCTCAGAATGATTCACGTGTTGATGTTGATGTGCAGACAAAGGAAAGACCTTTGAACTAGATTGGTAAGAAATGGTTAACGTTCTTTTCCAATTAAGGTTGCATGTATATTGATGCATCTATTTACATTTCTTTGTTGATGAGATGCAAGTTGCAGGACTTTACCAAGATGGTGAATGGAAAAAGGTTGAGTAGGAGACTCACTTTGTTGCTGCAACATTATATTTCATTTTAGCTTCGAAAGTATGATGTGCTTAAGTGAAAGTTGAAGGATGAAATGCATGCATAAGCCTGATATGCATGAACACAGGGATGTTGATGTTTTCCTTGTTTTGAACATGTATGTGTAATTAAATTGAAGGGTTGATTTGTTTGATGTAAACATGCATGCAATATTAACTTGGAAAAAGTTGATTTGGTCTCCAAGATGGAGGAAATAATGAAGTATTTCATCTTTTGAAAAAGAGTCCAAATGGTCTTTTTCTACATGCTTGGCTTGAAGGATCATTTGTTTTAAACGCATGTTTTGTGGGCTTGTTACCTAGTCCATCATTTGTATGCAGATGTAAAACATGGAGGTGTTCACAAGATGTGAAATTTGTTTCTTTTGTTGAAGCAGGAGTTTAGGCCATCCAGTGGTTGTCTGTATTCTATTGTTGTTAACAGTTGTTGTTGACAGCTTGTCAAACAGGTACAAATGAAAGTTTTGTGGATCATATGTAACTCCACATTGGTTTGAGCCACCTTGGATCAATGATAAAGGTAAATAAGTTCAAACTACCTTCTATGTCCATTTCAACATGAGTTCTGCAAGAAGGCAAGGAGGAAGATGGTTCTTCCCAGGAGGACCAGCATATCCAGGAAGGAAAGTGGGCAAAGGCTTTGGTTTAGAGGCACTATGCAAGGAAACGTGTAGGGAGGCTAAAAGAGGAGGGTGAGTCACTCTCATTTACTATTCATATTAGTATATCAGTATTTTAAAGACCAAAAGTTCTTTTAGTGGGAAGGCGTGATCCAAAAATGGATCCTGGATAAACCTATAAGTCTAAAAGACTTCATATAAGAGGTAAAAGGTGTCAAATGGCACAAATCCTTTGTAAATTAGAGGAAAATGAAAGTTGCAAGCTACTCTTAGAAATAGTCTCATTGCAGATATCTCTTCATTCTAAATCCAACGCAACTTGAATGGGCGAAAATGGACTTCAGATAAAGAAGTTATCGCAAGAAGAAGTTTCCCTTTATCCTTTGAAAAGGGGCAAATTCCATTAAAAATGGCCTAAAAGGCTATTTGAGGAAATCGCATCGCATAAGGCAAAGAGGAGGACTTAAGGTTGGGCGGAAGGGACCCTCGATCAGTGATCTCTAATGATCGGATTGACGGATCGGGTTGGAGGTAGGCATATGCACCCATAAGGCAAAGGCCTCGGGCTGATGCGATAGTGTGATTGTGATATCGGCGGATCGCTGTCAGCGATCCCAAAAGGAAGGACCCCCAAGCTGAGCGACTTGCGACTGCAATCACCGATATCGGTGGATCGACATTGGCCATACTAAAGTAAAGGTCCTCCCCGGGCCGTGCAACTTGCGATTTGCAATTGCGATCAGCCGATCGGCGGAGCGACGATCAACACGACCAAAGGGGAAGCCCCTAGGCTATTGCGACTTGCGACTGCGATCAGGATTGGAGTTGATGGGGTTTAAAAGCTCAATTTCATAAAATTTCAAATCTGAGAATTCATATTTTCATTTGCAATTCTCATTTAATGGATTTTTGGCCATTGGCCATGCCGCCGAAGTGATTGCGATATGCGATGGAAGGCGGACCCGATAGGTATTTTAGGGGTGATTTAATGGACTTTCACATCCAAATTTCACACCTGATAGTGCTTTTCCTGTGTATTTCCATTTCAAGCCCGAAACACAGTATTTCATGGATTTTCGCTTGAAAGGAGGCCGCTGGTTCATTTTCAATGGGAAAACTAATCCGAATGGAAAATGGCATCAACCCATGGTACTTATCCACCCATATTATTCATTGACGCATGGAATTTACCCATGGTATTGTAAATGGCATCCGCCCGTGGTATTGTAAAAAAACCACCCATGGTATTCACTCACCCACGGAATAATGATCTGAATGGAAAATGGCATCAACCCATGGTACTCATCCACCCATATTATTCATCGACCCATGGAATTTACCCATGGTATTGTAAACGGCATCTGCCCGTGGTGTTGTAAAAACCACCCATGGTATTCATTCACCCATGGAATTGACCCGTGGTATTGTAACTGAAAAATGCTATAAGTAACAAGTCACATTTTGTAAAAGGACAGATTGTCCGCCACAATGTAGCCTTTACAGTTCAGAGGCATGTAGCCACCACATCTCTCCTCAGAGATAAGCTACCATCGCCCTAGCTAGGGCGATGGTAGCTTATCTCTGAGGAGAGATGTGGTGGCTACATGCCTCTGAACTGTAAAGGCTACATTGTGGCGGACAATCTGTCCTTTTACAAAATGTGACTTGTTACTTATAGCATTTTTCAGTTACAATACCACGGGTCAATTCCATGGGTGAATGAATACCATGGGTGGTTTTTACAACACCACGGGCAGATGCCGTTTACAATACCATGGGTAAATTCCATGGGTCGATGAATAATATGGGTGGATGAGTACCATGGGTTGATGCCATTTTCCATTCAGATCATTATTCCGTGGGTGAGTGAATACCATGGGTGGTTTTTTTACAATACCACGGGCGGATGCCATTTACAATACCATGGGTAAATTCCATGCGTCAATGAATAATATGGGTGGATAAGTACCATGGGTTGATGCCATTTTCCATTCGGATAAAAAACAGCCATCATTCTCTGTGGCACACTGTAGGTGGACATTTCTGCAACAGGGATGTGTTTTGAAGCGCGAAGAGGTAGAGCTGGGAAGAGGAATGATTCCTCATGATCACGGTTGACAGAGGAATGGCTGAGGAAGCCAAAAAGCCAAAAATGCCTCAAAGAAAGCCTGAGAGCTGAATCGAAAGGAGTGTTGGTAGGAGTTGGCAGTTGTTGTTGGAGTTGTTGCTGAAACTGAGCATAAGCAGAAAGTGAAGCCAAAGCAGGAAGCTAAGGTGTAAGAGAGCAGCATGAAAAGGCAGCAGCAAAACAAGCAACGCAGAAAGCAAAAGAGGAAGCGCACACAGCCAAGGGAGTCACTTGGAGTTCAAGTGGAAAGCCAGAGGGTTGTAAACTAATAGAGAGCCAAAGAAGCCAGAGCCAAAGCCAAGAGCCAGAGTGAGAGCCAAGAGCCAGAGTGAGAGCCAAGAGCCAAAAGGCCGAGAGCTTCAGATCTGGGGACCGAAAGGCATTCTAAACTCATTGTTTCTGTGTAAACTATGGAGTTGAGCCAGAGAGCTTGCAAAAAGATTATTGCCGTAATCCCAGAGAGCCTAGTCAAGTTGACTAGAGCTCACGGAGGTGTAGCCCAAGAGTTTTGGGTGAACTCCTAATTAAATTGTTGTTTTGTGTGTTTGGTTTATCGCTGCATTAGTTATTATTGTATGTATTTACATATCAGCATACACCTTCTATTCAAGCACATATTTAATTCCACATTGGTTAATCATAAAGACTTGGCAATAATTTAAGCCTTGGGAGTGGGATAGGTTCTTGTAAGTTAGACAAGAAGCCTATGTGACCCATTTTCATATCAACATCTCTACTAATGCTTCTCAAATGGCAATAGGGGTGGTTTTGGGGAAATAGGAGGACGAGAAACCGTACACAATTTACTATGTCAACAAGAATTTGACCCCTGATGAATTAAACTATATGGTAACTAAAAATGAGTTCTATGCTGTCATTTATTCTGTTAATAAATTTCAGCATTATATCATAAGGTATCCTACTTTCATGCACATTGATCATACAACTATCAGGAATCTGATGAACAAACCAATAACCCCTAGTCACATTACAAGATGGTTACTGTTAATTCAAGAATTTGATATTACCATTGTATGTAAACCAGGTAAAGATAATGTAGTTGCAGATTTCCTATCTAGGATGGATACTAGTGATGAAGGTACACCTGTAAAGGATATTTTTCCAGATGAACATATTTTTGCAATTTCTACTCACACTTCATGGTATGCAGATATTGCTAACTATCTTTCTATAGGAAAGGTGCCTCAACACTTGCCTTACGGAGAATAATGAAGGATTATCCATCATAGTGCTTGTTATTCATGGATAGAGGGATATATCTTTTACACCTGATCTGATTAAAAAATCCAGTGTTGCATAAGTGGAGATGAAATCTATGATGTCCTGAAAGCTGCTCATGATGGCCCCTGTGGGGGACATTTGGCAGATAAGCGGATAGGTCATAAGGTGTTACAAATGGGATACAATTGGCCTTCTATTTTTCATGATGCAAAGAAACGTTTCAGAGGGTGTGATAGTTTCCAGTGGATGGGTCAGCTTGGTGAAGCAGATAAAATTATGTTACAACCCCAACTAGCTCTTAAACCCTTTGCAAAATGGGCTATCCATTTCATTGGGCCATTTAATCCGCTTTCACTACAGAAAGTTCACATTATGGTTTGCACGGATTACATGATGAAGTGGGTAGAGGCCAAGGCTATTGTGAAAGCAACAAAACAGGTTGTCTCAAACTTTTTAATTGGGGAAATTCTTGCATGTTATGGAGCTCCTAGAAAGATAATTTCATATGGAGGGGCATAGTTTACATCACATCTGATAGCAGGACTTATGAAAAAATATGGAATCAAGCATATGGTAACATATCCATATCGCCCTCAAGCAAATGGCCAAGTAAAAAGCATAAATAAGGTAATAGAGAATATTCTTACAAAGACTGTAGCGAACCATCATCAGAATTGGGCCGAAAAGCTTCCTGAGGCACTATGGGCATGTTGTACCTCTGAGATAGTTATAGGTCAACTACCAATGCCAGAGCATCTAAAATAATTGTTTTGGGGGTTTTTGGTTTTAATTTTGGAAGACTAATGAATGGAGACAGATGTAGAATTGAAGTAATTAATCCTTTGGGTTATATTAATACTTCAGCAAAGGGATACTATAAAGCATTACATAGTGATATAGATCAGAAATAGTGGTGAGTAGAAGACAACAAAAAAATATGATTATCACAGTTTCCATACTGTAAAACAGAACAATCATAAGTTGGAAAACCTTCTAAACTACGTTCTAAAGGTTCAAGGTAGTATACTTAATGCTTACACAAGATGCTAATGATTTATTGATTAGAGGGGATTAGCTAAATAGACAGTTCATTAATCCATTCTCTTAATAGATGATCACTTCAGGAGCTTATAGGAAATAATTGAGACACAATTATTCCTACCTAGATATCTCTATAAGTCATAATCATATTAAGAAAATCAAAATGATTGATAACTGGAAAAACTTACAGGATAAGTACACAAAACTGTGTAAAACTAGATTCAGAATCCTCTGCTTTTTATTAAGGTTCTAGGAAGACTGAGTACATCAAGTGTCTACAAAAGCTTCCTTCAAAGGTGGCTTGCAGGTTTAAAGTAGTATTAACAGTCAAGACTTTACAAGCAATGAACTATGAATCTTGAACTCCGAACCATTTACAACACAAGAAAAGAGTTATTTATACAATAAGGAAGCTTAGGAAAAGGTCCTAAAACAAATTAAGGTTTTTAGGAAAAGAAAGATCTTCATGGTAAGAAGATAGGGGCAGTTGTTTGAACTGCTTCTTGCTGTCCCCTTTATTCAGGCTGTGTTGGGTTTGTTGTTTATTATTTTTCCCCTTTAGTATCCTTGACGTTGGCAGATTGCTTCATTTTAACCTTTTTACCTGATAGTGCTTTAAACTCTATTTAATATGATTTGATCTGGATGAGTGACCTTTATTGTGATCCTTTCTATATTTACAGTGCATTCCAGTTTTTACTGTATTTTTCAACAGTAAAACACTTTTATTTGTCTTCAAACTGTTACGCAGGATTTTTGTTTGTAAACCTGGAACAACAGTGTTTACCTGAAAAACAAAGAAACTATTTAAGAAAAACATAGGTGACAAAAGGTCTTCAATGGCTTTGCTGAGATTTAAAGGAGATCAGAAGGAGTCGAGCGCGTATTCAGAAGGCAAAATTATGCCTTTTTGGCCGCAGAGGCTTATGCAGGCTTCACTGTGAAAATAGGCAAAACAAAGGAAAAATGGTCATTTTGGCGTTTAAACGGGAAAAACAGTTTTCCTTCGAAATATGGCATGATAGTGAATAGTAACCATTTTCTCGTTTTGTGGAAGGTAGTTTTCACGCACCACTCATAAGGCGTGGGCAGCTTTGGGAAGGGGTCACCCAAAATGATATGAGCTTGACATGTAGCAAGGAAGGACAGTGGAATACCACTTTTCGGGTGGGTAATGCTCGTACAGAGAGTCAACCCGAAATTTGTCGAGGGTTGTTGGATTTGGATGGATTAGATTGAACAGTGGTGGAGTGAAGGAGAAATACGAAGGGCATGAATGACAAAAATGGCTGTATTATGGCTTAAAACCCAGATTAGCAGTTAAAATGGAGGTTTAATTATTTCTTTGTTAAAATCATAAAAAATGATTTAACAAAGGAATTCTTTGTAAAACGCGCTATGGCGGATCTGAAATTTTATAAATGTGGGTGGATAAATGCCATCGGGTCTAGATTCATATATCGGAGATCACAGTGGCAAAGGGTATTACTGTTGGTGGGACTTGTGATGAAGGGCGGATGCGAAATGGCGATAAATTATGGTATATATTGGTTCGGGTCTGTCGCGCATCGCATATCGCAATGCGGAGGATATATGTTATAACTAGGACTTTGCGATGGGGGCAGATGCGATATGGCATGAAATATAATATATTTACACATCGGGTCTGGGCCCATCGCAATCGGGGATTGCAATGGCGGAGGGTTGGTGCTTTAGTGGAACTTGCGATGAGGGGCAGATGCGATATGGCTATGGAATATGATTTATATCCGCGTCGGGTCTGGGCCCATTGCAATCGCATTTCGCAATGGTGGAGGGTTATTTATATGAGAGACTTGCGATCCCGCCGATGCGATGTTTTTTATAAAATACATAGTTTTATAACAAAACTAAGGGTTTCGGGTTATTTAATTAAAGGAGCTAATATATACGGGAAAGGGAATTTTAGGGGTTTTAATACATTAAGTTAGTATTAATGTGGAATATGAGCGGAAAGGGAAAATGCACTAAGTTATGATGTTTTTTATGTGTTATTGGCTTTTCACATATATGTATGAATACTTAGGCTAAATGATTTTTTGTGGGGTTTTTGAGTAAAAGGCAATTTAACATGGGCTTTTTACTTTTCCTAGGTAAAAAGGGTTTTGACCTTAGGAAAAGGGATTTTTTGTGGAAAATGAATGAATATGAATATATGAAGGTAGGAAAGGGGAAATTAGTAAATATAGGAATGAATGGGGATGAAATTAGTAAAGTAGTCCTTCATTTGCTTTACATAATTGCCCGATTTACATAGAAACATATGGTAAAAGATGATAATGTACCCTTTGTCCAATGAACCATCAAACATTTTACAACCTTCTTCTACTTACCCTTTTCTTATCCTATCATTTTTCTTCACTTAACGGGTGCATTTAAGCTAGAAAACCCTTTTCCTTTATTTTTATTTAACAAAAACAAACTATATAATTATACCCTTCTAACCTCCAAGAGCTCAGATTAAACTGATGAGCACCTTATTATTCTCTACCTAACTACTGATCTACTAAGATTAAACAGTTTGGCTAGATCTTTATTCTCTAACTATAACATCAAATTTAAAGCATGAAGCAGTCAAGATTAAAATTTTTGACTGTCATGGGTTGTGGCATTTAAAACAAGCTACATGCAACCATTATTTTGCAGCAACAGAGTAGTGGCATTTAGACTTGCTCACTTTCAGAGTTTATTTGTTTTCTTTTCTTTCTAACCTAACATTTTCTTTTTTCCTTGATTTTTTAGGACATCTAACCTAATTTTTTCTTTGATATGGACATCATCATCAAGATTTTTTCACTAACATTTTATTCACTATTGTTATGTCCATATCCTACCTTAACATTTTTTAAATATTCTATCTTATCAGAACCAAAAAATTCTACAACATTGGCTCCAACTGGGGACTTCTTTCTCCTATAGAATGCAAAGAATCTGTAGATCCATGTGCCTTGTCCTTAGGCTATGGAGTCCTTGCTGTAAGAAAATCACACTGAAATCTTGAAAAGTAAAGAAAACTGGAGTATTTACAATGAAATCTATTTCAACTTCTTAGTATTGAATGTAATGTTTGAGAAACCTCCCATTTACAGGATAAGTGGAATATAGCCCCTCAATATTCTGCAGCACAAAAGTGTTGTTACCCTTCACTTCAGCAATTTCTAAAGGTCCAAACCATAGATTGTCAAATTTGCCATGCTTTCCTTTCTCTTCTCTCCTGGCATCCCATCTTAAAACTAGATCACCTTCCTTAAAGTCCCTTTCCCTGGCTAATCTGTCAAACATGGTCTTCATCTTATTTTTATATTTCATCAATATGTATTGAACTTCATCTCTGTTCTCATTAAGTTCAATAATCTAATTTATCCTTTTGGAGAAATCATCAAGTTCATCTATTGAATCCTACAGGAATTTTGAAAATAAGGAAGGCCAATTTGGTAGGGAAAATTGCATCTTTCCCATAGATTAACTGAAATGGAGATTTGCCAGTTGATCTCTTTGGAGTGATTCTATTTTCCCATACTCCATAAATCAAATGTGAATCCCAACTCTTCTTGTGATTAGCTAGAGTCTTTTTGATTACCTTTACTAGGATTTTGTTGGATGATTCTGCAAGGCCATTACCTTGAGGGTAGTATGGAGTTGAATGATGTAACAGAATCTGATATTTCTAGCAAAAGTTAATCAATTTAACACTAGAAAAGGTTGTTTCATTATCAATGACAATCTGAGTTGGGCAACCAAATCTAGATAAGGTATTCTCCTCAATAAACTTAATTACTACTGCATCAGAAGCATTTCTGACTGGAATTTCTTCCACCGATTTAGTAAAGTATTCTGCTGTAGTGAGAATCCATCTATGCTGATTACGTGAAGTGGGGTGAATTTCTCCAATAAAATCTAATCCCCATTGAGAAAAAGGTTCTGAAACTATTGATGGAACGAGTGGAAGAACTGCTATTTTTTGTTTACTAGGAAACATTTGGCATGGAACACAACCTATGACCTCTGCCCCTACTTGTAAGAACAATGTGGGCTAGTAAAATCCTCCCCTTAGAATCTTGTATGCTGTTGCTATCCAAGCATAATGTCCCCCAAAAAATCTTGTATGAAACTGATCAATGATTCCTTCAGTTTATGATTCTGTTAAACATAATAACAAAATATTTAGTGGATCTTTCTAGTATAAATTTGAATTTATAATGCAATACTTGACTCATTTCAACTTAAGGGTTTTACACTGGGTTTTGGAGAATGATGCTAGACACTCAAAATGAATCAAGAAATTTACAATATCTTGATACCAGTTTGACAACAAGAATTTTTCATCACTGAACTTGCACACAGACAATTTTGACCTCTTTCATTAGATAGCTCCATCAACCAACTTTCCAACGCTACTTATGGTTTCGAAATCTGACTCCGGATGCTCCCGAAACACTGAAAACAAAATCGCCTCTATCCCTCTAGAACCTACACACAAAAGCTGAAAACCACTCCTCCCATCTTCAATGAGAAAAAACACCTTTATAACCCTGCAAATGCACTCTAACCTCCTCAGCCTGAGTTTAGGAGTGAATGTGCTGACTTCAAGGGTTAAATTAGGGTTTAGTTAAATATTTTATGTCACATGGTGACATTAGGCACATAAGGTGTATTAAAATTCAATTTTCCAAACAAAACCCACCTGCAACCTTATAATAACATGGAAATCGTTAATGGCTAGCTAACCGAGCAGAGGGTGCTGACAGTGCATGTGAATGTCGTTACTAACCCGCAGTTATAGCTCGGCGGTTTTGCTGACTGGTGGTTACAGTGACGGTGGCGGTGGCAGTGAGCATGTGATAACTTCGCGTGGTTTCCAAGCCCGACGGTTCCATTCCCCGCATGGTTTAGCTGTTGCAGTTACTACCCTACTCACATGCCTTCTCCGCCATGGTCTCCATACTCACACAGTTAAGGCCCGCGGTTAGGCACTAACATATACTCCGATGGCTATTCCAACTTTGCTCACATGAGCCTATTGCCTAACGGTTCTGACATGGTCACAATCACGATTAGGGTTGTTTATTTGATTTTATAATGTTTTTACAATGTTTAAACATTTATAATAGGCCAAGGACTATAGGCTTAGAGTTCAATGGGTTGTAATGTATTTATTACATAGTTTTTGGTTAGGACTAGGGTTTTAGCGTAGGATTTGATACATGAATGTTTGGTTTAGGGTTTAGGCATAATGCATTAGGGTTTTAGGTCTTATGTTTAGTCATTAGGACTTAGATGTAGGACTTAGGGTTTTAGGTATAGAATCTTAGAAAAAAACCATTTTACAATATTTCATCACAATGCAACGTAAAATCACCTGCGACGACAAAACCCATGCACATCATCGACCCAACTGTCTTTGCAACGAAAACTCGAATGATGAACCTCTGCCACGACGACAACCATGTTGACACATCAAACCTCTGTGATGGATGACACAACCCTTGTCGACACCAATCCTGCAAATTCGAATGACAAAACACATGTCGTCGATTAAACCTTGGGGAACTGTTGATGAACTGGGGTCGACAACCAGGTATGACACCACATCAATTGAACACCATGAAACCATAACTACGAACATTACTTGAACAACCTGATCATAACCAATACTATCCATCTGTCGACGTTGAACTGAAGTGACGACGACGTTGAACGACACCCATGAAAACTGATGATGACACTTTAAACACTTGTGCAATTGGATCGATGGATCCTCCTAGATCGAGGAGAAAGACACTTTGACTAGAAGAAAACCCTAAACTTACAGGCCCATTTTCCAAGTTAACACATGCTAGAAATTTATAAGAAGCATTATAATGCTAACTATGACCCAACAAGTTGTATTAATCCCTAGGTTAACACTTTGCTTTACCTAAAGGGAAGTGTTACTAGATTTTTGTGTTATTTCGTAGGTCAAAGCATGAGTTGACTAATTGACACTTTGTTTATCACTCAATGTCAGCTCCAAAAAGTTGGAAACATCCGCCTCAGACCTGTCAAAGGAAATTGTTAATCCTAACAAGAGCACAGAAAGGAGGAAAGATAAATAAAGTGAGGCAACATCTAGCTTTTTCCTGAATGGAACTTGTGAATAAATTGGCAAGGATTGAGCCTCTCATCACCTATAAATTGGAGCCTAGGCCATTGTAATGGGGATCATAATTTGAGCATTGTTATGATGTCGAGAAGTTGATAGAGAGAGAGAGAGAGAGAGGAGCTAGGAGCTAAGGGAAGACTTGATTTAATAACCATGGTTGTAATCATTCTTCTCACATCTGATAATATAGATATTCTCTTGTTTTATCTATGTGATGATATTGATACCTTCTTTCTGTATATGTTTCTTCAATGGAAAGACTAATATTTATCATTGATGCATGCTAAATTTATATACTGTTATATTTAAGTATGGGGGATTTACGCAGTGCATTATATTAGATATCATTTTTGGGATTCAACTGCGTTAAGTAAGTCATTCAAACGTATGACCATTTCCATGAGAGGTAGTCGTAACTGACTAATTTCTCATGATTTTTGAATAGTTCACTTAGCACTCATTGCATCGGGTGATGCTCACAGGGGTGAAGAAGTGGGATTTTGAATCGTTAAGGTTTCATATGTTGTGAATGTTATGTCATGTATTTTCTATGTGCAAGTCCTAATCTGAGAGATGGCGGAGGATCTCTCCCTTGCCACACTGAGAACTACAGTGGATCTACATCGAGGAATGGAAGGTAACCCTTCTCTTTTGCTTTTTCGATTCCTATATTAACATGATTGTTTGCATGTACATCTGACCGGTTGCAAGTCTACCACCCATGCATTAACCCTTGCAACATCCCCATGTGTTTCGTGACATGTGCTTAACCGCCTCTTGTGGATGTGTTAACTCTAAAAATGCATCCATTTACTAACACCTATGGGTTTTGATGTAATTATAATCATGATTCCAATAGAAATTAAAATTAAATACCTTTATTTTTTAAAATAGTATAAGGATGTTTTTTCATGGAGATATGAGGACCTGAAAACATATGACACATCAACCATAGAACATAAGATTCCTCTAATGCTTGATGTTAAGCCATTCAAACAAAAGTTGATAAAATTCAATCTAATCTTGTTACCAGTAACTGAAAAAGAGGTCAAGAAGTTATTAGATGCTATATAATATTTTCTAATTAGATTAGTAATCTAGTTCTTGTAAGGAAAAATAATGGAGAAATATGACTATGTGGATTTTAGAAATTTAAACAAAGCATGTCTGAAAGATAATTATCCCTTGTCAAAGATGGATAATTTACTTCAGAAGGTAATAGGATCAAACATGATTTTAATGTTAAATGGATTTTTAGGGTACAACCATATTGCAATCAGTAAATATGATCAAAGTACAATAGATTTCACCACACCTTGGGGTACATTTATGTATGCTAAGATGCCTTTCGGCCTCATGAATACAAGAGAAACATTTCAAAGGGACATGGGCTTGGAATTTGTAAGTGAGGTGAATAAATTCATTGTTATTTACTGTTAGATGATCCAAAAATAAAATATTATCATAGGTTATAAAGTAGGAATAAAATAATTATTAATTTAAGATATTAAATTAATAATTATTATTCTAGAATATTTAACTATTTAATGGAGACATTTAGAATTAGTATATTGTTGTAACAAGATATGACTCTCCAAATGTGTCGTATCTTAGGCTCTATTTTAGGAGATTTGTTAGCTAGTTGTTTTGAATAGCATTTATTGTAAGTGGACACTTGTTATTTAATAAGTGATCCATAATTAGAGGTAGTTAGGACATTGAGCTTATAAATAGCTCATTGCAAGAGTGTTTTGTTGTTCGGGTGTAAACTCTTGCAAAATCAATATGTAATTGTTTTTTTTCTGATTAATAAAATTACATGTCTGAGGACACTTCTACCATTATTGTGGTATCAGAGCTTCAGTAATGTTGTAGTGGATGTGAGGAGGAGATTCTAGCTCTACAAGTTTTTGGAAAACTCCATTGAATTGATCAGCAAATGATTGGTATGAAATTGTCCAGTTTTGTGTTCAACAAAAAAAAAAAAATCTTATTGATTTTAGATTTTTAATCTGCAAATCAATTTGTGTATTATTATTAGATTTCTTTTACTGCTATTCATGTTCCATGATTGTGAGTGTTTGCTGCCATATATTTTCCATAATAAGCTTTACAGCCTTCCTTTTTTGAAGTCGAGAACCAGTGCGAATGTAAAGCTTGCGATAATGAGAACCAATGTAAATGTAAATCTTGTGATAATGAGTGTTTGGTTAGCCACAAAAGTTGGTTGAGATCTTGCTGCATAGTTGCGCCCTGCAAATGCTACCATATTGCCATCCTGTTCCGGGCTAAAGGAACCAGTTGTGGTATTGATGGTGGGAAGCATGAGGCACCAGGTTTGAAACAGGAGCCAATAATATCTCCTTTTTTCTAATGGTGATACATCTAATGACTTCATTGAGGAAGAATTTGTGGATCTGTAAAGACGAATTGATGGTTTTTATTTGCAATGAGCGTTGAAATCGATCATGATGTCTGCAGCTAGAGAGGATCAACAATGTTAGCAATGGTTCTTCTCAGGCAGTGCTAGTGGATCTCGAATTTGGGATCCATGTAGTCAATTTGTTTAATTTTGGAAAGGATAGATCTACAGTCTCTCCTTTTTTGTCTACGACCATTTGTGGCAACATGATTGGATATCATGATTGCAAAAGAAGAAAGTCTTCGTATTCCAGTATCAGGGAGGAAGTATTTCCGATCTATCACAAATGATATAATGTTGCGAATAGATTCTTTACAGCCAATGTTGCTTTAATCAAGAACATCATAGATTGAATATAAGGAATCATTTTTGTCTTTGATGTAAAGAAAATAAATGTGGATGGTGTGTTGTCCATGAGAGGTTATGGTCTATCATTGTCGTAATTTTCTTTTTGTTCTTGATGTCTCAGTTTCATTCTTCTCTGAAACAACATATCCCATCATAATTTACTAATTCTGACAGCGTGAGAGCCAGCCAGCACAACTAGCCAGCATGAGAGCCAACCAGCTAGTGTTAGCCAGTCAAGAGATAGCCTGAAGGACAAGTAAAAAAAATCCAGCGTTTGACAGTGTTTGTTTTTAAGTAAGTTTAAAGGTGAATCTGAAAAGTGAAAAGTCTTTGCTGGAGAGATAAGGAATATTTTTTAATTTTGTAATTTGGAGAGATAAGGTATATATTTTTTTATGTAATGTTTTATTTGAGTAATAAGGATTTTGTAATATTTTTGGAGTAATAAGGTTATTTGTACTTTTGTTTTTGGCGTAATAAAGAGATTTTTCTTTGTAATTTGTTTCTGGAGAGATAAGTGTGACTCAAAGTAATTTTACTTTGAGGGAGGGTAACATTTTTTTTTACCAGATTTTGCAAGAGCATCATCGTAGAAGTCAAATTTTGAAGGTTACATTGTAAATATTTGAGAAATTGACTAGATCCAAGTGCAAAGCTCAGTCATTTTTCTCTTATTTCAATGACTATACGAGGGTCAAGGCCAAGCCCCGATAGATCGTTTTTTGCATAGTGTGTTGCATGGTGTGTTGTCCATCTTGATATTTTTTTCTGAGCCTGAATCTTGGTGCGAAGCTTCAACACTACAATGTCAAAGTTGATTAATTTGTTTTCTGATTTCGACAAACTTGAAGGTACAAAATCTTATAAAACATGGCAACGCCTCATCAAAAGCACTCTCATTTATAATGAATTGTGGCAGGGAATATGTGATGGTGATATTAAGCCGAGTAAACCCACATATGCAACCGCACTAGCAAAATGGGAAGTTAAGAATGCCAAAGCATTAGCTCTCATTAAATCTTATGTCAATGATGAAATGTATGTCCATATATAAAATGCTACAGATGCATGGTCAGCTTCGAGAACTTTTAAAGACTTCTTTGATACTCAGCCTGAATCAAAGAAAGTTGATCTACAATTAAAATTGTTGCAAAAAAAATTGATTGAAGGAGGTGATGTTCTTGAATATATCTCAAGACTTAAGAATATTAGGCAGGAAATCATTAATGTTGGGTTTCCAGCAGTAGATGATAGTTTTATGGTCACAATTTTAATTTCTAGACTTCCTTCTTCCTACACACATTTTTTGGAGACTCTACAATTAACTGGAAAGTTAGAGAAACTAAAGTTTGATGAGCTCTGCGAAATTTTGACCCAACATGATAAAACCTTTGGGAAGAAAAAGAAAGTTGGTGAAGATGTCTTTTTCACAAAGGCCAACACTAGTAAATCATCGACTGCCAGTTCTAGAAACAGAGGCAGAGGGAATTTCAATCAGAATCAAGCAACACATAATGTACAAAGTCGGGGTCGAAGCCAAAGCAGAGGAAAGAGGCAACAATTTAGGCAGGAGTAATTTTCAAGGTAGAGGAAACAATCAAGGAAGAGGCTATTTTCAAGGACAAGGAAATAATAATCAAGGTAGAGGACAACCTCAAAATAGAAGTCAAAGCAGAGGCAGAGGACAATCTTCAGGAAGAGGAAGAGACTTAAGTCAAATTGTGTGTCGAAGATGTAACAAAGTTGGACATTATGCTGAAGATTATCGAACTTCTCTTAATAAAATTCCCAAGTTTCATCAGCACTCAGCACAATTTGCAAATGATCAAGATGATGATAACTCAGAATATGTTTTTACTTCCTCGCCAACATTACAAATTTCATCCCATCTTAGAAGTGATTATGAATATGTGTGGATCTTGGATTTAAGGGCAACTTAGCACATGACTTGTTGACGTGATTTCTTTTTGGAATTTTAAAGATTGCCAACTTAATTCCATTTTTCTTGCAAATGATACAAAACATACTCCTTATGGAAAAGGAGAAGTTAAAGTTTTTCTCCCTGGCATTGGAGAAAAAATGATTTCCAATGTATGGTATGTACCAAACTTTATGAAAAAATTGTTGTCTTTAGTCATGATTCGACAGGCAGGACATCAGGTAATTATGGAAGATGGCTTAGTTAAGATTAATTCAGTCAAACAAAGCTTGAAAACTGTGATGACAGGTTATGAAGATCTAAAACTATTAAGGACGAAAGGGAAAGTTATTCCAAGGCATTCTAATTTTGTAGGGGCAGTGACTACAAGAATTTCACCTATAATATCATGGCATGTAAGATATGGACATTTAAATTTGATAGTATTTCTCAATTGTAGAAACAAGGGATGGTTAAAGGACTTCCCACTTTCAAAAAGGAAAATTCAAAATGTGAAGCTTGCATGTATGGAAAACAAAGTCGAGAAAGCTTTCCAACAAGTTCATGGTGTGCAAATAGGCGGCTACAACTAGTTCACAGTGATGTTTGTGGATCACTATAGACTTCATTCGGTGGTTGCGAATATTTCTTAATATTCATTGATGATTTTAGTAGAATGACTTGTGTTGATTTCTTAAAGCAAAAGTCAAAATCATTTGAAAAGTTTAAAATTTTTCACCTACTTGTTGAAAATGAAGTCAAAGAAAAGATAGGTACTCTCTGGACAGATAATGGGAGAGAATTCACTTCAAATGAATTCAAAACTTATTGCAGTGATAATGGCATAAAACAACATCTTACCCATGTTTACACTCGACAACAAAATGGAGTAGTAGAAAGAATGAATTGCATCTTCTTAGGTATGGTGAAATCTATGTTAACTTTTAAAAGGTTAAGTCCAACATATTGGGCAGAAGCAATTCATATAGCTGTCTACTTAAGAAATAGATCTCCAACTACTTATTTAGACGAAATCACACATTTTGAAGCATGGTTTGGTTTCAAACCTCGAGTTAAACATCTTAGAGGTTTTGGATCAGTATGTTATGCCTTAGTTCCAAAACAAAAACGAACTAAGCTTGACTCAAGAACTTTAAAATGCCCAATGATTGGCTATTCTGTTGAGAAGAAAGGGTACTGTCTTTTGACCAATGGAAAATTTATTGTGAGCAGGGATGTAATTTTTGATGAAACAGAGAGTAAGAGTGTTGAAGAAATCGAAAGTATTCTTCAAAAGTTAGAAACTAAAGGAAGTCAAAGAAAAGGAAATACATAAAGTCAACCAAATTCACCAAATTGGTATGAACTTGATTTTCCTTCATCTGAAAATGATTCATCTAGCCCATCTACTTCAACAACACCATGTGGATCTTCTAGCAGTTCATCCACATCTCCAAGCAGCAGCAGTTCTTCTGAAAGTGATTCTCCACCTCTAGAATCTCCAATTGATCGACGAACATCAGTTTATATTAATCCTCTTTACAATGATGGTGACTTTTCATAATCCCAAACAACCGAGCATTAACTACCAAAATGGGTAGTTCAACTTTTGAAAGATGTAAAGCCTAATGAGCAGAATAAAACAGGCACAAGAAAGTCACACAAAAGTGAAGAAAATTTTTCCTTGACAGCACATGATTTTACTAAACCTTCCACATACAACGAAGCAGTAAAACATAAAGAAATGCAATAGGCTATGATTGAAGAATATTGAGCTATAATTGATAACAACACTTGGAAACTTGTTGATTGTCCTCAAAATGTTAAACCCATAGGGTGCAAATGGGTTTACATAATTAAGTACAACCAAAAGGGAGAACTTGATAAGTATAAAGCAAGACCTTTCGCTAAAGGTTTTGCGTAGCAGGAAGGCATTGATTATGAGGAAATGTTTGCTCCTACAGCTAAATGGAACACCATCTGATTAACACTTGCATTGGCCGCTTAGAAAGGATGGAAGTTCATCAAATGGATGTGAAAAGTGATTTTCTCAATGGGGATTTACCAGAAGATGTGTATATGACACAACCACCAGGTTTTGAAATTGAAGGGCAAGAACATAAAGTCTGCAAATTGATCAAGGCTTTATATGGGTTAAACCAGGCTCCCCGAGCTTGGTATGCAAAAATGGATGAATACCTTAGGAAAGTTGGTTTTCATCGAAGTGAATCTAATGATACTTTGTATGTGCGACAATAGAGCAAATATCTAGAGATTATTGTTATGTATGTGGATGATTTGATCATTACAGGAAATAATGATGATCATATTGCACATGTGACAAAGGAGTTACATGCAGGTTTTAAGATGACAGATTTGGGATTACTTTACTACTATCTTGGAGTTGAAGTCTTCCAATATCCACATCATATTTTCATTTCTCAGAGTAAGTATGCAGCAGAGGTTCTTCAATGATTTGGAATGCAGGATTGCAAGCCCATTCCTACCCCCATGGAGAAAAACTTGAAACTTTCAAAATTTGAAGGGGGGGGGGGGGGAGCTAGACAATACTACTTACAGACAGTTGATTGGAAGCTTGATTTATTTAACAAACACTCATCCTGATCTTTCTTATGTAGTCAGTATTATTTCACATTTTAGTCAGGAACCAGAAGACAACCACTGGAATGTAGGAAAAAGAGTTCTTTGATATATCCAAGGAACAAAATATTTTGGTCTTCTTTACACAAAGACTAAAAACTTTGTACTTGGTGGATATTCAGATGTCGACTTTGCTGGAAGTATTGATGATCAAGCATCAACATCAAGTTATTTAACGAACATGGGGTCAGTAGCGCTGTCTTGGAGTTGTAAGAAACAAGCTACAATGGCCACTTCCTTAGCAGAAGCAGAGTACATTTCAGCATGGGAAGCAGAATGTGAAATTGTTTGGTTGCGCAGAATTTTGCAGGACTTGGGCATTTCTCAAGCAAAAGTTACATCATTGTTCATTGACAGCCAGTCAACCATCAAACTTGCCAAGAACCCAGTTTTTCATTCAAAGACAAAGCATGTGGAAACCAAGTATCATCATATCAGATCTCTCATTGCCAAAGATGTCCTCAAGCCAGATAATTGTCCTTGCGAGGATCAAATCTCTGACATTTTCATGAAACCGCTTGGCATAATAAAATTTACTAAGTTCAGGGATGAACTTGGTATCTGTTGTAATGTATCTTTGGATCATAGGGGGAAATGTTAGATGATCCAAAAATAAAATATTATCATAGGTTATAAAGTTGGAATAAAATAATTATTGATTTAAGATATTAAATTAATAATTATTATTCTAGAATATTTGATTATTTAATGGAGACATTTAGAATTAGTATTGTTGTAACAAGATATGACTCTCCAAATGTGTCATATCTTAGGCTTTATTTTAGGAGATTTGCTAGCTAGTTGTTTTGAATAGCATTTATTGTAAGTGGACACTTGTTATTTAATAAGTGATCCATAATTAGAGGTAGTTAGAACATTGAGCTTATAAATAGCTCATTGCAACAGTGTTTTGTTGTTCGGGTGTAAACTATTGCAAAATCAATATGTAATTTTTTTTATTTTTTTTTTCTGATTAATAAAATTATGTGTCTGAGGAAACATTTGCCATTATTTACCTTGATGATCTAACTAGAGTTTTAGAATTAGATCTTAGCACCTTAAGAACTTGAAGGAGGTCTTTCAAAAATGCATAAATTTTGGGATTTTGCTTAATCCCAAAAAATTAGTATTTGCATGCTAGAAGGGAAGTCACTGGGACATATTAATTCTAAAAAATGAGTCAATATTTATCCCAAAAGAATATCAACTATCAAATCGATTATTTTTCCTCGAACAAAGAAGGAAGTCCAAGGATTCCTAGGGAAAATCAATTTCCTAAGGAGATTCACCTAATATTTGATGCAATGGCTTGTCTCCTGCTTTACCTAGAATCCCATGTTGAATTTCTCGTGTGTAGTTTGTACTCAGGTCATCATTTGCCTGTGTAGATTCATCCTGGTACTGTTCAGTCAAGCGATCAAAGATTTGTCATTGATGCGGTGTGTAACTGGTACCGAGATTGGATATCTTTAGATCATGATAGGTTCTCAGGTTGTCATGTTCTTTCATAGTGGTGGTCCTCTGGATGTTCAACACGAGTGCTTCATACTTAGCAGTGTTGTTTGTGCACTCAAAATTCAAGTAGCTTGATATCATGCATTGTATGTTGTTTTGGATGACTGAGCTACACTCGGTCCTTGAGCCATTACATGTCTTTGATTCATCAAAATCCATGGCCCACAAGTTATCTATATACGGACTATTTGTCATGCTAGTACTATTGCTACTACTATTTCTCCTACTACTACTATCGGTCGAATGAACTGTACAAGCTTCATTACCATCAGTTGGGCAAAGAAGGAGTCCTAACTGCATGTCTGATGAGGTTGGAGTTGGGCACGCAGGATAACACTCCAATGTTGTTTCTGGGAGGCAGTTGCCAAAAATGAGTTCTGTGAAGGCCAAGGGTTCGTTCTCACCATTAATGGGAGTGACATTGTGTTTCATATACCTCTTGGATAATGCTCGGATTTGGTTACATTTTCCCTTATACAGGAGCCACATGTTAGTCGAGTCTGTAAAAAAATATCCATCTAGCTTGCTAGACTAGTCTCTGCTGAGTAATAGACCATAAGCTTCTGGTATGTCCACAACAACTATGTTGGTGCATTGGTGGACTCGACTGTCATGAGATTGTTAGATGATCACGTCTCCTAGTTCACCAATGGCTGGTACCGATGTTCGATCAAGTTGGATGATTCTTGTAGATGTTTCACTCCATTGTGCATTGATCTTCTTAGCAATGGAGAGCGGCAGGAAGTTAGCTCCCGTGCCAAAATCAACCAAGCAGTTATGAACATTGTAGTTAAAAACATCAAACGAGAGTAGGAATGGAGGGCAACCCTAGTTTTCTTCTTCCATTCAGAGTTTGTTGAGCACAATGGATAATGATCTGGGAGGTGTGTTTGATCCCTTGCTAGTAGAGGTTGCGTTGTCCGTTCATGTTTGTACCAATGCACGAAGTAGGATATCTCGTTAACTCTGGACTTTGGCTAACTTGAACAAAATGATGTTCTCTCAACTTTTATTCATGTCATCAACTATGTTGTAGTCTAGAGGTGTTAGAATCACCAAGATGTTTGGGGTGGAAGGATGTTCGTGTCGTCCGGTGGAGTGTTTTGCAACTTGCTGCTCATGGATGTATTGTTATCCACTGCTGTCTTCCTGGACTCACTCTTTGTTTTTTGATTTGAAGCGGCCGGTATATTAGCCTTCTTCATTAGCAGTCTTACCTTCTCTTGCATTTCCCCAAGTGTAGGGGGAGCCCCTTTACTCCTTAGATTGTAACGATCATTTTTCTTTTTGGGCTGCTTCTCGGTGTTCGTCTTCGACATTACTTGAGAGCACTAATATGCATTGACCACATGCATAGAACTTGATGTTTCATCAGGTGCAACCTCTTCATCATCATCACTGTATTATGTCTGCTCTTGCATATTTATTTCCGCATCGAGTGTATGACTGTAGATAGAGCTAACGACTCGCTTCCAATCCAAACAAGAGTTCTCGAGTTGATGCTCTTCATGGAAGGAACAAAAATTAGGATCTATGCACTGTTCAAGTTGGAACCTAGGATTTTGTGCGGTTTTTAAAGCGAACTAATTGTTGCTTGATGAGCTAGTCAATGAAGTGTTTGTCTATCTTTGTATAGGTGGATGGCTACTTGCAAATGTGTCCATTTTCCATTCCTTGAGCTCGGACACTTATGTATTCAAGTTCTTGATCAGGTGAGTGAGGGTCTCAATATCGATTGCTTCCTTGTCTCTATCATTTCTCGTCATTACTTGGGGCTTCTTACTTGCATCCTTGGAGTCCTTCGTTGATTTCTCATCCTTGATGACTCTGAATGTGCAAAAGTCTTTTTCAACAGCAATGGCCTCTTCAAAACTTTCCAGGAGTGTTGGTTTCGTAGCACGCTTGAAGAACTGTGTAATGATGGTTGGCAGTGTGGATGTGTAATAGCCAATAGTGATGGAGTCATGAGGTTTAGTGTCTGCTACGAACTTGTTTAGTATACATGTAAACCTTTGATTGCAATCTTTCACTTTCTCATTTCCCTCCATTTTGAGGCTTCCCAACTCTTTGAGTAGCATCGTTGGGGTCTTGTCATCAACAAACATTTCAAGGAACATACGTTTGAAAGCAACTGAGTTCTGTATCGATTTTGGTGGAAGGCTGTGATACCAAGTAGCTATGCGATTGTCCAAGGTAGATGGGAACAATCTACATGCGTTTTCATAACGTACCTCAAGGGTCTGCAGATGTAGGTAGAATTTATCCAAGTGGTCTTCCGCCTTCACCATGCTGTCAAGGTTGAACTTGATTTTCATTCTCTCCGCTTGCTTTGACATCTTGTGTAGAACAGCCGAGCTAGCCAATGGTCCCTGATTCATCCATTCAATATTTGGGTTAGCTATCTCTTCTTCTTCTTCATCATTTTCCTCTCTTTCGGAGTCTAATGGTTCCAGCTCTGAGTCTGTTGGTTCGTCTTTGCCTCCGCCTCCTCCATTGCCTTCCCCTCCACCTCCTATACTGGATTCTGATCCCAAGATCACAAGAGTGTCTTGTTCGCCTTGCCAGAAGACTAGAGTTCCTCCCCATATTTAGTAGCTTCTGCCAGACCTTCAAGTGTGGCAAGGATTGCTTCTTCCACTGATGATATGACAACTCCCGTGGGAGTGGCTTTTGACTTCTTCGATGTGTATGGAAGGTGTTGTATGCCTGGGATCAGTCCGACTACTTTCACGAACTAGCGGGTGATGGGATGGAGCAAGCAAAGGTGTTGATATGGAATCTCATGTTCAATTTTGGGAGGTGAGGCGTAACCAAGTGTAGAGTCGCATGTAGGTGAGAGGGAGTGCGAGTCGCTGCCTTGACCATATGGTTAATGAATGAGTGTGAGGGGCATTTTAGCCATATACATTGGCCACCCTCCTTCTTGTGCTAGAAAGTTTGATGGTGTTGGGCTTGCCAACATTTAGGGGATCACCCTGGTTTGAAGTTCCAACTATACCTCACACCATTTGGTGTGGGAGTCCCATCCGGTATGATGGACTGGTTTCCATTGTCTTATGGATTTGCCTCAACTATTTCTTGTCAGCACAGGAGAGTGGTTTGCTTTGCCTTCAAAAGGTGAGGTTCACATTCTTGGTGAGTGCTAGTGTGCTCGTGTCAATGGTTCTTTTAATGTAAGGGGAGAGGGTGAGAGTGATTCCCAAGTTGGTTGGGATGAAGTCCCAACTTGACTAGGAACCCACAACACAATAGGACGTGCACGACTTCCGGAGGAGCAGTCCACATGGATGTGGCAGTCACAACATACAAGGTAATATAACATGTACAACACTCAACGGATGAGTCCGAACGAGTGCAACAGTTTTTACAACAAGTTTTATGTGAAAGGTTTGTCTGGTGTCCGAGAGATAACTACCACGAGCGAGACAACATTAACAAGATATACAAGACATTTCCATTAATAGATTATGTATTATAACAAGTAAAATAGTTCAAGTGTTCAACACAGGTTAAAGAAACATGCATTACAAGTGTTCAAGATTAGTTTTACAACAAGTACAATATATGTGTGAAATCATGTTGGCCTGTTAGCAAGCTTCTGAATTAAGCAAAAGTTCCAAGACACATCGTTACACCATACATCACTAACCCCAAGTGCGGGGCATTGGAACCACTACTTACTCCTCAAAGAAAAGATTACTGACTCTCTTGGCTATGTGGGAGGAGCTGAGGTGAAAAATTTCCTTCCATGTACAAATGAGGGGGTATTTATAGCCAAGAGTGAAACTAACCCTTGTGGCTATTTGACTACACTCATGACTATTTGACTTCCATGAATTTTCATCTTTACATGACTCTTTGTACAGCAAGTGGGTCTCTTGGACTTCCACGTTACATTACATTGATTGACAACCTAACCCATAGTAGAGATGTGGGTGACATGACTTGAAATGACAATGATGGTCATTGTGTTGCTACTGGAGTGCATGATGAGCTACAGTAATGTTGGGTGATGGATGTCTTCATGGTGTATCACAACTTCACCTTCGTACATGGAGTCTTCGATGGTATTTGGTTTGCTTGATGAAGCTTTAGGATGTTGTTCCTTGCTTGCATGTTGGAAGGCTTGACAGGCTCATCTATTCGCAAAAGGTGCATATTTATCCATTCGTTCGTCTGCAAGCACATCTTGCATGTTTTCTCGTCTGTTCATCCATAAACACTTCTTTGCATGATCATCTATTCACGAGAAAATCTCTTCACATGAATCATTTGTTCATCTGTTGGTGAACCTTTCCTTCTACATGTGCTCCCTTCATTCATCCCATTCATTGTCATGCCATGTTTGTTGGTATACCTATACCCACAGTCACTCATGAAAAGATGACATCAAATCAAAAATCTCCTAGTCTACCATGACACATGATCATTTCGGATGTAGGTGACCTAGAGAGGCAGCAAGGTTGTGAAGCGGGATGATGGCTCTGGGCTTAGCTGATGAAAACTGGGCAAGAGTCGTTGAGTGATCGAGATGGGCTATACAAGTTAAGAGTGACTATCTGCGAGGTGTGGCTCAGCTAGAAGGAAAATTTGTGAAAATTTTGGGAGGGATAGTCTGGGCTGCAAGAAGGCAAGGTATGCAGAATCTACGCAGTTTCCAAAATGAGGAGGCAGCAGGTGCTCGAAGAAAAAATTTGTGCAATTTTCTAGAGGAACAGGCTGGGATACAAGGAGGATCAACATGCAAAGATTGCAGAGTTTTTGGGAGGAACATCCCAGGAGCCTGGAAGCCAAAACTGCGTAATTCCCAGAGGGAACTAGCAGTTGGCTGCTGGGTCACTGGCAGTAGAAACTGCACAATTCATGGGAGGAACAGGTAGTTTGCTACTAGGAGCTACTGGCGAGGGGAATTGCAGTGAGGCTAGGAGGTCAGCCTACTGATCATATCTGCACAATTTATGAGCTGATTAGACTAATGGGAAGCAGAAGGTCTGCTCATGAAAACTGCGCAATTTCTTGGATGAGGAACCAATCGACTGTCGGGATGACTGACTGGGAAAAGTGCCCAATTTTCTGAGGGAGATAGGGATAGGTAGTTGTTGTCTGTCCAAATTTTCTACATAATTTCCTCAGTCAGTTGAGCTGGTAAGGTCAGTGGACTCTACGCAATTTTTGAGGGGAGTCAGTACTGCGATGACTGTCGGGTCCAACTATCTGGGTGGTCAGCATGAAAATTAATTGAATTTCTTGTGGACACCGCAACTTGAAAAGACTTGCTTGGTGCTTCTACACTATTCTTAGTGACATTTGATCAAGTTGATGGTGGGGTGATGGTCTGACTGTAAGAGGGGAGTCTGGTCATCATAAATTCAACAAAAATGATGAAGTGTGTGAAACAGTCGAAAGATGCATAGGTGATCATGCAAACACACATGTTCAACATGACTGATCGACAAGTGTGACACGTGTGACTAATCGTTGATCAACCGTGACAATGCTTGTGTGGCAGTGAATGTGACTCCATGTGTGAGTATGACAGATGCCTTCACAACTAACACAACAAGCACACATGAAATGAAGACTTCAAGCAAAGCCAGAACATGGTCACAAGCATGACTTAGACACCGACATGCAGAAACTTGAATGAAATGAATAAGCAAGGTGGATACAAGGACTCACATGAGTTCATGGAGTGAACCCAAGTTTGTGAAGTCATCAAGTGAAACTCTCAAGGGAGGCTCCGAAATTGGGTGCATGCCAAAATTTTGGAGGGTGATTGTGGCTGCTACAGCAGGTTATGAAGTTTATTGAAGAAAATATTTTATGAAGGTTTGGTAGTCCAAGCAAATTAATCACATATAATGAACAAGCTTTGAGTTCTATTAAAATGATTATATTCTATGAAAATTATCATATTTATTTGCATCATTCCAATCCTTACTATCCACGGGTAAATGGATTGACCTAGTCATCCAGTAAAAGTGTAATTAAAGTAATTGAGAAGGTACATGTTGATCACAAAAGGAGTTGGGACAACCATTTAAAATTTGTAGTGTGGAAAATAGAGTTTCCCCTTAGAGCGCAATAGGTAAATCCCCTTTCCAACTAGTGTATGACACTGAAGCAATCTTCCCTACTTAGTTAGCTTTTCCAGTGATAAATATTTTGTAGGATTCATATGAAGAAACATATGATTTTTCAAGAATAATCCATCAATTCATTTAGATAAATCAACATAGAGAAGAGGTTCAACATAAACTTCTCTATTATCAAGATAAAATGAAAATCATTTTTGACAGAAAGGAAAGGGAAAGAGATTTTATACAAAAAGATTTAGTTTTGAGGTGGGATGCCAGAAGGTTAAAAAAGGGAAAGCATGGGAAATTGGATAATATTTGGTTGGGTTATTTCATGATTGATGAAGTTAGAAGCAACAATACTTTCATTTTATAGAACTTGGGAGGAGAATACTACTCATTTCCATTCAATGGACAACATTTAAAACATTACATTCAATTTTGAGCAAAAGTTCATTTAGTTAATTGTAAATAACATAGTGGTTTACTTTTATAGAGTAGGTTTGAAAATTTTATTTCAACATTGACTCCATAATATGAGGTGAAGGCACATGGGTCTACAATTTCTTTGCATTCGGCGGGGGGAAGCAGTTCCCAAATGGAGCCAATGTTGTAAAATTTTCTTCTTATATATTTTTTCTGAAGAAAACATTCAAAAAATATTTTGTTTCTTATTAATTTGTAAATAAAATATGTACACGAATTTTATAAGTGACATATAACTTTGGTTTATTATTAATTTCATTAATTTTTGTAAATAATGTGCCTCGATATTTATCACACTTCTTTCTGTGATTGAGATCTTCCATGTGTTGATCAATAACTATCTTTGAATTGTGTAACCCCCTAGCTTACTCAACATTTAACAGAGTGGTGGTGGGGGGGGGGGGTGGGGCGCGGCGGTGGGGGCATGAAAAGTAGTTTCCAGAAATCCACTTTTGCATTGTGGAATTCATTCATGAATTACACACCCCCTTGCTTTTTACTGCTTACCACCATGACCCCCCCAAGTAAAACCATTCATGCTTTTTGCCAAAGTTACCCATTCTTCTAATATTTTATATGTTCTACCATTTTTGGCTCTAGCCAGCTGCATTATTGTCACATCTATTTATCAAATCTGTTGATTGTTAATTATTAATATAAAATTCTTCCTTTACATTCAAACATTTATACTTTTTATATACTTTGCTCCTAATATTTCATATACATTTGCTCCCGCCACCATTTAAACTCTTTCCTCTTTTTATAGTTGCAAAGAATCTAAGCATGACATTAGCTTGATTGAAAGTTATCGATTTCAAAAATATAAACATATTTATTCTATAGAGAATTATGTTCCTTTGCTATCTATTTATATTCCAAAATGAGCTCAGTTAAAGGAAAAAAAAAAAACCTAAACTCAGTTTGAAACCCTGCCCTTCTCTGTGACAACTAAACTTGATGAACTAACTTTAATTGATTAAGGGGCCAAGATGGTAGAAACAAAATGTGAATTTTATCTTTATGATATTTATAATTGGGCCTTTCAGAAGTTTTCAAGATAACAATGAATCATTTTTTCCCCAATCTATATTCCCTCAGACCTATCACTTCCCAAAAATCATTGTATGGTGTGGTGACAGATACTTTCCCATTGAAAAATCCACAATTGCCCAAAATGGTGAACCCTTGTTTTATATCACTTTTGAATCCATACTAAAAGCTCTACATATTACCATTTATATTTCTTTGCACCCATTATCTAGTGAGGTTCTCTTGGAAATTTATCAAAATTTGACTTTTAAGAAGAGAGTCTCCATTTTTGAATTATTTGTACTTGAAGGAACTAGTATTCCCATTCATGATCCCCTCATTGATGTTCCCAGAAATATCAAGACATATTATATGTGTATTGTGTTTTATATTAGGGTATTAGAGTGATGAAGTAGTTGTCAAAGGAATTCTAAGTTTTTTTAATCAAATTTCTACCCAGATAACAAGCTAGAGATATTGTTTAACTTCAGCCAATTTCTCTCTTAACCCATTAATGATCAATTTCTAAAATTCGGAGTTGAGAAAGAATTTAAATATCAATATGTACTGGTTTACTTTTTTTTATATTATCAATCAGATAGGTTTCAAATACAATAACAAAAACATGATTTAGAAGGAAACCAATGATGAGTGGTGCATTGTACTTCATTGTTTAGAATAAATTCTAAGCAGTTTTCTTTTACTGATTTTGTAGACAAATTTCTTCATGTATGTTATAGTTTGCTAATCAGTGATAATGTCCCTAGAATCTCACTAGAAATCAAGAGAAATATGCAACTCAATGAGCAAACAAAGCTAGGTTACTGGTACTCGTATATATATTTTAATGAGATTAGATTATATGGATGTGAACTCCCACCCAATCAATTACCATTCTTTCTTCCCATAAGTGTTTTTTCTCTTGAATTTATTAGACAGAGTCTTAATGTAGATCAAGTGCATTTTTTATCAAGAAGGAAACAAACTATGTTTAAACTAAAGGCACAAGTAGGACTTTTGTGGTAAATTTCAGATCAACAGATAAAGAGGTGGAGAAATTTTTAGCACCAATGAAATTGAGATTGGGAGTCAATTGGCCATATGACCCAATAGGGAAAATTTCAACCATCATGGTTCAGTAGAAATCTCCACCCTATTTCGATGTATCTAAACTAGAAAAATAAAAGTTTGTCAATAAGGAAAACTGTGAAGAAAATATATTACAAGAGTTAACAGAGGAGTGATTAATAGGGAAATCAGTGTAACCTAAGGAATTAAAAACATCTCAGTTGAAGGGAAAGGAGCTTAAGAGGACAATTCAATGTGTATGTCGGGCAGATGAATCGTTCTTGCGGACAAGACCGATCTCCCTAGTATCTAATGATATCTAGCAACAAGCAAACCAAATAAATTCTATCTTTCTCTAAATATGTGATTTATAAATAAATGTTAATAGGTGTTTTAGGCCTACCTTGGGTCCAGTGCTAGTTTGTGGAAGCCATGCTCCGTTGATCCAAATGATCTCCCTTTTAAAGAATCTGCAAACACAAACAAGCACACATATTAAATAGCACCTGCATAGCCAATATAATAAAGTATATTTACCATGATGATCAAGGAATTCATGAAATAAATCATAGAAGACAATTTGTTGAGAAAAATGAATATGATTGTATTAACATTAACCAAAGAAGAACTTTACAACCTTGGTGCCTTGATGCTGTAGAAGCTCCTCCTAGGGTCCAGCAAGAATCTCCTCTACCTTGACAAGTTTCACTCTCTTCCTAAAGAAGCCAAAAGGTATGTAATCTTTCCTCTCAAGCTTAACTAGGAAGTCTTAATTCCAACAACATTTACCCTAAAAAATGTTCAACTTTCAACCTCTCTAGCAACCAACCCAATGCCTCAATTTATAGTGCAGAGGAGGGAAGTTACTAGGTCCACCTTCAAAGGGATAGAGCCCTCCTTCAAAGGGATAAGCTCCTCTCGTCAAGGGGTTAGCTCCTTTAGTTATGGGATGCATGAACCACCTAGGAGTGAACCAACCACGTCAAGATTCCTTCTAGAAATGTCCAGAATTAACCCAAAGTTAGTTTTTAAGAATAAACTTGCACCTTTTTTACTTTTACAGGGGTCCGCACCCACTCCTTTAGAGACAGAGCGGGTAGGTTCGTAGGTAACATGACCAAGGGGTGCGGGACCGCAGGCAATGGTAAGAGAAAGTGCAGAACCAAACTTTTATAGATTTTCAAAGACTTTCTCTCATTTTTAAAGCTTGACATGAAGAGCTAAGGTTTGAGACTTGCAAAGGAGGACAGTATGAGTGGTGATAGACTCACACTGACTGCAGAAAGCCATGGTGACAATATTTTGTGTAACAGATTGCCCCCTAAAGTGCGAAGTCTTTAGTAGATGAGGATTTCATTTATCATCTAAGAAGAGTGAAGTACTTTATCATTTCGAGGATCATCTTGTGGAGAGCCTAGTTGGAACCTGTAAAAACATTCAATACAATATATATATATCTATATATATATATATATAGATAGATAGATAGATAGATAGATAGATAGATAGATATATATATCTATATATATATATATATATATATATATATATATATATATATATATATATATATATATATATATATATATAGATATGAGATCATATCATCGCTGAGGTAGGCATTCCCATACTCAGATAAAAACTGACTAGAAAACTAACTAAACTACTTTGGTATAGGAATGATCTTGTAATACATCACAAGTATAGACATATGTAGACATAGTATGGATGCAGCCATCTGTTTATGAATAGTCCACTGTATAATGAATAAAAAATTCCTCGCACCCTGGATGGTGGAAACTAGATCCATGGTCTTGATTTCTACTTCTCAAAATAGTACGATTCTATCCATGTGAATGAATGTGTCGAAGTCGAACATGGTAGAAACCACTTGATTACCAGTCAATGATGTACACTGTTAACAAGTGTGAGAGAAACCACCAATAATGTCAATGGCCCTCAAAGTACTCAGTACAATCCATGAAATGTGAATAGATGTGTTGATGTCGAACATGTCACGAAATCCTTTGATCGAAGGTCAATGATGCAACCTATCGTCGAAGGCGAGAAACCTGCCATTCAGGCATGCAGATCCCAAGGTGCTAACAATTTCTAGATCATCTTTCTAGATAATGAGCTGAAGTCGATAAGCGATCCGTTATAGGCAAGCCCACAACACGAAGTCATAGATCAAGTTTGAAGAAATATAGTTGCAAGGACTGACTCAAGGATGGTCGAGATGGATGATAGATATTTCGCAGATGAATGGTTTATTTGCATTGACCTCTTGAACACATAACGACACAGCAGATGGTTTGGTGACAATTGACCCAAAGCTAATACCCAGAAACTGGCTGAAGACTTTCAATATGGTTTGATTAACTGTTAGGCAAAGGATTTCCCAACCCAGGTGAACAAAAAGTGTCGTGTTCAAGAGTGGTTAAATGTTTTTCTAAGACACAAAGTATAACAAATAGGTTCATTTTTCTCTCTTTTCCCCCACCATTTCTGGCAAGTACCTGTTTATTTTTGACAAGCTTGAGGAGGATAACATTTGCTTGATTATAAGCTCATCCTTCGGATGAGTCCAACTTAGTTTAAATTCGAACACCAAGAAGGAGTGGTCCGTTCCTGTTTGTAATTGAACAGGTCCTTTACTGTTAAGTTTTAACGAGTCCAGTATAGGAGAAACTCGGCGTTTTTCAATTTTAGGGAGTCTGAAAAAACTTAAGAAAACTCCATGGTTGTCCTTTTTCATAAATTTGTGTCTCCCAAGCCCGAAAAAGTATAAAATAATACTTGAGAGAACCGCTTGACCATTACAATCAAGGAGTAGTTTTCATAATTAGTGCCTCTGATCCGAAAAAGTAAAAAAGTGATCAATGACACATCGTTTTATAACCAATATCGAATTTGAAACGACAAAAATTTGGCAATCTTTTCATGTTTTTATGGTCAGAAAAGGGCTGTAAGTGGACCATCTTTTTAATTCCATTTTAACAAGCTTAAAAAGAAAAGTTCAGCAATCTTTTCATATTTTAGGAGTCAGAAAAGAGATTAAAGGTGACTCTAATGTTTTTTGTCGAAAATGATCAATTTTGCCTGAAAATCTATTATCCTGCACAAAAACTCAAACATTACCCATACCTGTTTAAAATAAATAAAAATGCTTCAAAAGTTACCTCTTTAAAGTGAAAAATAAACAAATTAAAAATTCATTTATTCATTTATTCAAAAAAGCTTATAAAAAGGGCTTTTGTAAATTCATTTTTACCGTTTGACTTCAGAGTGAGAAAAGAGAGCTTTTGGTAAGAAACTTCCCGTGAAGATTGCGGAAAATTTGTCTGTTGGAATCGAACACTGTGACCTCCAGGTAATGTACATCATCTTACTCTTGCATTTCATTCGTTTGAAATTTGTTTTTAGGGCTTTATTTTGATTTTTAGGAAATATTTAGGTTAAAAGATCGTGCGCAGGGGTCCGCAGGCGCAGCATGCAAAACTTGCGAACCCCGACTTTTTCGTATGCAGAAAAAAGTCAAGGGCCCACACCTGCTGTATAGAAAAAGTGTGGACCTACGCACTGTCTCTAACATAGAGGATGTGGTCCTCGCAGCATAGGTTTTCAAACTTAAATTTTTCAAATTCCGCCCAAAAACTTTGAATTAAATGTTCTAATCCGCCTTTTTATTGAATGTAGGGTATACACCATGCTCGACTGGCGGGAACGTGAGCACGAGGATGTGGACCTTGCCACAATTAATCATCAACCTTCGATTGATACATTGAAGGCATGAGGTTTATTCAAATTCTGGGCCATACCTGGCATGAGGGCCCAGGTGGACTTTTTGCAGTGGCTGGTAGACAGGTGGAATGTACAGGACCAGTGTTTCTTTATTGCTGGCCACCAGCTCGAAATGGAGCCGGAAGACATTTACTTTTTGACTGGTTTGCTTAAGAGAGGTGAACAATTGACTCTATTCGGGGCTAGGCCAGGTGGCCAGTCTGTCGATAGCCTCCGACTAATGTTTTGTAACGACCAAACCAAGGACAAAAGGATTGATATCAAAACCATCTCCTGTCCTGAACTCAAAGTGATTGCATTTACTATCACCAGACTCTGTGGAAGCGCAACACTACATATGGCCACTGGATCCCAAATGTGGATGGCAGTAGACTGATTTTGGGACACCATCTTCAACTGGTGTGAAGCTGTGTTGGCTAATGTAAAAGGCCAACTGACTAGAGCAAAGAACGGACAACTGAAAAACTTTGGATATGGTTTATTAGTGGTGAGATTTGGTCTAGAGAGGGTCCCAATGTTGGTCCCACAACATCTTTACGTTGGAGTTGGACTTCCCCGAGAGCCCAAACTGATGCGTTGGGTTGCAGTTATGGTCCGTCATCCCGAGGAGGGTTCAGAGGTTGTTTGATTTCCTCCTGAGTATTTTCATTGGTTGGAGAACCAAGCTTTTGCTATTCAAGATTTTCCTTATGCTAGGATGGATTATCGTGGTGACCCAGACATGGCTCTTCCACCAGGAGAGCAATGGGATGACTTAGGTATAATCATTTTCAACATTTTCTAATTTATTTATTCTTTTGTTTTTAAATCGTCCTAAAATTGATAGTAAAATGTTTCAAATGCAGATGTAGGTCCACGACGACCAACCACTCTCCGGCCTTATGAGAGGAAATAGCCAGCTGCAGCAGCACCAGCCCCACGGGACGAATCTACAGAGACCTTGGCCGAATTGGAAAACCATCTAGAGCATTTGACAGTAGACATTCTAGAGACTAGCATAAATGACATTCATTTTAGGCTACAACGCTATGTGATTGGAGTCCTAGGACCTTTCAAGAGGTTCCTTTGTAGGGTGGCTCGTACATTGGTTTCTTATCGTGATCATCACCACTGATAGGATGATTGCCTGTTGTAGACTCATATGACATTTTTGCTTTTTGTACTATCATTTTTGCCGATCATAAGGTGTTTCTCAACCTATGATCGAAGATGATGTATATATGACACACTTCTATGCTATACTAGATCACTATTATCGGCTATCTTGTAAAACATGTCTATAGAATGGTTTTAGATTTACTTGTTTGATTATTGTAAATGTCTACTTAACATTCGAGAAGCAATTGCATCTGCTAATGTATTTAAATATCTTGGAATATGCTGATATTCAATATAGTCAAACTCAAGTTCTAAGAGATGAACTCTAAAAAATAATCTCAATAACACTGGATTTCTAATGGCATACACTCTATTAAGTTGTAACACAACGAGTTCAGAATCTAACCTCACAATCAAACTCCAAATCCCAAATGAGATTGATTCAGATAATAACTCAATCACTGCACTATACTCTGCAATGTTGTTCGTTGTTTGACCGAGGCTTACCCCATGCATAGATACCAACTCATCAGAGGGCGAATAGATAACCCAAGCTGCGGAAGAAATGTTCTGTGTATTACGACAAGCACCATCAGCAAAACCAATGTATGTTTAAATAGATGTCAACATCTGCAATATCAAGAGTAAAATCAAGATAAGCAGGAATAATGACAAAAAACACTCTCTAAGCTAAGCACACTTTTTAATCTAAAACACACCAGTTAGAAAGAAAACTAACCTAACTAAAATCTCCAAACCCAGATTTAAGCATAATATCTCTTCAGGTAAAGACCATTTCTGGGTTTACCTAAAGAGACTCCGTCAAAGTCTACCAATTCGTAGGCCCCTTTTTCCAGATTTCACTTAACAACATAAGGACCATGCCACATGGGTACGAATTTTCCAGCGCCTTACTTATCATTTGCTTGATTGTACAGTAAGACTACGTCTCCTTCCGAAAAATTATGAGGTGTAACGTTTCAATCATACTGAGCTTTAATACGTTTCGCATGAGTTTTGATTGCTAGTGAAGCATCACATCGATTCTCATCTAGCTGAGCCAAGTAAAACAAACATTTTTCCTCTTCGGAAGTGGCTGGAAGTAATTCTATGGCCATTTGCAATGATGGGATTTCGCATTCAATGGGTAACACAGCTTCCAAGCCGTAAACTAGTTGGAAATGAGTGAAACCAGTTGATGTTTTTACTGAGGTTCGATATGCCCAAAGTGCTGAAAATAGCATGTTATGCCAATTCGACCTATGAATCCCAATGATTCGTCAGATCATGATGATTAGAACTTTGTTGATGGCTTCAACCAGACCATTAGCATGTGGATAATATGGAGTTGAACTATCATGATGCAAGCCAAGTTGGTCTGTTAGTTCAGTCATCATAGTATTTCAAAAATGATGCCCATGATCAGTGATAATCGCTTGTGGAACACTGAACCTAGCAATTATATGATTGAAAATGAAAATCGCAGCAGTTTTGCCATCTGCCGCAAATGTAGGCATCGCCTCGGCCCACTTGGTAAAATAATCTACCGCAAGGATGATATACACATGCCCCCTGGCCGAGTGAGGGTTACATGTAATATAATCGATACCCCATTTTTCAAAAGGACCGAAGTCAATTATAGGGTTGAGAGGAGCAGGTGGAGCACGCATCTTTCGATTAAAAATTTGGCAGTTGTGGCATTTTCGGACCGCGTTAATACAATATTTAAATAAAGACGGCCAGAAATGTCTAGCGCACAATATCTTTTGGGCTATGGCAAACCTAGACATATGACCGCCACACACTCTAGAGTGACAGTCATTTAGAACCCTTTCAGCTTCCTCATTAATTAAACAACATAGGAAAATAGAGTCCGCCCCACGACGATAAAGTGTATCTCCAATAATTTTAAATTGTTGGGGTTGGAATCGTATTTTCTGACGCTGAGATCTTGAAATTTCAGGCCGAAAGGATTGGGTTTGGAGATAAACTATGATATTTCCATACCAGGGATCTAAAGTGCTGATTAGAAACAAGGATTCATCCGGAATGGGCTCTTCCGCCACAGTTTCAGTATCAACATGCGGGAAGTCACACATTAACTTCGCAAAAACTAAAGATTTCTTTGACTTATATTTTTCAAACTCCAAGTCAAATTCCTGTAGGATAACAATCCATTTTGAATACTTGCCCCCTAGCAATTGTTTGGTCAAAATATAGATCATAGGGTTGCAATCGGAAATTACAGTAGTTTTGCATAGTAAAATGTAATGACGAAAACGTTGGACAGCTTGAACAGCTGCCAGGGCCAATTTCTCCACAAGTGAATAGTTTAGCTCAGTTGGATTTAAGGTTCAACTAAGGTAATATATCACATGTTCACTACCGAATTCATCTTCCTGAACTAGTACCATTCCGATGGTGGAATGCGAGGCAGAGAGATATAAAAAGCAGTCCTGGTTGTAGTTGGGAGGATGCAATAATGGTGCATGGGTCAACGCGTGTTTTAGTGCATCAAAAGATTTGTCAGCTATCTCATCCCAAAAGAATGGAGTATTCTATTTCAACAACCAGGTAAAACCCTTTGTTATCTCGGCGTAGTTAGGAATGAATCGACGTAAAAAGTTTGCTTTCCCTTGCAAACTTTGGAGTTGGCAAAGAGTCGAAGCAGGAGGCAATTTGACAATGGCTTCAACCTTCGAGGGATCGACACGAATGTCGGCTTTCGAAACAACAAATCCCAGTAACTGACCTGTTTCTATACAGAAAACACACTTGTGTGGATTCAACTTAATTTGATAATGCCTACACCTCATAAAGATTGCTCGTAAATGGATGAGATGATCGGCTCGATGTAATGAATGAGCAGTTAAATCATCGCGATAGGGTTGCACAATGTGCTTGATGTCATGAAACGCGTAAGACATGGCTCTTTGAAAAGTTGCACCAGCGTTCTTAATCCCAAAAGGTAATTTTCAATAAGAAAATGTCCCCCATGGACAAATGAAAGCTGTTTTTGGTTTATCAGCAGGTAGAATATTTATTTGATTGTATCTGGAAAAACCATCCATAAAGGAGAATATTTCAATGCCTGCACAATCATCAATGATTTGATCGATATAGGGAGTTGGGTAATTGTCTTTTGGATAGGCTCGATTAATATCCCTATAATCGATACATATTCTTATTGTTCCTTGCTTTTTGTTAACAGGAACAATATTTGATACCCAATCCGTTAATGGAATTGGATAGATGAAACCTGCTTTAAGTAATTTTTCAACTTCTGCTTTAATAGCAACAACTTTTCGCGGGTGGATCTGATGCAAACGTTGCCGGACGGGTTTAGCATCTGGGTAAGTTTTGATTTCATGAACAACAATTGCTGGGTCAATTCCTGGCATTTCCTCATATGACCAAGCAAACACGTCACAGAATTATTGGAATAGGGCCTTATATGTTTGAATTTCATTTCCGTACAAGAGACACCTATATGAATGTTTTCAACAATTCCAGGCTTAATCGAAATGTCAATAGGAATTGTTCGAGAAATATTTCCCAAATTTAACTTAGAATCAGGATTTTGCAATGGATTCTGAGGTTCATTGACATAATCAGTCGTAAAAATAGATGAAAAATCATTTTCAAAGTGATCAATCTCAGGTAAAAATGAAGATCTATGATGAAGATCTTCCCATGGTAAATCATCAACAAACAAGATTTCACGAATTTGCTCATCAGTGTGAACAAGTTTGGAAAAATTTGTTGAATTTGAGTTTGATGTTGAAAGTGATTCTTCATGGACTGCATTCATTAAGTCAATTTCGGTTGAAGAAGGGTCGAAAAACGAATGTACAGCCTAATACGCAATTTCATATGGACTCAAAGGCATAGCATCACCAAATGAATCTATCTCATATTCGGAAGGTACGATCCAAGGATCATCATAAACAATAGTGTCTGATGAAATCATATGAATGGTTGCAGTAGAAGGAGATACGTTAGGAGGAGGAAAGGAAAACGTTCCTAGTAAACCAGAATCTTTAACTAGTCCTACTCCAACATCCTTATAAGGGATAGTTGTTTTGCCGACATGCTGGATACTTTTAGAAGAGGCTGGGTCGGATGAAAAGTAAATTAGCTAGTCTATAGTTACAATCTTTCAATTATGAGGAAAATTTATAAGCTGAAAGACCGATGAAACAACAACAGTCATAGCGTAAGACCAACTACGACCCAAGAGAAGGTTGTAATCTAGAGGGGCATCAACCACATCCACATCTAGATTAACAGTTTTGCCTTCAACCCCTATAGGTAAATCCTGTAAAATGCCAAAAGGATGGAACCCACGGCCATCAAAAGCCTTTAGAATCATCGGGGATTGATTAAGTGTAGGAGAAACAAGCGATCTCTAACACTGGATAGACATAATACATTTTGAGGCTCCCTCATCAATCACAGTCCTATAGCAAGGTCTGTTTTTGACTAACACTGGAATCTGGAAAGCCATTTGATGAGGTAAGCGAGGTGTACTATTTTCTAGATCAAAAATTATAAGGTTCAAGTCGTGAATATCAACAGCTCCTATAGCCGACAATAGCAATTTACGCTGTGCTGGACATGATTACAGCACCTCCAAAGCTGAAATTGCTGAAGGTGAAATAGCCAAATCTTCAACAATGTTATAGTTCTGAGCAGCTCTCGCATGTGGATTGGAAGCTGACTTTCGAAGTATACCCTTGGCGGGAGGTTTGATTACTAAGTCTGGGTTAGGTTTCTCGATCTGTAGTGGATCGGAACCGGGAGTTGAAGTTGATGGGTTTGAATTAGAAGATTCTGCGTCCTTACCACCAATAGGACTTTTACTTCCATAATCTTGCAATCATGTCGCAATCCTAACATGGGACATCATCATTATGGGTTCTTCTGAGGCATTTGAGGAAGAACCTATCATCTTACTGTCTTGACTAGGAAAAGGATCCTTCAAAACAGTAGGCGTTTGAGAACCTTTGACGATTTTCGCAACCTCAACGTGATGAGGGAATTCTCTTGTAAAATGCTCTTCATCACAAATGAGACAAGGATAACAAGGTTTACGTTTCTCATCAGTAGATTCCATTTTTTCTGGTTTCTCTTTCAAATTTTTATCTGTTTTATTTTTCTTCTTCCCTTTCTTTTTACCACCAGATTTTGATTTGGCTGTAGATGACTCTACAACATGAATATCGGCAGAAATTTCAGCGGAAGAATCTCTTGTAGGGGAATCTGGTAAAGTTATGATAGGAGAAGAATTCTTGGAAGATTTCTTCTTACTTTTCGCATTAACTGTACCAATCATACCATCAACGGCATGTGACCCTGAAGGAGCTGCAGTTATTTGATTTCTTTTAGGAAGATCAGGGATTTTCTCATGTAACGTACCCGACTGTGTATAAACGAGGTCAAGGTACTGAGCTTGAGCAATTACTTGCTCTTCAGTAACGACTCCTGCCTTAGCTACATCCTCAGTGATTTTAGGTAATAAAGATTTGACAAACCATTCTGCTAAGATTTGATCCGGAATAAAAACTTTCACTAAACGTCGTCGACGTCTCCATTCATGAATGTGATCTGAAATGTAAGTGGACGTTGACTGTTTTAATGAATTTAATAATTCCATGCCATTGTCATATCTGACAGGCAACTGAAAATGAGTTAAAAATGAAGTAGCTAGCTGACTAAAATTATAAAAAGTGGCTTGCGGTAACTCAATGTACCACTTCGCCACAAGACCAATTAGAGTGCGTTGAAAAAGCCATAAAGAAATTGAATCATCTGAAGTGGAGTTAGATGCACACCAGAGGTGATAATTCATCACATGGTTTGACGGATCCTCTCCTGATTTACCTTCAAACTTAGGAATATCACTAGGCAACTTAGTCGGCATTGGCAGCCAAAACGGAAGATAATTAATGGGATCATTCGTAAGGCGCAACAAATCAGGCAAGTCCAAAGTTGCAATGAATGGTAACTAACGATTAGGTTCTCTGAAACCCTGGGTTATGAGACCAGCCCCAGGAGGAGGATATCCAGGATAACTAGGAATTGGAATTGCATTTGGGATATTATATCCTCTCGGAAAACCAGGATTAACCGGACCATACTGGGGTTGTTGAGGTTGCTCATAAGTATATCCAGGGTATGGTTGATACTGATAGACTGGGTTCTGCATAGCAGGACCGAATTGGTACTATCCCTGGTACGGTTGATAAGTAAATTAAGGTTGATTTGTGACAACCGTACTTGGACTAGGTTTTCCTACAGGCATTTGAACCGAAGTCTGAATTGTGGGGCCAGATTGAGGTAAATATGCTTGAGGAATTGATGCAGGAACAATAGAAACTGGAGCTGTCGATACTCCAGAAGTAGGTGGGGTAGATGGAACAGATGTTGCAGCAGTTGCAACAGTCGTTTGAGGTGGAGTTCGAGGCGAACTAGGCCCAGGCTGAGAAACTACAGAAGGTGCAGAAGTTTGAATAGTAGGCTGGACAGGTTGCTGGGTTGAACCAGAAACCAAGGGTTGTCCAGATTGAGATGACAACTGCACATTCGGTTGCAAGATCTGTTGAGATTGAGATGGATCCCACACTAAGTTCATTCCGGGGTATGGACCCATAGAAGGTTGAGCATATTGAGGACCATAACCGGGTTGAGGGTAGGGTTGATAATTCAAAGGTACATTTCCAGCCCCTTGGACAAATGACTGACTTGAAGGTGGTTAGAAACCTTGGGTTAGGTACTGACCTTGAGGTTGATAACCTTGAGGCACGTACTGATACTGGGGTTGACCTTGAGGTACATATTGATACTGGGGTTGACCTTGAGGTACATACTGAGTCAAGTGTTGACCTTGAGGAATGTACTGTCCCGTAGGTATGTACTGTCCTTGAGGGTCCCCCCCAGGCGGTAATTGGGCACCTTGAGGTTGCCCCCCAGGTGATAATTGGCCACCTTGAGGTTGCGGATTTGGAATGGTACCTGACATCATAAGAATATCTTCTACACTCAATGGCTTAGTTCTGTTATTACCAGTTAATAACCCTTGTTCAACAGGTTGAGGAGATGCTCCCGAAAAGTACTAGTAAGTGACTGATACCCAAAGGGAACAGAAGGACTGCCATATAAAAATGTTTTTGGAGATTGAGAAAACATGGATGACTGTCTCGACATATTCAAAGGAGGATAATAACCCCTAGGTGTTGGATGAAAAGGAATGTGAGGTGGTGAAAAACTTAGTCCCGGGTTTTCCAAAAAATTGGTCAATGAAAGATACCAAGCGTCCCTCCTAGGGGGACTGTAAAAGATCAATTCATGCTCCCTAAGTTCTATAGCTGGTTGATTTTCAGGGATAGGTATACCTTCTTCCGGAGTAACAAGTTCTTCAATAGAAATAAGTCTAGAAGGAAGATTTTGGGTAATGACTCTTTCTACCCTGGGTCAACCAGGACCACTAGAAGTTGGAGAGGCAAATCCTGATGTTGGAGTAGCAGCAGGTTTAGTTTCAGGTTCAGATATTTTAGGTTCCTTGGCTAATTCACTAGTAAAAGAAAAACTACTAGTAACTTCGGAAAAAGAAACAAGTTCAATAATATACTCTGGCACTTACACTTGATAATCAGGATGTACAACTAAAAAAGACTCGCCTTCTTCAGGTGACCCAACTCTACTGTCACTAGGAGTTACAAGGGCTTGTAGCCCTTCAAGCTGGCTTGGTGAAAACTCAGGAGGTTGGCCCCGAAGTCTACATGACTTCCTCGGTAATTTAGCCACGATTAAATATTTTAATTACTTCACATGCAAACAAAGAAAAATCTCAAATGAAAACCACCTAAAGTCTCTAAAGAACCAAACAATTTTGAATCACACGCCTAAAGAATCTAGGAGGTCAAACCACACACAAACAGTAACTTTCCGTACCGAAAACACTAGTTGGTGATGAAATCCAACGTCGCAAATTCAATTCAGAAATGGCGGTTGGAACAGTTACCTCGACAACCTACTTAATGAATATACTGGCACAAGTTTCTCCACTAAACTGTCTCGAGTGAAGAGAACCCCCCAGAAAATCCAAGTGAGTCTAGCTAACTTCTGCTCCAAGTACATTGGGATCTCCCCTCCAGCGTCACCTTAGGAAAGAATCCTATAGATTATGGTCACTATGGTTACCAACGAAAACAAATATACCTGGGGGAACATTTTGTGATCCGTTAAACATGCAAGGGCATAGTAGCAAGCTCAATCCCCTTGAAGGCTCCTTGACATAATCCAAGGTTTACCAACAAGTGACCCCAGGCTCCTCGACAATGGTTAATCCAAGGTTTACCGTTTTTAATATGTGTATATCTTGTATTGTTCCCAATGAGGAAGGATTGATTACCCCACTGGTTCGGACACGATCTCATGCTTGACTCCTTCAAGAGGAGCTTCCCAGAGCATAGATGTAACAATTGGAATTTATCTCCTACTGCAAGATACAACTACTTGTTTGTTTTACTATCTTGGAGAGTTAACTACTCCCTACTCCAAGATACTAGCCTAAGCTATGTTGGTGATAAAGAGCCCTAGAAGTAAAAAGATTACTAGATAGATTTTACTTTAAGCGTTATTTTTATTGGTTTCTTCTTAAGTCAAAAGGTGCGGAGATGAAACTTTATGGTGTGAAGACTCGACTCCAAAACACTAAAAATGCACTTAAGATGATAAACAATCATTTTTCTTCAATGAATTTCTAGCTAAAGAAAGAGTTGAGAATGCAAATTCTTGAAAAAGAAAATCTTTCCTTAACAAACAAATAAAAAGAAGAAATTTTTGTCTTTTCCAATAAACTCAAAAACGAGACAACTAGTTATGCTCACGAAAATTTCCCTCTCTTTTCAAACACTCAAATACTACAAAACAAACTTTTTCAAAAGAGATTTTTTTTTTAACTTTTATAACACACTCAAAATTATTAAAAAGTCTAATCTTGAGATCTATAAATTCTAAAAAACTAATTGAAGTAAAAGCTTACAAGATTTCTTTTCAAGGATGTTTTACTTAGTTATGAGCAAACTAAGGACTAATTTTTCCAGAATCACAAATTAATAAAAAACAACCAGCTTTTGTTTTCTTTTTTAAAAATGAAATCCAAAACTTTCAAAACAAGTTCTTTCGAAGCTTCGCAAAGAGAAAAACGAGATGTATTCGTCAACAAAGGCAAATTTTACAAATCGGTCAGACTCATAAGAAGACTAGCAAAAAGCAGGGTGATCTGAGGTTTCTAAGGCTTCTAAGCTCTGAGTTACTACAAAGACCAAACAAAAATCAAGCCAGGCACACAAAGCTTCTAGAAATTCAACTAAAACCTAAATGCCAATGGAATTAACCTATGAAAAGTTTTCGACAAGACACGTGCAGATCTGGGCAGAGGCTAAAAACACATAAATAAATCCTAAGCTGAATGAATGAGAAAATTTTAAGTTTTTCAAAATTTTGACAGGGTCCGCAGGCTCCCAGTATACCCAGGTGTGGTACCTCTCTGTATGTAAAGCAAAAGTGCGGGGATGTACGCACTGTGTTACAAACAGAGGGTGCATTCCTCTTCCAAAAGCGTAAAAAAAAAAAACAATTCAAAATCTAAATACCTACCCAATCCCACACAACAAGCAAAAACCAGAAACAGAGAAACAATTTCTCAAGTCAAAGTAAAAGCAAAGGCAAAAACCAAAAATTCAAGTCCCCAGCGGAGTCGCCGTTTTTTTGGGCGGATGAATCGTTCTTGCGGACAAGACCGATCTCCCTAGTATCTAATTATATCTAGCAACAAGCAAACCAAACAAATTCTATCTTTCTCTAAATATGTGATTTATAAATAAAGGTTAATAGGTGTTTTAGGCCTACCTCAGGTCCAGTGCTAGTTTGTGGAAGCCACGCTCCGTTGATCCAAATGAGCTCCCTTTTAAAGAATTTGCAAACACAAACAAGCACACATATTAAATAGCACCTGCATAGCCAATATAATAAAGCATATTTATCATGATGATCAAGGAATTCATGAAATAAATCATAGAAGACAGTTTATTGAGAAAAATGAATCTGATTATATTAACTTTAATCAAAGAAGAACTTTACAACCTTGGTGCCTTGATGTTGTACAAGCTCCTCCCAGGGTCCAGCAAGAATATCCTCTACTTTGACAAGTTTCACTCTCTTCCTAAAGAAGCCAAAAGGTATGTAATCTTTCCTCTCAAGCTTAACTAGGAAGTCTTAATTCCAACAGCGTTTACCCTAAAAAATGTTCAGCTTTCAACCTCTCTAGCAACCAGCCCAATTCCTCAATTTATAGTGCAGAGGAGGGAACTTACTAGGTCTACCTTCAAATGGATAGAGCCCTCCTTCAAAGGGATAAGCTCCTCTCATTAAGGGGTTAGCTCCTTTAGTTATGGGATGCATGAACCACCTAGGAGCGAACCAACCACGTCAAGATTCCTTATAGAAACGTACAGAATTAACCCAAAGTGAGTGTTTAAGAATAAACTTGCGCCTTTTTGACTTTTACAGGGGTCCGCACCCACTCCTTTAGAGACAGAGCGGGCAGGTCCGCAGGTAACATGACCAAGGGGTGCGAGACCGCAGGTAATGGTAAGAGAAAGTGCGGAACCAGAGTTTTTAGATTTTCAAAGACTTTCTCTCATTTTTAAAGCTTGACATGAAGAGCCGAGGTTTGAGACTTGCAAAGGAGGATAGTATGAGTGGTGATAGACTCACAATGACTGCAGAAAGTCATGGTGACAATATTTTGTGTAACAGTGTATTGAGATCAGAAGTAGATCTGTTTATAGTGTATAAAAGACATAAAAAAGGAATGTGGAGGAAAAATTTCATAAACTATATCTTTTAAATATTTATTCACTTACTATAGTGGTCCTTTCAGGTGAGCCTACCTTTAGATTGGAATAAATAGAGACAGTAATAGAACATTCATCTCCTCCTTCTACTAACCAAAACATATTTTTTTAGTTTTGTGAAATAAAGAAAAAGAATGAGTCTTTAAAATAAATAACTTATACATAGTCCTAGAAGAAGACATCTTCCACACAAAATAGGTTGTGTTTAGCCCTTGTGTTGGGCACTAAGATGACTCTTTAAAATCAACTTAATCCTACCTTCATTAATCTTATCAGCCTAGGATTTGTATCTTATTTCAAGGCTATCGACACAATATATGCAGGAATAGATTCTTAGATTATGAAAGAGTGTAAAATGATTACTACAAAAAAGTTACATTAAACATTATCCTAATTCAATCGTTGCAGAGACAAATGATGAGAACAAATAATTACTCCTACAATTACAATATTATGAGAGAATATTATTTTAATTCGTTAACCATTCTATGTATTCTTCAACAAATCCTTCACATAAGGAATATTAGTAAATCACACAAATGCTTAGAAGTATTAATTCTTAAATACAACTTACAGAATTTACAAACTCAAATCTTACATTCACGTAATGTAATCCAATCAACAATTTTAGGAAATGCATAACAAAATTACAAGATACAAAATTCAATCGATTATCTACCACGAAAGAAAAGGAAAGAGAATAGAAACAAAACTAACGCGAATGTGGAAAAGTAACTAACTAATAATGATACACAATAGAGAGTAGAACCTCCAGTGACTAGGCCCACGGTCTCTAGAAGTATTGTCGTAGATAATTTCGATACTAAATACTAAGGTAAGATCTTGTGCAATTTCATTAACTTCAAAATAGTTTTACACAATGACCCTGAGAAAGTTCAAACTCAGATTTCTGTATGCAATATAAAGTAAAAAGTAATAATAAAAAAGCTCTTATGTATTTTTACTTGTTGTCTTATATATTACATTAAAAACTAAACATGGATCTCTCCTGAGAATCGATAGATTCTTAGGATTTCTCTTTTAACCATAAGATCCTCGAATAGTAATGATCAGTTTCCTTTGTCTCCATTATTCGATCTTGCTTAGGTGTTGAGCTGTAATTTTCCATAAATGAGACATTGGTGGATCAAAATATTGCTCCAATATATCAAGGGAACAAAAATCATTTGATTGGACTGGTATACATAACAATTTACTAAAATTATAACCTTTTCGATATTTAAAAGACTCAAAATAACTATACTATCTTCAACTCAATTTCATTATCCTTTTTCTCTTAAATCATTACAAATTAAAGACAAATTGCTTAGAAACATAATGTTTATTTAAGGAAATAAGGAGAATAATTATACCATTTTCATGGAGCAACATTCCCCATAGCATACCTTATTGCATGTCCTCATGCAAAAATATGATTAACATGTAGCAAGGTCAACGAATAAGCTGGGTAAAAATGTTCACCATACTTCCAAAATCCATTATTGTTTTGAAGAAAATTGAAAGATTCATTTTATCCTCTTTTAGAAAGTTCATATTCAACATTGTAACCATCTGGATGACACCAGATAATATGGAATCTGTACCGACATCCAATCCAAGCGGTTCCTTCAGAAAAACGATACGACTATAGCATTGCATCCGATTGGTTGCTGCCTAAAAATTTATGTAATAAAAGGCTCTCTATTCTTGATCTCATTAGGAGATGCCTTCCATCAATGTTGTGCTGCTTGCAGAGCCTCCTATTTAATGTCTTTGAAATACTCCAGACTTGCTATAAGAACATATTTATGCACGGGGGCTAAAGCGGAAACAACCCCAGGTCATTCGATGAACCTTTTATGCTTTATAAAAGTTCGCAATGCATTGTTAGGTTCTTCTCTAACCCAAAGGTCTGAACCATTCTCTCTTCTTTGGAAAATGTTACAGGCCTTATACCATTTGATTTGATTCCTAGAAAAGGATATGAATGATTGGAATTGCACATCCTCAATAAAAGGACTAGGGTTCTCATTCCTCAGTTCTTCCAGAAAAACGTTATGCATGTAAAGTTCACATAAGAAATAATTGACATTATCCTTCTTCTCTCAAAAACATTTAATAAAATAAGAAACAGTAGTGAACTCAAAAGGTTGGCCAAACTATATGGCTCGTACTTTTAGTAATAAATATCATTCAAGTATAAATAGGGCATAGTTTTTAGCTGGAGATCTACAAGACAATGCATCAAAGTACACAGAGCATATTTCCTTGGTTTGTTGTAAAGCTTTTTGGAGCTACACTCATAATTTCTTTGTTTACTTTTTCTCCTTTTTGAGTTCGTCATGGGTTTCATCTTCAGTAACAACCAATGCTTTGTATTTTTGTAGTAACTCTTGGTATTCTTCCTGAGGTACTACTGTTGGAAATAATACTGAGAGGGGGGTGAATCAGTATTATCATATCAATAAAACTTTTTCAATTTCATACTCAGATTCATATACGCGACTTCAGTTCAGTATATCAGCGTATATACGCGACTGTGTTAATTGCAACTAGCGTATATTCAGTAATCTTATGATTCAGTTGGTTTATCCTCAGTGAATGCATCAGAACATTATTAACCATATTAACAGTAAACATGAGCAGTATAACAGAACAGATCATCACACATAAGCCACACACATGAACACCATGATATAAGGTGGAAACCCAATGTGGGTGAAAACCACCTGCTGCAATTTGTTTCTATCTTCCTTTAATAAGAAACTTCTTTTACAATATACTGGTGCAGTCCTTTACCAGCACGCAGGATGCAACCTGCAGAGGGCTGCAAACCTCTTAGCTCTTGTACTAGCCGATCCATTTACTAGTACATAGGCGCCAGCCTACAGAAGGCTCCAACCTTCACTCATTTTCCAGCTACTCCTGGAAGGGAGCTACAACCCCCTAGCTCTTGTACTGGCTGATATGTTTACCAGTACCTAGGCGCCGACCTACTGAACTCTACGATCTTCCCAGGACCACGTTTCATACATTTTTATATTGGCTCCATAAAACAATCATCATTGCAATACAACCTAAATCATCAATTTCTGAATCACCCAATACTGAATCACTGAAACCCTGTCATCAAAACACAGAACACAAACCAGAGCCCAGAACTCTGCAACAACCACTAGATCCAACTCCACATTCAAATATCATACTTCATACTGTATACGCTACTCTGACGAACCCAACCTGCGTGTATACGCGCTTTTACCAAATACAACCCGCGTACAGATCTGCAAATTCTAACTTATAACTTTGCAGCTATTTCAGACATCAAAGCATACCCAGAACATAACATTCATAAACATGCGTCAATAGATCTAGTCTATCCATACACAAACCATATAATCATTCCAAGCCTTGAGATCCCGTTCCATCGTTCATCATCCTCCATATGAGTGCAACCTTGGTTCAGATCAAGCAAGGCATCACCAACCCATAATCAGCATCTGGATCTCACCCTTCATCAGATATTCATCACTTGCACACCTTCACCTTGGCCTAATGATCTTCTCCTTATATAGGTTTATGCTTTGCTCAATACCATGGTCCAAAACCATAATAAATCAATACCAAGAGCCCAATACTTGGGATCAACACACTTGTCGAGATACCATAGTCCAAAACCATAGGTTCAAATACCGAGGACTAACTACCACAGACCAAAGGTAAGCTTTCTGACATGTACGCACTTTTCCATGCATAAAACTGCGTGTATACGCATACGTGACTTCGGCACGTCCAACCCGCGTGTATACGCTGATTTGTTACAATGAGCCTGCGTATATATCTTTCTTAACCTGCTGCACTAGATCTGCCATCTGATTAAGTTGCCATCACCTGTATCATGCCTCTAAGTGAGTTGCCATCAAGGACAACACCTGTATCATAATGCCAAAAACTACTTGCTCTCGATATTATGTCAAAAAATTGTTTATGCCTTTCTAATTCCATGTTTAATATCCTTGATCAAGGGAGAATAGGGAAGCACTACTTCAGTTTGTGTAGCCTGGTTAATAGTCATCAGTAGGTCTTTCTAACTCGCTACCTCCACTGTAACCATAGAAGGGTTGATATTTGTTTGAATTCCTAGAGAATTTGTGGGAATATCTTCAACTGGAATTTATGCACGGTTAATGGGAATTCCCTCAGTCTTAGTTTCTACATGATTCATGGGATTTCCCTCAATATGAGTTTCTACATGATTCATGGGAGTTCCCTCAGTGTAAGTTTCCGCATGATTCATGGGATTCTCACTTTGGAATCAAATTGTCACAATTTGTGTTTTCTTTCTACAACATATTCTAGAGTTTCTAAGCCATTTTCTGAGTTGTTCCATCTTTTTTCTCAATTTTTTATTTTCTTTATTTAATACCTTGATTCTTCGCCTATTCCTTTCTTTCAGTCCTTCAGTAGGTTCTAAAATCGGTTTTGTATATAAAGACGAATAAATAGTGACATTTTTCATTAATAGGAGGCACTTCAAGTTTTTTCACAATTTTCATCAATCAAAATTCAGTTATCTTCTGATTATCAGGGGTTAATGGAATGGTCCCTTCTCTAGAAAAAGTTTGGTTCTTTCATCGTTTCGGCCAATTTTTCTGAATGTTCCTAGTTATGCATGCTTGGTGATGATGAAAAGATCTCAGTATTATCAGTATTAAGGGTGGAGGCCGCAAAATCACCAGCAAGTTCAGATCAGCTCTCAAAACCATCTTCCTTCCCTTCAAAAGAAAAAAGGGTTCCTAAATTTTCCCATAGAATTCCCACATAATTTGTGAGAATATCTTCAACTATAATTTATGCATGGTTAATGGGAATACCCTCAGTCTAAGTTTCTGCATGATTCATGGGAGTTCCCTCAGTCTAAGTTTCTTCATGATTAATGGTAGTTTCCTCAGTCTAAGTTTCTGCATGATTCACGAGATTCTAACTTTGGAATCCAGTTGTCGTAGTTTGTATTTTCTTTCTACAACATCTTCTAGAGTTTCGAAGCCATTTTCTGAGTTGTTCCATCCTTTTTATTAGTTTTTTATTTTCTTGCTTTAATAGCTTGATTCTCCACCTATTCCTTTCTTTCAGTCCTTCAGTAGGTTCTAAAATCAGTGTTATAAATAAAGACAAAGCAATAGTGACATTTTCGTTAACAGAAGGTACTTCAAGTTTTTCACAATTTTCATCAATCAAAATTGAGTTATCTTCTGATTATCAGGGGTTAATGGAATGGTCTCTTCTCTAGAAAAGTCTGGTTCTTTCATCGTTTTGGCCAATTTTTCTGAATGTCCCTAGCTATGCATGCTTTGTGAGGATGGTAAGATCTCAGTGTTATCAGTATTAGGGGTAGAGGCTGCAAAATCAGAAGTTGGCTCAGATGGGATCTCAAAACAATCTTCCTTCCCTTTAGAACAAAATAGAGTTCCCATATTTTCCCACAGAATTTGTGGAAATATCTTCAGCTAGAATTTATGCATGGTTAATGGGAATTACCTCAGTCTGAGTTTCTACATGATTCATGGGAGTTCCCTTAGTCTGAGTTTCTCCATGATTCATGGGAGTTCCCTTAGTATAAGTTTCTGCATGATTCATGGGATTCTCACTTTGGAATCCAATTGCCACAGTTTATATTTTCTTTCTACAACATCTTCTAGAGTTTCTAAGGCATTTTCTGAGTTGTTCCATCCTTTTTCTTAGTTTTTTATTTTCTTGCTTTAATAACTTGATTCTCCACCTATTCCTTTCTTCTAGTCCTTTAGTAGGTTCTAAAATTGGTGTTGTAGATAAAGATAGAGCAATAGTGACATTTTCGTTAACAGGAGGTACTTCAAGTTTTTCACACTTTTCATCAATCAAACTTGAGTTATCTTTTGATTATCACGAGTTAATGGAATGGTCCCTTCTCTAGAAAATTTCAGTTCTTTCATCATTTTGCCCAATTTTTCTGAATTTTCATGGCCATGCATGCTTGGTGAGGATGACAAGATCTCAGTATTATTAGTATTAGGGTTAGAGGCTGCAAAATCAACAACTAGTTCAAATGGGCTCTTAAAACAGTCTTCCTTCCCTTCAGAAGAAAATAGAGTTCCCATATTTTTCAAGAGCTGGGCTATTTCATCTTCACATATTCAGGGTGAATTAACCTATTTTTCCATAGAAGATTCATGATATAGCTCATTCTCCGACGCATGCTCAACAAACCCTATAGGCTTCTTTTCTGTGGGCAATCTTTCCAACCTTGTACACTTAGCTCGCAAAGAAACTAGGATAGAGGCTACCCTCTTGTCAACTCTAGTCAAATTATGTAGCACTATGACTCTCCTCTCTTGGATGACTATTTCCTAGTTCAGGGGAAGCATTTTTCGTGTCTAGCTGAATGGTTTCCATATCAAGCTGAGTATTTTATTCCTCAAACATTTCTTCCATAGATGGTGGGTCATCAGATCCAAAAAAATTGTCCCAGCTTAATTGAGATAATGCCCATTCCCTACTGACTATCAATTTTAGTAAACAATGGTGACTGACTATAACACTTGGGTCCTTTGCTCTACCCAATCTACCAATAGCTTCATGTAAAAGGAAATTGAGAAAGAAAGACATATTTAATATTATTTTTTGTTTTAAAGCTGCCAATAGTTTGAGATGGCATGGTTTTACCACATCATGGTGGCTGTCACATGTAATGTACCTCTGGATTATGTCTACAAGATCCTTACATGGTTCTCCAAATGAAGCAGGGTGGAATCCTTTTCCTTTGTGGACCAATTCTTCACCAGGGTCTATAAACAATTCCATCACACTTTCGAGTCCAGTATGCTTGTCTATCCATTTATCTCCTTCTGTGGAGAGACATGTAACTTCCGCTAGGATCATTTCATTGACTGGTATCCCCTTACCTTTAACTGTTGTGACTTCATTAAGCAATTTTTTAAAAATTCTACGACCACAACGTTATCAAATTGCTACAATCGGGTGAAATATTCAAGCCAACCCACCTCTCTAATATTCTTCGGGCTTGCTCAGCCACCCATAGTGAAACATGCTCATTTCAAATGGATTTACCCCACATTGTTGTTGGTTTGGAAGAAATTTTTTCCAAGGAACTATATGCAAGGTTGTTTCAATCTGGAATTATTCTAGTGGAATAAGCTATATGGCAGAGTAATGTCGTCAAGTGTGATTTTTATGTGACGAAACTTGCCATATTTGTTAATTGTTCTTAGTCATGTCAAGCACGTGCTATGCCTTAACCCCTCCCAATAGGAAAGGTTGACCGTAACCGGAGAAGTTATGGAAATTAAATGTTCACACAAAAGCATTCATTATCACGAAGGGGAATGGTTAAATCAGGCACAACCAGATTGAAGAATTAATTAGCTGTCATAAATGCGTGGATTGCTGACGTACAACAATCATTATGAACTTTTAAAAAGCATGATTATAAATATATACCATGTGAGAAAAGAATTCCTTAATAAATAACCTTTGAAGATCATAAAAGCATATATCGGGCGATATTCCTTTATAAGTAAAATGCATATTACGTAGGTTCAAAAGTGTAAAGTTTGTTCATATAATAGTTAATATACCATCTTTAGTCGTTTTCTAAAAATATAAGTGTAGATATTGATGATGGTGATCTATTTATTGAGAATAAGGAGGTCTAATAACATAATCATGATAAGGTAATTCAAAATATATTCCAATGCCACAGGCAAAGCCACTGCTGCTAGTAGGTGTCCATAGCCTCGACAAGGTTTCCTTTTTAACCTATAGATGAGATAGTGTCCGATGAATGATAGATAATATTATTATTTTAAATGAATTTTCTCAAAAGGTCATTGTTCTCGTGTGGTGACCAGATAACAACAATGCCACTCATTGGATCATAAAAAAGTGAACAAGCCAGCTCGTGATGAGACCTCTTGTCCTTTTGACACTAACATCAAAGGCTATTACCCTGGTTTGGTGGCCATAGTGGGAATGTCACTTATGTTATTGTCCTATGATCGTGGTAGGCCGTCTTGTGATGAGACCCCCTATCCTTTGAGAATATATAACTTTAAGTTTCATATTTTTTGGAAAATGATATGTTTATCATCAAGGGTGGCTGACCATCTCCTTAAGAGTTTAAGGATGGCGGAAGGAAAAGAGAAGATGCCAAGAAATGTAAGTATGATTCCTTTTTTATTTTAAAAGAGAATCACCATTTAAAGATGTACACAAAAAATGAAACTACTATGATGGTGATAAATGATGAACAGTTTATGATTCTTTCAAAAATTCCAAATATAAAACAAATATTTAAAATCATAGGATGTGCCAGAGGAAAAAGAGAAAAATTTTCTTCATAGGATGTTAAATAAGACGTTATTCTTAACACCATGGTAGAGTAAAGATCAATGCTTTTCAAATTCACTTTGAAAGATTGTCATCAATTGTGTGTAAAATAGAAACATCTTGGTGCAAAGGGAATGAAAATTGTTTCGAAGGGAACATAAATCAAAGGGAACAACATTGGAAATTTAAGGAACAAAAAATTGTGCCAAAGGGAACAAAAGCTATGCTGAAGGTAACAACAATTGTGCCGAAGGGAACAACAACTGTGATGAAGGAAACGACAGATGTGATAAAGGGAACATCATTCATGATAAAGGGAACATCAGTCGCGATAAAGGGAACAACAACTGCAATAAATTCTTTTATCCTATTTTTCTTATAAGGAAAAGGATGTGGAAAGCAACAAAATAAAATAGGAAAAAAAACAAAACAAAAAAGAGGAGAAAAAAGATAACTTAATCGAATCTAAAGAAAATATATACAATATATACAAGATGATAAAGAAAATCATATTTTTAAAGAGATGGAGCTGTTGGGTTGCCACCCCAGTCAGCTATAATCTGGAAAGTAGGATCATTACTTACCTCATGATAGAAAGACTCCTTCATGAGTGGTTGGTGGTTTTAGAGCCTAGATTTACCTCAGGCTGAAAAGGTAGGATCCAGGGCCCACATCAAACCATGCTTAGCCTGGTAGCTAGCCCTACTAGGTCAGGAGAGGGCTCTCTCCGGGTTGATCTCAGCAAATTATATTCACTAAAGGCTTGAGATGACTGATTTAGCTACTGATCTTAGGCTAGGTATATGTGTGCAAGAGGTTGATTGAATAAAGTGATGATTTGTTGACTCAGATGAGAAGGCAGATTTTGGGTACGGGGAATGAGGCACAGTCCTGCAGAGGTATCAATGGGGTAAGGTAGGAAATTGAATATGGCACTTTAAATCAAGTGAGATGGAGGGACTAGATAGAGGAGAAGTTGAAGAGGGAAAGGAAAGCCATGGATCCTCTCCAAACAGCTGAAACATCAAGAAACTAAATCAAACCTCAAGTAGAGCACTGTAATTTCAATGGATTCTACTTACCCTCTTGTTTGTTTAGTTAAGAAGAAACAAGATAGAGAATGGCATACATAACACATAAGTAAATTCACAAGTACATCAGAAAGCACTGTACTAAAAAAAAATGCCACATGGATCCCAAAGAGTGCTGCAAACCTTGGTCTCAATTCCTTTGCCAAAATGTTGATATGAGTGTACAATGAAGCTTAAGGCTTTCTCGAAAGTCCAACCATGCTAATGACTAAAAACCCACATAATATAGACAAACCATAGCTCATCCTAGCCTCTAGGGGTCTAGCTCACATGTTTAGGAGCTGATTCAACTGATTCTAAACTAGGAACTAGAAATCAGGCAGTGGAACAACATGCCTCTAGAAACAAGGGAACTGATTCATTCAGTTTCAAACAACATTTTAACCAATGAATTTACCTCCATAAGTGAAAATTTGACATATTTACATCATGATCCATCAATGTACATGAAATTACATCACAAATTTTCCATTAGGAAAGTGAAAAAGTCAAACTAGCCAAAGCTGGGCGAAAAACAGAGCAATACTTGGTCAAACTGAGAATTTTTCCTCTATGCGCCACGCCTGATTCTCTATGTGTAGCGCCTATTTGGATCCACTTTTGGAGGCCTTCTCTGTGTCCAAATTGGCTCCAAGTGTGCTTGTTGGAAAGGCCTGCCTGTCTACTTTCTAACCCAAGTGGAATTTTTCATTTGGCCTCCATTTGCCTTGTCAAAAATCAAATCTCCCAAGATTGCTTCCTGTGTGTCAAAATAGGGGCAGTAAGGTCATTTTTTGAGTGTTTTTTACCTTTTTGAGGGCTCAAAACCTGCCCAAATTTCTTGGCCATTGGTAGGCAAGCATAATTTTTCATGAAAAATCTAGAAATGCTGAGTTTTTGTGATTTAGAGGCCCCTAGTAAAAGTGAGTGCCATGTGGCGTGGCGCATAGGTAGATAACTCTGTTTTTTGTGCAAAAAAATTTCCAAAATGCAAAAATTGCTCCAAATTTTTTTGAAATTTGGGCTAAGTCTTCTCTATCAAGAGCTATGTTTGGACAAGGAAGCCTCAACCAATATCTGAAGTCCTTCATGCTCCTTTTGCCTCTTTGGTACCTTCTTCAATTTTGCCTTTAAGCTCCTGATTCTTGCCTTACAAACCTTGTTCCTTGCCATATAATGCTATGCCATATGTCTCAGCAATACCTTCTCCTTTTCAGTCTTGTCCAACAACCTCTCTAAGTGGATCTTGGCTCTTTGAAGCCATGAATCCCGATCGGCATTGATCTCTTGCTCAAGTGAAGTGAACTCCACCGTTCTCCTTTGGGCAACTTGGCGATTTTCCCAAATGTTTTGAAACTCCATGATTTGTTGTTGATCTTCAAGCTGCTTATTACTTTGCTCCAAGTATTTTATGATCCACTTAGTCCTCTCCAAGTTGACGGACAAGGCATTGATGTCCGTTTGCTGCTCTTGAATGATTTCTTTGAGATTTGTGCCTTGCGGGTCCACATCTATATCATCACCCTCAATGAGAATAAATTCCTGCTCACCTGAAGGCCCCTGATCCTGCAATGGCCTCTTGCCTTTGTCATAAACCTGTGATTCTGATGACATAAGCGAGACCCCTTCCACCCCGGGTGGAGATAATACTCGCTTTGTTGCTGAAAACAACTGTCTAGTGCCCTTCTGATAAGTGATAAACACCGGCATACTAGCAGTCTGTGTCTCATGACCTTCATGCTGATAAGAAGGTTCACCTGTCTCATGAAAAACCTCTATAGGTCCCTGAGGAGCTCTGAAAAACTCACGAGAGATGAAGTCCTCCCAAGTGATGCCTTGCAAGCCAAGCTGATGAATGACCACAATTTTTATGAGAGAAAAATGGTATATACTGTTGAACTACTGCTGAGGGGTCTTGTGCTACACTAGAGTGGTCATCTTTTCAATATTTATGCACATGAAGTAATGGATGTTCAACATCCGTACTTGGGTAAAATGCATCAACAGCCTGATATGATAAGCATATAAACAGGAGAACTGGACCTCACAACTGAGATACTTCATGATCAGTTTCATTAAAGGAGCATATGCATCTTTGAGGTACCAAAAAGGAAACACTTTCTTGAGCTGTCTCAAAAAGCCGGGCTTGATGTATGGTTCATCATGCTGCTGGTCAATTTGCTGCCTCTTGTTCCCTTGCTCTCCAATATTGGGAATACCGGTGGCTAGTGAAATGGATTCTGGGGTTAATGTGAAAGTGACACCAGCTAGAGTGGCTTGACCATCATGTAAATGCAACACAAACAAACGAGCCAACTCATGATGAAACTGAATGCTAGCCACCTTCTCACAAAATTCATAATAGGACTGGTGCTGAAAACAAGAGATGGCAAGAGGGTAGGCCTGTAACTCAGCAAGAGTGGTTGGTTCTTCTTGAATATGCTTGCCACCTCTATGAAGCCTCCTGGGTGCATGTACCTCTGTAGGTGAGTCACTATGTGTCTCCTCTTCATAATCATATGAAGGATCAGATGCCATCTCTGCTAGTGGATAAACTGTCTTGGAGAAGTAGGTGCTGATGTGTTGAACTGTCTTGAACTGTCTTGATGATGTGTTTGACTTTTTCCACCAAGCGAAGAGTGATACAAGGGACTGTAGGGGGGAAACAGTGAGGGATTTAGGGACTGTTGGGGTAGGGTTTAGTTAGGGAAATAGGGAATTAGGAAATGATTTAGGAGTTTTTTGTATAGGACTAGGGTTTGGTATTTTGGGAAATGGGAATTGGGGTATAGGATTAGTAATTTTGGGGGTATGTGAATTTAGGGAATAGGGAAAACAAGTGAAATATGGAGTAAGGGAGTGGTGAGGGAATAGGAGGATAAACTTGGTAGAAAAACAGTCAATACCAACCCTAGGTAGCAATTTTCTTTGAGAAATTTCAAAAGATAGGGTTTGGTTTCTTTAAACACTCACCACACAACAAACACCATCAAATTTGGATGAAAAGCAGTGACAGAGGGTTAACCTACTTGAACAAGTGAAGATCCACAAGTTTTGGGCGATTTGGAGCAAGTTTTGGTAGTTTTTGGGCTTGTTGGCTATATGCGCCGTGTATCAAACCCAATGCATCACGCCCAGTGAGGGAGCCACGCATCAAACCCAATGCGTCGCACCTAGTGAGTGCATCGTGCCTATGCAAACTTGAACTGGAGGTTGAAGCCCAGTACGTCGCGCCGGTTGTATGCGCTGCGACACCTACCCAGTGCATCACGCCTCTATCTTGGAGCGATTTTCACCAATTTTTCTCACTTGCTCACCACCACAACTTTTCCTTGCTTCAAAGAATGCAAATGAGTTTTCAAATTGAAACAATGACTTATATTCATGGAGCCTTTGATTTTTGTTTCACAAAACCCACTTTTGCAATGTTTTGAATTTGCCTTTATTTTTAAACTCTGTTTTTGAGCCTTTTCACTTCATTGAGCTTTGTGATGGACTAAATGACCTATGCTTTGTTTGTTTTGCAGGTGGTTGGAACTACTGGGGCTAGGGAAAGAAACCAGGGTTGCAGGGGAAGTAATTTACATATGGAGGGAATCAAATTACATAAATTTATACAATTAAAGAAAAAATACTCTGTTTTTCCTCAAAACAGAGTTTTGAGGAAAGACACATCTCTGAGCACTTGATGATGAAATTTATTGATGCTAGAACCTCCTCATGTGCCTGTTGGTTGTTATTGGAGACTTTGAAACACTTTTTGATGAAACCCTAATGAAACCCTAGACCTAAATGACAATGAAACCCTAAAAGACTTTTGCAATCTTTAAGACAAAAAGAAGACTGTATATGGCTTTTTAATGAACAAACATGAACCAGCAGGTAAATGACATGAGGGAAACTATAGAAAAGCCACTACCGTCAGATGATCCATGCGCCTAATGGAATGCAGCTGACTAGGTGGGACACCTAAAATGAAATGCAACAAGAGGATTTGATCTCTGATGGAGGGATGAAGATACCAACACTAACAGGTGGTATAGGCATAGTCGATGTGTGTTTACTAAAAAAGATGCACCAAATCCATCAATAGTGTTTAGAGTTATGGTACCATTATTGTGGACTTCTTTGATTTCATATGGCCCGAGCCACCTTGTCTATAATTTCCCTGGAAAATCCTGAAACTTGGAATCATATAGCAACGCCCAATCACCTTTTTGGAATGATTTCTTTTTAATCAGTCGATCATGCCATTTAGCTCTTTAATATTGTATAATAGTAGTGTGTTCGACAACAAATAGATGTGCTTCATCTAACTCATTAAGTTGTTGTAGGCACTGGGTTTGTGCTTCTATCAAATCTATTCCAATTTCCCTTGTAGTCTTGAGAGTTTTTATTTCTAATTCTATTGGAAAAATTGGTTGTTTTCCGAAGACAAGGTGATATGGCGAGTGACCAGTAGTGTTCTTCCATGTTGTCCGATAAGCCCATAGGGATTTTGGAAGCTTGGCTGCCCAATTTCAACAATCTGTGGATACGGTTTTGGTTAGAATTTCCTCCAAGACTTTGTTAGTTCTTTCCACATGTTCGCTTTCCTGGGGGTGATATGGAGAAGTAATTCTATGCTTAATATGATAGTTATGGAGGGTTGTCTACCAGCTGACAATCGTCTACCTTAGGTACTCGAGATAGGAAATCTTCCACAAAATTTTCTTTTTTTTGGTCGATCCTTAATGGTAATATCAAACTCCTAAAACAACAATAAACATTGAAACACCCACCCATTAGTAATGGGCTTATTAGTGAAATATCTAATAGCAGAGTGATGAGTGTACAAAAAAACTAGATAGCCTATTATATAATGTCAGAATTTATTTATAGCATGTATAAAAAATACAAATTATTTTTCGGTTACTGTATCATTTAATTCAGCAGGAGTAAGGTTTTTGCTGATATAATAGATAGCATAAGGTTTCTTTTTTTCCTCTTTTCCAAGAACAATTCCTAAGGCTATGTCCGATGCATCTGTGGAGATGTGAAAAGGTAGCTCTCAGTTTGGTCCTCTTAACACTGGTGTTGTCGAAACAAGTTTCTTGAGATATGCAAATGCAACATCACAATTGTGAAACCATTCAAATTTGACTTTGCCTGTTAAAGTATAAAAAGGTGCAACAATCTTTGAAAATTGTTCTATAAATTTGTGATAATACCCTGCATAAGCGAGAAAAATTCGTACCTCAGTTTGTGTGTGGGGTGTTGGTAACTTAAGGATTACCTCAATTTTCATTGGATCCACCTGAATCCATACAATAGAAATATAGTTCGCTAAAACAACACCTTCGGTCATCATCATATGGCATTTTTCATTACTTAGACACAATCTAGTAGCAATACATCATTCATGGTATTTCTCTATATTTTTCATAGCTTTATCAAAGTCATCCTCAAATGAGGTGAAATCATCCATATACAACTCGAGTCCTTCATTGATTAGGTTAGAGAAAATACTCAATATTGTTCTTTGGAATATCGTTGGAGCATGCATAGTCCAAAGTGTAAAACCCTGTATGCGAATGTACCCTATGGGCAGGTAAACGTGGTTTTGTCTTGATCTTTTGGAGCAATCTGAATTTGATTGTAACCACTGAAACCATATAGAAAAAAAAAAAAATCATCTCAGCAAAAGTATCAAGGACTTGGTCTATGAAAGGAAGGGGAAAATGATCTTTTTGGGTGGCTTTATTGAGTTCCCTATAATCTACACAAATTCTCCGCTATCTGCAATCGGGTATATGAAGTTTGCATCCAACGATTTCTAGAATTCTTGTTTCAAAATATCCCTAAGGTTTGGATTCAAACTCCTTTGGGGCTTCCAGATAGAATGAGCATATTTTTCTATATAGATATGATGGGTGCATAGTTGCGGGTCATGATCATTCATGTCTAAATAGTCATAGGAAAAATCCTACTTGTACTTATGGAGAACCTGAATTAATTTTTGTTGTTGATGTTTGTCCAGATCAACATTAATATTAAGGGTTCTTCCTGGCTCTACTTCAATTACAATGTTGGTATGGATTGCAGTTGTGGGAATATGATTGTCATTTAAATTCTCTAAGGGTCTCCTTGTGGATCATTATCAAGCAGAGCTTTTAACATTTAGCATGTTGAGTTTCTGATAATAGCTGGTTTATTGATGAAGTTGTTGATTACATCATCTTCTAAATGATTTTTAAGTTCCAGAGCTTCATCTAAAGAAAGGGGAGTAACTAAAGATTTTTGGCAGGCAGACTAGGTTGAGTAGGAGGATATAGAATAATATTTTTGACAACGTTTCCTTTCGCAATCATCATGTTTCCATTTCGACATCCTATATATGCATTCTTCGTTGCTAACCATGGTCTTCCTAGTATTAATGGATGTCCATCTAGGCTACTTGTCGGGTTGATGACCATAAAGTCTACAGGATATTCCCAAGAGTCTATAGAGACTGTACTATCTTCCAAAGTTCCTTCCAGCTTGATCACTGACCTTTACCTAATTCTAGCAAGGTTGAGGTTGGTTATAAAGTTGTAATACCCAAGACATTACAGGTTTCGTAGGTCAGAAGTTTAATAACTGCTCCCAAGTCTACCAATGTGTTTGGAAAAGTGTAGCCTTGTATTTGGACAGTCACGATTGGACTTCCTAGGTCTTCATAATTAAGCAGAACTTGTTTTACTAAAATAAGGTCAGATAATGTTCCTACAACATGAATTGTGGGTGGATCTTTCAATTTTCTCTCACAATTCTTCCCACATAATTCCTTGATCGTTTTGGTGTAAATCGGGATATCATGTAGGGCCTATAGGAGTGGAATTTTTATACACAATTTTTTCTGCTCCCCTACACTATAAAACTCATGGTAGATGGCTAGTTTAGTTATCGTGAGTCTTTTAGGGAATGGAGGGGAAGTAGTTGTGATTTTCTCAAATTCTTGTTGCTCAATTGTGTTTCCTATTGGTTTTGTTTCTGTAATAACCACAGTCGAAGGATTTATCATAATTTTCTCTTCTTTATTGTTTTCTTGTTCTTGATCATTATGATTTTCTTCAGGAGAAATAATGCATCCAGATCTCAGTCGGAGCTCATTACATCCTAAAGGAATTATTTCATAGATAGGATTCTCAACAACTTACATGTCTTGGAGAAGTCTATTATTGGGGTTAAGATTTGGTTGAGCCGACAGGTGAGGACACACCAGAGTTTGAAGATTATGAGGCAAATGAAATGGAGCATGTAGTGTCGGTTGAGGTTGAGGGATCGTCCCTATGGGTGGATTTCCCAATCCCACAACGTGCTGCCAATTTTGAGGCCATATTGGATTTTGCGTTGGCATCTTCGACCATTGCGAGGGATAGGAATTGGTAACAAGATTCTATCATAATGGGGTAGGATATTGTGAATTTGGCCATCCTGATCGAGTAAGATATTGATTTATCCATGGTGATGTAGGATATGATTGGGATTGACAAGTGGGATTTAAGGGTGATTGTCCCAGCAATGTGTTTCCAAGATTCTGTGGTGGAATATACTACCCATAATAAAATGAGGGATCTTGCATCATACCTGTAGAGTGTGATTTCCATGGTCGACATTGAGTCATTAGGTATGCAAGTTTTTTTTCCTCCTCAGCCTCTTTAAATACAACTTTTAATCCTGGAAGTGATGGACATTGTTCTATCAAATGTTCCTTAGTGCAAATAGCACAGGTTTGAACCATGTCCAGTGGGCATTCCCTTTCAATGTTCTTCTTTTGGCAACATGGACACAATATGGTCAATGCTAGATCTGCCTCGGCTTGCTTCTATTCAGCCTGAAAAACATCTAATTGTTTAGTGAGTGTGCCCAAAATGTCACTTTTAAAATCTTCTAAAATATTACCAATTTTTGTTCACGTTACACCACCACCTGTGGTCTTACTGATTTGGGTGAGGCGATCTCGTATCCCAAATTTGGATCGTGTACTGCCACGTGAACACCTGATACACAACTTAACAATATTATCATATTCTCCCTGGGAGATGTCACCTTGGCCCATTAAATTTAATGTTTCTATCAATTCATCCTTCATGCCTTTTATTAAAGAAACATTTAGTACTTCATTTGGTAAACTAGTATAAGGCAATCTTTGTAAGTTGTACTAAAATATCTTAATATATTCTTCTAAGGTTTCATTTCCTTTTTAAGTCATTTTAAAATTTTCATCCTTCAGGTCTATGGTTCAACAGTAATCCTAGTATTTAGTAAGAAAGGTATTTTTCATAGCATCCCAGTAATTTATAGTGCCTCCTCCTAAGCCCATAAACCATCGTAACACTGCTCCTTTTCAAGTAGAAGGGAACAATTTCAATTTTTCTGGATTGGTGGTATAATGATAACCTCCGTAGAACACATTGAACTCAAATAAAAAGGCATTTGGATCCTCTAACGTCATCCCATGAAAGGTTGGGATATTCTATAAAGGAATAGCCTTCATTGGGGCATTAGCCGCCGAGTCAACAATAGGATATTCTAATGTTGAAGTTTGGTTTTGTTGCCCTTGGGTTGCCATCTGATCGAAAATTTGCCAGTAATTTTCACAGATTACTTGATCAGGAGGTATTATTTGAGCAGGTAAGTTATAGATATTACTTGGCTCTCAAGGGGGGTTTTAATATGCTTCCTAAGTCTAGGATCTCTAGTGGTTTCTCTACTATAGATATCACAGGAGATCTTGACCTTGAGGATCATGGATCTACTCCACTAGTTTCTCCTTCTCCTTCTTTCAAATTGCAAGAATTTCCCTCTTGTGAAGGACTAGAGTGCTGAATAAATGTGCTTTGGATGCTTTATTCAGATCCTTCAGTTTTATTGTGAATCTCATCATGAGATGCAATTGGTGATTCTGCTGCTTGAGGGATTATGATAGAGTCGTTCCCAGGTACTCTTCGGGGTCCTACTGATGCTTGAGATTTAGCGAATAATTTCATCAATGAAGGTCGCTCTCCAAAGGCTCACCTGTCCCTAGATTTTTGTGGTTTTTGATACTACCTTCTGTTCTATTACTACTCGATTCCTATTCTTTTTCATAGTCATACACACTTACATAGCCTAATCTTATGAATTGAAAGTGGGTACTAGGCACAAGCTTTTTAATTATCGCATGTGTATGTTCTTACATTCCGTCTCAATACTCGACCTCCGAGAGATACAACCTATGATTTGACAAGCTTCCCGAAAACAATGCCAAATTTTTTGGCACTAAGATGACTCTTTACAATCAACTTAATCCTACCTTCATTAATCTTATCAACCTTAGATTCATCTCTTATTTCAATGGTATCAGCACAATATATGCAAGAATAGATTCTTAGGCTATGAAAGAGTGTAAAATGAATAATACAGAAAAGTTACATTAAACATTATCCTAATTCAATCGTTGCAGAGACAAATGATGACAACAAATAATTACTCCTACAATTACAATGTTATGAAAGAAGATTATTTTAATTTATCAACCATTCTATCTATTCTTCAACAAATCCTTGGCATAAGGAATATTAGTAAATCAAACAAATGCTTAAAAGTATTACTTCATAAAGACAATTTACAGAATTTACAAACTCAACCCTTGCATTCATGTAATGCAATCCAATCAACAATTTCAAGAAATGCATAATAGAATTACAAGATACAGAATTCAATAGATTATCTACCACGAAAGAAAAGGAAAGAGAATAGAAACACAACTAATGCGAATGTGGAAAAGTAACTAACTAATAATGATACTCAAGAGATAGTAGAACCTCGAGCCACTGGGCCCATGGTCTCCATAAGTACTGTCTTATATAATTTTGATATTGAAGACTAAGGTAAGATCTTGCGCGGATTCATTAACTTCAAAAGAGTTTTACACAATGACCTTGAGAAAGTTAAAACTCATATTGTTGTATCCAATATACAGTAAAATGCAATAATAAAAAATGTCCTCAACTGTCTTAGACTCTTATGTATTACATTAAAAACTGAATATGGAGCTATCCTGAGAATAAATAGGTTCTCCGGATTTCTATTTTAAGCATAAGATCCTTGAATAGTAATGATCAATTTCCTTTGACTCCATTCTTCGATCTTGCTCAGGTGTCAAGCTATAATTTGCTTAAAATTGGACATCCATTGATCAAAATCTTGCTCCAATATCTGGAGGGAACAACAATAGTTCGATTGGACTGATTTGGATAACAATTTAGTCAAATTATAACCTTTTCGATATTTGGAAGACTCAAACTAAATATACTATCTTCAACTAGCTTTCATTATCCTTTTTCTCTAAAATCATTACAAATTAAAGGCAAACTGCTTAGAAACATAACGTTTATTTAAGGAAATAGGGAGAATAATTATACCATTTTCATGGCCCAACGCATTGATGTTGAAAAGGGTCAATTTAAATTAACATTTATTGAACCTAAGATATTTGGGGCTAAAGTTGCTAAATACTACAAAACATTTGTGCTTTCTTTTAATACTAAACAGATTCATCCTATAGATCTATTTTCACAAACAAACTAGGGATATGATCTATTCCACTCTCACAAGTTTTTTTATTAGTGTGTTTAAATTATAAAATTCTTTAAACAATACTCGTGTAGAGCTCAAAATGGAGAAGAAAAAATCCTCTCTCACAAAAGACACTAAGATTAAATCACTTTATCATTAATACGATGCTCTTTCACTATGGAGTGTATTCGGACTTGTACAATGGTGGTATCAGAGATGATTTTGGGATTAAATTAGGTTTGGACCGTCAAAATGTTGATGCAACTCAGGAAATTATCATAAAGGAGAATGACAACATCCAAGCTCTCTGAAGAAGGTTGAAGTTTCCCATGAAAGAGCATCCATAGACACATGAGGTAGGAGAGCTTGAAAAGGAGAAAGAGACTTTGTTAACGATTATAATTCAAAAAAATGTGAAAATAAAAAAATTGGGAGTAGAGATGGAAAGGTTATTAAATGAGAGAAAGCAAGTTAGCAACACATCAATTTAAGAATTAGAGACTGGTTCAACATGAGATGATGCTACAAAGAAATTGACGGAAGAATTATCTTCTCTCACCATGAAGAATGAACGGGTTGACAAATTAAAGAGATCATTGGATTGATCATAGTAGAATAAGATCAATTCATATAATGGATCAGTGGCCGAGATACAGAAAAATTCTAAGTTGGAAAAAAAAACTTTCGCCGTTTTTTAGATGATCTAATAGTGCTCAACATTTGTCATAAGTGAAAGAACAAATTTGGATGGAAATCATGTCATATGTATCTAATTTTTTCTCTTTTATTGAAATCACTATGGAATAGGAAGAGTTACTGGAAAGAGCAAATGAAGATATCAATGAAATAAAATTTAAATAGGAAACAAACCTGGCTTGGCAACTCAAATTATCAAATATTTGAATACAAAGACAAGCGAAGAACTGGAGGGGTTAGGTGTTTTGCTGACAAAAGTGACACAATTATTCAAACTAGGAAATTTTAATGAAAAAAACTGTTATGCTGAAAACAAAAGATAAATGTGAAAATTTACAGATACAAATTACTGAGTTTTACAAAAGAAAATCTATTCTTGACCAGAAAGTTCTTCCCTCTTTCAATAATTCACAAGGCTAGATGATAACAGAGGACATGTATCAAATATCATTGAAGATAGTAGCTATGGACAAGTAAAAGTTTGTTGGAGTCAAGGGAGAAATAAGTGGTGAAAATATACTATCAAATATCATTGAAGATAGTAGCTATGGAAAAGTCAAAGTTTGTTGGAGTCAAGGGAGAAATAAGTGGTTAAAATCTACTTCAGATTTTAGGGGATGATCTTTTTGTTTGCTATGAGATCAAATACTTTTTCATAGTAAAACCGCCTTTGAAAAATATACTGAAATAGATGAAGCATACAAGCAAACGATCGATCTAGATTATCCAACAAATGAAGAATAGGAACAACTAGTCAAATTGGTTGGAAGTTCAGTTTATTGTTGCAGCATATCAACAAGAGATAAAATCATTTCATGATTTGGAGTAGAAAACACATAACAAATTCAACCCACTGCAAAGTTATATTCATTACTAAGTAGATTAAGGTGACAGTGTGTCATGCTCATCCCTTTGCATCAATAGATTGTTGCTTTTGTATCAATTCTTAGATGTATCATTGTTAGTTATAAAGATTATTCTATACACTATACTCTTGTTAGATGATTAGATATTCATAGAGGATATTTGATTTTGTAATTTCTTCTAAGGTCTTTTACCAAAACCATATAAAGATTTATATGTTTTTAAGGTTGGAATAAACACTATGAATAATTTTAAAAGTTATAAGGATTATTAACATATAAGCAAAGTTTGTATCCTTAAATCATCCATTTCCAAGCACACCCTTAAATTGATGATTTGACACAATTCTTTATCAAGGAACTCTCTACAATGATACAAAAAATGACTTCTATATACACTAATATCGATTGAATTATCAATGCACTTGTCCAAAGAAGAGACTTGATGCCCTCAAAATCATTCTGAGCTAGTGTAGATCTAAAAAATTCACAAAAAAATTGTCTATTGAGATGGTCTTTAGTCCCTAGCCTCGAGTATTGTCATACATATTATCTAGAGCCCAATTGTAAAACCAACATACTCACACAATTGCAACTAGAAGGTGATAGACCCTTGCATATCATGATTTGAATGACCAACTAGTTGATACCCCCAATGCGTTGACTGATCTCTCTCCCTATTTCAATTGATGGCACCACACATGCATCTGCATTGGAAACAAAATTCACACACATCAACAAACTTAACACACACCCACATGTACAAACATATGTACACAAATCTATGTACAGATGATTAATTCTATATCTTCATCTTTTTTAGTCTTCTTGTGAGGGAGTAATGCTAAGATGAGCTTTGATACCAAATTAGAAAATGAAAGAGGATCCATAGAAAAAATAACTCACACAAATAACCTTATTGTTGTACAATTGCATTCAATTACAAATAAATTATATAGTTCGTCTTAGATCCAACTAATTCTAAGCTTAGAGATAGGAGTTGAGAAAATCTCTCAACGACCCCCTACAAATCTCAAACGAATTCTAAACTCAACACAATGCATTAATGGAAGCATTACTTCCAAGTTCTAATTGAGACTTCACAATGAGAAGATCTCCATACTATTAGCAGTACAATTTGTCTAGCCAAGAGACTTGTATATTGATGCTCAAAACTCTTGACATGATTTTAATGGTGCTTTGTTCTAATAACTAGAAGTCATGCATAAAATTACATAACACAAAGCCTTAATTTTCCCATGAGATCATCCCTGTCAGTTTTATTCATGAAATTTTCAAAATGATTATAACATCTAAAATCTCAAACTCTTTCCTAAAAAAATATTAGCGATCAAAGGAAAGGCTATATGAAACTCTTAAAAATAAAACACAATATGGGGGGTAAGGCACCCCAACATAAGTTAAAAGGAATGGTTTATAAAATGAGGCTTTTGACAACCTCAATTCATCACCACACACAAAAATATTTTTAATGATTTGAAGAGAAAATTTTTAATTTTTTGAACTTAATTTTATTTTCCTTAAATGTGTCTTAAACAATAACTACACGTCTACCTTAATAATCTAATTACTGATCCAACTAATATTATTACATGAAAATACTTGAAAATGCTATATACCATTTTACAAAATAAAACTATACTAGTCTTTAAAGACATTAACCACCAAAAATACATTTCTAAGAAAATAATTAATAAAATGATTTTGTTAAAACGGATTTTCAATGAGTTTAAAAAAATAATCATTAACAAAACTACCACTAGCAGAGCCCAAAGCATCTTAGCAGACAATCCTATTATTATTAATAGTAATTAATGTTGTACCTAGAGAGGATAAAAGACATAAAACACACTAAATCTGCTGCGGGAGTATACAACCACATGTGATACCTAAATTCACCTGCAAAATTATAGTAAAAGGTAAATACAATTGTAAGGGTTGCATCCAAAATTTTGCTTGAAAGGTCGCTACAAGAGTAAAACAAATATTAAATAAATCACATTTTTGATCAAGCACTTCAGTCTAAATTCCAACTCATTGTGCCGAAAATACTTCAGGTTTGTTGATTTTTCAAGTAATTAAATCACAATGGCAATGTTGGAAAACAACTCTGCTAGTCACTGTAATATTTGTTTATATTAAAAATAGAATAGTGATTAGTTGTTTCTTAAAAAGTGTATATGCCTTATTTTTGAAATCTAAAAACAGATTGCATCTTTCCATTTAACAATCACAGAGAACTTTTTAGGGCGGTAAAGGAATAACTCGTCTACCCAATTACACGAATCCACGTAGTTAGATATGTAGATAGGGAAAACATTTTGTTCTTTGCTAAAAAAAAAGTATAACTCCAATTACGCGAATAAATTGGAGTAGTCACATCTGTAAACAGGGCAAGGAATTTCCTTGGGAGGCTGAAAAGGATAACTCGTCTGCCCAATTGCGCGAATAAATTGGAGTAGTTAAATCTGTAAGTGTTGGAATATTAATTCCAACAGCAGGCGTTGTGGACAGCGACGACAAAACCGTGAAACAATAGTTAATGCACCCAAAACCGCTCCTCCAAACCACCCGACACTCATCGGACCGCCTTTTGCTGTGAGGCAGTTTCCGTACGCTCGCCTCCGATGCAACCATTTTTGGACACGTGGTCCTCTGTATACGTCAGTAGAACTGACATTTCGGAGCCTAACGTTCAGCAGGAAAAGGCCTCCCGAAATCCTCCACTGCCGTCCAATTTGCTTCGTCGTTCTCCACCGTCCATCGTTTAACATGCACTCGAAGCTTCATTAAAACTTTGCATTGAGTGAATTCAATTTTGTTTGACCGCCGACTAAATTAATTAAACGCCCCGTCCATCGTTTAACATGCACTCGAAGCTGCATTAAAAACTTTGCGTGGAGTGAATTCAATTTTGTTTGACCGTCGACTAAATTAATTAAACGTTATGATGAGAATTGAATGGCATTTGCAGAGGGTTGGTAAAACTCTTTCTTTTTTTTTGTGTGTAAAGACTAAACTATTGTATTAAAAAGTGGAAAAATATTTACAAAGAGGACTTAACCTCTGAGGATGCATGAGCCCACCCTCTATCAGAAAAGCAGAGCAGGTGCAAGTGGCCACCTGAATTACAAAAAGAGATCCCATCTAAATGAACATAAGCAGAGCAGGTGCAAGTTGCCCCCTGAATTACAAAAAGAGACCCCATCAAAATGAACAGCAGCAAGCAGAATTGTGAATCCAGAAACTCATAAGCTTGTGGCTTGTGGCTTGCTGCTTGATAGCAGTGTTACAGAGAAGAGTAAGGAGACCGTCAGATTCCAGAGTTCTGGAGACACCACGAGCTCTGAAAGATCCCAAACCCACTGACAAAACTAGGCGCCACGCATATAGTAGAACCACCACAAAAGGGTCCCAAAACATGAAAATCGATCAAAAGATGCAACAAATACTAAGCCTTCGGAGGCTCACCTTGTACGCTATCATTGGCCTCGTGCAGGAGAGGAAGCCAATCGAGCATAATTCCATCTCCCATATCTTCCAGACGAACTTCCAGTGGAGGAATCAGATGCGAATGAGTAGCCAATCTATTGGCAGGAGCAACTACAAATAATGTCATCCGGAGGAGGGGCTTCTTCATTACCGTCCTCGTCATTCATCTGGGCGTTCTGGGTTCGAACTTGCTCCCCGTGGTCCGCCTCCGGGCTGTCTGTTTCCTCATCTTCCTCAGAAACTATCACCGTTACAATGACTGAAATAAGCGGTTGATTACGCCTGCACTTAAAGGTGAATCTGGAGGTGTGTACATGGTTGTTCTCAGAGGGGTCAGACTCCTCTGAGGGGGAAGAGGGTGGCGCAACTATAGCTAGCGGGGGAACCGCTCTGGCCCGAGCTTCCTGCCCTCTTCTTACACCCCAAACACCCCCCCTTCTCGGAACACCTCGCTGACGGGGGGCCATGAGCAGGGGAGACCACAAACGATTAACACAGAGAGACTTAATGCCAAAGCTGGCCACAGAACCAGTGATTCCTGAATTGAGAGACAATTCAGTGACCTTATCTCTCAGTAAATCCCAAAAAGAGCCCGAGACAGGATTTTTGCACCGCACCTTCCCCTGCACAACCAAGAGCGAAGAATTTCCCACCCTGAAAATGACAGAGGGCGCGCGCTGGTCGGAAGTGAGACCTCTGAGACTCCTCACAGAGCTAGAATTGGGCGACTTCCTACCATTGGCACTTGAACTCAAAACAACATATCCTGAATTGCAAACCTGGAGCCAATACTCCATTAAATAGACTTCCGCATGGAATAATCTGGAGCGAGACAGGGCATCGCCAGCCGGATCAGAGGACAGAGCGATTAAATTCGCCATACTTGAAACCATTACGCATCTTCCTTTCAATCTCATCAGCATTTATGATCCTTAATGTGAAACCAGAGCCGTCCAGTCGTGACGTGATCCAATGCCCTCTGCCTTCTGTGCATGATTTACTCGCTCCTCAGGCTGACACCCGCATCCGGGTGTGAGTCTTCCCTTGGCTGCATGTCTCTAGTTAATATTGCCTGGAAGGTGGAAAGTTGATCCTCCGAAACTGTATCATGAAGTGGACCTGCAAAGAACTCTTTCCCATTGTCCACCCCTAAATTGGCTAGGAAATCTGCTAGCTTGTTCCCTTCTCTTCTGATATGCTTGAAGGAAACAGCTCTATTATCATGGAGCCAGTGTTGTATTCGTTCCAGTCTGGAGGCCAGTCTCCAGCTGCTACTGACCTTGTGTATTTGTGAACCCTGTTGGAGTTTTAAGGCCATATTAATGAGAATTTGGGAATCCCCTTCCACAATTAGAGGTAGATAATTACCTTCCTGCGCCAGTGTGAGTCCTTTCCATAAGCCTTCCAGTTCCGCTGCATTGTTGGTATTCCAACCTATTGTGCCAAAGAATGTGATGTGGGGTTTGCCCTGGTGATCTCTGATAACTCCTCCATATCCAGTTTGACCCGGATTTCCTTTCGATGCGCCATCGAAGTTAAGTTGGAACACATTTATGGGTGGTGGCATCCACTTTGCATTGTGTGTTTGGTGTCTAGCTGGGTTTGCATTGTCTGAAATCTGAGCTTGTATTTGTATCTGCCAGTTATTCCAGATGGCTAGCTCCTGTGGATGCTTTGGGAAGTCGTCTTGGGACCAGCTTTTTGTGGAAAGAGTTTCACTGATATTGTTATGAATTCCCTTCCATATCTGCTCCAGTGTCATTGATTGACTTTTGAATATCCTCCTGTTTCTTTCCTTCCAGATATTCCACATCAAGAATCCCGGTATTATTTGCCATAGGATGTTTAAGATCTTACATTGGTATGGCGCTTGAGGCCAGTTGCGTAGTGTGCCTTTGATATCCCCCATTACTCGGCCTTCCTTTTGACATCGAAATGCCACCTTTTCCCATATCTTTCTACTCAGCTGACATGTCTGCATGAGGTGGAGAGCAGATTCTTCTTCCTGGTGACAATTGAGGCATATGGAAGGTCCTAAAAAGCCCCGTTTTCTGAGGTTGTCCCAAGTAAGGATTCGATTGTGTGAGAGAAGCCACAGAAAGGTAGATACCTTCGGCCAAATTGGAGGTTTCCATATTTTTCCCCATATCTGATCTTTGTCTATTCTGTCTTTTATGATGATCCTGTAGGCTTCCTTTGTGGTGAAGGTACCTCTCTCCTCATAACCCCACCTCAGGGTATCCATTCCTGTTTGCTTTATAATTTTGCGTTTTTGCAGCTCTGAAAAAAGAGAGAGTTGGTTTTGATTTGAGCTGCGCGGTAGGATGATGCTTGTTTCCTTCCATTCTCTCTGATCTTGGTTTGTCGGTGCTTTCCAGAAGTTGCTGATTTTCTCCTGCGGATTTATTTCCCATTCTGAAATGTCTGGAATACTATCTTTGAGATTCGGTAGCTGCTGCCATGAATCTTCCCAGAACCTGGCAGTAAGGCCATCTTTCACCTCCCAGAAGCTGTGTTTTTGGATGAGATCTCTATGTTGAATGGCTGAGTTCCATATGAGCGAGCCTTTGCTGATCTCCGACATTCTGATCCTTTCTTCTAGGGGTAAGTTCCTTGTATATTTTGCTGTCCATAGGATTGCCCAGGGGGTGTTAGAGTTTGAAAGCCACCTCCACCATATTTTTGCTCCCATGGTCTTATTGCTTTGTTCTGGGTCTCTGAGTCCTATTCCTCCTGCCATTCTAGGAAGACATGCCTTCTCCCATTTAATGAGAGCCCATTTTCGATTTGGTCCTGTGCTGCCCCATAAGAAATTCCGCTGCAGTTGTTTGATGGCTTTAAGAACCCATTTCGGCGCAGCCAAGATGGAGAATAAGTAGAGAGGCATGGATTGCAAAACTGCTTTGATCAGCACTATCCTGCTGGCCATGTTTAGCGATCTATAAGTCCAAAGGAGCAGTCTGGCTTCTAATTTTTCGAGCAGGCTTGACCAAGAAGAGTGCTTAAGGGCTGAAGCAATAAGCGGAGCTCCTAGGTAATTGGAGGGAAGGGAAGCCTTAGAGAAGCCAAGAATACGCGTTATGGCTCTTTGGGTGTAGGGAGGGGTATTAAAGAAAAAAACTTGGGATTTGGCATTATTGATGAGAGCTCCGGAAGCCTTTGAAAAGGAGTCTAGGATGGATTTAAAAGAGCGAGCTTCTTGAACGGATGGGTGGCCGAATAGCATGTTATCATCAACAAATTGTTGGTGGGAGACAGCTGGGATTTGGTGGACAGCTAGCCCTTTGAGCTTGTGCGCAAGAATGGCAGCTTTTATACTTCGCCCCAGGCCTTCAGCGAGGATAACAAACAGAAAGGGCGATAAAGGATCGCCTTGCCTAATGCCTCTGGATGGACGGAAGGTAGGAGAAGGAATTCCATTAATAAGGATGGAAAAGAAAGAGGAGGAAATGAGATTACTAACCCATCTGACCCATGGGGGGGCAAAACCAAAAGCTTGGAGAATTTTTTGCAAGTATTCCCAGCTGATACTGTCGAAAGCTTTAGATAAATCGATTTTGAGCAACATACCTGGCTTCTTCGTTTGCTTGAGGGAATGTATTATTTCATGGGTTAAGATGATCCCATCCGTGATCTGTCTCCCTTCTACGTATCCAGATTGTTCGGGAGAAATGATAAGGGGCAGCATGGGCTTCAGTCTCAGAGCGATGACCTTGGAGACAATCTTGTATATAATATTGCATAAGGCTATGGGCCTGTACTTGTCTGGAGAGTTAGATTCCGTTGATTTGGGAATTAATGCTAGGAATGTTGCATTCATGGCTGGGTACATCCATCTGAGTGTCCTCGATTCTTCCACGACCTGCCAGACTTCCCATTTAATTAGTTCCCAGAAATGCTGAAAGAAGTTTGAAGTGAACCCATCTGGGCCAGGCGCTTTCCCTGCTTTGAGTTGATTCACCGCTGTTTCCACCTCTTGAAGACTGATTGGTTTGAGAAGAAGAGTGTTATGGTCTTCTGTGATTAATCTGGGGATGTGCCTGATGATATTGTCAATAGCTTCTGATCTGTTGATATTTGGTTCTTGATTCATTTTTTTGAAGTAATTGATGAACTCCTTTTCTATTCCATCATGGTCTTCAACCTTGATTCCTTGCTCATTATTAACATAGGAGATTTGGTTGATCATTCGTCTCTGAACTGTTGTTTTGTGAAAGAATTTTGTATTCTTTTCACCTTCCTTCAGCCACCTAATCCTCGACTTTTGCCTCCACAAAGTCTCTTCCTGTAGGTCCCGTTCCAGGATTTTCTGCTCTATCATTTGTTCCTGTTGGGTCAGATCCTCAGATCGTCCTGTGGAGATTATTCTTTGTTGGATATCCTTCATTTTTTGGTTAAGGAGTTCCTTTGATTTGAAGATATTGCCAAATGTAAATTTGTTCCAGCGTTTTATTTCCTCTTTGAGATACTTCAGCTTCTTTTGAAATAGAGCCATTTTTGTCCCCTCCGTTGAGTTGAAATTTGTCCAAGTTGTCCTGATGAATTCATGGAAATCCGGGTGAGATAACCAAAAAGCTTCAAACCTGAATGGGCGCCGTATGCTTTTGCCAGGTCTGTTCCAGTGTAAGGCAATGGGCCAGTGGTCCGATCCAGAATAAGGTAGGATTGAGGCTGTGAATTCTCCCCCTAAATGAACTGCGTTATCAGATATTAGGAAGCGATCCAATCGCGAAGCTACTTGCATCGGTTCCTTTCTTTTATTGCTCCAGGTGTAGAGGCCGTTTTCAGTTGGAAGGTCGATCATCCAATTGTTTTGGATGAAGTCTTTTAATAATGTGCCATCTCTGTTTATTCTGCAACGTCCTCCTCTCTTTTCCTCCATGGTCGCTATCATATTATAGTCTCCGCCTGAGATCCACAGCGGATGCGTCCGGTCTACATTGAGCTGCGTTAATGCTTCCAAAATTTCTGTCTTCTGCTGGATTTCTTGTGGAAAATATACATTTGTTATGTGCCCAGAAATATTCGTGCCAATTAAATGAAACGTGGCTTGAATGAAATTTCTGTTTGCATGTATATTATCCAACTGTATCAGTCTTGCATCCCAGAGTATTGCAAGACCACCTGAGGCCCCTGAGCTTCCACCGCTGTGACCAACCCTCCCGGCCAAGCTTTTGCTGCTACTTTTTCTAAAACAACCTGATTACATTTAGTCTCTTGCAAGAAAAGAAGTGCTGGTTTTTCTTCCATTATCATGTTTTTTATGAGTCTACCTTTCTTCGGGCCATTGAGCCCTCTAATGTTCCATGATATCAACTTCATTGGGAAGGTTTGGGTTTGGTGTTATAATACCTGGTTAGCTTGGCATATCTGCCTGATTCCACCAGGACTTCGCCGATCTTGATGGTTCTCTCCAAAGTAGACTTCCTTCCTCGCTTTTTGCTGTCTTTTGTGATAAACTTCCCATCCCATTGACTACCTGTTTGAACCCCTAGCGAATATTTCTTCTGGGCTTTATTGAGTACTTCCACCAGGTTGTCCACTTGAGTTTCAGGTATCTTGTCGAAATTTCCTGTTTTGCATGCATGTTCCAAACCTAGAATGTCCAGTTCCCCAATGTCGAATGTTTCTGTATCTTCCTCCATATTCTGGGGCTCTTGATAGCTATCTTCTTCTTCTCTTTCTTTTGCTGAGCCTGAATCCGTAATGTCTATTTCCATATCTGGCTGGCTCCAGGCTTTCGATTTGGTGTTATGGGTATTTCCTTCTTGTGCCTCCTTTTTTCCTTTTGATGTCGATTTGGGTTCCTCAGTCTTTTCCTGATTTGATTTGCGCTTGGATATTAGGGGATCTTGATCTTGCTGGTCTTCATCTGCTAGAACGACAAAGCTGTTGCTCGTGGAAGGCTTTGAGGGGTCCATTTGAGTTTGCTTATTCTGGGTTGTCTGTTTTTTGTTGCCTCTTCTTCGATTTGTTACTTTGGTGAACCCATCTGTCGTTTGTTTTTCCTGGTCTTGTTCCATGGGTTTGCTGTTTAGCGGGCAGTCTCTGTAAAGGTGCCCTAATGCATGACATTTTCTACACCTAAAAGGCACATGCTCGTAATCTATTAACTGGATCCATTCTACATCTTCATGAGAGAGGCTTACCGTATCAGGCAGAGGTTTCTTTAGGTCCATGTAGACGCAAATCCGGGCATATGAGGTGTACCTCTGCATCTTTGTTTCTTCTGCTACCTTGACAAAATCCCCCAGAACCTTACCAATCGCCTGGAGCGATTCTTCCTCCCAATACTCCCATGGCAATGAGTATAACCTGATCCATACTGGTGCCCAGCTTAGATCTTCCTTATCCGGGTTGAATCGTTCTATCCATTCTCTGAGAAATAGACCCGCTGAGTTAAAGAAATACGGCCCGCTCTCAAAGACTCTGTTTCTATCTTCCAAGCAGTTGAAGACTGCTGTAAAAAATCCTTTTGGTCCCAGATGCAGGGATATGTGTCCTTTCGGGTGCCACTTGATATTGATCCATGTCCTCAAGGCTTTCTCATTTGGCCAGATGCCTATAAATTTGCCTATGAGGGCATGATCCCTCATATATTGTATTCTAGCATTGATTCTATGACTGGGGAACTCCACTTTTGGCCTGTGCGTAGCAACTGGCTTGCATGTGGATGAGCTCACTCTCTGGTTGTCTGGCTGAACTTGTTCCTTCTGCATGTCCGGAATATCATCAGTATTCTCTTCGTTCGGACTCTGGTCCCTTTCTGAACCGTCCTTATTCTCTGGTTGATTTTCGTTGGTTGAGGGAGGAGCCCCTCCTGCCCCCTGGCGGGGGTTCATGATTCGCTGCTGCCAACGCCCTTCTCCTGTAGTCTGCAGCGCTGCCGCGATAGGAGAGGGTTACTGCCCCTGCAGATTTCCTGCCGTCGCAGGTCTGCTTCGAACCCTAATCTCTGTGCGCCGCTGCCCTCATTCCTCACCGCTCCAACTTGTCCTCCGCCAACCGACTCTATCGGGTTGGTAAAAATCTTAAGTTTTACGACATGTATTATTTTGTCTTGACATACACGTTATGCGTTATATTTTTTTTGTATGGCATACATATTAAAAAAATGGGTTAACGTTTTGTTGTGTTGACCATTGTGAAATGAGAGCGCGCGGCAGCGAAAGAAACTTGAGGTGTTGACTATTGTAAAACGAAGCTGCAGGGAAAAACCAAAAAGAAATATTGCACAGCAGTGCATAAAGAAAAATGGGGGGAGCGCATAAGCTTAGGTAATGTTTTTGTTGACCAGTGTGAAGCAAGGTGAAATATCGCACAATAGTGCGTAGAGTGAAGCAAGTAGAGTAAAAAAAAAACCAAGTTGAAATGTAATTTTGGTTGGTTGCCCAAATGAGGAGGAAGCATGGAGAATCGTATGGTGTGAGTAAAGATTTTTTTTTGAATGTAATGTAAAAATTTTACTGCATATGTAAAAATAGTTTTACAGCAGTAATGTAAAAGGGGTTTTACAGCAGTAAAAGAAAAAGAGAATTTTACCCAGCAGTGTAAATTCTCAGGAGGAGACAGAGTTTTTGTTTTGTTGGCTGAATGTTTTTTTTGGTAAATCCCTTAGAGTGAAAGAAGATGAATATGTATCAGGAATTTATGTTTAATGAATAGAAATCATTTTTCTTGGTATGTAATACTCTGTTCTCAGACAAATTTTTAAAGCTTCCCTGTGCAAAAGATCCCGTGGCAGAGAAACAGAGCATTACCTCTGTGTGCACTTTTATTTGTTTGTTTTTGGGATTTTACCAGAAAAATCCCCAACAGCGGTATCAGAGCTGGTCCAAGCTCTTTGATGGTGATAGAGCAGGTTCAGGCTCTTTGAAGGCATCAAAGAAGCTGAAGGAAATATTCTTGTTGCAGCAGAGAAAGCTTCTCCAGCAGAGTGAAGTCTCAGGCAAAAGAACCTAGGTATTCCTCAAAGTTTTTTTTCTGTGTTGCTGTTGAAGAAACAGTGAGTCATTTTAAAAACACAGTCAGGTATTTTAAACATAGTTAAGAATGGCAAGGTCAAGGAAGAAAGTGTCCAAACCCCCTAAGGTTGTGTCTCCCTCTTCTATTAAAATAGAAAACAATCTATTTGAAAGCATTCTATTTGAGGCTCCAAGGTTCGATGGGAACTTTGATATATGGGAAATAAAAATGAGGACTTTCTTAAAGTTTGAAGGGATTGAAATTTGGGAATCAGTGATTGATGATAGCAAGATGGATAGAGAATCCAAGGAGTACAATGCAAAGGCAGCAAAGACTATCTTGGATGGACTACCTGATTCTGTAAAGAAGAATCTAGGAAAATATTCATGAGCAAAGGAGATATGGGATAGACTGCATGACCTTCATGCAAAGGGAGCACTGACCATGACCATCAGTCAAGAAGGGAATTGTGAACCCATCATAGAAGCTGAAAATGAGAAGGTTGACCTCATCAAGCTTCAAGTACAAGAAAAGGATGAAGAGCTCACCAAGCTTAAGAAGGAACTTGATCAAAGCAAAAGGAAGCATCATGAAGAAGTCATATCAATGAAAAATCAATTGAATAAAGCAAAGCAGCAGGAAGATGTCTTGTCAAATCAACTTGAACAAAGGCACATGAGAGTGAACAAACTTGTAGAAGAGATTGGACAGTACAAGGTAGAGGTCTCCTCCCTTTAGTGTGAACTACAAGAAGCCAGGAAGCAGGCACAAGGAGCTGAAAAGAAAATGGAGAGCAGTCAAGCAGAAATATCCAAAATGAAGACAGATATTATCTCCCTTAAAATAGTAGCAGCTGAAGCTACTCGTACCAAAGAAGAAACCGAGGAACAACTTGCAAAGAAAAATAATGAGTGTGAAATATTGGAAGAAGAAATAGTCCTCCTCAGGAAAAAGGTTGAAGGGATGAACAAAATCATGAAGAGCTCTCAAGCCTTGGATGACATGCTCAGCTATCACAGATCTCCATCTGATAAATCAGGACTTGGGTATGTAGGTGAACCCTCAAACAAGAATGAAGATGCTTTAAGAAAAGGAGATGTGAAGAAGCCAGAAAGAAATTGTGATGCTCCTAGTTCCAGCAAAGGCAAGGAGAAAGATCAAGGCTACAATAGAAGAAATCCTACTCCAAGCAGAAAACCAGCTCCAAGAAGAAATGTAGCTGATGTCAAAGAGGCAAGATGCAATGGTTATCATTAAAGAATATCAAGGCAGCAAGGCTTCAGAAGTACATCAAGGAAACCTTCATCTCCCAGGTACCAAATTTCATTTTATGGTTATTGTTATTCTTGCTCAAACTTTGGTCATATGGAAAAAGACTGTAGAGCATTTCATAGAGATAGATGTTATGGTCCCCGACAACCTCCAAGAAACAATTTTACAAGAAGAAATCATGAAATCTTATTCATGAACAATGTAGAATGTTTCAAGTGTCATAACATTGGGCATATGGCACGTGATTGTAACTTAACATGGGCTCCTACGCAAACTAGACCCATGCAAAAGAAGAAAGTTACACAAGTATGGAGAAAGAAGGAAATATAGCCTGAAAGTCCCTTGAGCTCTCCAGCTGATCTAAGTTTCTTTTAAGAAAACTTTGCTGAAAGAAAACAATGCATACAGTTAAGGGGGAGCCTGTAATTATTGAACATTATTGCTGAACTGTATTAACAGTCATTCTTTTATGAAGATCTTCTTATAGGGGGGAGATATGGAATTAAATCTGCCATAAGAGCAGAGAAAAAAATCCTGCAGGGCATGGAGGCTGCGTGGAGGATGTATTGCAGCGCAGCAGAGCGCAAATGAAATCTTTTTGTTAATCCCTCTGAAATGTAATACGCAGCGGCGTTGAAAATTGTAATGTTTTTGCTTTGTTTTTTTATCACATATGCAATGCAATATGCACAGAAGTGTGGAGAAGAAAAAGGGGCAGCGTTGAAATGTGAAGTGCAGCAGCACGGTGAAAAGAAATGTTTTTACGCACAGCAGTGCGAATGTAAGTGCAGTGAAGTTTTTTGGTTATTGTCCTTTTTGAAAACAAAAGGAAGAAAAACATGCAGCAGTGTGCAGAAGTGAAATTTTTTTGGTGGTAATGAGAAGAGGGCAAAACGCAGCAGAGCGTAAATGCCCAGTGTTTGAGAATGCAATGAAATTTTTCACACAGCAGTGAAAAGGGTAATGTAAGTCTTGTTTTTGTTGTTGGAGAATATGTAGTAAAAACACACAGCAATGTGAATATGAAAAATGCAGCAGCATGCAGTTTTTGTTGTTTGCATCTGAAATGCAAGTGAGACACAGCAACAGTGCGATTGTAATCAATGAAGGGGAGCAGGCAGCAGCGTGAAGTTTTGGTTGTTGTTCATTGTGAAAACAACAGGAAGGGAATGTGCAGTAGCACAAGTGAAATGTAATGCAAAGAAAACACAACAACGTGAAATCTTTGCAGTTGTTCTGTTGAGAAAGCAAAAGGCAATACGCTGCAGTGTGTATGTGCTAAATGAATGTAAGAGACAGATTGAAGTGCCTTTGAAGAAGGCATGTTGGAGAATCCCTCTGTTAAGAGGAAGATCTGTTGTCTTTTGGTGAATCCCTCTGTCAAGAGGAAGATGATTTTCAACATAGTGTGGTAAATCCCTCTCTCAAGAGGAAGATGCTTTTTAGCATACACTGGTGAATCCCTCTGTCATGAGGAAGGTGCTCTTCAGCACAGTCTCAGGTGAATCCCTCTGTTAAGAGGAAGACTCTTTTGTTGTTTGTGGAACTGCATCAGAAGCAGTGTTGGTGAATCCCTCTATGTGAGGAACATATTTTTGTAACAGCAGTTGGTGAATCCCTCTATGTGAGGAAGATATTTTTGTAACAACAGTTGGTGAATCCCTCTATGTGAGGAAGATATTCTTGTAACAGCAGTTGGTGAATCCCTCTATGTGAGGAAGTGTTTGGGTATAATTGAATGCCCAGCAGTTGAAATTAAAGGGGAGTGTTGGAATATTAATTCCAACTGTAGGCGTTGTGGATAGCGACGAAAAAACCGTGAAACAATAGTTAATGCACCCAAAACCGCTCCTCCAAACCACCCGACACTCATCGGACCGCCTTTTGCTGTGAGGAAATTTATGTACGCTCGCCTCCGATGCAATCATTTTTGGACGCGTGGTCCTCTGTATACGTCAGCAGAATTGACATTTCGGAGCCTAACGTTCAGCAGCAAAAGGCCTCCCGAAATCCTCCACCGCCGTCCGATTTGCTTCGTCGTTCTCCACCGTCCATCGTTTAAACATGCACTCGAAGCTGCATTAAAAACTTTGCGTGGAGTGAATTCAATTTTGTTTGACCGCCGACTAAATTAATTAAACGCCATGCTGAGAATTAAATGGCATTTGCAGAGGGTTGGTAAAACTCTTAAGTTTTACGGCATGTATTATTTTGTCTTGACATACACGTTATGTGTTATATTTTTTTTGTATGGCATACATATTAAAAAAAAGGGTTAACGTTTTGTTGTGTTGACCATTGTGAAATGAGAGCACGCGGCAACGAAAGAAACTTGAGGTGTTGACTATTGTAAAATGAAGCCGCAGGAAAAAACCAAAAAGAAATATTGCACAGCAATGCATAAAGAAAAATGGGGGGAGCGCATAAGCTTAGGTAATGTTTTTGGTTGACCAGTGTGAAGCAAGGTGAAATATCGCACAACAGTGCGTAGAGTGAAGCAAGCAGAGTAAAAAAAAAACCAAGTTGAAATGTAATTTGGTTGGTTGCCCAAACGAGGAGGAAGCATGGAGAATCGTATGGTGTGAGTAAAGATTTTTTTTTTAATGTAATGTAAAAATTTTACTGCATATGTAAAAATAGTTTTACAGCAGTAATGTAAAAGGGGTTTTACAGCAGTAAAAGAAAAAGAGAATTTTACCCAGCAGTGTAAATTCTCAGGAGGAGACAGAGTTTTTATTTTGTTGGCTGAATGTTTTTTTTTGGTAAATCCCTCTGAGTGAAAGAGGATGAATATGTATCAGGCATTTATGTTTAATGAATAGAAATCATTTTTCTGGGTATGTAATACTCTGTTCTCAGACAAATTTTTAAAGCTTCCCTGTGCAAAAGATCCTGTGGCAGAGAAACAGAGCATTACCTCTGTGTGCACTTTTATTTGTTTGTTTTTGGGATTTTACCAGAAAAATCCCCAACAGTAAGTAGGGCGTCCACTCTATGGATCGTCGATCTATGTCATCGTCGTGACGCTCGACTTTGCATGATTCATAAATGTGATTCTCGTGATACTCAGTATAACACTTTCTCAACTTGACATAAAAAGAAGAGGCCACCATAGAGGAATTTAATACGCCGAATTGTCCTCAGAAACACTCAAAACATCAAAATTTGACCATGGTTGGGAGTGTAGATGGTTTTCAAACCAAGTTTGGAGTTGGCCTGCTTCTACAAAAGGCAACCTATGCCATTGTATTTCTCACCGCTTTCTTACCGACTTCGCCCTACTCCAGTTGTTGGTATGGTTGTGTATTTGGTGTAACCTAGATTGAGGCTTTCTAATCTATGACATATCAGTAATTTGCTTATTAGGTTATGTACTGATGCACTTTAGCACTTGATGCACTTCAACTCTTTTCGCAGAAGTGGTTGTGTTGTTGCCTTTGAAGGCGTTCAGTTTCAACTTAGTGATACTATCCAGTAAGCCAAGAAGATGGGCAATTCCCCACCACAAGGGCAGGACTTCAGAGGCAGCACGAACATGGCCGAGCACGAGAAGAACAGCGACACCAAGAATGTCATCGGGCCCCAGCAGCAAGATCGACGGAAAACCCGTCGTCGCCAACAAGAACAACACAACCAGCCCGAGCAACAAAGGTGACGGCGGCAACAACAAATGTGGGGTGAAAAAGTGCGACGACTGCCACTCCTAGAGCAACTTATACTACCCGGTAATGGAAACTTACGTAGAGCAACTTGTACTAAGTGGCTTTTGTTTTTACCCTCCGCTTTTGCTTCAGTACTGCACTATATGCACATCTATGTCATGGTTTATGATTTCCATTTCTTTTCGTCCGCACAAACACGGTAGTGATTTTTTTTTCTTTTCTTTTGCTTAATTACATTGTTATTGTTTCACAGGTATGGGGAAGAATAAGTGCAGTCGAAGATTATCTGTTTATCTAAGACTGACTATGTGTTGATATACAACTAGTTTAGAGCCAAATCGTTTTTTAATATAAATAAGGGATCTCCATATTAATTCTAAAGGACTCTAGTATATTGTAATTTTGGTTTATGTATAAGCAAACTACCTCCCTGGTTTCTCTGTTTTAATGCTTTTAATGGGGTTTCTCTGTTTTAATGCTTTTAATGGTTACACCACTTCGGAATAAGTTAAATTAATTAATTAATTAATTCAATATTATGAATGAAATTAAATCTAAAATGCATGTACTTTTAAATGCAGCTATTATTATATACTTATATATGTAATTCAACGAAGTATTGAACTAAACATGGTTTTTTTATATTTTCTAATATCATTATTTTGATGGTGGATTCCGTTAATAGTGCAAGGGGATCTACTCGATGTAAAATTCCAATTATACCTTACACCATTTGGTGTAAGAGTCCCATAAGGTTATGGTCCAGCGACTATTGGAATTGAAAGGAATGCTTTTGTTACAATTGGGATTCACAACAGAACCAATCAAGGCTTCCTCATGAGGGTTTATCATGTATATCGCCAAGGGATTCCTAGGCCTAAACAATAAACATACACTACAGGATTTACCGCAATCCCGCCATATACCGGTCAAGGAATCACTAGGCCCTAAACAAGCACGAATGCCTCAGAATCTCTCCGCCTAAACTGTGAGGAATTTGTCTCTCTCCACCCTCTAGGCTTTACTATGTATCTTTCCATTAAAGGTCAAGGGATTCCTAGGCCCAATGAGAGTATACATCTCTAGGATTTACTGTGTATCCCACCATTACCATTCAAGGGATTCCTCGGCCCAACGAGGGTATTCAAAACCAAGTTTTACTATGTTTCCCACATTACCATTCAAGGGATTCCTAGGCCCAACGAGGGTATTCACAACCAAGTTTTACTATGTTTACCACCATCAATTATCAAGGGATTCCTAGGATTTTTCGTGAGACCGCTCCACTCACCTCAACTAAGTAAGAGAAACCCATCACACTCACCTCAACTAAGTAAGAGAAACCCATCACACCATGTCTATCTGGAAATCTCAAGGCAAGGATGAAATCCACTGTCACACATAGCAAGACCCATGCTAATGATAACAAGAGAACCAAATACACACATGCATGTACCATGCATGCCAAAACTAGCAACGAAATCATACATGCAACTCGATACTTGCAAGTAATCTCATTATAGCCGCTTGATCTCGCTCTTCCTTGCTTGATCTTTGCTTCCATTTGCTTTGTTGTCCTTAATTTGCCTTCTTTCCACCAATACTAGAGTGCTCAATGAATACTCTAAGTGTGCAAAAGTATGAGAGAGAGAGAGCTCCAAAAATGAATTGACAAAAGGTTGTGAACTGATCCTAAGAAACCTTTTTATTAATGAGGCTTCTATTTTCTTGAATTTCCATTATTTTCCATCATTTTTTCTATTAATTTCCTTTATTTTCATAAATAAAATGTCATTAATGCCTCTTTGTCTTTCCAAAGCCTTTGCCAATTTCCTTAGCCATAATAAACTAAATGAGCACCCATACTACGATGTTTTGCCTAATGTTAAGCTTGGAATAAGTGTCCCATGACCTTGGTTATTAGTTTTCCTTTATTAACTTTGTTACATGGATTTTTAACCTTGGGCTGTTACAACAAACAAACAAACAAAACAATGGACTATGTACATAGGATAGGGAACAACTCTAGACTTTCATTGAAAATATTGTTTCAAATATTGGCCATTTAAATGGAGTCAATATTTCCATCTAAATATTGGAAACAATAAGTGTGATGGCCAAGATTCTCACGAATGAAAAACGGTCCAATCCGTAGGGACTAGAGCTTAGTGTGTTTCCCCTTCTCTTTGTGGGATTTGTCCGACTTCAATACCAAGTCACCCACACAGAATTCCTTTTTCCCCATAGACTTCTTATCAAACCATCTCTTGATACAGTTTTGGCGAAGAGAAAAAATTTCATTTTATTTCCTCCTTTCTCCTTGTAACTTCAGAAGAGTGTACCTGTTCTTCTTCTTCCTCCTCCATAAGGCTTGAAGGTAGGGAGTCTTCAATATAATCTTGATCTCCAACTATTGCTGCAATTTGGTGTCCTTTTGTCTTTACTTGATTCGTAAACTTCCTTTTCTAGCTACAAAAGTGTCTTCTAACAGGGTTTCCTTCTTCATCTCCTTTGTCATGATCCTGTCATAACATGATATAATACCTGCAACTGATATCCACTCATGACAAGATGACATCATCTGAAAAACCCCTAGTCTTACATGCTTCATGCAAACCACTGACTGAGTTGGAATCAAGTGCTAGGCTGAGAGACTAGCTCAAGGATTGCATAGCTGCACAACACAGTAGGTCAAGGGATAGGAATGAGCCTTCAGACTGTGCAGTGCACGCTTCAGGCGGGCTAGGGCAAGGAAACTACACAGTTGAGGGTAACAAGGAGGCTGGCTTGAGGCTTGAGGCTTGAGATTTCCCACTGTGTAGTTATGGAGGGTCAAAGGCTTAGGGCTTGTGTAGTTGTGTAGTTCAAGGAGTTATGCTAGAGGCTTGATGCTTGAGATGGTGTAGTGCAAAAAATAAGGTGACTAGAAAGTAAGGTTGCGTAGTTTTGGAGCTCAAGGGTCAGGGATGAGCACTGGGACTGCGCAATGTGAAGTTATGGGAGGAAACATCTATGCATTATGTTGTTCCAAGAGGTAAGTTTCGAGCTTAAGGGTTGAGACTGTATAGTGCATAATTTAGGAAGGCTGAGTGAGGTCAAGCTGGTCAAGAAGGTACTTTTCCAGACTTGGCTAAGTGTGGGATCAGTAAGGCCAAAGTGAATAATGACAAAACTTGAGCATGGTTACACTTAGAGAAAATTATATAACACTTAGCCAAAACACATGTAATGACCCTTAATACTTACGACGACAACATGCAAAGTCAAAGTAGGCTCTGAAATTTGGATGTATTCCAAAATTTTGGAGGGTGTTGTAGTAGTGACAGTATGTCCTCATTAGTAAATGCATCCAAGTCACTTTTGTGTCATGTCCTTGCATGCTCAAGGGAAATCTAAACCTTAGTTGGTTGTCTACATTCCTTGCTAAACTTTTGTGTAAACCATCATTGCATTAGATATACCTAATGAATTCATCCATTTACATAATTCCTTAGTCTATTCCATGTCTATTGATGGGGGATACATTAAGGCCCTCCTTAGATGGATCTTCTCCTCACTTGAGATGGGTATTCATGCTAACTAGTTGGAACATTGAACTAGAGTTTCTCTACGTGATGTAAGGTAGGAAAATTGACCTATAATAGATGCCCCCTAATGCATGAGGTCAAACAAGGAATTCATGGCCAAGATGCATTACAAAAACATATGTCAAAACATGAGGATGGAATTGATACTGTCATCCTCCATAATGTCCCAGGCTGAGAGGAATCGATGTAGGTAACCATAGACCAAGCTTTCAGTTTAGTAGCTAGCCCTGCCAAACCATAGCAGGATCTGTCTATGAGATCACAACCAAAGAATTGACTAGAATATAAAAAGATTTTAGGCTAGATATGCTAGGCTCAGATAGGTTTTGAAAATTTCGACATCCTATATATGCATTCGTTGTTGCTAACTATGGTCTTCCTACTATTAACGGATATCCATCTACGCTACTTCCCAGGTTGATGACCAGAAAGTCTACAGGATATTCCCAGAAGTCTACAAAGATAGTAATTTCTTCTAAAGTTCCTTCCGGCTTGATCACCGACCTTTCAGCTAATTCTAGTAGGGTTGAGGTTGGTTTTAAATTTGTAATACCCAAGACATTACAGGTTTTGTAGGTTATAAGGTTAATCACTGCTCCCAAGTCTACCAATGTGTTTGGAAAAGTGCAGCCTTGTATTTGGATAGTCACGATTGGACTTCATGGGTCTTCATAATTAAGAGGAACTAGTTTTACTAAAATAAGGTCAAATAATGTTCCTACAACGTGAATTGTGGGTAGATCTTTCAGTTTTCTCTCAGGATTTTTCCCACATAATTCCTTGATCGTTTTGGTGTAAATCGGGATATCTCGTATAGCCTACAGGAGTGGAATTTTTATACACAACATTTTCTACTCCCCCACACTATCAAACTCAAGGTAGATGGTTGGTTTAGTTATTGTGAGTCTTCCAGGGAATGGAGGGCAATTAGTTGTGAATTTCTCAAATTCCTATTGCTCAATTGTGTTTCCTATTGGTTTCATTTCTGTAATAACCACAGTCGAAGGATTTATCGTAATTTTCTCTTCTTTATTGTTTTCTTGCTCTTGATCATTATGATTTTCCTCAGGAGAAATAATGCATCCAGATCTCACTCGAAGATCATTACATCCTAAAGGATTTATTTCATAGCCTGAATTCTCAACAAGTTGCACGTGTTTGAGAAGTCTATGATTGGGGTTAGGATTTGGCTGAGTCGACAGTTGTGTTGGCATTATGATGCATGTGTTGTACTTGATGGCAACCAACTCGTAGAAGATCAAGTCACTTATATATAACTAGATGAATCTTCAGAAGAGATATCGGATGTCACTAAATGCATGGGATGCATGACAGCTCAAAGGAATCAGATGATAGTTCTAAGTGTGACAAGTTAGCTTTTCCATCAAGCCCAAAGGGGGAGATTGTTGGCATTGTGAGACAAGTGTTGTCCTTGATGGCAAATCACACAGATGACAGATCATAGTACAGAAAGTCAACAGCAAGGATTTGATGATCAGACTACAAGGATGAAGAAAAATATGTACACGCAGGTTCATCATGACCAATCCGCGTATACACGCGGGTTAGACGTTACAAAGGCGCATATGCGTATACACGCACATTCATGCAAGTAAAAGCGCGTATATGTTGGAGAACTTACTTTTGGTCTGTGGTAGTTAGTCCTTGGTATTTGAACCTATGGTTTTGGACCATAGTATCTCGTCAGATGTGTTGATCCCAAGTATTGGTTTGTTATGGTTTTGGACCACGGTATTGAGCAAGGCCTAAGACTATAAAAGGAGAAGAAGATCATTAGGCAAGGGATCAAAAAAGTCTTGAATATCTGATGAAGTATAAGATCTAGTATGCAGGTTATGGGTTCATGATGCATTGTTTGATCTGAGCTAAGGAGGGCTCTCACTGGTTGATGGAGAACAAGATCTAAGCATAGATCGGGATCAAATGGTTTGAAATGGACTATCTCTATATGGTTGATTATGCTTATTATATATCTATATTCTGACGCATATAATGTTCTGAATTTAAGTTTGAAATAGCTGCAAGTTATGATTGAATATTTATAGATCTGTACGCGGGTTTGGTTCATTGTAGTAGCGTATACCATTTGAGCTATGATGTTTGAAGTTACAGGTGGTTCTAGTTGTTGATGAGTTCTGATGATAGTTTAATGGTGTCAGTATTTTTCACATCCTGTTTGGTTGATTGTGTTTAGCTTCAGTATTGATGGATGAGAACTAATATTGGATCAGGATCATAATGACTCATATTTATGTGATCTGATGGACTAGATCTGGGTGCTAACACACATAATATCCTTGTATATGTAATAATCTGGATACGTCTGAAGTCAGGAAGTGTATCAAGTTATAAGTAAGTAATTGATGACATATACGCTGGTTCACCATGGTGAAGTTGCGTATACATGCTGGTTCAGCACTTCCAAGTAGCATATGCACTCTGATGCATGATTTTGATGATACAGTTGGTTCTGAATATTGTTGCAGAGTTCAGTGTTCTACTTTGTGTTCTGATGACAGTGTTGTTGACAGGGTTTCAGTGTTTCAGTGATTCGGAAATTGATTGATTGTTTTGTGCTTCATTGATATTTATGGGTCCAGTATGAAAATTTGATGAAACGTGGCCTTCAGATTATAGTGTTGTGCTTCAGGAGTATCGAGTCTGAAAATGTATGAAATGTGGTCCCTGGACTATGAAAGGAGATTGTAGGCCGGCACCTACGTACTAGTAGATCAGCTAGTACAAGAGCAAACGGGGTAGTAGCCCCCTTCAGTAGCAGCTAGAGAACGAGTGAAGATTGGAGTATTCAGTAGGCAGGAACCTACGTACTAGTAAATGGATCAGCTAGTACAAGAGCTAAGGGGGTTGTAGCTCCCATCCAGGAGACTTTGGAAAACGAGAGAGGGTTGTAGCCCTCTGCAGGTAGAAGCCTGCGTACTGGTATAAGACTGCACTAGTACAGAACTATTGTAAAATGAGTTTCTTATTAAAAGAAGATAGAGATGACTTGCAGTGGGTGGTTTTCACCCACATTTGGTTCCCACCTTATATCATGGTGTTCATGTGTACTTCTTATGTATGATGATCTGTTCTGTTTTACTGCACCTGCTTACTGGTCATATGGTTAATGAAGTTCTGATGCACTAACTAAAGATCAACATTTAATGGATTAACTGAATCATAAGTATTATGGATATACACTAGTTGCATAAGGCACAGTTGTGTATACACGCGGGTTCCATTAACTGAAGTAGCGTATATGTATCTAAGTATGGAAATGAAAAAGTTCTATTGATTTGATAATACTGATTCAGCCCCCCTCTCAGTATTACTTCCAACAATTGGTATCAGAGCAGGTCCTTTGGTAGAAGCTTGATCGCTTGAAGGAGATCCGTGGAACAATGGGAAATAAGCTTAAGAAGAAAGCACCTAAGAAGAATAAGACATCTCAGAAGAACTATGACAGTGGGAGAATCGATTGGGGATTATGTGGAAGAAGCACTTCAGAGTTAGAATCAGATTCATAATAATTTCAGAATGAAGATGAACTATCAGGTATGAATTGGTTATCCTTTGATGTTCCAGCTATCTATCCATTTGAAGGTGATAACGAAACAACTGAATGTGCTCTTATGGGTGAGCAAGAAGGATATCAAATAGAGGCAGAATTTAAAAGGCTGACGAACAAAATTAGAGATCAAGAAGATCTATTGAACATAAAGGTTGGTGCCTTCAAAGAAGTAGCTACCAGACAAAAGGCTCAACGAGAGGAAGGTAACAAGGTAAGGAAGCTATTCAAATAAAAATATCAAAAGTTGTAAGATGAAGTGACATCACTAAGAAATGAAGTAAATGAAAGGAGCACAACCATCAAGAAACTCAGAGATAGATCCAGTTACTATGAAAATATTGAAGCCACGATCCACTTGCTAAATGAAGATCTTGAAGAATCAAAGAAGCAGAATAAATATCTACTCCAAGCTATTGAAAAACAAGAAAATGACGTTATCAGCTTAAAATCTCAACTGGAATGTGCCTTCATAATTCGTCAAATGTAGCAGGATCTGAATGAAGAACAAGAAAAGGAGATTCTCAAACTAAGGCAACAAATGGAAGAAGGAAGAAAGTCTGAAGAAATTTTGAAGAAGCAATCTCTGGAAAAGGAAGAAAAACTCCAGATTGAGGTCAATATCTTAAAAGGTAAATTAGAAGAAAAGGATAAACTGTTACGATTTCAAGATAGTACTAAAGCCTTGGATGATATTCTTAGTAGTCAAAGGTCTCCTGCTATCAAGACTGGTCTTGGTTTCCATGAATCTATTGAAGGTGAATCTAGTTCACAAGGTGAGGCAAGGAACTCTAAAGAGAAATCTAAAATGATCAACAAGGAGATGAGAGGTAAACCCCATCAACAATCAAGGAAAGAGATTCTTCAAAGAAAATCTTTTACTCCTAACTATGGAAGTAATCGTCGGCCATTTACTCAGATCAATAATATTGAATGTTATGAATGTCATAATCTTGGACATGTTGCAGCTAGATGCAGAAGAAGAATGGTTCAAGATCATCACACAGAAAGATCATCACATTCCAGGTACTTTAATGGATATTGCTTTGCTTGCAATATGTTTGGTCACAAAGCTGTTGATTGCTACAGGAGGAATATGAAACATGTAAGATGTTATGCATGTAACAAGCTTGGACATATAGCAAAGGAATGCAGGAACAAAGTATGGACATCACACCAAAAGGAGAAAACATCATCACACTTGAAGATATGGAAGAAGAAGGAAGTACAGTCAGAAAGATGTGGCACAACACAATGTACTCAGACACAGCACAACACAGACATAATAGACTCAGAGGGAGCTGAAAGTATAAAACTTCAGTATCCTGAATCTCATACGCAAGTTTCATAAACGGAAGTCACATATATACACGAGTGAGACACTACAAAGTCGCGTATATGTCAGTCTGAGGAAAAGCAGTGGGGACAGGTTCAGAAAAATGGTCTGACATGATTCAGTCCATTATTTGCTCTATTGGCTAATAGTTACAATCTGCTGAGGATGTGTGGAAATGTTTTGATACTTGTAAGATGTTTAGAAGTGTTTTGATCCTAATGATGTCTTGATGCTTATTGCTGATATATGCATGATCAGATCTAACAGTAATCAGATGGCATATGTTGAGGGGGAGCGTATGCCTTTAATAATGCATTGTTGGCATTATAGTTATTAGTCCTTGGTGATGATGCTTATATGGCTAAATGATATATCTTGCTATGATGTGGTTATGAGTTGTCTATGATAAAATATCATATGATTCTTGGGGTTACATAATAGATGTTCAGATCATATTTGTGGATTGATTCTTAGAGGGTGCATATATGATGCTTACATAGTGATCTTCATAAGGATAAGGAGAAGTACAAAGTACTTGGTAATGGGCCACTCATATGCTACTATGGTCATATGCATAAAGATCATATAATACAGTTATGATGCAGGCACTCATGTGGATAAGGATTGTTGCTGTTGATGATATCAAGAAGTTTTGTCAAATAAGCTTGAGCTCAAGATACATAGTGCTGATACATGGATGACTACTCAAAGTTGCTTTATTGGAGACATGACGATGATAATTTCTTACCTATATGATGACAGGACATTTACAGGTTGCTGATCTGGAAGTGGTTGTACGCGAGTTTCTGTGGATACAGTTGTGTATATGTCAACTTGAAGGAAATCAGTAGGCCAAACTCAAGATGAGAAGAGTCTAACAGAGACCATCTGGCACAGATGGAACAGGTACAGAGGGAGAACATGATTGCTTGTCTAGATGTTGTTGACAGATGCTTCTGGAGTAGATCATACATTGTGTATGACTATCATGGTCTTATTTAGATGTTTGGTATCATGTAAAGGTCATATCAAGACTCATGATGTAATAGTGTGTCTCTATCTATTGTAGTCATTTGATGAAATCTCTTCTGGTCACATGATGTAATTTGTAACCCCTCTATGCATAAGAAGGATGATGAAATATTTCAGTCGTGTATTTCTTTTATCAAGATCATGTAACGACCTATGTTGGTTTCCCCACTATGCCTGGGATGAATGATGTTATACTCTTGTATTATCATTTGTAAACTTTTGGTATATCCCCACTTGGTTGGGAGATGGATGTATGTATGAGTCTTTGGTGCTAGGAAGGTAACTTATGATGTATAGAGTCATGTTCTTTCTTATAGAACATATTTTTGCAGAACTTGCTTACAGTCAGGGGGAGCATGAACAGCACACCTCAGTAGAGCAGAGACTTTAGCATGTACTCAGAGGGAGAGCATGGACAGGTTGGTACACATTGGCATATACAAAGGGGGAGCTCATTCAGAGATTTCAGCAGGTACTTAGGGGGAGTATGGATAGCGCAATCTGTATCAAGGAAAGAGAATTTCTTGGTGCGCCCTTTGCCCTTGATGTCAAAGGGGGAGAGTGATTTGGTATTGTTGCCATCAAGTCCAAAGGGGGAGATTGTTGGCATTATGATGCATGTGTTGTACTTGATGGCAACCAACTCGTAGAAAATCAACTCACTTATATATAACTAGATGAATCTTCAGAAGAGATATCAGATGTGACTAAATGCATGGGATGCAGGACAACTCAAAGGAATCAGATGATAGTTCTAAGTGTGACAAGTTAGCTTCGCCATCAAGCCCAAAGGGGGAGATTGTTGGCATTATGAGACAAGTGTTGTCCTTGATGGCAAATCACACAGATGACAGATCATAGTACATCAAGTCAACAACAAGGATTTGATGATCAGACTACAAGGGTGAAGAAAAATATATACACGCAGGTTCATCGTGACCAAGCCGCATATACATGTGGGTTAGACGTTACAAAGGCGCGTATGCGTATACACGCACTTTCATGCAAGTAAAAGCACGTATATGTTGGAGAACTTACTTTTGGTCCGTGGTAGTTAGTCCTTGGTATTTGAACCTATGGTTTTGGACCATAGTATCTCGTCAGATGTGTTGATCCCAAGTATTGGGTCCATGGTATTGGTTTGTTATGGTTTTTGACCATGGTATTGAGCAAGGCCTAAGACTATAAAAGGAGAAGAAGATCATTAGGCAAGGGATCGAAAAAGTCTTGAATATCTGATGAAGTATAAGATCCAGTATGCAGGTTATGGGTTCATGATGCATTGTTTGATCTGAGCTAAGGAGGGCTCTCACCGGTTGATGGAGAACAAGATCTAAGAATAGATCCGAATCAAATGGTTTGAAATGAACTATCTCTATATGGTTGATTATGCTTATTATAGATCTGTATTCTGACGCATATAATGTTCTGAATTTAAGTTTGAAATAGCTGCAAGTTATGATTGAATATTTATAGATCTGTACGCGGGTTGGATTTGGTAAAAGCGCGTATGTACACAGGTTTGGTTCATTGTAGTAGCGTATACCATTTGAGCTATGATGTTTGAAGTTGCAAGTGGTTCTGGTTGTTGATGTGTTTTGATGACAGTTTAATGGTGTCAGTATTATGCATATCCTGTTTGGTTGATTGTCTTTAGCTTCAGTATTGATGGATGAGAACTAATATTGGATCAGGATCATAATGATTCATATTTATGTGATTTGATGGACTAGATCTGGGTGCTAACTTACATAGTATCCTTGTATATGTAATAATATGGATATGTCTGAAGTTAGGAAGTGTATCAAGTTATAAGTAAGTAATTGATGACATATATGGTGGTTCACCTTGGTGAAGTTGCGTATACACGTTGGTTTAGCACTTCCAAATAGCGTATGCACTCTGATGCATGATTTTGATGATATAGTTGGTTCTGAATATTGTTGCAGAGTTCAGTGTTCTGCTCTATGTTCTGATGACAGTGTTGTTGACAGGGTTTCAGTGTTTCAGTGATTCAGAAATTGATTGATTGTTTTGAGCTTCAATGATATTTATGGGTCCGGTATGAAAATTTGATGAAACATGGCCTTTAGATAATAGTTTTGTGCTTCAGGAGTATCGAGTCTGAAAATGTATGAAATGTGGTCCCTGGAGGATGAAAGTAGATTGTAGGCCGGCACCTACGTACTAGTACATCAGCTAGTACAAGAGCAAAGCGGGTAGTAGCTCCCTTCAGTAGCAGCTAGAGAACGAGTGAAGATTGGAGTATTCAGTAGGTAGGAACCTATGTACTAGTAAATGGATCAGCTAGTACCAGATCTAAGGGGGTTGTAGCTCCCATCCAGGAGAGTCTGCAAAATGAGAGAGAGTTGTAGCCCTCTGCAGGTAGAAGCCTGCGTACTGGTATAAGACTGCACTAGTACAGAACTATTGTAAAATGAGTTTCTCATTAAAAGAAGATAGAGACGACTTGCAGCAGGTGATTTTCACCCACATTGGGTTTCCACCTTATATCATGGTGTTCATGTGTACTTCTTGTGTGTGATGATCTGTTCTATTTTACTGAACCTACGTACTGTTCATATGGTTAATGAAGTTCTGATGCACTAACTAAAGATCAACATTTAATGGATTAACTGAATCATAAGTATTATGGATATACGCTAGTTGCATTAGACACAGTTGCGTATACATGTGGGTTCCATTAACTGAAGTAGCGTATATGTATCTAACTATGGAAATGAAAAAGTTTTATTGATCTGATAATACTGATTCAGCCCCCCTCTCAGTATTATTTCCAACAATTGGTATCAGAGCAGGTCCTTTGGTAGAAGCTTGATCGCTTGAAGGAGATCCGTGGAACAATGGGAAATAAGCTTAAGAAGAAAGCACCTAAGCAGAAGAAGACATCTCAGAAGAACTATGACAGTGGGAGAATCGATTGGGGATTATGTGGAAGAAGCACTTCAGATTCAAAATCAGATTCAGAATCATTTCAGAATGAAGATGAACTATCAGGTATGAATTGGTTATCCTTTGATGTTCCAGCTATCTATCCATTTGGAGGTGATAACGAAACAACTGAATGTACCCTTATGGGTGAGCAAGAAGGATATCAAATAGAGGCAGAATTTAAAAGGCTGACGAACAAAATTAGAGATCAAGAAGATCTATTGAACATAAAGGTTGGTGCCTTCAAAGAAGTAGCTACCATACTAAAGGCTCAACGAGAGGAAGGTAACAAGGTAAGGAATCTATTCAAAGAAAAATATCAAAAGTTGTAGGATGAAGTGACATCACTAAGAAATGAAGTAAATGAAAGGAGCACAACCATCAAGAAACTCAGCGATAGATCCCGTTACTATGAAAATCTTGAAGCCACGATCTGCTTGCTAAAAGAAGATCTTGAAGAATCAAAGAAGCAGAATAAAGATCTACTCCAAGCTATTGAAAAACAGGAAAATGAAGTTATCAGCTTAAAATCTCAGCTGGAATGTGCCTTCATAATTCGTCAAATGCAGCAGGATCTGAATGAAGAACAAGAAAAGGAGATTCTCAAACTAAGGCAACAAATGGAAGAAGGAAGAAAGTCTGAAGAAATTTTGAAGAAGCAATGTCTGGAAAAGGAAGAACAACTTCAGATTGAGGTAAATATCTTAAAAGGTAAATTAGAAGAAAAGGATAAACTGTTACGATTTCAAGATAGTACTAAAGCCTTGGATGATATTCTTAGTAGTCAAAGGTCTCCTGCTATCAAGACTGGTCTTGGTTTCCATGAATCTATTGAAGGTGAATCTAGTTCACAAGGTGAGGCAAGGAACTCTAAAGAGAAATCTAAAATGATCAACAAGGAGATGAGAGGTCAACCCCATCAACAATCAAGGAAAGAGATTCTTCAAAGAAAATATTTTACTCTTAATTATGGAAGTAATATTCAGCCATTTACTCAGATGAATAATATTGAATGTTATGAATGTCAATATCTTGGACATGTTGCAGCAAGATGCAGAAGAAGAATGGTTCAATATCATCACACAGAAAGATCGTCACATTCCAGGTACTTTAATGGATATTTATTTGCTTGCAATATGTTTGGTCACAAAGCTGCTGATTGCTACAGGAGGAATATGAAACATGTAAGATGTTATGCATGTAACAAGCTTGGACATATAGCAAAGGAATGCAAGAACAAAGTACGGAAATCACACCAAAAGGAGAAAACATCATCACACTTGAAGATATGGAAGAAGGAAGTACAGTCAGAAAGCTGTGGCACAACACAATGTACTCAGACACAGCACAACACAGACATAACAGACTCAGAGGGAGCTGAAAGTATAAAACTTCAGTATCCTGAATCTCATACGCGAGTTTCATAAGGGGCAGTCGCGTATATACACGAGTTAGACACTGCAAAGTCGCGTATATGTCAGTCTGAGGAAAAGCAATGGGGACAGGTTCAGAAAAAGGGTCTGACATGATTCAGTCCATTATTTGCTCTATTGGCTAATAGTTAGAATATGCTGAGGATGTGTGGAAATGTTTTGATACTTGTAAGATGTTTAGAAGTGTTTTGATCCTAATGATTTCTTGATTCTTATTGCTGATATATGCATGATCAGATATAATAGTAACTAGATGGCACAGGTTGAGGGGGAGTGTATGCCTTTAATAATGCATTGTTGGCATTATAGTTATTAGTCCTTGGTGATGATGCTTATATGGCTAAATGATATATCTTGCTATGATGTGGTTATGAGTTGTCTATGATAAAATATCATATGATTCTTGGGGTTACATAGTAGATGTTCAGATCATATTTGTGGATTGATTCTTAGAGGGTGCATATATGATGATTCCATAGTGATATTCATAAGGATAAGGAGAAGTACAAAGTACTTGGTAATGGGCCACTCATATGCTACTATGGTTATATGCATAAAGATCATATAATACAGTTATGATGCAGGCACTCATGTCGATAAGGATTGTTGTTGTTGATGATATCAAGAAGTTTTGTCAAATAATTTGAGCTCAAGATACATAGTGCTGATACATGGATGACTACTCAAAGTTGCTTTATTCGAGACATGACGATGATAAGTTCTTACCTATATGATGACAGGACATTTACAGGTTGCTAATCTAGAAGTGGTTTTACGTGAGTTTCTGTGGATACAGTTGCGTATATGTCAATTTGAAGGAAATCAGTAGGCCAAACTCAGGATGAGAAGAGTCTGACAGAGACCATCTGGCACAGATGGAACAGGTACAGAGGGAGAACATGATTGCTGGTCTAGATGTTGTTGACAGATGCTTATGGAGCAGATCATACATTGTGTATGACTATCATGGTCTTATTTAGATGTTTGGTCTCATGTAAAGGTCATATCAAGACTCATGATGTAATAGTGTGTCTCTATCTATTGTAGTCATTTGATGAAATCTCTTCTGGTCACATGATGTAATTTGTAACCCCTCTATGCATAAGAAGGATGATGAAATATTTCAGTCATGTATTTCTTTTATCAAGGTCATGTAACGGCCTATGTTGGTTTCCCCACTATGCCTGGGATGAATGATGTTATACTCTTGTATTATCATGTGTAAACTTTTGGTATATCCCCACTTGGTTGGGAGATGGATGTATGTATGAGTCTTTGGTGCTAGGAAGGTCACTTATGATGTATAGAGTCATGTTCTTTCTTGTAGAACATCTTTTTGCAGACCTTGCTTACAGTCAGGGGGAGCATGAACAACACACCTCAGTAGAGAAGAGACTTTAGCATGTACTCAGAGGGAGCATGGACAGGTTGGTACACATTGGCATATACAAAGGGGGAGCTCATTCAGAGATTTCAGCAGGTACTCAGGGGGAGTATGGATAGCCGAATCTGTATCAAGGAAAGAGAATTTCTTGGTCTGCCCTTTGCCCTTGATGTCAAAGGGGGAGAGTGATTTGGTATTGTTGCCATCAAGTCCAAAGGGGGTGATTGTTGGCATTATGATGCATGTGTTGTACTTGATGGCAACCAACTCGTAGAAGATCAACTCACTTATATATAACTAGATGAATCTTCAGAAGAGATATCAGATGTGACTAAATGCATGGGATGCAGGATAGCTCAAAGGAATCAGATGATAGTTCTAAGTGTGACAAGTTAGCTTTGCCATCAAGCCCAAAGGGGGAGATTGTTGGCATTATGAGACAAGTGTTGTCCTTGATGGCAAATCACACATATGACAGATCATAGTACAACAATACTTGGGTCCATGGTATTGGTTTGTTATGGTTTTGGACCATGGTATTGAGCAAGGCCTAGGACTATAAAAGGAGAAGAAGATCATTAGGCAAGGGGTCGAAAAAGTCTTGAATATCTGATGAAGTATAAGATCCAGTATGCATGTTATGGGTTGATGATGCATTGTTTGATCTGAGCTAAGGAGGGCTCTCACCGATTGATGGAGAACAATATCTAAGCATAGATCGGGATCAAATGGTTTGAAATGAACTATCTCTATATGGTTGATTATGCTTATTATAGATCTGTATTCTGACGCATATAATGTTCTGAATTTAAGTTTGAAATAGCTGCAAGTTATGATTGAATATTTATAGATCTGTACGCGGGTTGGCTTTGGTAAAAGTGTGTATGTACGCAGGTTTGGTTTATTGTAGTAGCATATACCATTTGAGCTATGATGTTTGAAGTTGCAAGTGGTTCTGGTTGTTGATGAGTTCTAATGACAGTTTAATGGTGTCAGTATTCTGCATATCCTATTTTGTTGATTGTGTTTAGCTTCAATATTGATGGATGAGAACTAATATTGGATCAGGATCATAATGACTCATATTTATGTGATCTGATGGACTAGATCTGGGTGCTAACACACACAGTATCCTTGTATATGTAATAATATGGATATGTCTGAAGTCAGGAAGTGTATCAAGTTATAAGTAAGTAATTGATGACATATACGCTCGTTCACCTTGGTGAAGTTGCGTATACACGCTGGTTCAGCACTTCCAAGTCGCGTATGCACTCTGATGCATGATTTGGATGATACAGTTGGTTCTGAATATTGTTGCAGAGTTCAGTGTTCTACTCTGTGTTCTGATGACAGTGTTGTTGACAGGGTTTCAGTGTTTCAGTGATTCAGAAATTGATTGATTGTTTTGTGCTTCAATGATATTTATGGGTCGAGTATGAAAATTTGATGAAACGTGGCCTTTAGATTATAGTGTTGTGCTTCAGGAGTATCGAGTCTGAAAATGTATGAAATGTGGTCCCTGGAGGATGAAAGGAGATTGTAGGCCGGCACCTACGTACTAGTACATCAACTAGTACAAGAGCAAAGGGGGTAGTAGCTCCCTTCAGTAGCAGCTAGAGAACGAGTGAAGATTGGAGTATTCAGTAGGCATGAACCTATGTACTAGTAAATGGATTAGCTAGTACAAGAGCTAAGGGGGTTGTAGCTCCCATCTAGGAGAGTCTGGAAAACGAGAGAGGGTTGTAACCCTTTGCAGGTAGAAGCCTGCGTACTGGTATAAGACTGCGCCAGTACATAACTATTGTAAAATGAGTTTCTTATTAAAAGAAGATAGAGACGACTTGCAGCAGTTGGTTTTCACCCACATTGGGTTTCCACCTTATATCATGGTGTTCATCTATACTTCTTGTGTGTGATGATCTATTATGTTTTACTACAACTACATATTATTCATATGGTTAATGAATTTCTGATGCACTAACTAAAGATCAACCTTTAATGGATTAACTGAATCATAAGTATTATGGATATAAGCTAGTTGCATTAGACACAGTTGCGTATACACGTGGGTTCCATTAACTGAAGTAGCGTATATGTATCTAAGTATGGAAATGAAAAAGTTTTATTGATTTGATAATATTGATTCACCCCCCCCTCTCAGTATTATTTCCAACAAGTTGAGGATGCACTGGAGTTTGAGGATTAGGTGGTAACTGGAATGGAGCTTGCATTGTCGGTTGAGGTTGAGGGAACATCCCTATGGGTGGATTTCCCAATCCCACAGGGCGCTACCAATTTTGAGGCCATATTGGATTTTGCGCAAGCATCTTCGACCATTGCGAGGGATAGGAATTGGTAACAAGATTCTGCCATGATGGGGTAGGATATTGCGAATTTGGCCATCCTGATCCAGTAAAATATTGATTTATCCATGGTTATGTAGGATATGGTTGGGATTGCGAAGTGGGATTTAAGGGTGATTGTCCCTACAATGTGTTTCCAAGATTTTGTGGTGGAATATATTGCGCATAATAAAATAAGGAGGGATCTTGCATCATACCTGTAAGGTGTGACTTCCATGGTTGACGTTGAGTCATCAGGTATGCAAGTTTTGTTTCCTCCTCAGCTTCTTTAAATACAACTTTTAATCCTAGAAGTGATGGAAATTATTCTGTCGAATGTTCCTTAGTGAAAATAGCACAGGTTTGCACCATGTCTAGTGGGAATTCCCTTTCAATGTGCTTCTTTCGGCAAGATGGACACAATATGGCCAATGCTCGATCTGCCTCGGCTTGCTTCTGTTTGGCCTGTAAAACATCTAATTGTGCAGTAAGTGTGCCCAAAATGTTAGTTTTAAAATTTTCTAAATTATTACCAATTTTTGTTCGTGTTACACCACCACCTATGGTCTTATTGATTTGGGTGAGGGGCTATCATATCCCAGATCTAGCTCGTGTACTGCCACATGAACACTTGATACACAACTTAACAATATTATCATATTCTTCGTGGAAGATTTCACCTTGGCCCATTAAATTTAACGTTTCTATACATTCATCCTTCATGCCTTTTATTAAAGCAACTTTCAATACTTCATTTGGTAAACTAGTATAAGGCAATATTTGTAATTTGTACTGAAATATCTTAATATATTCTTCTAAGATTTCATTATATTTTGCAGTCATTTTAAAACTTTCATTCTTGAGGTCTATGGTTCGAAAATAATCCTGGTATTTAGTAAGAAATGTATTTTTCATAGCATCCCGGGAACTTATAGTGCCTCGTCCTAAGGCCAGAAACCATCATAACACTGCTCCTTTTTAAGTAGAAGGGAACAATTTCAATTTCTCTGGATCGGTGGTATAATTATAACCTCCGTACAACACATTGACCTCAAATAAAAAGGCATCTAGATCCTTTGAGGTCATCTGATGAAAGGTTGGGATATTTTGTAAAGGAATAGCCTTCATTGGGGCATTAGCCACCGGGTCAACAATAAGATATTCTAATGTCGAAGTTTGGTTTTGTTTCCCTTGGGTTGCAATCTGATTGAAAATCTGCAAGCAATTTTTAGGGATTTCTTGATCAGGAGGTATTATTTGAGAAAGGAAGTTATAGATATTACTTGGCTCTCAAAGGGGGTTTTACTATGATTCCTAAGTCTGGGATCTCTGACATTTTCTCTACTATCAAGATCATAGGAGATCCTGACCCTGAGGATCATGGATCTGTGCCACTAGCTTCTCTTTCTCCTTCTTTCAAATTGAAAGAATTTCCTTCTTGTGAAGGACTAGAGTGCTGAATAAATTTGCTTTGGAATCTTTGCTAAGATCCTTCAGTTTTACTGTGAATATCATCATGAGATACAGTTGGTGATTTTGCTACTTGAGGGATTAGGGTAGAGCCCTTCCCAGGTAGTATTCAGGGTCCTACTGATGGTTGAGATTCAACTTTTCAAATAATTTCATCGATGAATGTCACTCTCCCATGGCTCACAGGTCCGTGGGTTTTGTGGTTTTCAATACTGCCTTCCATTCTATTACTACCTCATTCCTATTCTTTTTCTTAGTCATACACACTTACATTGCCTAATCGTATCCACCAAAAGTGGGTGCTAGGCACAAGCTTTTTACTTATCGCATGCATAGGTTCTTACATTTCGTCTTCAATACCCAAACTCCCAGAGATACAACCTATGATTTGACAACCTTCCCTACAACTACGCCAGAATTTTGGGCGCTAATATGACTCTTTAAAATCAACTTAATCCTACCTTCATTAATCTTATCAACCTTAGATTCGTCTCTTATTTCAAGGGTATTGGCACAATATATGCAAAAATAGATTCTTAGATTATGAGAGAGTGTAAAATGATTACTACAGAAAAGTTACATTAAACATTATCCTAATTCAATCATTTTAGAGACAAATGATGACAACAAATAATTTCTCCTACAATTACAATCTTATGAAAGAAAATTATTTTAATTCATCAACCATTCTATCTATTCTTCAAAAAATCCTTCGCATAAGGAGTATTAGTAAATCACACAAATGCTTAAATGTATTACTTCTTAAAGACAACTTACAGAATTTACAAACTCAAACCGTACATTCATGTAATGCAATCCAATCAAAAATTTCAGGAAATGCATAATATAATTACATGATAAAAAACTCAATCGATTATCTATCACGAAATCAAAGGAAAGAGAATATAAACACAACTTATGCGAATGTGGAAACGTAAATAACTAATAATGATACACAAGAGACACTAGAACCTCCATTCATGGTATGGTGTCGAGAAGTACCATCTTATATAAATTCGATACTAAAGAATAAGGTAATATCTTGCACAAATTCATTAGCTTCAAAAGAGTTTTACACAATGATGGAGAAAGTTCAAACTCAGATTGATGTATCCAATATAGAGTAAAATGCAATAATAGAACATATCCTCTATCTTTTGACTTGTTGTCTTATATATTACATTAAAAGTTGAATGTGGAGCTATCGTGAGAATCAATAGATTCTCGGGATTTCTCTTTTATGCATAAGATCCTTGAATAGTAATGATCAGTTTCCTTTGACTCCATTCTTCGACCTTGCTCACACTTCGAGCTGTAATTTGCCAAAAATGAGACATCGGTTGATCAAAATCTTACTCCAATATCTCGAGGGAACAACAATCATTCCATTGGACTGATTTGCATAACAATTTACTTAAATTATAACCTTTTCGATATTTAAAAGACTCAAACTAAAATACTATCTTCAACTCATTTTCATTATCCTTTTTCTCTTAAATCATTACAAATTAAAGGTAAATTGCTTAGAAACATAACGATTATTTAAGGAAATAGGGAGAATAATTATGTCATTTTCATGGCCCAACACCTTGATTTTGAATAGGGCCAATTTACATTAGTATTTCTTGAACCTAAGATATTTGGTGCTAAAGTTGCTAAATACTACAAAACATTTGTGCTTTTCTAAAATACTAAAGAGATTCATCCTATAAATTAGATCTATTTTCACAAACCAACTAGGGAGATGATCTATTCCAGGCTCACAAGTTTTTTTTTTATCAGTGTGTCTAAATTATAAAATTATTTAAACAATACTCTTGTAGAGCTCAAAATGGAGAATAAATCATCTCTAGAAAGGACACTAAGATTAAATCACTAGAGGATGTTGTGATTAAATTAGGTTTGGACCCTCAAAATGTTGATTGAACTCAGGAAACTATCAAAAAGGAGAATGACAACATCCAAGTTCTCTAAAGAAGGTTGAAGTTTCCCATGAAAGAGAATCCATAGACACAGGAGGTAGGAGAGCTTGAAAAGGAGAAAGAGACTTTGTTAACCATTATAATTCAACAAAATGTGCAAATAAAAAAAGGTGGAAGTAGAGATGGAAAGGTTATTAAAGGAGAGAAAGCAAGTTGGCAACACATGAATTTAAGAATTAGATACTAGTTCAACACGAGATGATGCCATAGAAAAATTGACAGAAGAATTATCTTCTCTCACCGTGAAGAATGAAAGGGTTGATAAATTAAAGAGATCATTGGAGAGATCATAATAGAATAATATCAATTCATATAATGGATTAGTGGCCAAGATACAAAAAAATTCAAGTTGAAAAAATAACTTTAGCCATTCTTGAGATGATCTAATAGTGCTCAAGGTTTGTCATGGGTGAAAGAACAAATTTTGATGGAAATCATGTCATCTGTATCTAATTTTTACTCTTTTATTGAAATCATTATTGAAATCATTATGGAATAGGAAGAGTTACTGGAAAGAGCAAAGGAAGATATTGATGAGATAAAATTTAAATAGGAAACAACTATTTGAATACAAAGACAAGCTAATAAATGGAAGAGTTAGGTTTTGATGACAAAAGTGACACACTTATTCAAACTAGGAAATTTCTGATGAAAAAAAATGTTATGCTGAAAACAAAAGATAAATGTGAAAATTTACATGTACAAATTATGAGTTTTACAAAAAAAAAAAAAGTCTATTCTTCACCAGAAAGGTCTTTCCTCTTTCAATAATTCACAAGGCTAGATGATAACAGAGGACAGGCATCAAATATCATTGAAGATAGTAGGGATGGACAAGTCAAAGTTTGTTGGAGTCAAGGGATAAATAAGTGGTGAAAATATACTTCAGGTTTTAGTGGATGATCTTTTTATTTGCTATGAGATCAAATATTTTTTCATAGTAAAACCACCTTTGAAAATTATACTAAAGTAGATGAAGCATACACGAAAACGCTCTATCTAGATTATCCAACAAATGAAGAATGGGAACAACTAGTCAACTTGGTTGGATAAGTTAAGTTTATTGTTGCCGCATATCAATAAGATAAGTTAAGTTTATTGTTGCCACATATCAATAAGAGATCAAATCATTTCATGATTTCGAGTAGAAAAAACATAACAGGTTCAGATGCATTGAATCTAAATGTAGATATCATAGGGTAGTTGAGGAAATTATCGTGGAAATTTTCTAGTTTTACCAAGTTGTTATTTAGATTATCCAAAATATGTTGGATAATAATAGTTTTTCATTTTAAATCTGTAATAGATAGGATATTTTGTAAAGTACTTGAAATATACTCTTATTTTTTAATGGAAAAGGGTTGCTACTTGGACCCAGTTTTGGAATATAGTTGTCATTTTTGAAGTTTTTGGAGATAATCAAAGGATTCTAATTTCGATCATTAGCAACATTTGTTTTATGGGTGAGTAATTTATTGTAATTACATGTCTTTTTTCTACATATATTTGAATGTGTATAGAATACTGGGCAAGACTAGGTTGAGTATCAACCTCTCTGTAAGTCCACCACAAAGTTGTGTTCATTACTAAGTAGATAAAGGTGACAATGTGTCATGCTCATCCTTCTACATAAATAGATTGTTGCTTTTCTATCAATTCTTAGATGTATTGCTGTTAGTTATAAAGATTATTCTATACACTATAGTCTTGTTAGATGATTAGATATTCATAGAGGATATTTGATTTTGTAATTTCTTCTAATGTCTTCTACCAAAACTATATAAATATTGGTATGTTGTTAAGGTTGGAATAAAAACTTTGAATAATTTTAAAAGTTCTAAGGATTATTAACATATAAGCAAAGTTTGTATCCTTGAATCACCCATTTCCAAGTACACCCTTAAATTGATAATTTGGCACAGTGCTTTATCAAGGAACTCTCTACAATGATACAAAAAATGACTTCTTTATACATTGATATCTATTGAATTATCAATGCACCTGTCCAAAGAAGAGAATTGATGCCCTCATAATTGTTTAGAGTTGGTGTAGATCGAAAAAATTCACAAAAAAATTGTCTCACGCGAATGCTCAATTGAGATAGTCTTCAGTGGCTAGCCTCGAACAATAGCATACATGTCATCTAGAGCCCAATTGTAAAACCAAAATACTCACACAATTGTAACTAGAGGGTGATAGACCCTTGCAGATCATGATTCTATTGACCAACTAGTTGATACCCCCAATACGTCGACTGGTCTCTCTCTCTATTTTACTTGATGGCACCACACATGCATTTGCATTGGCAAAAAATTTCACACACATCAACAAACTTAACACACATCCACATGTACAAACATATGTACACTAATCTATGTACAGAGGATGAATTCTAAGATGTCTTCATCTTTTTAGTCTTCTTGTGAGGGAGTAACTCTGAGATGAGCTTTGATAGCAAATTAGAAAATGGAAGAGGATCCATAGAAAAAAATAACTCACACAAATAACCTTATTGTTGTACAACTGCATTCAATTACACTAAAATTATATAATTGGTCTTAGATCCAACTAATTTTAAACTTAGAGACAAGCGTTGAGAAAATCTCTCAACAACCTCCTACAAGTCTCAAACGAATTCTAAACTCAACAAAATGCATTAATGGAAGCATTACTTCCAAGTTCTAGTTGAGACTTTGAAGTGAGAAGATCTCCATACTATTAGTGGTACATTTTGTCTAGCCAAGAGACTTGTATATTGATGCTTCCAACTATTGACATGATTTTAATGGTGCTTTGTTCTAATAACTCGAAATCATTCATAACATTACATAACACAAAGCCTTAATTTTCCCATGAGATCATCCCTATCAGTTTTATTCATGAAATTTTCAAAATGATTATAACTTCTGCAATCTCAAACTCTTTCATTAAGGATCAAAGGAAGGGCTCTATGAAATTGCTTTTAAAAATAAAACACAATAAAGGGGTAGGCCACCCCAACATAAGTTAAAATGAATGGTTTATAAAATGAATAAAATGACAAAAGATGGGTTTTTGGCAACCTCAATTCATCACCCCACACACAAAAATATTAATAATGATTTGAAGAGAAAATCTTCAATTTTATTTTCCTTAAATGTGTCTTGAACAATAACTACACTTCTACCTTAATAATCTAATTACTAATCGGAATAATATTATTGCATGAAAAAACTTGAAAATGCTATATACCATTTTACAAAATAAAGCTATAGAAGTCTCTAAACACATTAACCACCAAAAATACATTTCTAAGAAAATAATTAATAGAGTGATTTTGTTAAAAGGGATTTTCAATGAGTCAAAAAAATAATCATTAACAAACTTAGCAGGCAATCCTATTATTATTAATAGTAATTAATGTTGTGCCCAGAGAGGATAAAAGACATAAAACACACTAAATCTGCTTCGAGAGTCTACAGCCACATGTGATACCTAAATTCACCTGCAAAATTATAGTAAAATTGTAAGGGTTGCATCCAAAATTTTGCTTGAAAGGTCATTACAGGAGTAAAATATTTTGAACGGTCACAAATATTAAATAAATCACATTTTTGATTAAGCACTTCAGTCTAAATTCCAACTCATTGTGCCGAAAATAATTCAGGTTTGTTGATTTTTCAAGTAATTAAATCACATTGGCAATGCTGGAAAACAACTATGCGAATAAATCGGATTACTTAAATCTGTAAGTAGGGCGTCCACTCTATGGATCGTCGATCTATGTCATCGTCGTGACGCTCGACTTTCCATGATTCATAAATGTGATTCTCGTGATGCTCAGTATAACACTTTCTCAACTTGACATAAAAAGAGGAGGCCACCATAGAGGAATTTAATACGCCGAATTGTCCTCAGAAACACTCAAAACATCAAAAGTTGACCATGGTTGGGAGTGTAGATGGTTTTCAAACCAAGTTTGGAGTTGGCCTGCTTCTACATAAGGCAACCTATGGCGTTGTATTTCTCACCGCTTGCTTACCGACTTCGCCCTACTCCAGTTGTTGGTATGGTTGTGTATTTGGTGTAACCTAGATTGAGGCTTTCTAATCTATGACATATTTGTGTATTTGGTGTAACCTAGATTGAGGCTTTCTAATCTATGACATATCAGTAATTTGCTCATTAGGTTATGTACTGATGCACTTTAGCACTTGATGCACTTCAACTCTTTTCGCAGAAGTGGTTGTGTTGTTGCCTTTGAAGGCGTTCAGTTTCAACTTAGTGATACTATCCAGTATCCGTAAGCCAAGAAGATGGGCAATTCCCCACCACAAGGGCAGGACGTCAGAGGCAGCAAGAACATGGCCGAGCACGGGAAGAACAGCGGCACCAAGAACGTCATCGGCCCCAGCAGCAAGCTCGACGGCAATCCCGTCGTCGCCAACCAGAACAACACAACCAGCCCGAGCAACAAAGGTGACGGCGGAAACAACAAATGCGGGGTGAAAAAGTGCGACGGCTGCCACTCCTAGAGCAACTTATACTACCCGGTAATGGCAAATTAAGTAGACCAACTTATACTAAGTGGCGTTTGTTTTTATCCTCCGCTTTTGCTTCAGTACTGCACCATATGCACATATATGTCATGGTTTATGATTTCCATTTCTTTTCGTCCGCACAAACACGGTAGTGATTTTTTTTCCTTTTCGTTTGCTTAATTACATTGTTATTGTTTCGCAGGTATGGGGAAGAATAAGTGCAGTGGAAGATTATCCGTTTATCTAAGACTGACTATGTGCTGATATACAGCTAGTTTATAGCCAAATCGTTTTTTATAAATAAGGGATCTCCATATTAATTCAAAAGGACGCTAGTACATTGTAATTTTGATTTATTTATAAGCAAACTGCCTCCCTGGTTTCTCTGTTTTAATGCTTTTAATGGTTACACCACTTCGGAAGGTAAATTAATTGATTCAATATTATGAATGAAATTAAATCTAAAATGCATATACTTTTAAATGTAGCTATTATTATATACTTATATATGTAATTCAATGAAGTATTGAACTAAACATGGTTTTTTTATATTTTCTAATATCATTATTTTGATGGTGGATTCCGTTATTAGTGCAAGGGGATTTACTCGATGTAAAACTCCAATTAGACCTTACACCTTATGGTGTGAGTCCCATAAGGTTATGGTCCACCCACAATTGGAACTGTAAGGAATGCTTTGGTTACAATTGGGATTCACAACAGCACCAATCAAGACTTTCTCAGGGTTTATCATCTATACCGCTAAGGGATTTCTAGGCCTAAACTACAAAACATACACTACAGGATTTACCCCAATCCCGCCATATACCGGTCAAGGCATCACTAGGCCCTAAACAAGCATGGATGCCTCAGAATCTCTCCGCCTAAACTGTGAGGAATTTGTCTCTCTCCACCCTCTAGGCTTTACTATGTATCTTGTCATTACCATTCAAAGGATTCCTAGGCCCAACGAGGGTATAAATCTCTAGGATTTACTGTGTATCCCACCATTAGCAGTCAAGGGATTCCTAGGCCCAACGAGGTTATTCACATCCAGGTTTTACTGTGCATCCCACCATCAATGACCAAGGGATTCCTAGGATTTTTCGTGAGACCACTCCACTCAGCTCAACTAAATAAGAGAACCCCATCACACCACGACTATCTGGAAATGGCAAGGAAAGGAAGAAATCCACTGTCACACATAGCAAGACCCATGCTAATGATAACAAGAGAACCAAATACACACATGCATGTACCATGCATGCTAAAACTAGCAAGGAAATCATACATGCAACTCGATACCTGCAAGTAATTTCATTATAGCCGCTTGATCCCACTCTTCCTTGCTTGATCTTTGCTTCCATTTGCTTTGTTGTCCTTCATTTGCCTTCCTTCCACCAATACTAGAGTGCTCAATGAATACTTTAAGTGTGCAAAAGTATGAGAGAGAGAGAGAGAGAGAGAGAGAATAGAGAGAGAGAGCTCCAAAAATGAACTGACAAAAAGTTGTGAAGTGATCCTCAGAAACCTTTTTATTTTTTTTTGCTGTAGCAAGAGCAAAACCTTCTATATCATTAAATCAAAATATGGTTACAAAGTTACATAAGTGGTCCAAAACAAAGAGCTTTGGACAAACAGTTCCTTACTAAACACAAAAACCTCACAACCAACCTCAGGTCAACTCAACCAGCGGGGGCCAACTTAAGAGTTGATATCGTAAATCTTCTCCCTCAAAAACCACGCCAAAGGGTTTTCATATCCTCATGACCCCACCAAACTACCGGCTCTTTCCCAACCGTTGATCCCGGTGCTTGGATCCAACAGCTAGGAGCCAAATCGCTTCCCCCCAAACAACTAAACATTAATCCGCGATGAAGGGTGGTAAACAAAACAAGCCTATGCCACGTGTTGAATACTCAATGGCAGCCAAAAAAGTAAAACCACTTACCATGTAAGCTTCACGCGATCATCAGAAAACCACCGTGGTGCAGTATTCCACTCGAATCCGGCAAGGAAAACAATTCCGGTGACTGTAGGAATGAACCTCCCGCCACTTCCAATCTTACCAAGGACCCACGGTCTGAGACTCCCATGATGGAGCAAAAATATCTGGCTCGAATCCATCCGAGAATTAGGGGCGTCCAAAGGAGAAACTTCAGGAGAAAAGCCAAACTAAGAGGCAGAAGATGCATTGGCCGGGGAAACTTCATTCCTGCGTGACACCCTCTCTCGATATCGGACCACTTCAATGTCCTCTACCACGTTTTCATTGCAGAGTACCTTTAAACAGTTTTGGGGCATTTCCTCCCACTTCTTCTCCATCCTGTAATCCACATTGTTCACCCCTTGGTTGGCCTGAATGTCCGCAAGCTTATTAGCATTTTAGCGCACATGATTGAAACTAACAGTACGAAGTCCCTGAAGGTGTACTTGAATCCGTTGATAAACCTGGATTAATCTCCAATGATTTGAGACTTTCTCCGGTTTAGAACCACGGCTAATTCTTTTTACAGAGTTGATGGTTTTTTGGGGTCTGCTTCTATAATGACATTTTGGCTGCGATTTTGAATCAGGATCTCTAGGCATTGCTCCAGACCCATTAATTTCGCCATGTTATTGGTTGCTTTACCTAAAAGGCTGTGGAAGATTAAGATGATTATGCCCTCTTCATTTCTTAAAACTCCTGCAAAACCAGCTATTCCCGGATTGCCTTTTGAGGCGCCATCAATATTGAATTTCAGGTAGTTTTTCGGAGGAGGGTGCCAGAAATCTTTCTCTATATACATTATCGTATCCTTTTTTCCAAGCCCTTGGGGAATGATCTCTTACAATCCCAGAAGTCTGAGGGTTCTCATCTCTGTTTTTGAGAGAGGATTTTCTGGGATATTGCACACTGTGGTGCTGACTGTTTCCCTGATCTGCTTCAAAATCAAATCATAAAATTTCTGAGGGTTGGATTTTTCATTCTTAAAGATTCTTTTGTTTCTTTCTTTCCACACATTACAGATAATGAATCTTGGTGTGAAAGCCCATGCCAAATTAAGAGCCTCATTCTCCGAAAAGATCCTTCTCCATTTATTTAGGGTATTAATGATACTTCCTTTGTCCCTATCTGCTTGTTGGAAAATGTTGGAAAAAGAATCCCATAGCCAGGTGGTGTATGAGCAGTAGTTTAGAATGTGCTCCATAGTCTCCTCTTTCGCTTCACAAAGCTAACATCTGGAAGGACCCAAAACACCCCTTTTTATAATATTGTCCCAAGTCAAGATTTTCTTATGATGAACGAGCCACATAAAAAGCTTGATCTTCATCCATCCTTGGTAAATCCAGAGTTGCTGCCAGGATTTTTCTAGAACACTGGATTCCAGCCCAAGGAGAATATTCTTTGCCTCCTTGAGATTAAAGGTACCTTTTTTGTTGTTACCCCATCTCAATTAATCATGCCCCTCTGTGACCAAGATCATCCTTTGTTTTAGTATGCTTCTCAGTGCCTCTGCTTCTATTGTTATGAGGCTGTTATTTCTGCAGTCAATGTTACTCCAGCTTCTCCACTTTCCCTGTACCTGTGAGATATCCCAGAAATCCCTTACTTTGTTTAACCCTTGGGAATATGTTTCCTGTTTGAGACTTAAAAAGTCCTCTTTTAACAGAACTGGTTCTTGTTGCCATTTGTCCTCCCAAAAGAGTGCTTGATCACCTTCTCTGATTTCCCAGAAACTGTGTTGTTGCACTATGCTTCTATTATCCCAAGCCCTGTTCCAGATGTGAGAGCCCTTTATGTTTCCGGACATTCTTATGAGATCCTTTGTGTGCCAAGAGCTGGCATATTTTTCTTTCCAGATCCTTGCCCAATGGGATTTTGGTTCTTGCACCCATCGCCACCAAAGCTTGGGCCCATCTCTTCTCTGTTCTTGGGTTTGTAGATTTTGTTGCAGGAAACCAGGGCCCATTTCTTCCTAGTTTCCTCATTAGCCCTTAGGAAATCTCTTTGAATATTCCTGATTTTCTCTAAGACTCCTTTGGGATCTGGAAGGGCATATAACATGGAAACCGGGATGGATTGTAGAATAGCCTTTTTCAGAACCAGCCTGCCAGCCAAGTTCAAGGCTCTGAAGGTCCATTTTTTAACTTTGTCCTGCAACTTGTTTAGCACAGGTTCCCAAATACTTTTAAGCATTGGTATCTTCGTGAGAGGCACTCCCAGATATTTTGAGGGGAGGGAGTCCCTTTGGAAGCCAGGGATCCCTGAGATATTTCTTTGAATAGCAATGTTAGCATTAAAGAAGAAAAATTTTGATTTTGGAAGATTAACTTCCATACCTGTTGCCATTGCAAAAACATTGAGGATTTGATTGTAGGTGGAAGCTTCTTTGACTGTGGGAATTCCTTGCAACATGGTGTCATCTACAAATTATTGGTGAGTCAGTGTCTGACCATTCTCAGTTACTTGAAGACCCTTAATTTTGCCCATGTCTTTGGTCTGCTTGATAGACCTTCCAAGTCCTTCTATCATAAGGATGAAAAGAAAGGGAGAGAGTGGGTATCCCTATCTAAGGCCTCTAGAAGGAATGAAGATCTCAGAGGGAGAGTCGTTAACAAAAATAGAAAAGCTGGAAGTAATAACCAGAGCCATTACCCATCTGACCCAATTGTGATCAAACCCAAAGGCTGTGAGTATATTTTTGATGTAAACCCAATTGACCTTGTCATAAGCTTTGGCGATATCCAGTTGCATGATCATCCCGGCCTGCTTTTTGCTTATGAGAGAGTAAACGACCTCATGGGCTTGAATAATTTTGTTCAAAATTTGTCTGCCCTCTAGATAACCAGATTGTTCCTCTGACACCAATGTAGGGAGGAGAGGTTTGAGTCTGTTAGCCACTACTTTGGATATTATCTTGTATACTACATTGCATAAAGCTATGGGTCTATACTTATCTGCTGTTTGAGCTGAGTCCTGTTTGGGTATCAGGGAGATGAAGGAGGTATTGAGAGCTTTTAGGATAGTTTTACTACCCCTTGAATCCTCAACAACATTTAAAATATCTAGTTTGACTATATCCCAACAAGCTTTGAAGAAATCCACATTAAAACCATCTGGGCCTGGTGCTTTGCCATTCTACATTTCTTTGAGTACCTCGCTGACCTCCTCTTCAGTTACTGGTCTGTTTAGGTTAATATTGTCCTCTCTAGACACCAGCTTAGGGATATATCTTGTGATTTCCTTTATTGATTTTTCCGTGTCAGGATTGTTTTCTGGTGAAATGTCTCGAAAATGCTGGACAAGCATCGTTTCAATATCCTTATGTGCGTTCTGAGTCTCTCCCTTCTTATCCTTTATTGCCAAGATTCTATTGAATGCTCTATTGGCCATAGTGGATCTATGGAAAAATCTCATGTTGCGCTTTCCTTCTTTGAGCCATTGCACTCTGGACTTTTGTCTCCAAAATATTTCCTCTTATTTGCATAGGTTTTCCCATTCATGGTGAAGTTTGTCAGACTGTTCATTTTTGTCTTTGTTAAAGCCATCTTGGATCAACTCTTGGTTGAGTTCCTGAATTTTGGTTTCCACTGATTTTTTGTTCACAAAAATGTTACCAAAATCCTTCTTGTTCCATTCTTTGAGTCTAAACTTAATATGCTTTAGTCTTTTATGCAGGAGAAACATTTTAGATCCTTGGATCTGCAAGTCCTCAATCCACCATTTTTTGATATTACTCAAGAAATCCAGGTGGGAGAGCCAGATATTTTCGAATCTGAAGGGTCTATTCCTTGGAGCATCCAAACCCTTGATTTCCAATTGAATCGGCCAGTGATCTGAGCCTCCAAAGGGAATAATTTTTGTTGTAATTTCATTATTTATAAGCATAAGTTCCTCTGATATCATGAACCTGTCTAACCTAGAGGCCACCTGAGCTTCCCCTCCTCTCTTGTTGTTCCAAGTAAAAAGGCCATTGTCTGAGTCTGAGTCAACCAATTTCAAGTTCTCTGTGAATGATTGAAATGCTAATGAGTCTTTGTTTAGTGCTCTAGTTCCTCCTTTCTTTTCTGAAAGAGATTTTATCATATTAAAATCCCCTCCCATGATCCAAGGGATACCAATCTGTCCGTCCCTGAGATCATTGAGGGATTCTAGCAATCAGAGCTTATCCTCTATTCTTTGAGGACCATAAACATTAGTCACTAGGAAGGTTTTAGAAACCCCTACTAGTTGAATGACTACTGATAAGTAGTTTTTGGATGCCTATGCGTCTAATACTCCGACTTTTTGGGGGTTCCAGAGAGTGAGAATGCCCCCAGATGTGTTATCGACTTTAACTTCTAAAAAATCAAATTTATGGAGCCATTTGCTATGGATTAATTTTATTTTCTGGATAGAACACTTCATTTCCTGAATGAAGATCATATCTGGCATATTTTGTTTCATTCTAAAACTGAGCATTCTTTGCCTTCTTTTACTACCTAGACCTCTTATATTCCAAGATGTAAACTTCATAATTATTTGTGAAGGAGTAACTAGTGAGGTATTTCATCTTACCTGAGTCTATCAGTAGCTTTCCACACTCTATTTATAGCTTCTTATGCTTTTTTCAACCCCTTTTCTTGCCTGCATTTCTGGTTGCTAATCCTGGATTTGATTTCATTGTTTTCACACCTATGCGCTCCTGCACGCCGATGTTTTCTCCTTTAACTGCCCCCTTTTCCTGAGTTTTCCACAAAAACAACTCCTGTATTCTATTGCATTCATCTTGAGGTAATGAATCTATCCCCATCGTGGTTCCCTGCTGCAGAAATCCTTCCCGATGTAGGTGTTCTTTATCTAGAATTTCCTGAAGTTCATGATCCTCCAAATCTATTTCACTCTGGGTCATCTCTTGGTCCATCTCTAGCTCTATTTCATTCATCATGGTTTCTTCCTTATCATTATTATTTTGTACTAGAGTGTAGTTTACCCCTTTCTCCTTTTCTTTAGGGTCTTCCTCCATAGATTTGGCATGTCTTCAATCTCTACAAGAGCTTGGAATTTATTCTGACTGGCCTTTTTCCCCTCATTATGTTGTTGCTTTGGTTCTTTTTTACTCCTTTCCTCTACTTGCTACTTTTTGAAAGTTTTATGTATCCTTCTTTTCTTTCAGTTTAGTTTTGTCTTCTGCTTTACTGAGAGGGAAGTCTCTAATCAAGTGTCCATGTTCGTGGCATTTACGGCATCTAAATGGAATATGCTCATAGTCCACCGTTTACACCCATTCCTCATCTAAAACTTCCAAGATGACTTCGTCCGGAAGAGCTCCTGAAAGATTCATCTCCACACAAATCCTTGCATAGGAAGTATATTTACCCCTTCTGGTGGCTTCTGAAGCTTTGAAAAAACGACCTAGCTTATTACCTATAGTCACAAGTGATTCATTTTGCCAATAATCCAGAAGTAGAGAAAAAAGCCTTACCCAGACAGGAACTGAAGTGAAAGTTTCCCGCTCTGGAACAAAGTTCATCACCCAAGGCTGCATATAAAGGCCTGCTGCTGCAAAAAAGTAGGGTCCTCCTTCGAATATTCTATCTTTGTCTTCGATGTTTGTAAACACCACTATGAAGAAACCCTTTGACCCAAGGTGTAGATCAATACTATCCTTAGGTTTCCAATGATATTTGACCCATGTCTGCAAAGCCTTTTTAGTGGGCCATACTCCCATGAATTTTCATATGATGGCGTAAGTCTCCACGTGTTCCCTGTGCTCCTGCAGTGCCAGATTATTTAAAACTACTCTTGGAGTGATTTTCGTTCTGGGTCTACAAGGTCCCTTTTGTTTTTCATCCTTTTTTTTCTTTGTTTTTGTCTTCTTCTTCCTTGTCCTTTATGTTGCTCTTTTCCTTGAACTCTGCCCCATCTATCTCCTTTTCCTTATTTCTGCTTTCTTCCTCCACTGAACCTCTGACATTACCCAGATGTAACTTGCCTCTGTTGGCCACAACATCTTTGTAGGAGGGAGTGAATCTCCCTCCTCTATGGGCCTCCATTAGGGTCAAACTCTGCATCTCTCAGAAACTCTGCGTGCTTTTTTTTTCTCCTTCATATGTGATGTTCAAAAACCTTTTTATCAATGAGGCCTCTATTTTCTTGAATTTCCATTATTTTCCATCATTTTTTCTACTAATTTCCTTTTTTTCATAAATAAAATGTCAATTAATGCCTCATTGTCTTTCGAAAGCCTTTGCCAATTTCCTTAGCCATAATAAACTAAATGAGCACCCATACTAGTATGTTTTGCCTAATGTTAAGCTTGGAATAAGTGTCCCATGACCTTGGTTATTATTTTTCCTTTATTAACCTTGTTACATGGATTTTTAACCCTAGGCTGTTACAACAAACAAACAAACAAAACAATGGACTATGTACATAGGATAGGGAACAACCCTAGACTTTCATTGAGAATATTTTTTCAAATATTGTCCATTTAAATGAAGAGAGTCAATATTTCCATCTAAATATTGGAAAAAATAAGTGTGATCGTGAAGCTTCTCACGAATGAAAAACGGTCAAATCCACAGGGACTGGAGCTTACTGCGTTTCCCCTTCTCTTTGTGGGATTTGTCCGACTTCAATACCAAGTCACCCACACTGAATTCCTTTTTCCCCATAGACTTCTTATTAAACCATCTCTTGATACAGTTTTGGCGAAGAGAAAAAATTTCATTTTCTTTCCTCCTTTCTGCTTGTAGATTCAGAAGAGTGTACCTGTTCTTCTTCTTCCTCCTCCATAAGGCTTGAAGGTAGGGAGTCTTCAATATAATCTTGATCTCCAACTATTGCCACAATTTGGTGTCCTTTTGTCTTTAATTGATTGGTCAACTTCTTTTTCCAGCTACAAGGGTGTCTTCTAACAGGGTCTCCTTCTTCATCTCCTTCGCCATGATCTTGTCATAACATGATATAATACCTGCAACTGATATCCACTCATGACAAGATGACATCATCAAATAAACCCCTAGTCTTACATGCTTCATGCAAACCACTGACTGAGTTGGAATCAAGTGCTAGGCTGAGAGACTAGCTCAAGGATTACATAGTTGCGCAACTCAGTAGGTCAACGGATAGGAATTAGCCTTCAGACTGCATAGTGCACACTTCAAGCAGGCTATGGTAAGGGAAATGCACAGTTGAGGGGATCAAGGAGGCTGGCATGAGGCTTGAGGCTTGAGATTTCCCACTGTGTAGTTATGGAGGGTCAAAGGCTTAGGGCTTGTGTAGTTGCGTAGTTCAAGGAGTCATGCTAGAGGCTTGATGCTTGAGACGGTGTAGTGCAAAAAATAAGGTGACTAGAAAGTAAGGTTGCGTAGTTCTGGAGCTCAAGGGTCAGGGATGAGCACTGACACTGCATAATGCATAGTTATGGGAGGCAACATCTATGCATGACGTTGTTCCAAGAGGTAAGTTTCAAGCTTAAGGGTTGAGACTGCACAATGCATAATTTAGGAAGGCTGAGTGAGGTCAAGCTGGTCAAGAAGGTACTTTTCCAGACTTAGCTAGGTGTGGGATCAGTAAGGCCAAAGTGGATAATTACAAAACTTGAGCATGGTCGCACTTAGAGAAAATTATATAACACTTAGCCAAAACACATGTAATGACCCTTAATACTTACAACGACAACATGCAAAGTCAAAGTAGGCTCCGAAATTTGGATGTATGCCAAAATTTTGGAGGGTGTTGTAGTAGTGACAGTATGTCCTCATTAGTAAATGCATCCAAGTCACTTTTGTGTCATGTCCTTACATGCTCAAGGGAAATCTAAACCTTAGTTGGTCGTCTACATTCCTTGCTAAACTTTTGTGTAAACCATCCTTGCGTTAGTTATACCTCATGAATTAATCCATTTACATAATTCCTTAGTCTATTCCATGTCTATTGATGGGGTATCCATTAATGCCCTCCTTAGATGGATATTCTCCTCAATTGAGATGGATATTCATGCTAACTAGTTGGAACATTGAACTAGAGTTTCTCTACCTGATGTAAGGTAGGAAAATTGACCTATAATAGATGCCCCTTAATGAATGAGGTGAAACAACAAATTCATGGCCAAGATGCATTACAAAAACATATGTCAAAACATGAGGATGGAATTGATATTGTCATCCTCCACAATGTCCCAAGCTGAGAGGAATCGATGGAGGTAACCATAGACCAAGCTTTCAGTTTAGTAGCTAGCCCTTCCAAACCATAGCGGGATCTGTCTATGAGATCACATCCAAAGAATTGACTAGAATATAAAAATATTTTAGGCTAGATATGCTAGGCTCATATGGGTTTTGAAAATTTCGACATCCTATATATGCATTCGTTGTTGCTAACCATGGTCTTCCTATTATTAACGAATGTCCATCTAGGCTACTTCCTAGGTTGATGACCAGAAAGTCTATAGGATATTCCCAGAAGTCTACAGAGACAGTAATGTCTTCCAAAGTTCCTTCCGGCTTGAACACCGACCTTTCAGCTAATTTTGGTAGGATTGAGGTTGGTTTTAAATTTGTAATACCCAAGACATTACAAGTTTTGTAGGTCAGAAGGTTAATCATTGCTCCCAAGTCTACCAATGTGTTTGAAAACGTGTAGCCTTGTATTTGGACATTTACGATTGGACTTCATGGGTCTTCATAATTAAGAGGAACTAGTTCTACTAAAATAAGGTCAAATAATGTTCCTACAATGTGAATTGTGGGTAGATCTTTCAGTTTTCTCTCAGGATTTTTCCCACATAATTCCTTGATCGTTTTGGTGTAAATCGGGATATCTCGTATAGCCTACGGGAGTGGAATTTTTATACACAACATTTTCTACTCCCGCACACTATCAAACATAAGGTAGATGGTTGGCTTAGTTATCGTGAGTCTTCGAGGGAATGGAGGGGAAGTAGTTCTCATTTTCTCAAATTCCTGTTGCTCAACTGTGTTTCCTATTGGTTTTGTTTCTGAATTAACCACAGTCGAAGGATTTATCGTAATTTTCTCTTCTTTATTGTTTTCTTGTTCTTGATCATTATGATTTTTCTCACGAGAAATAATGCATCCAAATCTCACTCGAAGCTCATTACATCCTAAAAGATTAATTTCATAGGCTGAATTCTCAACAAGTTGCATGTCTTGGAGAAGTCTATTATTGGGGTTAAGATTTGGCTGAGCCGACAGTTGAGGATGCACTAGAGTTTGAGGATTACGAGGTAACTGGAATGGAGCTTGCAGTGTCGGTTGAGGTTGAGGGATCATCCCTATGGGTGGATTTCCCAATCCCACAGGGCGCTGCAAATTTTGAGGCCATATTGGATTTTGCGCAGGCATCTTCGACCATTGCGAGGGATAGGAATTGGTAACAAGATTCTGCCATAATGGGGTGGGATATTGCGAATTTGGCCATCCTGATCTAGTAAAATATTGATTTATCCATGGTTATGTAGTATATGGTTGGGATTTCCATGTGGGATTTAAGGGTGATTGTCACTACAATGTGTTTCCAAGATTCTATGGTGGAATATATTGCCCATAATAAAATAAGGAGGGATCTTGCATCATACCTGTAGGGTGTGATTTCCATGGTTGACGTTGAGTCATCAGGTATGCAAGTTTTGTTTCCTCCTCAGCTTCTTTAAATACAACTTTCAATCATAGAAGTGATGGAAATTGTTCTGTCGAATGTTCCTTAGTGAAAATAGCACAGGTTCACACGATGTCCAGTGGGAATTCCCTTTCAATGTGCTTCTTTCGGCAACATGGACACAATTTGGCCAATGCTGGATCTGCCTCGACTTGCTTCTGTAAGGCTTCTAAAACATCTAATTGTGTAGACAGTGTGCCCAAAATGTTAGTTTTAAAATTTTCTAAAATATTACCAATTTTTGTTCATGTTACACTACCACCTATGGTCTTACTGATTTGGGTGAGGGGATATCATATCCCAGATCTGGCTCGTGTACTACCAGATGAATAGCTGATACACTGCTTAACAATATTATCATATTCTTCCTAGAAGATTTCACCTTTGCCCACTAAATTTAACATTTGTATCCATTCATCCTTCATGCCTTTTATTAAAGCAACTTTCCATACTTCATTTGGTAAACTAGTATAAGGTGATATTTGTAAGTTGTACTGAAATATCTTAATATACTTTTCTAAGATTTCATTGTCTTTTGCAGTCATTCTAAAAATTTCATCCTTCAGGTCTATGGTTCGACAATAATCCTGGTATTTAGTAAGAAAGGTATTTTTCATAGCATCCTAGGAATTTATAATGCCTCCTCCTAAGGCCATAAACCATCGTAACACTGCTCCTTTTAAAGTAGAAGGGAACAATTTCAATTTTTATGGATCAGTGGTATAATTATAACCTCCGTACAACACACTGGCCTCAAATAAAAAGGCGTCTTGATCCTTTGAGGTCATCCCATGAAAGGTTGGGATAGTTTGTAAAGGAATAGCCTTCATTGGGGCATTAGCCACCGGGTCAACAATAAGATATTCTAATGTCGAAGTTTGGTTTTGTTTCCCTTGGGTTGCAATCTGATCGAAAATCTACGAGCAATTTTCAGGGATTTCCTGACGAGGAGGTATTATTTTAGAAGGGAAGTTATAGATATTACTTGGCTCTCAAGGGGGGTTTTACTATGCTTCCTAAGTCTCAGATCTCTTCCAGTTTCTCTACTATCAAGATCACAGGAGATCCTGACCGTGAGGATCGTGGATCTGCTCCACTAGTTTCAACTTCTCCTTCTTTCAAATTGAAAGAATTTCCCTCTTGTGAAGGACTAGAGTGCTGAATAAATGTGCTTTGGAAGCTTTTCTAAGATCCTTCAACTGTGAATATCATCATGAGATACAGTTGGTGATTTTGCTACTTGACGGATTAAGGTAGAGCCCTTCCGAGGTACTATTCGGGTCCTACTGATGCTTGAAATTCAACTTTTCAAATAATTTCATCGATAAAGGTCGCTCTCCCACGGCTGGCTCATTGGTTCGTGGGTTTTTGTGGTTTTTGATACTGCCTTCCATTCTATTACTACCTCATTCCTATTATTTTTCTTAGTCATACACACTTACATTGCCTAATCGTATCGACCAAAAGTGGGTTCTAGGCACAAGCCTTTTACTTATGGCATGCATAGGTTCTTACATTCCGTCAACCTTCCCTACAACTACGGCAAAATTTTGGGCACTAATATGACTCTTTAAAATCAACTTAATCCTACATAGGAGACACTAGGACCTCCATTCATGGTATGGTCTCCAGAAGTACCATCTTATATAAATTCGATACTGAAGAATAAGGTAAGATCTTGCAGATTGATGTATCCAAGATACAGTAAAATGTCCCCTATCTTTTGACTTGTTGTCTTATATATTACATTAAAAATTGAATGTGGAGCTATCATGAGAATCAACAGATTCTCGGGATTTCTCTTTTAAGCATAAGATCCTTGAATAGTAATGATCAGTTTACTTTGACTCCATTCTTAGATCTTGCTCATGCTTCGAGCTGTAATTTGCCAAAAATGAGACATCGATTAATCAAAATCTTACTCCAATATCTCGAGGGAACAACAATCATTCGATTGGACTGATCTGCATAACAATTTACTCAAATTATAACTTTTTCAATATTTAAAAGACTCAAACTAAATATACTATCTTCAACTCACTTTCATTATCCTTTTTCTCATAAATCATTATAAATTAAAGGTAAACTGCTTAGAAACATAATGATTATTTAAGGAAATAGGGAGAATAATTATATCATTTTCATGGCCCAACACCTTGATTTTGAACAAGGCAATTTAAATTAGCATTTCTTGAACCTAAGATATTTGGGGCTAAAGTTGCTAAATACTACAAAACATTTGTGCTTTCTTTTAATATTAAAGAGACTCATTCTATAGATCATATCTATTTTCACAAACAAACTAGGGAGATGATCTATTCTAGGCTCACAATTTTTTTTATGAGTGTGTCTAAATTATAAATTCTTTAAACAATACTCTTGTAGAGCTCAAAATGGAGAATAAATCATCTCTGGAAAAGGGCACTAACATTAAATCACTGCACGATGTTGGGATTAAATTAGGTTTGGACACTCAAAATGTTGATTGAACTCAGGCAATTATCAAAAAGGAGAATGAAAACATCCAAGCTCTTTGAAAAAGGTTGAAGTTTCCCATGAAAGAAAATCCATAGACACAGGAGGTAGGAGAGCTTGAAAAGGAGAAAGAGACTTTGTTAACGATTATAATTCAACAAAATGTGCATATACAAAAAGGTGGAAGTAGAGATGGAAAGGTTATTAAAGGAGAGAGAGCAAGTTGGCAACACATGAATTTAAGAATTAGATACTAGTTCAACAGGCGATGATGCCATAGAAAAATTGACAGAAGAATTATCTTCTCTCACCATGAAGAATGAAAGGGTTGATAAATTAAAGAGATCATTAGAGAGATCATAATAGAATAAGATCAATTCATATAATGGATTAGTGGCCAAGATACAGAAAAATTCAAGTTGAAAAAATAAATTTAGCCATTTTTGAGATGATCTAATAGTGCTCAAGGTTTGTCATGGATGAAAGAACAAATTTTGATGGAAATCATGTCATCTATATCTAATTTTTACTCTTTTATTGAAATCATTATGGAATAGGAAGAGTTACTGGAAAGAGCAAAGGAAGATATCAATTAAATAAAAGTTAAATAGTTATCAACCAGGGCTTGGAAAATCAAATAATCAAATATTTGAATACAAAGACAAGCTAATAAGTGGAAGAGTTAGGTTTTGATGAAAAAAGTGACACAATTATTCAAACTAGGAAATTTCTAATGAAAAAAACTGTTATGCTGAAAACAAAAGATAAATGTGAAAATTTACATGTAAAAATTACTAAGTTTTACAAAAAAAAAGGTCTATTCTTCACCAGAAGGGTCTTCCCTCTTTCAATAATTCACAAGGCTAGATGATAACAGAGGATGGGTGATGGGGCCAGCCCACGCGGTCCCCCCGCCAACTCAGTCTACGCGGACTCACACTAATCCTTGGTTGATAATATAGTGATTGTAAATGATTTTTGTGGTGGTTGATTGGCATTCAATACATGGTACCTTACTCGGCCTCTCTTCACGACACCTGCCCTCCTCGGGGTTGACAAACCCTAATCCCCTTAACGCGCTTTTCCTCCGCCATTTCGCGCTTGTTCAGTCATTTTCACTCTGTGACTTGCTCTGTCTTTCTGGTCTCGCTCCGCCTCTGGTTTTTCTGTTTGTGGGAGAAACCCTGTTGAGCTCCGCTGGTTTCTTATGGTGTAACAATGCTCTTCCACTCCGTCAATCCAGTGATATGGGAGTCAATGGGCTTACTTCAGGGTTTCTTGGTAAGTTACGGTCCTTCTCTGCGCGTTCAACTTGTTCCTCGACTGTGTGAGATTTACTGTTTCTATTCTGGTGATTACTGTTCGTTATGGTCTTTTTGGCAATTCTGTGGTGAATGTTGGTGATGAATGGTGGCTACTCTGTTCCGCTGTCAAACTCACAGTTTGAAGACTCTCCAGCTTGGCTTTTCTCCAACGCTCGGCTTTATAGAACAGGTATGGCCTCGTTCCATGCTAAATATTTGTGTCCACAGTTTGTTCCGGAACTAACGTTCCGCAGCCCCTTTGTGTTCAGGGTTAGCACTTCGTTTCCGCTGGTCCGGGTCTCAGCTCACTACAGGTATGGCTCCTCCGTCACCCTCCTGCACGGATTTGTTTGTTTTGTTTGCAATTTCATATCACAACTTTGTTTGCAGGGTTATCATCAGTGTTCAAACCCTAACCCTTCACCTTGCTTTGTGTTGGCAGGTGTGGCCGGATTCCGCGGATTCGCCAAGACTACAATCGCTCTTTACCTAGTAGCTCTGTCTTTGCTTTATTTTCTCATGGTGTTTCTTGGTCTTGGCCGCATTTACTCTTGTCTGCTGTGTGCATTCTGTGTATTTGTCGGACCTGTGTATGTCAGGGTTACCTCCAACCCGTAATCGTAATTTGGGGTTTTCTGTGAGCTCTTGATAGCTCGGTTCTATGAACCCTCGTGACACAGTTTTGTATATATTGTTTTACACAGGCATACTATGTAATATTTTTATGGCATATGAACTATTTGTAATGGTTTTGTGGCTTACCGGTTTAGACCGTGGTCTGTTCGTTCTGTTGTGTTGGGTTGCGCCCTCCCGTCTTGTACTCACTCTCTTCTTAGCTAGTCGAAGGACTCTTTGGAATTGTAAAGAACTCTGTTATTTTGGGTTGTCTGAAATGAATTGAAATTACGATGATATGCATGTACAGATTATTACAGAGGACATAAATCATAGACTTGTATTTTTGATGGTGCACTGTATTTGATGAAGGAAAATAATGTATGTACTTCTGGTATTTTTCTTTTACATGTTCCGCTCCTGAACTGAACCCCTCTGGGTTGTTTCGTTTGCCCTTTTGTATAATAGTTTGAGCAGTTGATTAACTGCCTGGTAGTTATGCTATTTCGGTTTTGTACAGTTGATACATGCATACGTTTCCTTTTGCTATTTGTTGGCTCACTTGCCCCTTTTATGCCATACGGGTTTGTTGTTACATACTTATTAACACTAATCTATATTTAACACTTATAACTAAAACCTGTTACAGTAATTAAGATAAAATAAACATAAATTAGGACAACAGAGTTTAATGCTGTAGTTGACCCTGAAAGAAATTAAACAACAGAAAGAAAGAAAAAAAAAAACTAAGAACTCTGACAGGCTTGCTGTCCAGTTTAATGAAATTTTCAACTTTCCCAATCTTCTTCCGAAACTGTGTCCATCTTCTCTCGGTCTTCTCCCTGTCGACCAGATGCTCCTGCATCAGGCTGCCGGGGTAAAAGAGAGAGCTCATGGCTCCGTTCCATGAGTTCCTCCACCGAGTAGCCAGCTTTCCGAATCTGTGTCTCGTTGAGCCAGGAGCTGTCCTCCATTGGACGGTCCTTCCACTTGACGAGATAACGCAGATACTCTTTCCTGCGCGTCTTCTTGGCCACCTGTGTGCTGAGGATTCCCTCGATCTCATGGGTCCGGACCGAAGGCAGCTGTTTCTTCCAAAGATTGCTCTCGAACTGGGTGTCCCGTTGTGGCTGTACCATACTATCAACTTCCATCTGAGCATGATATGGGAACAGGTCTGCCACGTTGAATATGGGCGATATGCCTATATCAGGTGGCAGCTGAATTTCATATGCATTCGCTGAAAATTTGCGCAGAATTTTGCATGGGCCGATTTTCTTGAATTTCAGTTTGTTGTACGTACCTTTAGGAAACCGTTCCCGGCGCAGATGCGCAAGGACTTCGTCCCCAATCTCAAAATTTACCTCTCGCCGCTTTGTGTCCGCATGTTTCTTATATTTCTGCGTGCTGTCCTGTAATCTTGACTTAACTTTTTCATGCAGTTCACTCATCGCTTCGGCAAAATCTTCTCCGTCTGCACTCCTCCTTTCCAGCTGTCCCAAATCTCGTAATTCATGTACTCCTCGCGGATGCATACCATACAAGATTTGAAATGGGCTAAGCCCGGTGCTTCGGTTGGGCGAATCGTTATAAGCGAATTCTGCCTGGGCCAGAGCTCGATCCCACAATCGCGAGTTTTCTCCTGTCAAGCTTCGTAACAAGTTGCCCAAACTTCTGTTCACCACCTCTGTCTGTCCGTCAGTCTGCGGATGATACGTAGAACTGAAATTTAATTGTGTGCCCAGCTTTTTCCATAGGGTGCGCCAAAAATGACCTGTAAATTTCACATCCCTGTCTGAAAATATAGTTTTAGGTAAGCCATGTAATCGTACTACTTCCGTAAAGAAAAGGTGTGCCACGTTTGTGGCGTCGCTAGTCTTCCGGCAAGGGATGAAATGAGCCATCTTTGAGAACCTATCCACCACCACCATCACTGAATCATACCCTCGCTGTGTTCTAGGCAATCCTAGGACAAAGTCAATGCTGACCGAATCCCACGGCCTGTTTGGAACAGGTAGAGGTGTGTACAGTCCCGTGTTCTGGCTGTGTCCCTTCGCCAGTTGGCAGATTTTACACCTGGTTACATACCTCTGTACGTCCCGGCTCATCCTTGGCCAGTAATAAAAATGCCCGAGCTACTCCAATGTCTTATCGATGCCAAAATGTCCCGCTAGTCCGCCACTGTGTTTCTCTCTCACCAGATTTTCCCTCATCGAACAATCTGGAACACATAGTTGTCCCCCTCGAAACAGTAATCCCTCTTGTAAATTGAAATCTAGCCATGGGCTTGTATTTCTCAGTACGAGATTCTGGCATGCTTCAAAAGCTTCTTTGAAATCCGCGTCCGTCTGGTACAAATCCTTCAAATACTCGAATCCCATCACCTGTATGCCACTTTCCTGTAAGAGCAGGGCTCTTCTGCTTAAAGCGTCTGCCACTTTGTTGGCTTTCCCACTGATGTGCTTCAACACAAAAGTGAAACTTTGCAGGTACTCCACCCACTTGGCATGTTTATGGTTCAGTTTGTGCTGCTGTGTTATATACTGTAACGCAGAATTATCAGAGAACAAGATGAACTCACTTCCTAGTAAATAGTGCCTCCAATGGTTCAAGGCTTGAACCACTGCATAGAATTCTTTGTCATATGACAAGTATTTCTGCCGAATTTCATTTAGTTTCTCACTAAAGAACGCCACTGGTCTGTCCTCTTGACTGAGTACAGCGCCAATAGCTGTCCCGCTTGCATCACACCGAACCTGAAAAGGTTTGCTGAAATCGGGCAGTCTCAAGATTGGCCTCTCCGTTATCTTACGCTTCAGAAGTTGAAAGCTGTCTTCTGCTGCCTTAGTCCAGCAAAAAGGTTGGCTAGCCTTTTTGATGGTTTCTAGCATGGGCGCGTAGATTTCACTAAAATTCTTTATGAACTTTCTATAAAAACTTGTTAAGCCGTGAAAGCTACGTACCTCGAATAAAATCTTAGGTGACGGCCAACTCATGATCGCTTCAATCTTCTCCGGGTCCATCTTTAACTCATTTTCTGCCACTACAAATCCCAAATAAATTAACTCCTTCTGTAAGAAAGTGCATTTTTTTAAATTTATCAGCAGTTTGTTCTGCTGCAGCTTCTCGAATACTCTTCGAATATGCTGAAGGTGTTCTCTTTTCGTCCTGCTAAAAATTAAAATATCGTCCAGATAGATTATCACGAACTTTCCAATAAACTCCTTTAACATTTCGTTCATTAATCTCATAAAAGTACTCGGTGCGTTACTCAACCCAAATGGCATGACCAGCCATTCGTACAGCCCTTCGTTGGTCTTGAAGGCTGTCTTCCATTCATCTCCCTCTCTAATTCTGATCTGATGGTACCCACTTTTCAGATCTATTTTTGTAAAATATGCTGCCCCACTAAGACAGTCCATCATGTCATCCATTCTAGGCAAGGGAAACCTGTATCGAATGGTGATCTTGTTTATAGCCCGCGAATCTGTGCACATTCGCCATTCTCCACCTTTCTTGGGTGCAAGGACTGTAGGTACCGCACAGGGGCTTAAACTCTCTCTGATCAGTCCCTTATCTAACAATTCCTGCACTTGTCTTCGTACTTCTTCATTGTCCTTTGGACTCATTCTGTATGCTGCCTTGTTTGGCAAGCTTGCTCCTGGTATGAAATCAATATGGTGGCTGATGCTCCTCTTGGGAGGCAACTTATCAGGTAATTCATCAGCTGCAATAGCTGGAAATTCTTCTAATAGCTCTTGTACTTCTTTAGGCAATTTTGATTTCTCCAAGTTCAGTAATACTGGCTTCATCCTCCTCACAACTGCGAAATTAATTTCACTTTCCTCAACCTGCTTTACGAACTGTTTTCCGCCAATTAATAGCGCCTTTGTCCCACTTGATTCTGCTGAATCTTCCTCCTTGATGGGTACAAGTGTGTGTTTGACCCCATCCTTCACAAACTTATAGCAATTAGTTTTCCCATCATGTGTCACCTTCCTGTCATACTGCCATGGTCTTCCGAGCAGTATGTGGCACACGTCCATCGGCATAATATCGCAGACCACTGTATCGTGGTACTTGCCAATGCGAAACTCCACCTCGCATTGTTCGTCAACCAACAGCTGGTGGCCTTTCTGTAGCCACGACACCTTGTAAGGTGTGGGGTGCTTCAGCCGCTTCAACCCCAGTTATTCCACCATTTCTGTGGCAACCAAGTTATCCGTACTCCCGCTGTCTATTATTACCTTGCAGCATTTTCCATGCGATTTACAGACTGTCCGGAAAAGTGCCTTCCGCTGTGTTGGTTCAACCACTTCCTTGGTTGGCTTTAACAGTACTTTGTTCAAAATCAAAGCTTCCCCTGTCTCTGCCATGTCTTCCACCTCCCGGGGTTGTGCTTCAGCTTCTTCAGGCTGTGCCATCAGCGTTCCCCTCTGACCGGCCTGTTCAACTTCTGGACACTCAAAGGATCTGTGCCCCCATTTATGGCACCGGTAGCACTGGACTCCAGTCCCTCTTCCGCGGCCATTCCCTCGTCCTCTTTGGTATGACCGACCTCCTCTGGTGCTATCCCCTTTTTCTGCTGTCCCTGAAGTTTTTGAACTGCTGCCTTCTTCGCTGTTCGCAGCACTCTTTCCTCTACCGTAGGATTGTCCCCATCCTCTGCTACTTCCTCTCCCTCTTCTGCTGTTCTGTTTTCTGTTAATCTTTTCCTCGGCCTTTACAGCGCTCTGAAAGGCTTCTTCAATATTTCGGGGAGAAAGTATGCTAATTTCATCCAGAATTTCCATCCTCAAGCCATTGACATATCGCGCTGTTTTTTCTGGAGTTTCATCTGTGTAACCAGCACGTAGATTTACCCGGTAGAACTCTTCCGTATACTCTTTGATAGTCATACCTCTCTGTCTCAGGTTCTGTACCCGCCGACATAGTTCCACCTGGTAATCTTTCGACAGAAATCTGCCCTTCAATTTGGCTACCATCCTTGACCAACTCCGTATGGGTAATTTGTCCAGTCTTTTTCTGTCTGCTTGGACATTATCCCACCACAAGAGGGCATGTCCCTTCAACTTAGTAGCAGCGAACTTGACTCTCTTATCCTCCTTAACTTCCTCATTTTCGAAATACTTATCTAGTTCGCTTATCCAATCCAATAGGATATCAGCAGACAGACTGCCATCGTAATTCGAAATCTCTATTTTGGGTTTGCTGCTGGCCAATAAAATTGAACGCAGCAGTCTCAATTCTGGAGCCTCCTCATCGGACCCGTCTGTAGCAGCTACCACTTCTTCCTCACTGTCATCTCCCAGTTCCGGGTCTCTTCGTCTACCCGCTTCCACTGCTTCCAAGCGAGCTGTCAGAACTCTAATCTGTTCCCTCAATCCTTCATCTTCTCCTCTACGTGCACCTCTTCCACGTCCTCGTCTTGGCACTTGCCGTTCTGCCATCTTCCTCTATATAAATAAAAAAAAAACGGCTCTGATACCAATTGATGGGGCCAGCCCACGTGGTCCCCCCGCCAACTCAGTCTACGCGGACTCACACTAATCCTTGGTTGATAATAAAGTGATTGTAAATGATTTTTGTGGTGGTTGATTGGCATTCAATACATGGTACCTTACTCGGCCTCTCTTCATGACACCTGCCCTCCTTGGGGTTGACAAACCCTAATCCCCTTAACGCGCTTTTCCTCCGCCATTTCATGCCTGTTCAGTCATTTTCACTCTGTGACTTGCTCTGTCGTTCTGGTCTCGCTCTGCCTCTGGTTTTTCTGTTTGTGGGAGAAACCCTGTTGAGCTCCGCTGGTTTCTTATGGTGTAACAATGCTCTTCCACTCCGTCAATCCGGTGTTATGGGAGTCAATGGGCTTACTTCAGGGTTTCTTGGTAAGTTACGGTCCTTCTCTGCGCGTTCAACTTGTTCCTCGACTGTGTGAGCTTTACTGTTTCTATTCTAGTGATTACTGTTCGTTATGGTCTTTTTGGCAATTCTGTGGTGAATGTTGGTGATGAATGGTGGCTACTCTGTTCCGCTGTCAAACTCACAGTTTGAAGACTCTCCAGCTTGGCTTTTCTCCAACGCTCGGCTTTATAGAACAGGTATGGCCTCGTTCCATGCTAAATATTTGTGTCCACAGTTTGTTCTGGAACTAACGTTTCGCAGCCCCTTTGTGTTCAGGGTTAGCACTTCGTTTCCGCTGGCCCGGGTCTCGGCTCACTACAGGTATGGCTCCTCCGTCACCCTCCTACACGGATTCGTTTGTTTTGTTTGCAATTTCATATCACAACTTTGTTTGCAGGGTTATCATCGGTGTTCAAACCCTAACCCTTCACCTTGCTTTGTGTTGGCAGGTGTGGCCGGATTCCGCGGATTCACCAAGACTACAATCGCTCTTTACCGGGTAGCTCTGTCTTTGCTTTATTTTCTCACGGTGTTTCTTGGTCTTGGCCGCATTTACTGTTGTCTGCTGTGTGCATTCTGTGTATTTGTCGGACCTGTGTATGTCAGGGTTACCTCCAACCCGTAACCGTAATTTGGGGTTTTCTGTGAGCTCTTGATAGCTCGGTTCTATGAACCCTCGTGACACAGTTTTGTATATATTGTTTTACACAGGCATACTATGTAATATTTTTATGGCATATGAACTATTTGTAATGGTTTTGTGGCTTATCGGTTTAGACCGTGGTCTGTTCGTTCTGCTGTGTTGGGTTGCGCCCTCCCGTCTTGTACTCACTCTCTTCTTAGCTAGTCGAAGGACTCTTTGGAATTGTAAAGAACTCTGTTATTTTGGGTTGCCTGAAATGAATTGAAATTACGATGATATGCATGTACAGATTATTACAGAGGACATAAATCATAGACTTGTATTTTTAATGGTGCACTGTATTTGATGAAGGAAAATAATGTATGTACTTCTGGTATTTTTCTTTTACATGTTCCGCTCCTGAACTGAACCCCTCTGGGTTGTTTCGTTTGCCCTTTTGTACAATAGTTTGAGCAGTTGATTAACTGCCTGGTAGTTATGCTATTTCGGTTTTGTACAGTTGATACATGCATACGTTTCCTTTTTCTATTTGTTGGCTCACTTGCCCCTTTTATGCCATAAGGGTTTGCTGTTACATACTTATTAACACTAATCTATCTTTAACACTTCTAACTAAAACCTGTTACAGTAATTAAGATAAAATAAACATAAATTAGGACAACAGAGTTTAATGCTGTAGTTGACCCTGAAAGAAATTAAACAACAGAAAGAAAGAAAAAAAAAACTAAGAACTCTGACAGGCTTGCTGTCCAGTTTAATGAAATTTTCAACTTTCCCAATCTTCTTCCGAAACTGTGTCCATCTTCTCTCGGTCTTCTCCCTGTCGACCAGATGCTCCTGCATCAATGGGCATCAAATATCATTGAAGATATTAGCAATGGACAAGTCAAAGTTTGTTGGAGTCAAGGGAAAAATAAGTGGTGAAAATCTACTTCAGATTTTAGTGGATGATCTTTTTATTTTCTATGAGATCAAATATTTTTTCACAGTAAAACCACCTTTGAAAATTATACTGAAGTAGAACACTCATCTAGATTATCCAAGAAATGAAGAATGGGAACAACTAGTCAAATTGGTTGGATAAATTAAATTTATTGTTGCAGCGTATCAATAAGAGATCAAATCATTTCATGATTTCAAGTAGAAAAAACATAACAAATTCAGATGCATTGAACCCAAATGTAGATATCATGGGGTAGTTGAGCAAATTATGGTGGAAATTTTCTAGTTTTACCAAGTTGTTATTTAGATTATCCAAAATATGTTGGATAATAATAATTTTTCATTGTAAATATGTAATAGATAGGATATTTTGTAAAGTACTTGACATATACTCTTATTTTTTAATGGAAAAGGGTTGACACTTGGAGCCAATATTGGAATATAGTTGTCATTTTTGAAGTTTTTAGAGATAATCAAAGGATTCTAATTTCGATCATTAGCAAAATTTGTTTTATGCATGAGTAATTTATTGTAATTACATGTCTTTTTTCTACATATATTTGAAGTTGTATAGAATACTGGGCAAGACTAGGTTGAGTGTCAACCTCCCTGTAATTCGACCACAAAGTTGTGTTCATTACTAAGTAGATAAAGGTGACAATGTGTCATGCTCATCCCTCTACATAAATAGATTGTTGCTTCTCTATCAATTGCTAGATGTATTGTTGTTAGTTATAAAGATTATTCTATACACTATACTCTTGTTAGATGATTAGATATTCATAGAGGATATCTGATTTTGTAGTTTCTTCTAAGGTCTTCTACCAAAACTATATAAATATTGGTATGTTGTTAAGGTTGGAATAAACACTTTGAATAATTTTAAAAGTTCTAAGGATTATTAACATATAAGCAAAGTTTGTATCCTTGAATCACCCATTTCCAAGCACACCCTTAAATTGATAATTTGGCATAGTTCTTTATTAAGCAACTCTCTACAATGATACAACAAATGACTTCTTTATACATTGATATCTATTGAATTATCAATGCACTGGTCCCAAGAAGAGAATTGATGCCCTCATAATTGTTTAGAGTTGGTGTAGATCTAAAAAATTCACAAAAAAATTGTCTCATGAGAATGCTCAATTGAGATAGTCTTTAGTGGCTAGCCTTAAGCAATAGCATACATGTCATCTAGAACCCAATTGTAAAACCAAAATACTCACACAATTGTAACTAGAGGGTGATAGACCCTTGCAGATCATGATTCCATTGACCAACTAGTTGATAACCCCAATATGTTGACTGGATTCTCTCTATTTTACTTGATAGCACCACACATGCATCTGCATTGGCAACAAAATTCACACACATCAACAAACTTAACACACATCCACATGTACAAACATATGTACACTAATCTATGTACAAAGGATGAATTCTAAGATGTCTTCATCTTTTTTAGTGTTCTTGTGAGGGAGTAAGGCTGAGATGAGCTTTGATACCAAATTAGAAAATTGAAAAGGATCCATAGAAAAAAATAACTAGCACAAATAACCTTATTGTTGTACAACTGCATTCAATTACACTAAAATTATATAATTGGTCTTAGATCCAACTAATTTTAAACTTAGAGATAGGAGTTGAGAAAATCTCTCAACAACCTCCTACAAGTCCCAAACGAATTCTAAACTCAACAAAATGCATTAATGGAAGCATTACTTCCAAGTTCTAATTGAGACTTTGAAGTGAGAAGATCTCCATACTATCAGTGGTACATTTTGTCTGGCCAAGAGACTTGTATATTGATGCTTCCAACTATTGACATGATTTTAATGGTGCTTTGTTCTAATAACTCGAAATCATTCATAACATTACATAACACAAAGCCTTAATTTTCCCGTCAGATCATCCCTATCAATTTTATTCATGAAATTTTCAAAATGATTATAACTTCTGCAATCTCAAACTCTTTCCTTAAGGATCAAAGGAAGGGCTCTATGAAATTGCTTTTAAAAATAAAACACAATAAAGGGGTAGGCCACCCCAACATAAGTTAAAATGAATGGTTTATAAAATGAATAAAATGACAAAAGATGGGCTTTTGGCAACCTCAATTCATCACCCCACACACAAAAATATTAATAATGATTTGAAGAGAAAATCTTCAATTTTATTTTCCTTAAATGTGTCTTGAACAATAACTACACTTCTACCTTAATAATCTAATTACTAATCGGAATAATATTAATTATGAAAAAACTTAAAATGCTATATACCATTTTACAAAATAAAGCTATAGAAATCTCTAAAGACATTAATCACCAAAAATACACTACCAGAGCCCAAAGCATCTTACCAGGCAATCCTATTATTATTAATAGTAATTAATGTTGTGCCTAGAGAGGATAAAAGACATAAACACACTAAATCTGCTTCGAGAGTCTACAGCCACATGTGATAACTAAATTCACCTGCAAAATTATAGTAAAATTGTAAGGGTTGCATCCAAAATTTTGCTTGAAAGGTCATTACAGGAGTAAAATATTTTGAACGGTCACAAATATTAAATAAATCACATTTTTGATTAAGCACTTCAGTCTAAATTCCAACTCATTGTGCCGAAAATAATTCAGGTTTGTTGATTTTTCAAGTAACTAAATCACATTGGCAATGTTGGAAAACAACTATGCTAGTCACTGTAATATTTGTTTATATTAAAAATAGAATAGTGATTAGTTGTTTCTTAAAAAGTGTATATGCCTTATTTTTGAAAGCTAAAAACAGATTGCATCTTTTCATTTAACAATCACATAGACCTTTTTAGGGCGGTAAAGGAATAATTCGTCTACCCAATTACAAGAATCAGCGTAGTTACATATGTAGATAGGGCAAACATTTTGTTCTTTGCTTAAAAAAGTATAACTCGTCTGTCCAATTGCGCGAATAAATTGGAGTAGTCACATCTGTAAATAGGGCCAGGAATTTTCTTGGGGGGCTGAAAAAAGATAACTCGTCTGCCCAATTGCGCGAATAAATCGGATTACTTAAATCTGTAAGTAGGGCGTCCACTCTATGGATCGTCGTGACGCTCGACTTTCCATGATTCATAAATGTGATTCTCGTGATGCTCAGTGTAACACTTTCTCAACTTGACATAAAAAGAGGAGGCCACCATAGAGGAATTTAATACGCCGAATTGTCCTCAGAAACACTCAAAACATCAAAAGTTGACCATGGTTGGGAGTGTAGATGGTTTTCAAACCAAGTTTGGAGTTGGCCTGCTTCTACATAAGGGAACCTATGTCGTTGTATTTCTCACCGCTTGCTTACCGACTTCGCCCTACTCCAGTTGTTGGTATGGTTGTGTATTTGGTGTAACCTAGATTGAGGCTTTCTAATCTATGACATATCAGTAATTTGCTCATTAGGTTATGTACTGATGCACTTTAGCACTTGATGCACTTCAACTCTTTTCGCAGAAGTGGTTGTGTTGTTGCCTTTGAAGGCGTTCAGTTTCAACGTAGTGATACTATCCAGTTTCCGTAAGCCAAGAAGATGGGCAATTCCCCACCACAAGGGCAGGACGTCAGAGGCAGCAAGACCATGGCCGAGCACGGGAAGAACAGCGGCACCAAGAACGTCATCGGCCCCAGCAGCAAGATCGACGGCAATCCCGTCGTCGCCAACAAGAACAACACAACCAGCCCGAGCAACAAAGGTGACGGCGGCAACAACAAATGCGGCGGGAAAAAGTGCGACGGCTGCCACTCCTAGAGCAACTTATACTACCCGGTAATGGCAACTTAAGTAGGCCAACTTATACTAAGTGGCTTTTGTTTTTATCCTCCGCTTTTGCTTCAGTACTGCACTATATGCACATATATGTCATGGTTTATGATTTCCATTTCTTTTCGTCCGCACAAACATGGTTTATGATTTCCATTTCTTTTCTTTTGCTTAATTACAGTGTTATTGTTTTGCAGGTATGGGGAAGAATAAGTGCAGTCGAAGATTATCTGTTTATCTGAGACTATCTGTTTATCTAAGACGGACTATGTATATCACTATGTGTTGATATACAGCTAGTTTATAGCCAAATCGTTTTTTGATATAAATAATTCTAAAGGACGCTAGTATATTGTAATTTTGATTTATGTATAAGCAAACTATCTCCCTGGTTTCTCTGTTTTAATGCTTTTAATGGGATTTCTCTGTTTTAATGCTTTTAATGGTTATATCACTTCGGAATAAGTTAAATAAATAAATTAATTAATTCAATATTATGAATGAAATTAAATCTAAAATGCATCTACTTTTAATTGTAGCTATTATTATATACTTATATATGTAATTCAATGAAGTATTAAACTAAACATGTTTTTTTTATATTTTTTAATATTATTATTTTGATGGTGGATTCGGTTAATAGTGCAAGGGGATCTACTTTATGTAAAATTCTAATTAGACCTTACACAGTTTGGTGTAAGAGTCCCATAAGGTTATGGTCCGGCCACTATTGGAATTGTAAGGAATGCTTTGGTTATAATTGGGATTCACAATAGAACCAATCAAGGCTTCCTACCGCCAAGGGATTCCTAGGCCCAAACAATAAACATACACTCCAGGATTTACCGCAATCCCGCCATATACCGGCCAAGGCGTCACTAGGCCCTAAACAAGCATGGATGCCTCAGAATCTCTCCGCCTAAACTGTGAGGAATTTGTCTCTCTCCACCCTCTAGGCTTTACTATGTATCTTGCCGTTACCGTTCAAGGGATTCCTAGGCCCAACGAGGGTATACATCTCTAGGATTTACTGTGTATCCCACCTTTACCAGTCAAGGGATTCCTAGGCCCAACGAGGGTATTCACAACCAGGTTTTATTGTGTATCCCACCATCAATAATCAAGGGATTCCTAGGATATTTCGTGAGACCACTCCACTCAGCTCAACTAAGTAAGATAACACCATCACACCATGGCTATCTGGAAATGGCAAGGCAAGGATGAAATCCACTGTCACACATAGCAACACCCATGCTAATGATAACAAGAGAACCAAATACACACATGCATGTACCATGCATGCCAAAACTAGCAAGGAAATCATACATGCAACTCGATACCTGCAAGTAATTTCGTTATAGCCACTTCATCCCACTCTTCCTTGCTTGATCTTTGCTTCTATTTTCTTTGTTGTCCTTCATTTGCCTTCCTTCCACCAATACTAGAGTGCTCAATGAATACTCTAAGTGTACAAAAGTATGAGAGAGAGAGAGCTCCAAAAATGAACTGACAAAAGATTGTGAACTGATTGTCAAAAACCTTTTTATTAATGAGGCCTCTATTTTCTTGAATTTCCATTATTTTCCATCATTTTTCCTCCTAATTTCCTTTATTTTCATAAACAAAATGTCAATTAATGACTCTTTGTCTTTCCAAAGCCTTTTCCAATTTCCTTAGCCATAATAAACTAAATGAGCACCCATACTAGGATGCTTTGCCTAATTTTATGCTTGGAATAAGTGTCCAATGACCTTGGTTATTACTTTTCCTTTATTAACCTTGTTACATGGATGTTTAACCCTGGGCTGTTACAACAAACAAACAAACAAAACAATTGACTATGTACATAGGATAGGGAACAACCCTAGAATTTCATTGAGAATATTGTTTCAAATATTGGCCATTTAAATGAAGAGAGTCAATATTTCCATCTAAATATTGGAAACAATAAGTGTGATGGCCAAGCTTCTCACAAATGAAAAACGGTCCAATCCACAGGGACTGGAGCTTAGTGTGTTTCCCCTTCTCTTTGTGAGATTTGTCCCACTTCAATACCAAGTCACCCACACTGAATTCCTTTTTCCCCATAGACTTCTTATCAAACCATCTCTTGATATAGTTTTGGCGAAGAGAAAAAATTTCATTTTCTTTCCTCCTTTCTTCTTGTAACTTCAGAAGAGTGTACCTGTTCTTCCTCTTCCTCCTCTATAAGGCTTGAAGGTAGGAGTCTTCAAATAAATCTTGATCTCCAACTATTGTCGCATTTTGGTGTCCTTTTGTCTTTACTTGATTGGTCAGCTTCTTTTTCCAGCTACAAGGGTGTCTTCTAACAGAGCCTCCTTCTTGATCTCCTTCGTCATGATCCTGTCATAACATGATATAATACCTTCAATTGATATCCACTCATGACAATATGACATCATCCGATAAACCCCTAGTCTTCCATGCTTCATGCAAACCATCAAGTGCTAGGCTGAGAGACTAGCTCAAGGATTGCATAGTTGCACAACTCAATAGGTCAAGGGATAGGAATGAACCTTCAGACTGCGCAGTGCACACTTCAGGTAGGCTAGGGCAAGGCAACTGCACAGTTGAGGGGATCAAGGAGGCTGGCTTGAGGCTTGGGATTTCCCACTGTGTAGTTATGGGGGGTCAAAGGCTTAGGGCTTGTGTAGATGCGTAGTTCAAGGACTCATGCTAGAGGCTTGATGCTTGAGATGGTGTAGTGCAAAAAATGAGGTGACTAGAAAGTAAGGTTGCGTAGTTCTGGAGCTCAAGGACCAGGGATGAGCACTGAGACTTCGCAATGGGCAGTTATGGGAGGCAACATCTGCGCATTACGTTGTTCCAAGAGGTAAGTTTCGAGCTTAAGGGTTGAGACTGCATAGTGCATAATTTAGGAAGGCTGAGTGAGGTCAAGCTGGTCAAGAAGGTACTTTTCTAGACTTGGCTAAGTGTGGGATCAGTAAGGCCAAAGTGAATAATGACAAAACTTGAGCATCTTCACACTTAGAGAAAATTATATAGCACTTAGCCAAAACACATGTCATGACCCTTAATACTTACAATGACAACATGCAAAGTCAAAGTAGGCTCTGAAATTTGGATGTATGCCAAAATTTTGGAGGGTGTTGTAGTAGTGACAGTATGTCCTCATTAGTAAATGCATCCAAGTCACTTTTGTGTCATGTCCTTACATGCTCAAGGGAAATCTAAACCTTAGTTGGTCATCTACATTCCTTGCTAAAATTTTGTGTAAACCATCCTTGTGTTAGTTATACCTCATGAATTCATCCATTTACATAATCCCTTAATCTATTCCATGTCTATTGATGGGGGATCCAATAAGGCCCTCCTTAGATGGATCTTCTCCTCAATTGAGATGGGTATTCATGCTAACTAGTTGGAACATTGATCTAGAGTTTCTCTACCTGATGTAAAGTATGAAATTTGACCTATGATAGATGCCCCCCAATGCATGAGGTCAAACAAGATATTCATGGCCAAGATGTATTACAAAAACATATGTCTGAACATGAGGATGGAATTGATATTGTCATCCTCCACAATGTCCAAGGCTGAGAGGAATCGATAGAGGTAACCATAGACCAAGCTTTCAGTTTAGTAGCTACGCCTGACAAACCATAACGGGATCTGTCTATGAGATCACAGCTAAAGAAATGACTAGAATATAAAAAGATTTTAGGCTGGATATGCTAGGCTCAGATAGGTTTTGAAAATTTCGACATCCTATATATGCATTTGTTGTTGCTAACCATGGTCTTCCTAGTATTAACAGATGTTCATCTAGGCTACTTCCTAGGTTGATGACCAGAAAGTCTATAGGATATTCCCAGAAGTCTACAGAGATAGTAATGTCTTCCAAAGTTCCTTCCGGCTTGATCATCGACCTTTCAGCTAATTCTAGCAGGGTTGAGGTTGGTTTTAAATTTATACTACCCAAGACATTACACGTTTTGTAGGTCAGAAGGTTAATCACTACTCCCAAGTCTACCAATGTGTTTGGAAAAGTGCAGCCTTGTATTTGGACAGTCACGATTGGACTTCATGGGTCTTCACAATTAAGAGGAACTAGTTTTACTAAAATAAGGTCAAAGGATTTATCGTAATTTTCTCTTCTTTATTGTTTTCTTGTTCTTGATCATTATGATTTTCCTCAGGATAAATAATGCATCCAGATCTCACTTGAAGCTCATTACATCCTAAAGGATTTATTTCATAGGCCGAATTCTCAACATGTTGCATGTCTTGGAGAAGTCTATTATTGGGGTTAGGATTTGCTGAGCTGACAGTTGAGAATGTAGTGGAGTTTGAGGATGAGGAGGTAACTGGAATGGAGCTTGTAGTGTTGGTTGAGGTTTAGGGATCGTCCCTATGGGTGGATTTCCAAATCCCACAGGGCACTTTCAATTTTGAGGCCATATTGGATTTTGTGCAGGCATCTTTGACCATTGCGAGGGATAGGAATTGGTAACAAGATTCTGCCATAATGGGGTAGGGTATTGTGAATTTGGCCATCCTGATCAAGTAAAATATTGATTTATCCATTGTTATGTAGGATATGGTTGGGATTGCCAAGTGGGATTTAAGGGTGATTGTCCCTACAATGTGTTTCCAAAATTCTATGTTGGAATATGTTTCCCATAATAAAATAAGGAGGGATCTTGCATCATAGCTGTAGGTTGTGATTTCCATGGTTGATGTTGATTCATCAAGTATGCAAGTTTTGTTTCCTCTTCAGCTTCTTTAAATACAACTTTTAATCCTAGAAGTGATGGAAACTATTCTGTCGAATGTTCCTTAGTGAAAATAGCACAGGTTCACACCACGTCGAGTGGGCATTCCCTTTCAATGTTCTTCTTTCGGCAACATGGACACAATATGGCCAATGCTCGATCTGCCTCGGCTTGCTTTTATTTGGCCTGTAAAACATCTAATTGTGCAGTGAGTGTGCCCAAAATGTTAGTTTTAAAATCTTCTAAAATATTACCAATTTTTGTTCATGTTACACCACCACCTATGGTCTTAGTGATTTGGGTGAGGGGATATCGTATCCCAGATCTGGCTCGTGTACTGCCACATGAACACCTGATACACAGCTTAACAATATTATCATATTCTTCTGGGAAGATTTCACCTTGGCCCATTAAATTTAAAGTTTCTATCCATTCATCCTTCATGTCTTTTATTAAAGCAACTTTTAGTACTTCATTTGGTAAACTAGTATAAGGCGTTATCTGTAAGTTGTACTGAAATATCTTAATATATTTTTCTAAAATTTCATTGTCTTTTGCAGACATTTTAAAAATTTCATCCTTCAGGTCTATGGTTCGACAATAATCCTGGTATTTAGTAAGAAAGGTATTTTTCATAGCATCCCAGGAATTTATAGTGCCTCCTCCTAAGGTGATAAACCATTGTAATACTGCCCCTTTTAAAGTAGAAGGGAAAAATTTAAATTTTTGTGGATCGATGGTATAATTATAACCTCCGTACAAAACATTGACCTCAAATAAAAAGGCGTCTAGATCCTTTGAGGTCATCCCATGAAAGGTTGGGATATTTTGTAAAGGAATAGCCTTCATTGGGACATTAGCCATAGAGTCAACAATAAGATATTCTAATGTCGAAGTTTGGTTTTGTTTCCCTTGGGTTGCAATCTGATTGAAAATCTGTGAGCAATTTTCAGGGATTTCTTGATGAGGAGGTATTATTTGAGAAGCGAAGTTATAAATATTACTTGGCTCTCAAGGGGGGTTTTACTATGCTTCCTAAGTCTGGGATCTCTCGCGGTTTATCTACTATCAAGATCACAGGAGATCTTGACCCTGAGGATCGTGGATCTGCTCCACTAGTTTCTCCTTCTCCTTCTTTCAAATTACAAGAATTTCCCTCTTGTGAAGGACTAGAGTGTTGAATAAATGTGCTTTGGAAGCTTTGCTAATATCATTCAGTTTTACTATGAATATCATCATGAGATGCAGTTGTTGATTTTGCTACTTGAGGGATTACGGTAGAGCCCTTCCCAGGTACTATTCCGGGTCCTACTGATGCATTCAAATTTTCAAATAATTTTATCGATGAAGGTCGCTTTCCGAGGGCTCACGGGTCCTTGGGTTTTTGTGCTTTTTGATATTGCCTTCCATTCTATTACTACCTCATTCCTATTCTTTTTTTTAGTCATACACACTTACATTGCCTAATCATATTGACCAAAATTCGGTGCTAGGCACAAGCTTTTTACTTATAGCATGCATAGCTTCTTACATTTTGTCTTCAATACTCGACCTCCCAGAGATACAACCTTTGATTTGACAACCTTCCCTACAACTATGCCAAAATTTTGGGCACTAATATGACTCTTTAAAATCAACTTAATCCTACCTTCATTAATCTTATCAACCTCATATTTGTCTCTTATTTCAAGGGTATGGGCACAATATATGCAAAAATAGATTCTTAGATTATGAGAGAGTGTAAAATGATTACTACAAAAAAGTTACATTAAACATTATCCTAATTCAATCGTTGCAGAGACAAATGATGACAACAAATAATTACTCCTACAATTACAATCTTATGAAAGAAAATTATTTTAATTCATCAACCATTCTATCTATTCTTCAAAAAATCCTTAGAATAAGGAATATTAGTAAATCACACAAATGCTTAAATATATTACTTCTTAAAGACAACTTACAGAATTTACAAACTCAAACAGTATATTCATGTAATGCAATCCAATCAACAATTTCAGGAAATGAATAATGGAATTACAAGATACAAAACTCAATCGATTATCTACCACAAAATCAAAGGAAAGAGAATATAAACACAACTAATGTGAATGTGGAAACATAAATAACTAATAATGATACACAGGAGACAGTAGAACCTCCATTCATGGTGTGGTCTCCAAAAGTACCATCTTATATAAATTCGATACTGAAGAATAAGGTAATATCTTGTGCAAATTCATTAACTTCAAAAGAGTTTTACACAATGATGGAGAAAGTTCAAACTCAGATTGATGTATCCAATATAGAGTAAAATGCAATAATAATTCATTAACTTCAAAAGAGTTTTACACAATGATGGAGAAAGTTCAAACTCAGATTGATGTATCCAATACACAGTAAAATGCAATAATAAAAATTATCCTCTGTCTTTTGACTTGTTGTCTTATATATTACATTAAAAACTGAATGTGGAGCTATCATGAGAATCAACATATTCTCGGGATTTCTCTTTTAAGCATAAGATCCTTGAATAGTAATGATTAGTTTCCTTTGACTCCATTCTTCGATCTTGCTCATGCCTCAAGCTGTAATTTTCCAAACAACTATCATTCAATTGGATTGATCTGCATAACGATTTACTCAAATTATAACCTTTTCGATATTTAAAAGACTCAAACTAAATATACTATCTTCAACTCACTTTCATTATCCTTTTTCACTTAAATCACTACAAATTAAAGGTAAACTTCTTAAAAACATAACAATTATTTAAGGAAATAGGGAGAATAATTATATCATTTTCATGGCCCAACACCTTGATTTTGAATAGGGCCAATTTAAATTAGCATTTCTTGAACCTAAGATATTTGGGGCTAAAGTTGCTAAATACTACAAAACATTTGTGCTTTATTTTAATACTAAAGAGATTCATCCTATAGATCAGGCCTATTTTCACAAACAAACTAGGGAGATGATCTATTCTAGGCTCACAAGTTATTTTTTATCATTGTGTTTAAATTATAAAATTCTTTAAACAATACTCTTGTAGAGCTCAAAATGGAGAATAAATCATCTCTGGAATAGGACACTAAGATTAAATCACTGGACGATGTTGCGATTAAATTAGGTTTGGACCATCAAAATGTTGATTGAACTAAGGAAATTATCAAAAAGGAGAATGACAACATCCAAGCTCTCTGAAAAGGTTGAAGTTTCCCATGAAAGAGAATCCATAGACAAAGGAGGTAGGAGAGCTTGAAAAGGAGAAAGATATTTTGTTAACGATTATAATTCAACAAAATGTGCAAATACAAAAAGGTGGAAGTAGAGATGGAAAGGTTATTAAAGGAGAGAAAGCAAGTTGGCAACACATCAGTTTAAGAATTAGATACTAGTTCAACAGGAGATGATGCCATAGAAAAATTGACACAAGAATTATCTTCTCTCACCATGAAGAATGAAATGGTTGATAAATTAAAGAGATCATTGGAGAGATCATAATAGAATAAGATGAATTCATATAATGGATTAGTGGCCAAGATACAGAAAAATTCAAGTTGAAAAAATATCTTTAGCCATTTTTTAGATGATCTAATAGTGATCAAGGTTTGTCATGGGTGAAAGAACAAATTTAGATGGAAATCATGTCATCTATATCTAATTTTTACTCTTTTATTGAAATCATTATGGAATAGGAAGAGTTACTGGAAAGTGCAAAGGAAGATATCGATGAAATAAAATTTCAATAGGAAACAACCCTGGCTTGGCCAATCAAATTATCAAATATTTGAATACAAAGACAAGCCAATAACTGGAAAAGTTAGGTTTTGATGACAAAAGTGACACAGTTATTCATCTAGGAAATTTCTAATGAAAAAAAATATTATGCTGAAAACAAAAGATAAATGTGAAAATTTACATGTAAAAAATATTGAGTTTTACCAAAAAAAAGTCTATTCTTCACCAGAAAGGTCTTCCCTCTTTCAATAATTCACAAGGCTAGATGATAACAGAGGACGGGCATCAAATATCATTGAAGATAGTAGTCGTGGACAAGTCAAAGTTTGCTGGAGTCAAGGGAGAAATAAGTGGTGAAAATCTACTTCAGATTTTAGTGGATGATCTTTTTATTTGCTATGAGATCAAATATTTTTTCATAGTAAAACCACCTTTGAAAATTATACTGAAGTAGATGAAGCATACAGGAAATGCTCGATCTAGATTTTCCAACAAATGAAGAATGGGAACAACTAGTCAAATTGGTTAGATAAGTTAAGTTTATTTTTGCCGCATATCAATAAGAGATCAAATCATTCATGATTTCGAGTAGAAAAAACATAACAAATTCAGATGCATTAAACCCAAATGTAGATATCATGGGGTAGTTGAGGAAATTATGGTGGAAATTTTCTAGTTTTACCAAGTTGTTATTTAGATTATCAAAATATGTTAGATAATAATAAATTTTCATTGTAAATTTTTAATAGATAGGATATTTTGTAAAGTGCTTGACATATACTCTTATTTTTTAATGGAAAAGGGTTGATACTTGGACCCAGTTTTGGAATATAGTTGTCATTTTTGACGTTTTTGGAGATAATCAAAGGATTCTAATTTTGACCATTAGCAACATTTTTATATGTGTGACTAATTTATTGTAATTACATGTCTTTTTTCTACATATATTTGAAGTTGTATAGAATACTGGGCGCTGTAAGTCCACCACAAAGTTGTGTTCATTACTAAGTAGATAAAGGTGACAATGTGTCATGTTCATCCCTTTACATAAATAGATTGTTGCTTCTCTATCAATTCTTAGATGTATTGTTGTTAGTTATAAAGATTATTCTATACACTATACTCTTGTTAGATGATTAGATATTCATAGAGGATATTTGATTTTGTAATTTCTTCTAAGGTCTTCTACCAAAACTATATAAATATTGGTATGTTGTTAAGGTTGGAATAAACACTTTGAATAATTTTAAAATTTCTAAGAATTATTAACATATAAGCAAAGTTTGTATCCTTGAATCACCCATTTCCAAGCACACCCTTAAATTGATAATTTGGCATAGTTCTTTATCAAGGAACTCTCTACAATGATACAACAAATGACTTCTTTATACATTGATATCTATTGAATTATCAATGCACTTGTCCAAGGAAGAGAATTGATGCCCTCATAATTGTTTAGAGTTGGTGTAGATCTAAAAATTCACAAAAAAATTGTCCCATGCCAATGCTCAATCTTCAGTGGCTAGCCTCGAGCAATAGCATACATGTTGTCTAGAGCCCAATTGTAAAACCAAAATACTCACACAATTGTAACTAGAGGGTGATAGACCCTTGCAGATCATGATTCCATTGACCAACTAGTTGATACCCCCAATACGTCGACTGGTTTCTCTCTCTACTTTACTTGATGGCACCACACATGCATCTGCATTGGCAACAAAATTCACACACATCAACAAACTTAACACACATCCACATGTACAAACATATGTACACTAATCTATGTATAGAGGATGAATTCTAAGATTTCTTCATCTTTTTTAGTCTTCTTGTGAGGGAGTAACAATGAGATGAGCTTTGATACCAAATTAGAAAATGGAAGAGGATCCATAGAAAAAAGTTACTCACACAAATAACCTTATTGTTGTACAATTGCATTCAATTACACTAAAATTATATAATTGGTCTTAGATCCAACTAATTCTAATCTTAGAGATAGGAGTTGAGAAAATCTCTCAATGACCTCCTAGAAATCTCAAACGAATTCTAAACTCAACACAATCCATTAATGGAAGCATTACTTCCAAGTTCTAATTGAGACTTCGCAGTGAAAAGATCTCCATACTATTAGTAGTACATTTTTTCTAGCCAAGAGACTTGTATATTGATGCTCCAAACTATTGACATGATTTTAATGGTGCTTTGTTCTAATAACTAGAAATCATTCATAACATTACATAACACAAAGCCTTAATTTTCCCATGAGATCATCCCTATCAGTTTTATTCATGAAATTTTCAAAATGATTATAACATCTGCAATCTCAAACTCTTTCCTTAAGGATCAAAGGAAGGGCTCTATGAAATTGCTTTTAAAAATAAAACACAATATAGGGGCAGGCCACCCCAACATAAGTTAAAATGAATGGTTTATAAAATGAATAAAATGACAAAAGATAGGCTTTTGGCAACCTCAATTCATCACCCCACACACAAAAATATTTATAATGATTTGAGGAGAAAATCTTCAATTTTATTTTCCTTAAATGTGTCTTGAACAATAACTACACTTCTACCTTAATAATCTAATTACTAATCCAAATAATATTATTGCATGAAAAAACTTGAAAATGCTATATACCATTTTACAAAATAAAGCTATAGAAGTCACATTAACCACCAAAAATACATTTCTAAGAAAATAATTAATAGCGTGATTTTGTTAAAATGGATTTTCAATGAGTTTAAAAAAATAATCATTAACAAAACTACCACTACCAGAGCCCAAAGCATCTTAGCAGGCAATCCTATTATTATTAATAGTAATTAATGTTGTGCCTAGAGAGGATAAAAGACCTAAAACACACTAAATCTGCTTCTGTGATACCCAAATTCACCTGCAAAATTATAGTAAAAGGTCAGTAAAATTGTAAGGGTTGCATCCAAAATTTTGCTTGAAAGGTCACTACATGCGTAAAAATTTTTGAACGGTCACAAATATTAAATAAATCACATTTTTTATTAAGCACTTCACTGTAGGATTCCAACTGCCTTCAACTGCCTTCAATAATTCGGGTGCTGAAAATATTTCAGGTTTGTTGATTTTTCAAGTAATTAAATCAGATTGGCAATGTTGGAAAACAACTCTGCTAGTCACTGTAATATTTGTTTATATTAAAAAAGGATAGTGATTAATCGTCTCTTAAAAAGTGTATATGCCTTATTTTTGAAAGCTAAATAAAGGTTGCATCTTTTCATTTAACAATAACAGAGACCTTTAGGAATAACTCGTATACCCAATTACACGAATCAGCGTAGTTACATATGTAGCTAGCGCAAACATTTTGTTCTTTGCTAAAAAAAAGTATAACTCGTCTCCCCAATTGCGCGAATAAATTGGGGAACAAATTTTTTTTTGGGGCTGACAAAGATAACTTGTCTGCCCAATTGCGGGAATAAATCGGAGTAGTTACATCTGTAAATATGGATCGTGACACGTCTTGTAAATTAAAGTATAACACTTTCTTAACCTGAATTGTCCTCAGAAACACTCGAAACATCAAAATTTGACCATGGTTGGGAGTGTAGATCAGTGATCAAATTTGAAGGGTAGGTCTTAATTTCATTTAGATGGGCACGCATTTAGGTCGCACTTCTAGAATGAAAAGCATAACAAAAAAAGGCAATTCAATTGACAATAGTAAATTATTTTCAAATTTCTTTTAATTTTTTTCACAAACAAAAAGATACTACTATGTCAAAGGCTGTATTAGTAAATGAATTACTCTTACACGTGTGATTGAGAAATGTAACCACATAAGATCATATTGCACAGGCCTTGAACTCAGCCACAATTGAACCAACCATAGGGACAAAATCATAGTTGGGAAACTGCATATGAGTACAAAAAATAAACATATATGCATAATTACATCTTAATGAAATTGAAACAAAAATAAAAATACGAAGAAACAAAAATACTTATATTAAAAGTATATGGAAGGTCTCATTTATAAAATGAAAAATAAATTCTAGCTTATATAGGAAGTATCAGTGTAATTCTAGCTTATAAACTTCAAATTTGACCAAATCACTATTCTATTGTCTATTAGAACTCTTTTGGAAAGCTGAGACTTCCAATATTTGCACATCTCAAATTATTGGAACTACAGTCCCTATACTTGGCCGCAAAATTGATCTAAGGTAGCTTTTTCTTTCAGTGATAAAATTTTGACAGTTGTGGTCCTCCAGCTTAACATATCTTGTGCAATATCCTGCAATGATTACATTCAATATGTGTTAGAAAAACTTCACATACAAACTTGAAAAATATGGTTATGCTTTCATTTACAAAAGGCAAATGGTATAAAACTAAAAAAATTCACTTACCAAAATGGTTCATTCAAGTGCTCGATAGAGTAAGACAATGATGGTAATAAACACTGAAACTTACTAGTTCTTTCAATATATTTTCATAGTGGAAGAGGTTTTCGAGTTTTCATCTCTTTCCATGCATCATAAATAGCATTCCAATCTACCTCATTTAGAGCATGAGGTGCACTGAGAGAGATAAACATTAACATATCCAATGTTTTTAAAGAAAGCCTTGACCTATGCTCATTTTTTATCCGATTTAATTTTGAAAAACCTCTTTCACAAACTGCTGTACTAGCCGGAATAACAAGAATTGCTTGACATAGCTGCATTAAGCATGGAAATCCTTCAAACCATTCAATTTCACCTCCACATAGATCCCATGCTCCAAACATATGCTTCTTTGGGTAAGATTTATACATAGTACATATAAATTCATCCATTTCACTCATATATTTAATGTTGTCCACAAAAAGCAAGCCTCCAACACTAAATTTTTCACATAAACATGTCAACCATCTTCTTGTTTGAGAGTCTCTATCATCCATATCCTCATAATAATTATGAGGACTAAAAAACTTAGCTGCATTAAAAATAGGCAAACCTGTGAACCTTGCATTTAGAGAGTCAATCACCTTCATTACAAAGGCCTTTCCCAGCATAATGCAGTCATCTAGTGTCCCTGATCTTTGTGACTTTGGCAAACTCTCAAACCTTAATTCATATACATGTACTATACCTGTGCAATCTGCAAACTCAAGAGTTCCCTGTTGTGTTTTATTTAAGAAGGATGATGTATGCATGGCACCTGCCCCAAATGTGCCTTTAGAAATCGCTTATGAAGCAAGCTAATAGTGATATCCAAAGTTGTCCCAATAGATGTAATGTCAACATGATCCTCTTGAAACTTTTTATTCAGCTTATTTAATTCAATAAGCACATCTACAAGTAAGTGGATGCAAAATTGAACTTGATATATTGTAGCCATCTCATACATTTTTTTCTCCACTAACTCCCAGTCCCTTAACAAAGCAGGCATGAGCTTAACGAGTCTTTCCATGACTTTTCCTCTAGAAAGCCATCTAATATGATGAATTTGTAACACTTCTAGCCTTGTGTTTTGAAATGACTCCATTAGCTCTTTCAATTCTCCATGTCTTTTAGTAGATTTCCCTAACCATGAATAGATCTTGTTTGCAAACTTATCAATAGCTTGCAACTCTTCAAAACAAGATGAAGCATCATTAGCTACTAATGCTTCTCGATGAGCTATACAGTGGATATCTACTAAATGAGGGGCATGTCGACGAAGCTTAGTAGATAAACCTTCACGAATACCCCTCATGTATGATGCTCCATCATATCCAAATCCAACTAACTTTGTCATGGATAGATTCATGTCTGCTAAAAGAGATGTCACAACATCATACATAGACTGTGATGTTCCATCCCTAATTTGTAGCAATTGTATGAATTTTGTAGCACATGGACCTCTTCCTTCATTGGTAAAATATGTAATATAAATGATCAAATGTTGCACCATAGTTCGATCAGTGCTTTCATCAACTAAAAGTGAGTAATATGGACTTTGGAAAATCTCATCTTTTAATTTTTTCCAATATACCTCCTTAGCAGCTTCTAGAAAGTCTTTTCCAGATGTTGTATTTGTATATGCTGAGTATTCATCTGTTAGAGGCATGTGAGGAGTGTTCTTATACCTATTCAAGTCACAAATTGGCTTATATACTTCCAAAGGTAAATCATGTATTGCAACAAAATACATGTTCTCAATAACTGATATAATTCTCTATTTCTGAGCATCAACCATTAGTTCTACATGTTTTGTAATTGGAAGAGTACTCTGTTTAATTTCTCCCTCTACAAGTTGCAAAGCAAATTTATGAGCCTCTGATGTTGCATGGATGTTTAAAGCACTAACTTTAAGGGTTGTGCTTCCATATTTAGCAAATGGAGTTTCCCTTTTAAATTTTACACACCATGAACATTTTATCCTTTCAACACCATTAAAATCTTTTACAGCGTAAGCCCATGGAAATCTCAACTTCCATTTGGACTTGAATGTTCTTTTGTACCTCTTGGATGTTGGTTCCTCTTCAAGAAGTTCTGCACTATCTGACTCATGGTCATCATCCACATGATCATATACTTCATTTTCAGAAATATGTGGTTGATTAGAACATTGAGAGATACCAAATGCATCGGAAAGTGAAAGTTGTTTCAGATCCTTTTTGGGGCGACCAAGAGGTGGAATTTTATACCTATAGTCAACAAAACAAGAAATATAAAAATATAAATTAATATAAAAAACATAATATTATTTGAAAATAAGACAATATACAACAAAATTCATATGAAAACTAATGAAAAGAAACAAATAGATCTCACACACATAGGTCTGTTGATCATTGAAAATTAAAATTAACATTGATCTTCATGGAAGGTTATGCACATTGCTATCACCAAAATGAAATTTCTTCTATAACAAGGAATATCTCAATTTTTTTTTGGTAATTGTTATGTAGAAGGCATCATGATTCACAAGGACAACAATCACAAAAAATGGGATGCACAAAGCACACCAGTAGTTGGCAGTTCAAGTGGGGCAAGTCTATGCAACATGTGTCATGTATGGATACTTCTTGAGAAGAGTTCACAAACACTTCCAACTAGAGAAGAGCATTAAGATGCTTCCTTTTGTCTCAAATGAAGAAAGTGAATCTCAGCAGTTGAATTACACCCACCCAGAATTAGAGAGTAGAAATTAGCAAGAAAATTCAGCTGTACAAGGTGTTGTGGCTGGATAATAAATAATGAATAAAAATCATACACGATTATCTCCTAACACTGCTAACACCAGATGATTAGGATAGCCATGAATATTAACATGCATGGTTCCATGATTGTTATGTATGTTAACAACTACACATGGTTGTGAGTGGAGGTGGGCAACTAGAAGTCCAAATTTCAATGCTCAACAACTATACATTTCAATGTTATGGTTCTAATTACATCACACATAAAATTATAGACATGAATGTGTGTACATTTCATTGTTATGGTTCTAATTACATCTCAAATAAAATTACAAACATGAAAGAGTGCGCATTTCAATTGTTTCAAATACTCTTATTGTGTGTTTTACTTTAGGAAAATAAAAACAACAAATGCTTCTATCTCTCTCTCTGAGTTGTTACATGCCTTTTGGTTGAAGGGAAAGTACCCCTAGGGTCCTTTGGGCTAAGACTCTACGAGACTGAAAATTGCTTATTCAAAGAAACACACACATCATTTTTACTTTTGAGCAAATTCTAATGTTTAGGGTACGTACCTAAGGTCCTATGTTCGAGAAGGCCTTTAGGGTCCAAACCCTTCTTGGAGTTCCCTTCTTCTTCCTTCGATCTGCAAGTCAAACAAATCAAGGAACACAACAGTACATGTACAGATATTTATGTATAAACTATCTTTATGCTATAAAGTTAGTTATAAAAATCTTTAAGTAACCACTTGCATAAGAATTCAAGACAAGAATCTCATAAGCACAAAGAAAGATTGTTTCGGGAACAAAGACGTGTTTCTTTATATATAAAGGAAAATAAAGTACATATATCGGAAAGATATCACCTGAACACCTTCAGCAGGCTCCAAGCAAAGTTTCCTCCCGGATTCGTTCCAGCCTCAAGCCTCCAACAAGAGCTCCTTCCAAGTCCTACTCAAATGATGATATCAAGGATGAATGATCACCAAGACACATGGAAACAAGGGTTTCCTATGCAAAATGGGGGAAGTGCAGAAAACACCAAGGACTTCAGACCTGGTCTAAGGGAAAAATCTCAGCATGATAATCTTGCTCTCTTCTCTCTCCCCTTGGCCTTCCCTTTGATGTCTTTTTATACCCTCTCCAAAGTAGTTTTTTAGTTAGGAGTTAGTTGGGAACAGTTGGGCCACGGGCAATAACAGGTGATCCAGCAGGTAAAACCCGCGATCTCCGCCCGAAAGAGAGGAATTTATTATTTTTTAAGTGTTTTAATAGATACACGCGGGTTGGGTATAGCAGACCCGCGTGTACACGCGTTTAACTCAGGGCAATGTCGCGTATAGGGAATAAAACACTGTTTTTAAAATTTTTGGACCAGGTCTGGAAGGAGGGGTTGCCCTAGGCCATGAGTGCAGCATCACAAACCATAAGAGTGAGATTTGGAGCTATAACAGATGCCCCCTAATGTATGAGGTCAGAAGGGGAACATGATGGCCGAAATATATTAAGTAAGTACAAGGAAAGGAACTCTGCCGAAAAACCGAGGAGGACTTCACCAGAATTCAGCCTGCCAAGCCACCAAAAGGAGATCAGAAAGAAACACTGTCTGAGGCGGGCATACCCATGCTCAGGAAAAGTAAAGCATGTCCACATATCAAGTACAAGCGGATCCACTAAGTATACAAGTATAACTGACTGGAAAATACATAATGGATCATCTGATCATAATGAGAAAGTACATGTCTGAATATCACATATAAGACTGTCAATGATGCTGAAAGATGCAACGGATCACTGAAATCAAAGACTGATCCCATAAGGTACCAACTGAACATGATGAAATAGGATGGTACTACACTGCAAACTCAGGTGCCAGCATATAGAATGTCGCCATGACTGACTGCAACATATAAGGTGGAGTGGTATCAACTAGCAGCAACAGGAGCAACTGTCAAGTGAACCAATGAATGCTGATACAACCTGAGGTCTTCACCAACCGCCGTGGTACATTTCTACATCATGGGAATAAATGATCTGAAGTCAACCATGTGAGAAATCGTTTGATTACCGGTCATTGATGTATACCGTTAACAAACGCGAGACTACTCACCGATAATGATAATGAGCGTCAAGGTACCCAGTACAATCTAACAAGTGTGAATAAATGAGCTGAAGTCGAACACCTGTAAGAATCTATCAATCAGGAGACAATGATGGTTTCCCACTGTCGATAGCGAGGAATCTGCCACTAATGACTGCAAACCCCAAGGTACTGCCAAATGGACTCTAGATCTTTGCCCCAGAGCAATGAGTCGGAGTCGATAGGGAAAGATCCGCTAGAAGGAAGGCATTAAGGCATCCTTCATCAATCTAGCGCGAGTGTAACCCGTAGGCCAATAATGTGGAAGGAATCAGACGAAAAAGATGTAGTAACCCAACCGAAGTACGTTTCCAGCGTACACAAGATGTGGCTAGCGCACGGCAGAAACCCTCTGAACCAACCAATAATGAAAGCCGACACAGAGGCGAGGTATCCACCAATAGGGTCAAATGGAAACCAAGGTACTGCACGAATCCCAATGTGTGATAATGTATGCTGATGTCGAACACAAGGGAAACCACTCAGTCAAAGACCCATGATACTGATCGATGCTGAGCACAAGGTAACCTATCAATAATGAAAATAGGGCCAGGGTGCGGCTCTAGGCCTGTCCTCAGAGCAATGTGTCGTCGTCGATAAGGACAAGACCCGCCAGCAAGAAGTCAATGGGGACCTTCTCAAACCGGCACGAGTAAAGGACCAATATAACTGATGTGATGATAGACATGACACTGACAACCAGGGATGGCCGACTGAAAAATGAGTCAAGAGACACCGCAGAAAGGCCAACTCAGGCTAACTTCCCTTGAACAAAGGCACGACTCAATGTGACTATGTGGCAGCATATAATGAATCTGTATAAGTTCGCCATGCAGGAGGCACGAACGAACCCTCCATATGATTGGAAGAGATAACCAATCGGGGGAGAACTGACTCGATAACAAGGTTATGGCGTACCTAAGTCAAACTAAATCCCACCCATGCGGAGGAGACTTTGTTTTGAGTTCTTTGTTCAAGGGCGACACGACTGACTCTAGATGCCAACAATAAATGGAAATAATGTCCCTGTTCCCGCTCTTTTTGGAATATTTAATTTTTTTGTCTTTTTCTGATAAGCCGGAAAAAGAATAAAAGAATGCTATGGTACAGTGGAAAGAACGAGTGTCGGTGAAACAGATGATCTAGTTCCTGGGAAAGGAACGTTCCTATGCTCAATGCAAGGAGGTGAAAAACTGGTCAGTGACACTCAGAGGTAGGTTCCTTCCACGGATCTGGGTATGTCAAGCTGCAGAAGTCAAGGGTATGCAAGGTTGATTTTGCAGACGTCATGGTCAAAAGTAGGCTTAAACACGAGTTCAAGTGAAGCCGGCTATAGGCTAAAAGGTGCAAATGGTCAACATGCAATGCAGAAGTACAACTCAACACACATAGGAGCCTCTAGGGTATAAGGCCAGAACGAAACGAAGAAGCACAGAGGAATGAGCCTTCAACGCATAAGTCATGGCGGGACTACAGAGGACTCCCGAGCCTACTCAAAACGAAGCAGCATGGGCAACAAATGTCAGTGAGGTGCTAAATAGGATGCCCATGTAAAAGGATGGCTCTACCATCATGTCATGATTTAAAGAATCGGCGAGTGAAAATGGCTTACGAACCATAACATGATGGGGTCGACCCTACGACAGATGTATCGGTTAAATGGAGGCTAGTATGCATAATGCAACGGAAAAATGGTGTCCCTAACCTATATGCCAGTGAGAACACGATACCTGCCATGACGGGTCAGCAGTCATGGAACCGTCAAAAAATGTCCAAAATGTCCTGAAAAACAACCCAATCTCGACATTCCAAGCTCCCAAGTTAAAAGTGACATGAAACCAAACAAAATAAAATTTTGAAAAAATTTTGCATTTTCAAAACTTATAAAAAGAAATTTTGGACTTACCATTTTCACCGTTTGACTTGGAGAGCAAAAATTGTGGAGCAAAAGGAGCAAACTTCCCCGTGATTTATTCAACCGTTCAAACTTGCCGAAAAATTCCAGGTAAGCACTAAACTTGTCTTGCAATTGATTGTGATAGTTTTTAGGAAGTTTAATTAATGTTTCACCGTTAGACTTTTGCAAAAAATTGCTCTGCGGCGTACACGCGGGTTGGATGTATAGAACTCGCGTATACGACGGCCCTACACACGACTGTGTATAGGGTAACCCGCGTGTGCGCAGCGAAAAAATTTTTATACACAAAACTAATGGATGAAAGTGATTTTTTCTTCCAAGATGACTATCACATGGCGTGAAAGAGAGCACTCAGCTGTAGATAATGAAGTTATGAACAATGATGAGGCATTAGACGCCCTACGGGGATGCAGATTGTTAAAATTCTTCAAGTTGCCAAATATGAAAGCAAACGTGCGTCTGCTCGAGAGACTCATTGATTATTGGGATGTCGAGGAAGAAGCTTTTGTGATTGATCAGATGCCACTCAGGATAGAAGTGGAAGATATATATTTCATCACGAGCCTTTCCCGAAGGGGATAGGTAGTACACTCCCGGGGCAGGACCCGGAATAGCCTCAGTGTAGACGACTATGTTCAAATTTACTGCCCAGGTCATCGGAAGGTCGGGAGCCAGATCTCTATCCCAGACGTGGCGAGTTTGTCACTGCGGATAATCTTTTTCACCATAGCTCGAGTGAACGGATCATCCTCGCTACATCAGGCATCACGGGTAAACATGAGCGTAGCAGTGGACTGTCTCACCACGGTGTTTGACTGGTGTACTCCTCTACTCGCCAACATGAAAGAACAGCTTGCTTCTATCAGGAGGGGACGGACCAAGAACTTTGGGTACGAAACTATTTTATGCACTTTATTCTTCAAGAAGGTTCCCGCACTCCGCCCCAGGGTAGCAGTTCCCATCAGTAGTCCACGTGATCCACGCATGGGCCGGTGGGCTGACTTGATGAAACGTCTGGGGGGTGGGGAAGTGCCTAGGAATGCATTCGACGATGACTTTTTTGCTTGGTGGGAGCAACAGATCATCGCCATAGATGACTACCCCTATGCTGGACTGGATTTCCGAGGAGATCCTGATCTAGTGTTACCACCGGATGCAGCATGGGGCGAGATTGGTAAGATTTTTGATTTTTTATGATTTTATGATTTTTTTGGATTTCTCAAATATAATGATAAATTTTGAAAAATATTTTTTGATGAGATTCAAATGGCTAATATGATGATCATGTTCCAGACATTGGGCCTGTGCGACCAGATGGATTCCCGCGGCATGGACGGCGTGGCCGAGGAGCCGAAGAGACAGCTGCGGATGTGGAAAGGACCCTCAACAACGTCCAACGACACTTGACGAGACTGAGCTGCCAAGTACCAATGGCCGAGGTGGAGGACCTTCCTCCAGATATGCAGCGTCATGTGGTTGGGATGCCACGTGACTGGGTTCACGTCTTTCGGCGCATGGCCAATGCTATAGTTACTTATTTAGCTGCTCATCCAGAGCCGAGGTGTTAGATATGCCTGACATGATTATGGGCATTTGAGTCCCAATTTTGTATATTTTTGGACACACATATGTACACTCGAGACGCTTTGTGATATATATATATATATAGATATATATATATATATATATATATATATATATATATATATATATATATATATATATATATACAGTTTGACTCTTTGATGCGTAATTTTATGATGATGAATGGTTGATATGCCAGTCTAATGCTTGATTAGCGATAGAATCAGCTAACCAATTTTGAGATCTTGGAATGTGCAAATAATTAATGTAAATAAATGATCTTTGCAACAACCTCACCCTTAAATATTGGCGATATAATAATGGATCTCTAACCCGATAAATGTTATTTAACTGAGACACTATCAATTGAGAATCAAGGTATACTATTAACGAGTCGATCCCATAAGAGATTGCCTCGGATAATAAATTGATAACAGCTGTATACTCGGCCATATTATTTGAAGCAGGACCGATACACACGCCTCTCGATATCATCAACTGACCAGTTGGGTAATAAGGTACCCAAGCTGCGGAAGCAAGATTCCGAGTGTGCCGACTAGCACCATCGGCGAATCCAAAATAAATCAAATCATCCATCAGCACCTGCCAAGGCAGACCAAAAAGTGCTGATATCAGAAAACGCTCGATAATGTATGTACAAATACACATAAAATACAAAGAAGCCATTGCCTAGTAAAACTAAGCAAAATACTTCTTTAAATAGAGCCCATTTCGGGGCTCCGCCAGCTTGTTTCCTTCGAAATCAATTAACTCATACGATCCTTTTTCTAAGACTCGTTTGATAATGAAAGGACCGTACCACATGGGCTTGAATTTGCCTGCCCCCAAGGCTTTCTTATCTTGGTCATAGACCAAGACAAGGTCACCTTCAGCAAAGACCCGAGGACGGACATACTTATCATACTGAGTTTTGACCCTTTTCTTATGGGCCTCATTCATCATGGCGGCATCTCGACGCTGCTCATCGAGATGCTCCAGGTGAACTAGGCACTCCTCGAGACTCAAAGTCTCAGGAAGAAGCTCTACAACCAATTTCAGAGATGGAATTTCACATTCGACCAGAAAGATAGATTCCATCCCGTAAACTAACTGAAAAGGAGTGAAACCAGTAGCCGTTTTGACGGAGGTTCGGTATGCCCAAAGAGCCGGATACAACATAATGTGCCAATTGGACCGATTCTTATCGATTGTCCGTTGGAGTATCGTCTTAAGAGTTTTATTGACCGCCTCGACCTGTCCATTGGCCTGAGGATAGTAAGGGGACGAATGCTCCTGACGGAAACCTAATTTAAAAGCCAATTCGGACATTAGCTGATTTTGGAAATGACTGCCATGGTCGGTGACAATCTCTCTTGGGATACCGAATCTTGAGATAACTTGATTGAAAAGAAACAAAGCTGCCGTGTCACTGTCGTTCTTATAAGTAGGCATGGCCTCCGCCCACTTCGTGAAGTAGTCTATAGCCACGATAATGTACTTGTGATTCGCCGCTGAAGGCGGATTACAAGTCGTAAAATCAATACCCCACTTAGTGAAGGGACCGACGGTGACAACGGGAAAAAGGGGAGCTGGATGCACGCGCATCTTGCGAGTAAAAATTTGACACGGGTGACAGTGTTTGACCGCTTCCACACAGTCCTTAAAGAGTGAAGGCCAAAAGTAGCCGGCACGTAAGATGCGCTGGGCTGTAGCAAGCCCGGATAGATGACCACCACAAGCTCCACTGTGGCAATCATTAAGAACAGACTCCGCTTCCTCTAAGGTTAAACAACATCGAAGAATTGAATCAATCCCTCGATGGTATAATGTGTCACCAATGATAACATATTTGTTAGCCAGGTGACGTAACTTACGACGTTCATCCTTGGAGAAAGCAGAGAGAAACTTCGAAGTCTGGAGATAAACAATGATATCTCCATACCAAGGGTCTTGTGAAGAGATGAGGAATATATGCTCGTCGGGTAAATTTTCCTCATAAACGATATCTTCTCCACAAGGAAGCTCAGAAATTAGCTCCGCAAAAACCATAGATTTCTTAGACTTGGCGGACAAGAACTCGAGGTCGAATTCTTGTAAAATAACTATCCATCTATTATATTTACCCCCAATCACTCGCCTACTGAGGACAAATTGGAATGGATTGACCGCCGCTAGGACAAAATTTTTGCGTAGCAAAATATAATGACGGAGCCTTGGATAGCATGGACAGCTGCCAAGGCCAGCTTCTCAACCGGAGAATAGCGAAGTTCAGGGCCTATTAAGCCTCGGCTCAAATAATAAATTACGTGCTCGACAAGAGCATCGTCTTCCTGAACTAGAACCATACCAATGGTAGATTCTGCTGCAGCGAGGTATAAAAGGAAGTCTCTACCATAATCCGGTGGACTCAAAAGCGGGGCAGAGACTAATGCCTTTTTCAAAGCATCAAACGACCGCTGCGCAAAGTCGTCCCATACAAATGGAACTCCTTTCCGTAGCAAACGCATGAACCCTTTAGTGATCTCGGCGTAGTTTGCTATAAACCGTCTCAAGAAATTGGCCTTCCCTTGAAGACTTTGAAGTTGACGGATTGAGGACGGGGGAGGCAACTGAACTATTGCCTCAACCTTGAAGGGATCAACCCGAATCCCTTCATTGGACACTATAAACCCTAACAACCGACCGGATGTAACCGCGAAAACGCACTTATTGGGATTCAACCGGATTTTATAGAAACGACATCGCTCAAAGACTAATCGAAGATGACTAGGGTGATCTGTTCTCTTTCGAGAACGAGATCATCTAAGTATGCTTTGATGACATGTTTGATGTCGTGGAAAGCGTAGGACATGGCCCGCTGAAACGTGCTCCAGCGTTTTTAAGACCAAAGGGCATCTTTCGATATGCAAAGGTACCCCAGGGACATATGAAGGCAGTTTTATGCTGATCCTCAGGACGAATAGAAATTTGATTATAACCCGAGAAACCATCCATAAAGGAGAAAATCTCATTACCCGCACACTCGTCGATAATCTGATCAATGAATGGCGTGGGGTAATTGTCTTTTGGACAAGCCTTGTTTAAGTCCCTAAAATCGATGCATACGCGGATTGTTCCTTGTTTTTTGTCCACAGGGACTGGATTCGAAACCCAATCCGTAAGAGGAACAGGGTATATAAAACCTGCCCTTAGCAGCTTCTCAACCTCAGCTTTGATAGCCGCTGCTTTCCTAGGGTTAACTGGCTGAAGCCTTTGACGAATCGGTTTTGCGTTTTCATACGTCTTGATCTCATGTTGGACGATAGAAGGATCAATGCCGGGCATTTCCTCATAAGACCAAGCAAATACATCCCGATATTCCTTGAATAGGTCGGTATAAATTTGAATTTCTTCAGGGGAACACTCAATTCCGATGAAGATATTCTCGACAATGTTAGGATTCTTAGAGATGTTTATAGGTATCGTTTTTGAGATTACCGACATATTACCTTCGGCACATACGTGTGTTGGAGCCAAAGGGTTCGACACCGTACAAACATCACTATCAACGAGCTCGGAAAATTTAGATTCCACTTCCTGCAATGGAGGAAGAAAATATGAACGATGGTGTAAGTCTTCCCAAGGTCGATCTATACCCATCATTACTTCGAGGATTGCTTCTTCAGAAGGTAGAACCGAATCTAAGCAGTCCAAGGCAGAGTTAGAATCAAAGCTCCAAGCGGGGGCCACATGACCATCTAATTCCTCTTCGGAAAAAGGAGTAGAATGGTTCTCTGCAGAGTCTACGATAGACTGATATCTAAGATCGGCTGCAGATATAGGAAACGCCATTCCATTTACTTGTCCTTCGACTAATGTGGTGGTAGGTGAAGGCAAGGTCCAAGGGTCAGAAAAATAATGAGTTCGGAAGAACTCTTCTCGAGAATACTCCTTGGATGATGAAATAGCATTGATTCTTGCAAAAGGAGAGGGAAGATCAAACGTACCCGTCAATGAGGAATACATTCCTACTCCTAAATTCTCAGTCGGCGGGCGAGGGTTATCCACCAAAGGAACAGTAGAGTCGAAGGTTGCTTGAGGATCGATTGGAGCATAGTCCAATTGATCAACCTTAACGATTTTCCCCTCATGAGGAAAGCAAATGACACGAAACAGAGTCGATACAACGGCTTCCATCTCGTACACCCAGTTCCTTCCTAATAGGAGATTATAATCTAGGTTAGCATCTACGACTTCCACTTCGATATTAACGACCTTCCCTCCAACACATATAGGAAAGGTCGGGATAATCCCATGCGGCTTGTGAGAATGGCCATCAAATGCAGTTAAGACGGTTGGTGAAGGAACAACCGAAGGTGAACCAATAGCCTTCCAACATGACATGGACATGACACATGTGGAAGCTCCTTCATCTATAACGGTGCGAAAAATATTGATTTTCCGGTATGTTGAATTTACCTGAAAAGCCATATGATGAGGGAGTCTCTTTTTTACATTTGACATGTCAAAAGAGAGCACTAACGAGTTAGCTGGATCGACTGCTCCAATGGCGGAGAGTAAAGCACTTCTCTGAGACGGACACGATTGGAGAACTTCCAAAGCGAACATAGCACACGGGCTTTGAGCCAAATCCTCCACAATGGAGTAATTTTGGGCGGCCCTAGCATTAGGGTTAATCGTCGCGCGTTTGGCGGAACCTTTCGGTATCCTAGGCATAGTCTCAACAAGAGGTCGCTCAATATGAAGGTCATTACTTCCGGGAACCGTTTTATCCTTAGATGTTTCGGCTTCACCATAATCACGTGACCGAGTAGTCACGTTAACGTTTGAACCCATCATAAAAACATTTGATGCTTTTTCCCCTTCCTGGTTGCCCCCTGAGGAGGTCCCAGGATTCGAATTCACGCCAGCAAGAAGTTGCTGCCCTTGGGGAAACGGGTTAGTTAACACAGCTTGCGAACTAGAAGTCCCTTGCTGTCCTAACAAGCGTTGAGCGTCTTCAATTCTAGGGCAAAGATGAGTTAGATGGTCCCCACTGCATAACTTGCAAGGGAACTTAACTTTCTTTCTCGACTCACCTTTACCACCACCAGCGTTGTTGCCGGATTTATTTGCATCGGGCTTCCCTTCCGAATTCTTCTTCTTACCACGTCCTTTCTTTTTCCCATTGGAATTTTGATTTCCTTTGGGATTATCGGATTGGACGACGTTAATGGAAGAATTTTGGGAAGCTTGAGGATTAGACATTGTGACTTGGTTGTTAGGAGCAGTTTGTAATGACAACTGCTGCAATTGATTCAACAAGTTCACTGTAGTCGAGTCTACTGACCCCACAATGCCATCCGCATGCGGACCTGGCTTCGGATTAGCTAAATCAACCTTAGATCCAGGAGCATCTGGCAAGTACTTTTGGAGGATCCCAGACTGAGAGTAAATCAGTTCTAACTGCTGGGCCCTGAAAATGGCTTGCTCCTCAGAATAGACCCCAGACATGGAGACATCCTTGGAGATCTCGGGTTGCAAAGACTTCAAAAACCACTCTAGACGGTACTCCGGAGGGATTTCGGCTTTGATGAGCCTCTTTCTCCGTCTCCATTCCTGAATGTGATCAGAAATGTGGGTTGCCTTATCTTGACGAAAGGTAGCCAGAAGTTCAGTTCCGGCATCATAGCGGACAGGCAACTGGAAGTGATTCAAGAAGATATTAGCTAAGTCTGCGAATGATGTAAAGCTGCCCCCTGGCAACTCTATATACCATTTAGCCGCATTACCAGTCAAGGTGCGCTGAAAGAGTCTCAACCTAATCGAATCTTCGATGAGGGAGTTGGATGAGCACCACAAATGGAATGTGGTTACATGATCGCCCGGATCTTCACCACTCTTCCCTTCGAATTTTGGAATGTCCGAAGGGAGTTTGGTTGGGACCGGAGGCCAGGCCGGATTGTATCGGATAGGGTCGTTCGTTAGCTTAGTGAGATCTGGCAAGTTTAACGTTGCCAGAAACGGAAGCCTAGGAGGACCTAGGGGATTCCACCCAGACTGGGCAGAACTCCCAAAGTTCTGAAAAGATTGTCCTGGGATTTGGGAGGCACCAGGCTGCCCGAAGTGACCATTAGAACCGGCTGAACCAAAAGGCAAACCTTGTGGTCCAGCAAAATTCGGAGTTTGACCAACTCCTGCCGTATAACCTCCATAGCCTGCAAAGTTCCCTCCTAAAGAATGGTAAGGAGTTGATAACCCCTGATATGGGTTCCAAGTCGAAGCAAGGGGAGGAATACTTTGAAACATGCTAATCGCGGAATACGGCCTACTTCCTTGTTGGCCGATAAATGGATTCGCAGTTCCTGCGTTGCTAACCCCAGGGTTATTCCAACCTTGGAAAGGATTGCTGCTTTGTCCTATTGAAGAAAAATGCATGGATCCTACCGTTGGGTTGGAATGTGGGATATGACCACTCCCGAAAGGAAAACCGTGGAATGAAGCCGATCCGCCCATCATGGACGTAGCGGCACTGAACGGAACCGATGGAATACCCTGTGATTGGGTGCCAAAAGGGAAGGAACCAGTACTAAAAGCATTGGTTTGGGTATTTGCACTCGTGGACGGAATGGAGGTAGACCCCACCAAAGATGTGCTAGCAAACGATCCGAACAAGGAAGTGGAGGGGATGGAAATGGTTCCTCCCCCTTGCACCGCTGTTGGGGTTTGCATAGTCGCAACACTCGTACAAGCCATGCTTCCAGTAGTGATCATAAATGGTAAGCGCGTAGCGTAACCTGGACTCGCTGGTCTATGTGACGGAGTCCCAACGTATTGCAATACGTCCGGATAACTAGATGGTAGTGGAGAATTTGGAATCACTAATGATTCTGAAAGTTCTTCTACCTCTACGTTATTCTCCGCTTGAAAGCGAACTCGAGAAAGGACTGGAGTGTCCCTCTCTTGCTCAGAAGTGCCAGGCCTTGCTTGGCCGCTAATATCCCCGAGAGGAGGATCAACCCCCGATGCGTCAACCGGCGTGGGACGAGCCCTACCGGTAGTATCCCCTCTGCGCCTTCTAGGAGAAGGCTCTAAACTAGGTGGCGAGAGACCACGAAGTCTTCGAGACCGTCTTGGAGACCGGTCAACCACTTTGAATTTTTTGTTATGATCTAACTAAAGACTCAAAAAATTAAAAGCTAAGCCGACTAGGAGCACAGAGCACACACTATAAAGTTCTTAAAGAAACAGCCAGTCAAACAACTTTCAAGTATTTCCGCTCCAGGTGATTAGGACCGGACACCAAAATACGAGAAAGTGAATCAAAGGGCCTTCCGAAGATAGTCTGGGATGATGAGGGCCTAGTCCTATCAGCGAAGGTATCAGAGGAAGTTACGCTGACCTCCTAACAACAGCCTGCGCCGGTGCAAGCCCCCAAGCTTCGCAAGGGTGCCCTCCAGTAGTACTGTTGAGAGTGATACAACGTCGACCTTAGGTGCCACAGGATTCCCCTCCACAGCCACCTATGCAGATCCCTAGGAGAGGCAACTATGGGTACCAACTCGTCGCAGAAGCCAGGCGGAACAGTCGTGAGGTAAGTTCAGACAAGTAGGAGAGGGGGTATCTCTCTTCCCTGTCTTCACAGACCCTGTTACACTAAAAAATGTCACCTTGACTACTTACAGTTAGTATGGCTCAAATCAACAGTCATGCTACCCTCTTAGGCAAGTCTCATGCCTCTGTTATCCATCTCAAACTCAAAGAAGAGAGAAAGTCTTGTAAAAACTATGTTTATCTCTGGGGTCGCAGGTTCTCTCTAGCCTTACCTGCGGGGACGCTGACCATGTTCACGAAATCTGCGTCCATGGACGCTCTGTATGTTAAGGGACAGGTGCGTCCCTCTGTAAAAGGCAAAATGCGCGAGTTTTATCTTGAAAAAGTTACTTGTGGTTACTTCTAGAACATTCTAGAGGTCGGTTTGATGAAATGGATGCGCCTCCAGTTGGTTCATGTATCTCTATTAAGGGGGAGCTTATCCCATCAATAAGGGAGCTATCCCACCCATAGAGGGGGATGATCCCATTGATAGTGGACCTGAATAACCTCTTTACAGCACTATAAATAAAGGCATTGAGCCAAAAGGAGAGGAGGTTGGAGCTATACATTTTCTTTGGGTAAATGCTGCAGGATTTAGGTCTTCCATTAGAGCCTTTGTGAGGAGAGATTGTCTTCACTTGATTCTACTTGGGAGAGGGTGAGCTTTGTCAAAGTAGAGGAAAACCCTTGATGGACCCTGGGAGGAACTTGCACAACACCAAGGCCAGGTTGTAAGAGTTTCTTTGTTTCGTTATTAATACAAACTGGTTTATTTTTCTCAATAGCTTGTGTTAATGAGTTATTTCATGTGTTCCTTGGTCTGCATGTTGAATATATGTTTTATTATATGAAATGCAAGTGCTTGGTAATTGTTTGATTGTTTGTGGTTGCAGGAATTGACTTGAAGGAGGAGCTCATCCGGATCGTCAAGAACGGACTTCAACAACAGCGTTTTGGAATAAGGTAAGCCTAAACACTTGTAGTTTTCATGTTGTAAAAGGTGTATTTAGAGAAAGATCACTCCATTTTGTCTTGTTTGTCATTAGAATGTCTTAGACTTCTAGGAAGGTCAGTCGTGTCCGCACCCTTGACAGTTTCCGTGTGACAAATTGGCGACTCCACTGGGGAATCCATTAATGAGAGAGTCTTTTCCTTTATATGAACTTTGCTTTGAGAAAATCATTTTTATTTTCTGGTTTTTGACTGTGAGAATTAGTATTTGGGTGGCTTAGCTGTAGATTTAGTTGGCTTTAGTTTTTCTTCCTTTTTCCAGAAGGACGCAGTCTCTGTGTGCTGCACAGTGCGTCCTTGGACGCGCTGTTGTCGACTGCACAGTGCGGGGCCGCACCTGTGACAACGGGTGGCCTGCGTCTTCCTGTAAAAGTTAAGAAAATTCCATTTTTGCTTTAAATTACTTTTAGATTTTGTTTTTTCTTAGTGTTTTCTGCCCAGATCCTTTAGTACCCTGTCAAGAATTCTCACCTGAACTAGTTTTGTGAGCTTTGAGTGTTTTAGTGGTTTTCAACGAAGTTTAGACCTAGGGTTTGATTTTTGGAAAGGCTTTGTAGTGACTTTGATAGTAGAAAGTTGTCCAGCCTTAGATATCTCTGGTTAGTCAACCTTCTTAGAAGTTGAGCCTGCCGTAAAGTCTCCTTGTTTGAGCAACTTGTCATTTGAGTTGTTTTGGGTCAAATTTCGCTTTGCTTGTTTTTAAAGTATTGATTTCCATTTTACAAAAAGAACAAAAAGATTAGAGTTTTGTTTTGGCTAGTTTTTGATTCTGCAATAAGCTAGTCCTTGATTTGATTGTGATCAAGTAAAACACCTTAGAAATAATCATTGTTAGTTTTGGCCTCGTTAAGATTGCTTAGAGTAAATTTGCCTTTAGTTTGCTTATGAGTGCATTTTCATAGATTTTAAGAGTTGTTAAGATTGATTTTTGGTTATATTAGATTTACTTGCTTTATTAAAAGAAAAATACAAAAACATCTTCTTAAAAAGTCTTGTTTCAAGTAGCTTTTTGTTTTCAAAAGAAGAAAAGAGTTTTTTCGTGCATGTAAAGAGAAGTTATGTTTTTATGCTTGGAAAAGAAAAACGAATTGTTTCTTTGATTGTCTTCAATTAAGAAGTTGCTTTTATAAAGATTGCATTCTCTCAACTTTTTAGTTAAGCAATTCATCGAAAAAGTAAAGTAGTGGATAAATCATTTTAGGTGCATTTTGTAGTGGTTTCGAGTCGAGTCAACACACCACTAGTTTCACTTCCATCACCTTTTGACTTAAGAAACAACCTTAAAAGTAACGCTTAAATTAAAATCAATCTAGTAATCTTTATTTTTCTAGGGCTCTGAAGCACCAACATAGCTTAGGCTAGGGTCTTGGAGTAGGTGAGTACTTAACTCTCCAAGACTACAAAACCAAACAGATAGTCTATCTTGAGTAGAACAAATCCAATTGTTTCAGTTACATTCTGGGAAAGCTCCTCTTAAAGGAGAAACACGAGCTCGTGTCCGAACCAGTGAGGGGATCATTCCTCCCTCGTTGGGAACGACGCCAGGCAGTACGTATTACAAACGGTAAACCTCGGATTAACCATTGTCGAGGAGCCAGGGGTCACTTATCGGTAAACCTTGGATTGTTGTCAAGGAGCCGGTAAGGGGATTGGAGCTTGCTACTCTGCCCTTGCGTGCTGTCGGAGTTTAGACTGTTCCCCCAGGTGTAATTGTTGTGATTGGTAACCTTAGTGGCCATAATATCTAGGATTCTACCCAAGGTGACGGTGGAGGGAAGGTCCCACTGTACCTGGAGCAGACGTCGGTTATACTCACTTGGATTTTCTGGGGGGTTCGCTTCACTTCGAGACGGTTAAAGTGGAGGAACTTGGTCCAGTCTATTCATTAAGCAGGTTGCCGGGGTAACTGTTCCACCCACTATTTCTGTACTGAATCCTGCGAGGTTGGGCCTAATCACCAACTAGCGCTTTTGGTCCGGAAGACTACTGTTTGTGTGTGGTTTGACGCTCTAGATTATTTAGGCGTGTGCTTCAAATTTGATTGGTTCTTTAGAAGACTTTAGGTGGTTTGATTTGAAATTTTTTACTTTGATTTTGTGTGTTGTAGTTAAAATCTTTAATTGTGGCGGAATTACCGAGACAGTCCCGTAGACTTCGGGGCAAGTCTCCTGAGATTGTTACCGGAATAGATTTGTTAAGAAAACTCCGTAAATCGCGGGGTGAATCTCCTGAAGACATTCCGGGTCATTTAGAAGGGTTAAAGGTCCTTGTAACTCCTCCTAGTGGCAGTAGAGTAGGATCACCTGAAGAAGGAGAATCTTCCTTGGTAGTCCATCCAGATTACCAAAGATTAGAAACAGGTTACAATCCCGAAGCTGTTACAGTTTCCGAGCTTGCTGGTAGTTTTTCATCTGCCAGTGAAACAGGCGAAGAACCTGAAATTTCAGAACCTGTTACTCCAACTCCTAGTGTTCCTGATTCACCAAGAATAGAAAGAATTATCACCGAAAATCTTCCTGTTGGATTAATTGCTATAGAAGAACTTGTTCCAGAGGAAGAAATAGGCGTTTCTGATTCTGAAGATCTAATTACCCTTGATCTAAGGGAGCGTGAATCCATCTTTTACAGTCCTCCTAGAAGTGAATCTTGGTACCTTGCATTAACCAATTTTTTAGACAACTCAGTAGGTTTTTCTACACCTCGTACTCCGGTTCCACCTAGAGGAATTCATTCTCCTGTAAATATGTCTGGTCAGTCATCTGTGTTTTCACAAAGTCCTGAATCATTTTTACATGGCGGTCCTTCTGTTCCTACTGGGTATCAATCACTTTCTGGTACCTTTGCGGGAGCATCTCCTCAACCCATTGATCATGGGTTATTAGTTGGAAACAGTGGTAATGTACCATTGAGTATAGGTGAAGTTTATATGATGTCAGGTTCAACTCCCATTAACCAACCTCAAGGTGGCCAATTACCGCCTGGGGGGCAACCTTCGTTAATGCCTGGGGGGCAACCTCAAGGTACTTCATTTGTGACTGGGGGGCAACCTCAAGGGTATCAACCCCAAGGGTATCAACCCCAGCCTCAATATGTACCCCAAAGTCAACCTCAGTATCAGTATCAACCTCAAGGATGGCAACCTCAAGGATGGCAACCCCAAGGGTATCAACCCCAAGGGTATCAACCTCAAGGATACCAACCTCAAGGTCAAGGTCAACCCCAGTATTCGTATTTACCTCAAGGTTATCAACCTACGGGTCAATACCCTGGTCAAGGTTATCAACCACCTCAAGGGCAATCATATGGGACTACACCTTACAGTTATCAACCCTATCCTCAATACGGCTATGGATCTCAGTATCCTCAACCTGTTACGAGTCAATACCCTGGAATGTTAACATGGGATCCGTCACAGGGTCAACAGATGTCGCAACCAAGTATACAGTCGGTACCTCAAGCAGGACAACCTGCAGTTCCTGGTCCACCCCAGCAACCGCAACCTGTCCAGTCAAGTGTTCAGACCCCTGTAACTTCGTAGTTACTCAGCCGCCAATTGCACCTAGTACTCCACCTCACACGGCTGCAGCAACTACCGCTTCATCTACCATGCTTACATCTGGAGTATCGGCAGCTCCGGTTTCTACTGTCCCTGTAACCACTCCTCAGACATCTGTACCGTTGTCTGGACCCACGGTTCAAACCACAGTCCAGATGCCTGCAGGCCAACCTGGTACAAGTACGGTTGTTACTACTCAACCTCAATTTGTTCAACCTCCGTACCAGGGACAGTATCAACCTGGGCAAGCTGCCCAACAACCGGTTTACCAGTATCAACCGTATCCTGGGTACACTTATCAACCACCTCAGCAACCCCAGTACGGTCCGGTTAATCCTGGTTTTCCAGGAGGATATAATATCCCAAATGCGACTCCTGTTCCTAGTTATCCTGGATATCCTCCTCCTGGGGCTGGTATTGTGACTCAGAGTTTTAGAGATCCTAACCGGCAGTTACCGTTTATTGCGACTTTAGATTTACCCGACTTGACGCGCCTAACGAACGATCCAATTCAATATCTTCCGTTCTGGCCGCCAATGCCAAATAAGTTGCCCAGCGATATACCCAAGTTCGAAGGTAAGTCTGGAGAGGATCCGTCTAATCACGTGATGACTTACCACCTCTGGTGTGCATCAAATTCCATCTCAGATGATTCTATCCGCTTACGTCTTTTCCAGCGTACACTCATTGGTCTCGCAGCCAAGTGGTACATTGAGTTGCCACGGGCTTCTTTTTACAACTTTAGCCAGTTAGCTACTTCATTCTTAACTCATTTTCAGTTACCAGTCAGATACGATAATGGTACAGAATTATTAACTTCGCTAAAACAATCGACATCCACGTACATTTCTGATCACATCCATGAGTGGAGACGTCGAAGAAGATTAGTGAAAGTTTTTATCCCGGACCAAATTTTAGCTGAATGGTTTGTAAAATCATTATTACCAAGAATTACTGAAGATGTAGCTAAGGCCGGAGTAGTTACTGAGGAGCAAGTCATTGCTCAGGCACAATACCTTGACTTAGTTTACACTCAGTCGGGTACGTTACACGAGAAAATTCCGGATCTTCCAAAGTCAAACCAAATCGCTGCTGCTCCTTCGGGATCTCATGCCGCTGATGGTATGATCGGTATCGTGACTACGAAGAGTAAGAAGAAGTCTTCCAAGACCTCCAATACTCCAATTATCACTTTGCCTGATTCTCCGACAGGAGAGTCTTCTCCTCCTGAACTTACCGCCGACATTCACGCTGTAGAGTCATCTACGGCCAAATCCAAAAACGGTGGAAAGAAGAAAGGAAAGAAGAAGGCTAAAGCAGACAAGGCTCCAAAGGAGAAAACGGAAAAGTCGGAAACCAATGACGAAAAGCGCAAACCTCGTTATCCTTGTCTTATTTGTGAAGAAGATCATTTTACGAGAGACTGCCCTCATCGGGCCGAGGTAGTGAAAATAGTCAAAGGTTCTCCGACTCCTGCTGTGTTAAAAAATCCATTTCCCGAGCAGGAAAATAAGATGATAGGTTCTTCTTCGAATGCCAGTGAAGAACCCATTTTGATGATGTCTCATGTCAGGATTGCGACTCGATCGCAAGATTATGGTAGTAAGGCTCCTGTTGATGGTAAAGAAGCAGAATCTTCTCACTCTAACCCATCAACCTCAACTCCTGGTTCCGATCCACTACAGATCGAAAAACCTAACCCAGACTTAGTGATTAAGCCGCCCGCCAAGGGTGTACTTCGAAGGTCTGCTTTCAATCCACATGCGAGAGCAGCCCAGAATTACAACATTGTTGAAGACTTAGCTGTTTCACCTTCAGCAATGTCGGCACTCGAAGTGCTGCAATCATGTCCAGCGCAACGAAAATTGCTTTTGTCGGCTATTGGAGCTGTCGATGTTCAGGACCCGAACCTAATGATCTTTGATCTAGAAAGTAGTACACCGCGTCTCCCCCATCAAATGGCTTTCCAAATTCCAGTGATAGTCAAAAACAGGCCTATTCATCGGACTGTGATTGATGAGGGAGCTTCTACGTGTATTATGTCGATTCAATGTTGGAGATCGCTTGGTTCTCCTTCGTTGAACCAATCCCCCACCATCCTTAAGGCCTTTGATGGCCGTGGGTTCCGTCCGTTTGGTATTCTACAAGAATTGCCTATAGGGGTCGAAGGTAAAACCGTTAGTCTGGATGTGGAAGTGGTTGATGCCCCTCTAGACTACAACCTTCTTTTGGGTCGAAGTTGGTCATATGCTATGACAGCGGTCGTTTCATCGGTCTTCAGAGTCATTAAGTTTCCACATAACGGTAAGATCGTGACTATTGATCAGCTGACATACTTTTCATCCGACCCAACCTCTTTAGAAACTATCCAGCATGTTGGTAAAACGACAATCCCTTATAGGGACATTGGTGTAGGTTTAGTTAAGGATTCCGGTTTACTGGGAACTTTTCCTCTCCCTCCACTCAATGCAGACCCTTCGTTCGCAACAATTCATATGATCACGTCAGAAAACATTATTTATGATGATCCTTGGTATGTTCCCTCTGACTCTGAGCTAGACTCACTCGGTGATGTTATGCCGTTGAGTCCGTATGAGATTGCTTATGAAGCTCTTATGTCTTTTACCGACTTTCATTCAACCGACCAAATGAATGTGGTCAGTGAAGAGTCACTTTTCACCTCACCCTTAGAACGGATAACGTTTCCCGAAGAAGTGTCATCTGACGAACAACTTCGCGAAATCCTAAGTGTAGATGATCTACCATGGGAAGATCTCCATCACAGATCTTCGTTTTTACCTAAGGATGATGCATTTGAAAATGATTTTTCATCTATCTTTACCGCTGAATATGTCAAAGACGCTCAGGATCCAACGAAACATTCTGATTCAGAGCTGAATTTAGGGAATATTTCTCGTACTATTCCCATTGATATTTCAGTGAAGCCCGGAATCGAGAGAACATTCATATAGGTGCCGCATGTACTGACGAAGAAATTGAAACTTACAAGGCCCTATTCCAAGAATTCCGCGACGTGTTTGCCTGGTCCTACGAGGAAATGCCAGGAATCGATCCTGCCATTGTTGTTCATGAAATCAAAACCTACCCGGATGCTAAACCCATTCGGCAACGGTTGCGTCAGATTCACCCTCGAAAAGCAGCTGCAATCAAAGCCGAAGTCGAAAAGCTGTTGAAAGCAGGTTTCATTTATCCGATCCCGTTAACGGATTGGGTATCGAATATTGTTCCCGTCAATAAAAAACAAGGAACAATAAGAATCTGTATCGACTATAGGGATATCAATCGAGCTTGTCCAAAAGACAACTATCCTACGCCTTATATCGATCAAATTATTGATGATTGTGCCGGAAGTGAGATGTTTTCCTTCATGGATGGTTTCTCAGGTTATAATCAAATCAATATTCTACCTGCCGATCAACCAAAAACGGCATTCATTTGTCCATGGGGGACATTTGCTTATTGCAAATTACCTTTTGGCCTTAAGAATGCCGGTGCTACTTTTCAACGGGCCATGTCTTATGCATTTCATGACATCAAGCACATTGTGCAACCCTATCTCGATGATTTGCCTGCTCATTCTTTACACCGAGCTGATCACCTTGTCCATTTACGAGCAATCTTTATGAGGTGTAGGCATTATCGAATTCGGTTGAATCCCCACAAGTGTGTTTTCTGTATAGAAACAGGTCGATTGCTGGGATTTGTTGTTTCCAAAACCGGCATTCGCGTCGATCCCTCGAAAGTCGAGGCTATCATCCAATTGCCTCCTCCTTCGAGTTTGCGCCAACTCCAAAGTTTGCAAGGGAAAGCGAACTTTTTACGCCGATTCATCCCTAACTACGCCGAGGTCACTAAAGGTTTTACACGGTTGTTGAAACAGAACGTACAATTCTTTTGGGACGAGATTGCTCAACAATCTTTTGATGCATTAAAACACGCGTTGACCCATGCACCGTTATTGCATCCTCCCAACTACAACCAGGACTACTTCTTATACCTCGCAGCTTCGCATTCCACCATTGGAATGGTGTTAGTTCAAGAAGATGAATTCAAGGCAGAGCATGTGATATATTACCTTAGCAGAACCTTAAATCCAACTGAGTTAAAATATTCACATGTGGAGAAATTGGCCCTGGCAGCCGTTCAAGCTGTCCAGCGTTTTCGTCACTACATTCTTCTCCGCAAAACTACTGTTATTTCGGATTGCAACCCTATGATTTATATCTTGACAAAACAACTGCTAGGGGGCAAGTACTCTAAATGGATCGTCATCCTGCAAGAGTTCGACTTGGAGTTTGAGAAGTCCAAGTCTAAGAAATCTTTAGTCTTCGCGGAATTGATGTGTGATTTCCCGAGTGCTGACACAGAGACTGTGGCAGAGGAGTCCATTGCGGACGAATCTTTGTTTCTTATTAGCACTGTAGATCCGTGGTATGGGGATATAATCATCTATCTCCAAACCCAAACCTTTCGGCCTGAAGCTTCCAAGGAAAACCGTCGAAAAATTCGGTTTCAATCCCAGCAATACAGAATTATTGGAGATACACTTTATCGCCTGGGGGCAGACTTAGTTTTTCGACGTTGTTTAACTCACGATGAGGCTGAGAGAGTTTTGAATGATTGTCACTCTGGAGCATGTGGCGGTCATATGTCTGGGTATGCCACAGCTCAGAAGGTGTTGCGCGCTGGCTATTTCTGGCCGTCTATGTTTAAAGATTGTATCCTTGCCGTCAGAAAATGCCACAACTGTCAAGTGTTTGATCGCAAGATGCGCGCTCCACCTGCTCCTCTCCACCCTATAATTGCCGCTGGTCCATTCGCCAAATGGGGCATTGACTTTATTACTTGTAACCCTCACTCGGCCGGGGGGCATGCGTATATCATCCTTGCGGTTGATTATTTTACTAAGTGGGCCGAGGCGATGCCTACATTCGACGCAAGCGGCAAGACAGCTGCACTTTTCGTATTCAATCATATCATAACTAGGTTTGGTGTCCCACAAGCAATCATTACGGACCATGGAAGCCATTTTCGAAATGTCATGATGACTGAGCTTACAAGCCAGCTTGGTTTGCGCCACGATAGCTCTACACCTTATTATCCGCAAGCCAACGGTTTGGTTGAGTCAATCAACAAAGTTCTAGTCGTCATGATTCGACGGATCATTGGTATCCATCGAACGAATTGGCATAACATGTTATTTTCGGCGCTATGGGCATATCGAACTTCAGTGAAAAATTCAACAGGTTTCACCCCTTTTCAGCTAGTTTATGGCTTAGAAGCTGTGTTACCTATTGAGTGCGAAATCCCATCACTTCAAATGGCTGTCGAATTACTTCCAGCTACTTCCGAAGAGGAGAAACGGTTGTTATACTTGGCTAAATTAGATGAGACTCGACGTGACGCTACTTTAGCTATCGAGACTCACGCGAAACGAATGAAAGCTCAGTACGATAAAAATGTAACCCCTCGAAGTTTTTCGGAAGGAGACCTAGTACTATTATATGATCAAGCTAACGATAAGCTAGGTGCCGGAAATTCGTTCCCATGTGGCATGGGCCCTACATTGTAAAGCGAAAGCTAGCAAAAGGGGCTTATGAGTTAGTTGATTTTGATGGGGACTCTTTGGGCAAACCCAGAAATGGACTTTACCTAAAGAGGTATTATGCTTAAAATGATGGATGGAGAAATTTTTAGATAGGTTAGATTTCCTTTCTAGCTAGCAAGTGTGTTAGTTTAGTCAGTGTGCTTAGCTTAGCAAGTGTGGTTTTTCGTCATTATTTTGGCTCATCTTGGTTTTACTCTTGATATTGTAGATGTCGACGCCTCTCCAAACATACATTGGATTTGCTGATGGTGCTTGTCGTAGTACACGGAATATCTCTTCCGCAGCTTGGGTTATCTATTCACCCTCTGACGAGTTAGTTTCTATGCATGGGGTAAGCCTCGGTCAAACAACGAATAACATTGCAGAATACAGTGCAGTGGTTGAATTATTATCCGAATCTATTTCATTTGGAATTCGACGTTTGATAGTGAGGTTAGATTCTGAACTTGTTGTATTACAGCTTAATAGAGTTTATGCCATTAGAAATCCTGTGTTATTAAGGTTGTTTTTGAGAGTGCGTCTCTTGGAACGTGAATTTGATTACATTGAATATCAACATATTCCAAGGTCTTTGAATACATTAGCAGATGCAATTGCTTCTCGAGTGTTGGACAGACATTTATAATAATCATGCAAGTAAATTTAAAGACATTTCATCATACATGTTAAACAAGATAAGCCGGTAATAGTGATATATAGATATAGATAGAAGTGTGTCCAAAAATATATACATCGTCTTCGATCATAGGTTTAACACACCTTATGATCGGCAAAATGATAGTACAAAAAGTCAAAAATGTCACATGTGACTACAAAAGTGACTAGTCAATCACTGGTGGTGCTCTCTGTACGACACCACTGCGCGGGCTACCTTGCGCAGAAATCTCCTAAACGGTCCAGGGACCGCGACTACGAAGCGCTGAAGCCTCATAGGAATATCATCCATAGTAGTCTCAGGTATATCTGCCGTGAGACGCTCTAGATCATGCTCCAAATCAGCTAGTACTTCTGCTGTCGCATCCTGTAGGGCCGGTGCCGGTGCAGCTGGATGTCGTCTGTCGTAAGGCCGGAGATTGGCTGGACGCTGTGGTCCAACATCTGCATTTTTAAAATTTTACTGTTACTTTGAGACGATATATATGAAAAATAAAAAATACATAATTAGAAAACTTGTGAAAATGAAAGTACCTCTGTCATCCCATTGTTCTCCCTGTGGAAGAACCATGTCCGGATCACCTCTGAAATCCATTCCGGCATATGGAAAGTCTTGTATCACAAAAAGCTGGCCCTCTAGCCAGTCGAAGTAACTGTCTGAGAATCGAACCACTGCAGCACCCTCGTCAGGATGCCGGGCCATCACCGCAACCCATCGAACAAGCTTTGGCTCCCGAGGACCCAAGTCATCAACAGTGAGTTGCTGAGGGATCAGCATAGGAACTCTCTCCAAGGCAAAGCTCACGACTATAGGCCCATATCCAAAAGTTTTTAGTCGTCCGTTCTTTGCCTTGGTTAGTTGGCTCTTCATATGAGCCGACACAGCTTCGCACCAGTTGAAGATGGTGCCTTGGTAACAGTCAACTGCCATCCGCATTTGGGATCCGGAAGCAATGTGCAAGGCGGCCGCGCCACAAATCCTGGTGACCGTAAATGCAATAACTCTAAGTTCCGCCAGAGCGATGTGCTTTATCTCCACGCCTTTTTTATGGCGAGTCCCTGGTCTGCACCACTCCTCGCGGAGATCATCAAGGGATTGGCCACCCGGCCTGGTCCCCGCAAGGTTGAGTTGCTCACCTCTGTTTGGCAAGCCAGTGAGAAAGTATACATCCGAGGGCTCTATCTCGAGCTGGTGCCCTCCAATGTAAAAACATTGATCTTGAACGTTCCATCGCTCAACCAGCCATTCCAAAAATCTTACCTGGCCCCTCATGCCCGGTATGGTCCAATATTTGTACAATCCACATGTTCTTAAGGCATCCAGAGAGGGTTGGTGGTTAATCGCAGCTTCATCGTCCTCTACGTGCTCTCTCTCTCTCCAGTCTAACATGTTTTAGGCCCTGCACATCAAAAGAGTCAATTAGAAATTAATTTGAGAAAATTTGGTGGTTTTTTGAGAGAGTTAGGGTTTTGAAATGCGCCTTTGCGGAAGACGCACCCCGGCTTTGTAGCACAGGGCGTCCGGACGCAGCTCGCCTGAAGGCGGACTGCGTCCCCGACCTTTTTCCGTGTGAGAAAAAGTCGGGGGACGCAGGTCACCCGAAGGGCACCTGCGTCCGCCGAGGGGCGCATTTTGAACCCAAAACCCCCCCAAAAAATGAAACAGAGACCAAAAACAAAAAACTAAACGGATAAAAATGAAGAGTGGGATGTGTAAAATACCTCGGTGAAGCGGCGTTCGATTCCGACGGTCAGATTTTCCGCAGCAACCACGGGAAGTTTCTTGTCAAAAGCTCCTTTTTCAACCTCAACAGTGAAACGGTAAAAATGACATGGTAAAAGGTCTTTTTATAGGTTTTTTGGATGAATTAGTTCATTTTTTACCATGAAAAGATGTTTTCAAATGTATTTTTGCCTATTTTAAACAGGTATGAGTAATGTGTCGCTTTTGTGCAGGACGAAGGGATTTCGAGGGAAATTGTAATTTTTCACAAACAAAATTTCAGAGTCATCTTTTAAGCCCTTTTCTGACTCCTAAAACATGAAAAGATCGCCGAGTGTTTCTTTTTCACTCGTTAAAACGGAATTAAAAGACGGTCCCCTTTTAGCTCTTTTCTGACCGCAAAATCAGGAAAAGATTGCCGGGTTTTTGTCGTTTCAAACTCGATAAGGAAATAAAACGACGTGTCTTTGATCGCTTTTTACTTTTCAGGTCAACGACACTATTATGAAAGTACTCCTTGGTCGCAAGATCAAGCGGTTCCCCCAGGTATTATTTTATACTTTTTCGGGCTTGAGGGACACAAACTTACGAAAAAGTTCAACGTGGAGTCTCCTTTAGTTTTTTCAGACTCTCTAAAAATTGAAAAACGCCGAGTTTCTCCTATACTGGGCTCGTTAAACTTTTACAGTAAAGGACCTGTTCAATTACAAACAGGAACGAACCACTCCTTCCTAGGGTTCGAATTTAAACTAGGTTGGACTCGTCCGAAGGATGAGCTTATAATCAAGCATATGTTATCCTCCTCAAGCTTGTTAAAAATAAAGAGGTACTTGCCAGAAATGGTGGGGGAAAAAAGAGAAGAATGAACCTATTTGTCACCTTTTGCCTCAGAAGAAACTTTATTACCGCTCTTGAACACGACACTTTTCATTCACCTGGGTTGGGAAATCTTTTACCTCACAGTTGACCAAGTCACTTTGAAAGTCTTTAACCGGGTTTCGGGGATTAACTTTGAGTTATTCGTCACCAAGCCATCTGTTGTGTCGTTATGTGTTCAAGAGGTCTGCAAGCAAAACTTTCATCTGCAAAATACTTGTCATCCATTTGACCATCCCTGAGTCAGTCCTTACAGCAACATTTCTTCAACTTGAACAATGATTTCGTGTTGCGGGCTTGCCTGCAACGGGTCGCTTTCTATCGACATCGACACATTATCTAGAAAGATGACTTAGGAATCGACAGTACCTTGAAGTCTGCATGCATCAATGGCAGGTTTCTCGCCTTTGACGTCAGTTTACATCATTGACTTTCGATCAGAGGATTCCGTGAAGTGTTCGACATCAAAACATCTATTCACATTTCACGGGTTGTGCTTGGTACTTTGAGGACCATTGACATTACTGGTGGTTTCTCTCACGCTTGTTAACAGTTTACATCATTGACTGGTAATCAAGTGGTTTCTACCATGTTCGACATCGAATCATTTAATCACATGGCTAGAATCGTACCAATTCGGGAAGTAGAAGTGAAGACCCTGGATCTAGTTTCTACCATCCAGGCTGCGAGGAGTTTTGTATTCATTGTCTATGTAGACTTATCATAAACAGATGGCTGCGTCCATACTGTGTCTACAAAAGTCTATAAAAATGATGTACTGCAAGATCATTCCTGTATCAGAATAGTTAGTCCATTAGTTAAAGTTTTAAATCTGAGTATGGGAATGCCTACCTCAGTGATGATATAATCTTATCCATGTATTTTGTGTTGAAAATTGCAGGTTCCAACCAGGCCATCCACAAGGCAATCCTTGAAATGATAAAGCGCTTCACCCTTCCTAGAATTACAAAACCCTATTCTATTCCAGGCTTCGCACTTTAGGGGGCAATCTGTTACACTAAAAAATGTCACCTTGACTACTTACAGTTAGTATGGCTCAAATCAACAGTCATGCTACCCTCTTAGGCAAGTCTCATGCCTCTGTTATCCATCTCAAACTCAAAGAAGAGAGAAAGTCTTGTAAAAACTATGTTTATCTCTGGGGTCGCAGGTTCTCTCTAGCCTTACCTGCGGGGACGCTGACCATGTTCACGAAATCTGCGTCCATGGACGCTCTGTATGTTAAGGGACAGGTGCGTCCCTCTGTAAAAGGCAAAATGCACGAGTTTTATCTTGAAAAAGTTACTTGTGGTTACTTCTAGAACATTCTAGAGGTCGGTTTGATGAAATGGATGCGCCTCCAGTTGGTTCATGTATCTCTATTAAGGGGGAACTTATCCCATCAATAAGGGAGCTATCCCACCCATAGAGGGGGATGATCCCATTGATAGTGGACCTGAATAACCTCTTTACAGCACTATAAATAAAGGCATTGAGCCAAAGGAGAGGAGGTTGGAGCTATACATTTTCTTTGGGTAAATGCTGCAGGATTTAGGTCTTCCATTAGAGCCTTTGTGAGGAGAGATTGTCTTCACTTGATTCTACTTGGGAGAGGGTGAGCTTTGTCAAAGTAGAGGAAAACCCTTGATGGACCCTGGGAGGAACTTGCACAACACCAAGGCCAGGTTGTAAGAGTTTCTTTGTTTCGTTATTAATACAAACTGGTTTATTTTTCTCAATAGCTTGTGTTAATGAGTTATTTCATGTGTTCCTTGGTCTGCATGTTGAATATATGTTTTATTATATGAAATGCAAGTGCTTGGTAATTGTTTGATTGTTTGTGGTTGCAGGAATTGACTTGAAGGAGGAGCTCATCCGGATCGTCAAGAACGGACTTCAACAACAGCGTTTTGGAATAAGGTAAGCCTAAACACTTGTAGTTTTCATGTTGTAAAAGGTGTATTTAGAGAAAGATCACTCCATTTTGTCTTGTTTGTCATTAGAACGTCTTAGACTTCTAGGAAGGTCAGTCGTGTCCGCACCCTTGACAGTTTCCGTGTGACAGACCCTCGTGCTTAACTCCCAGATCCGGAGCTTTCCTGGTCTTCCTAACGCTATTGGATTTACTCTCGTTAATCAAACTCTTATGTTTGACATTTTATGTGGCCTTGGAGAGTTAACTCTCCACTCGCCTATTCCAAGGCCCTAAAATCCTAAACTTGTTGGTGTAATAACTAAAACAAAAAGTTCTAGTGGATTTTAATTAAGCGCTTGATTTTATTAGGCTGTTCTTTAAGTCACAGGGTTATGGAGATGAAACTTGTGGTGTTTTTATGGATGTAAAAGAAATTAATAAAACCTAGCTACATGCACATGCACTTTTGTTTTCGATGAAAAGCAATTTCTATGAGGTTCAGAGGTACTTCTAATTTAGACAAATTTTTTCCTTTTCTTTTCAGACTCCACACTCACAAAAACTAACAAAACTAAATATGCCTAAAAAGAGATGCAAATCTTACCCTAATGCAAGAACTATATGTGGATGCAAGATTCAAAGACTACTCTAAAAACAAAGAAGGAAAGTTGCTGCTTTACCAAATTTTGTCTTGCCACTAAAATGCTTAGATAGAAGATGATGTGTTACCAATCATTTCGTCCAAACAATAAAAACAAGTTCTAAGATAAAAAACAAAGCACTTTCACTTCGCAAAAAAGGAAATCAAATGAGAAGCAAGTTTAAGAAAGCGAAACTCAAAAACTTTCAAAAGATTTTCTTTCAATCAAACCAAAAAAGTCTTTTTCAAAGGAAAGCTCTCAAAAACTGACACCAATGATTGATAAACAAGCAACCAAACACTTTTGTGAATTGACACATTTTAAATGATGAAAACTCAACAAAAATAAAATGTGTTCGAAATCGCTTTTGACAATCAAAAGCAGCAATGAAAGTCCTAAATATCAAAAGACAAGTTTCAAGAAAATAGTAACAAACAAACTTCCCGAAACGAAGGAGCAAATGGTCATAAAAATGATTTCGTTAAGCAAACAAAAAGTGTCATGAAAGCAAAAATGGACACAAAGATTGAACCCAATCTTCCCACTCTACCGAAACAGAGCAATCAAGATTCTTAAATAGAAATCTTGTGTGTCAAAAATCAATGACGCTTGCAATCAACGAAAACAAGACTAATACTCCTTATGACTAGAGAGAGTTCAAAACAAGATGCCCCCTGTCAAACAGAGAACTGTTACTGGAGAAATAACTGCTTGACACTGACCCAAACCACCAGACAAACATTCAGCCAAAAGAAAATTTATAAATCTTGAAATTTATGTAATATACGCGCCTGCAATTAAGTGCAGAATGCGTGTATACGCGACTGAAACTAAGGAAACCTGCGTATACGCGGGTTCACTTAGTGCAACTTGCGTATATACACTTCTGTAATCCAGAAAAAGAGCGTATCTGAAGTCTTTCAAGAAAAATAAAAAATAACAGACTGAAAAACTAGACAAACTTGGAGTTCAAGAAAAGATCAGACAGTCAGAGCCAACAAACAGAGGGGCTGAGCCTTGATTGGCTTGAAGACTACCCAAACTAGGAACAACAAGAGTGTTGTCCCCAGCGGAGTCGCCAATTCTGGTTGAAGGGAAAGTACCCCTAGGGTCCTTTGGGCTAAGACTCTACCAGACTGAAAATTGCTTATTCAAAGAAACACACACATCATTTTTACTTTTGAGCAAATTCTAATGTTTAGGGTACGTACCTAAGGTCCTACGTTCGAGAAGGCCTTTAGGGTCCAAACCCTTCTTGGAGTTCCCTTCTTCTTCCTTCGATCTGCAAGTCAAACAAATCAAGGAACACAACAGTACATGTACAGATATTTATGTATAAACTATCTTTATGCTATAAAGTTAGTTATAAAAATCTTTAAGTAACCACTTGCATAAGAATTCAAGACAAGAATCTCATAAGCACAAAGAAAGATTGTTTCGGGAACAAAGAAGTGTTTATTTATATATAAAGGCAAATAAAGTACATATATCGGAAAGATATCACCTGAACACCTTCAGCAGGCTCCAAGCAAAGCTTCCTCCTGGATTCGTTCCAGCCTCAAGCCTCCAACAAGAGCTCCTTCCAAGTCCTACTCAAATGATGATATCAAGGATGAATGATCACCAAGACACATGGAAACAAGGGTTTCATATGCAAAATGGGGGAAGTACAGAAAGCACCAAGGACTTCAGACCTGGTCTAAGGGAAAAATCTCAGCATAATAATCTTGCTCTCTTCTCTCTCCCCTTGGCCTTCCCTTTGATGTCTTTTTATACCCTCTCCAAAGTAGTTTTTTAGTTAGGAGTTAGTTGGGAACAGTTGGGCCACGGGAAATAACAGGTGATCCAGCAGGTAAAACCCGCGATCTCCGCCCGAAAAAGAGGAATTTATTATTTTTTAAGTGTTTTAATAGATACACGCGGGTTGGGTATAGCAGACCCGCGTGTACACGCGTTTAACTCAGGGCAATGTCGCGTATAGGGAATAAAACACTGTTTTTAAAATTTTTGGACCAGGTCTGGAAGGAGGGGTTGCCCTAGGTCATGAGTGCAGCATCACAAACCATAAGAGTGAGATTTGGAGCTATAACACCATTATTAGTGGAATATTTTTCTTCATCTATTTATCCTTCTTTTATACAGTAAAAAAAATACATTGAACAATGTACATATGTTTCAAATCATTCCATTGCATTTCAAGTCAACTTGTTATAATGAACATAATATTGACTAGCCAACACATATAAACATATTATCACATGAATTGTAAAGCCATCACTCATTCTATCATATTAATTATTATTGTCCTATATGGATTTATATCTATTGTTTTTTGTATGTTGGATTTCTCTATAATAAATTAACATTATTCATTTCACTATTGCAAACATGTGATATTAGACATCTCTAGGATTAAAATATAGGTAGATATACTTTGATCAATGTCATTATTGTATAGGGATTTAAACAATACTTTGATTGATTGAATAACTTCCAATTTTTTTATCCTTCAAAATGCTTGTTTATATTTTTGTAAAAATAAATAAAGTGAATGAACAATAATCAATTCACTCATGAGTGTGAGTTTTTTCTAGTGTAATTAAATTGCTTTGTATATCATGACCAAAAACTTGTGTTTCTACTCTAAAATATAACATTTTAAATTTATTTGTTTAATTTAAAAAGATATAAAAAAATTTATTTTCTTACTTCTTGATTTATAAAATTCAAATCCATATTACATTTGGTAAAAAAGATGATTGACATATTGAAAAATAAAAACCAAAAAACAAAAAAATTTGTTGTTAAATCTCTTCCACTTACATCTTATTATTCTCTTTTTACTCATTATTCTTCTATGTTCATTTCATTAACTAAACTTTTATGTTCAAAATAAGTTATTATGAGAGACAATTGATTGTAAATCACTTTACCCTTAACCTTATTGGCAATGAAATTGATAATGTTTCAATTTTTGTTCCCCTTAAATATCTTATATTGTGCTATTATTAAATCAATCTATGTATCACTTTGGTCTAGCTTCATGAATTAGAGTTTGGGATACATAATTCATTTGGGATACAATGTTAATGAAATTGATAATCTTTCAGTGTTTGGTCCCTTTAAATCTCTTATATTGTGTTATTATTAAATCAATCAATGTATCGCTTTGATCCCCGTTCACCAATTAGACTTTAAGATATTCTGTTTTAGAGCATACATTCATAATCAACAAAAATGTATAAGAAAAATTAATAGCCACTCATTTGAAATTATTATTAATTCTTTGAAATTATTATTAATTCTTATAAACTGAATAAATTAAGCTTAACTGCAACTAGGATAGTTATTCGGACGTATAAAAATGATAACAGAACGCGAACGCAAGAGAAGCTATGAGGAATCAAAGAAGGGTGTTGTATTTTATAGAAGACAAGGGATTAAAAAACAGTGGGTTGTATTCATAAGCGAGGCGGATTTGGAAAACTGTGGGCTGTATTTCTAATTTTTATAATTGATGAGGCGGTTTCGTGTTCACTCTGAGGAATCGAAGAAGGGTGTTGTATTTTATAGAAGACAAGGGATTAAAAAACAGTGGGTTGTATTCATAAGCGAGGCGGATTTGGAAAACTGTGGGCTGTATTTCTAAATTTTATAATTGATGAGGCGTTTTTGTGTTTGGCATGGGATAGTTTGATAGATTTATGTGTGGGTAATGGTTTTCAATCAAAATATTAAATTAAAGTAGTGATAAAATATTCATATTACTAATTTATATTGATTTTAATTTTGGATCTAAAAATGCAACGAAGCATTAAATTTATTTTCTTTTATAAATATTAAAAGAGACATCAATTTTTTTAAATTATAAACTGAATAAATTAAGCTAAATTGCAACTAGGATAGCTTATTTAGTGCACACAAACTCTGAATTCAGATGCCAGCCTTTATACATAAGTTTCCTCTGAAGGCGGCGTCAATCAATTGAATTGAAAGTGGAAGACAGTTAAAATGAGAAGGACAATTCATTTTCATGTTGGCTGACACATGTTCATCACAAAGACATTTAGATGCCAACCCTTATTTCATATAATTAATCTCAAGCAGGCCATTACTTGAGAGTGGGGTAAGTCCGTAAAGATTCAGCTTTATTTTTACCCGGCAATTTTAATGAGATTGCGACTGAATAAGCAGGGAAATGACTAAGACGGCATATGTACATTATTCTCTCTGAAAATTATATGCTTTTGAAAGAAACCAATCCCCATATTACTTGGTACCGTCACTGCTGCATGGACAGAGGATAGTCTTTCAGGGTGAAGCTGATGAAGCACCGGACACTGTAACTGGGGACATTGTTTTTGTATTGCAATTGAAAGATCATTCTAAGTTCAAACGAAAGGGTGATGATGAAATGGACCATCCTATTGAATATTGATATTGAAATTTGATGGGGAAATAATATGATATTGATTGATTAAAAATGAGTACATGTTTATTTACAAATGACAGAGAATTGCCTGCTATAAGTAAGCAAACTACAAGCATTCCACAACATATTTTCCAGATTTGGGGTGGCATCTAGAATTATTATGAACAAAGATAAATCTGTTATTTGATTACTAGTATCTTGCCTCCAAGTCACTAGCACATTTACTAACACTGATACAAGTAACTCATTCAGAAATTGGGAATATGAAAACATACCAGGAATTGGGAAATCCGCAAACAAATAAAATCCAACGTTAGGAAGTCTGTGGAATGCGCTCCTCTCCAACTTAAATCGTTGTCAAACCTAATGGCTCTCAATTGAAACTACCAAATGAAACGGTATCAAAGGGTAATTGTTAAATAATAATTAATAAGAACTTGGATCATATGCACAATTAGAAAAAACAACTCAAAAAGAAACTGTTGTTTTTTAAATGGGAGCAACTTAGAAACTGCCAAATGTAATGGTATGAAAATGTAATTTTGGCATAATAAGTAATAAAAACTTGCATCATATGTACAATTAGAAAAAACAAATGAAAAAGAAACTATTGTTTTTGAAATGGGAGTTTCTCAAATGGGATTTAAGTTTTAACATGAAAAGAAATTCCCAAATTCAACATTCTTAAAATTTTAATTTTAGAGAAAATGAAATTTAAAAAAAAATGTTGAAAATTTAACAGCCCTTCTTAAAATTTTTTAAGATATTATTCCAATTTTTTTTTTAAATGACAAAAATCAGATTTTAAATCTTTTTTGACGTGTAGAAATTTCTCCTCACTTCTCTGACGTGCCAGAGGCCCTTTGAAGGGATCTGACGTGTTCAATTTTGAACGTTGGTGTAGATGGTTTTCAAACCAAGTTTGGAGTTGGCCTGCTTCTAAATAAGGCAACCCATGCCATTGTATTTCTCACCGCTTGCTTAGGACTCCAGTTGTTGGTATGGTTGTGTATTTGGTGTAACCCAGATTGAGGCTTTCTAATCCATGACATATCAGTAATTTGCTCATTAGGTTATGTACAGAGGCAGCAAGAACATGGCCGAGCACGGGAAGAACAGCGGCACCAAGAACGTCATCAGCCCCAGCAGCAATATCGACGACAATCCCGTCGTCGCCAACAAAAACATCACAACCAGCCCGAGCAACAAAGGTGACAGCGGCAACAACAAATGCAGCGTGAAAAAGTGCGACGGCTGCCACTCCTAGAGCAACTTATACTACCCGGTAATGGCAACTTAAGGTTATGGTCCATCCACTATTGGAATTGTAAGGAATGCTTTGGTTACAATTGGGATTCACAACAGAACCAATCAAGGCTTCCTCAGGGTTTATCATGTATACGGCCAAGGGATTCCTATGCCCAAAAAATAAACATACACTACATCACTAGGCCCTAAACAAGCATGGATGCCTCAGAATCTCTCCGCCTAAACTGTGAGGAATTTGTCTCTCTCCACCCTCTAGGCTTTACTATGTATCTTTCCATTACCGTTTGGATTCCTAGGCCCAAAGAGGGTATACATCTCTAGGATTTACTGTGTATCCCACCATTACCAGTGAAGGGATTCCTAGGCCCAATGAGGGTATTCACAACCAGGTTTTACTCTGTATCCCACCATCAATGATCAAGGGATTCCTAGGATTTTTACTGAGACCGCTCCACTCAGCTCAACTAAGTAAGAGAACCCCATCACACCATGGCTATCTAGAAATGGCAAGGCAATGAAGAAATCCACTGTCACACATAGAAAGACCTATGCTAATGATAACAAGAGAACCAAATACACACATGCATGTACCATGCATGCCAAAACTAGCAAGGAAATCATACATGCAACTCGATACCTGCAAGTAATTTCGTTATAGCCGCTTGATCCCACTCTTCCTTGCTTGATCTTTACTTCCATTTGCTTTGTTGTCCTTCATTTTCCTTCCTTCCACCAATACTACAGTGCTCAATGAATACTCTAAGTGTGCAAAAGTATGAGAGAGAGGGGGAGAGAGAGAGAGCTCCAAAATTGAACTGACAAAAGGTTGTGAACTGATCCTCAAAACCCTTTTTATTTTTTTTTGATGTAGCAAGAGAAAAACCTTCTATATCATTAAATCAAAATATGGTTACAAAGTGTACATAAGTCATTCGAAACCAAGAGCTTTGGACAAACAGTTCCTTACTAAACACAAAAACCTCACAACCGACCTCAGGTCAACTCAACCAGCAGGGGCCAACTTAAGAGTTGATATCGTAAATCTTCTCCCTCAAAAACCGCGCCAAAGGGTTTGCATATCCTCTTGACCCCACCAAACTACTGGCTCTTTCCCAACTGTTGATCTGGGCGCTTGGATCCAATGGCCAAGAGCCAAATCGCTCCCCCCCACACAACCGAACATTAATCCGTGATGAAGGGTGGTAAACAAAACAAGCCTATGCCATATGTTGAATACTCAATGGAATTGCGACCAAAAAAGTAAAACCGCTTACCATGTAAGCTTCGCGCGATCATCAGAAACCACCATGGTGCAGTATTCCACTTGAACCCGATAAGGAAAACAATTCTGGTGACTGTAGGAACAAACCTCCCACCACTTCAAATCTTACCAAGGACCCAGAGTCCGAGACTGCCCTGATGAAGCAAAAAGCTCTGACTCGAATCCATTCGAGAATCAGGGGTGTCCAAAGGAGAAAATTCGGGAGAAAAGGCAAACTAAGAGGCAGAGGATGCATTGGTTGGGGAAACTTCATTCCTACGTGACACCCTCCCTCTATATTGGACCACTTCAATGTCCTCTGCCACTTGTTCATTGCAGAGTGCCTTTAAATGGTTCTAGGGCATTTCTTGCCACTTCTTCTCCATCCTGTAATCCACATTGTTCACCCCTTGGTTGGCCAGAATGTCCGCAAGCTTAATAACATTTCGGCGCATATGATTGAAACTAACAGTATGAAGTCCCTGAAGGTGTACTTGAATCCGTTGATAAACCTGGATTAATCTCCAATGATTTGAGACTTTCTCCGGTTTAGAATCACAACTAATTATTTTTACAGAGTTGATGGTTATTTTGAAGTCTGCTTCTATAATGACATTTGGGCTGCGATTTTGAATCAGGATCTCTAGGCATTGCTCAAGAGCCATTAATTCCACCATGTTATTGGTTGCTTTACCTAAATGTCTGTGGAAGATTAAGATTATTCTTCCCTCTTCATTTCTTAAAACTCCTCCAAAACTAGCTATTCCCGGATTGCCTTTTGAGGCGCCATCAATATTGAATTTCAAGTAGTTTTTTGGACGAGGGTGCCAGAAATATTTCTCTGTATACATTGCTATATCCTTTTTTCCAAGCCCTTGGGGAATGATCTTTTGCAATTTGAGAAGTATGAGGGTACTCAAATCCATTTTTTAGAGAGGATTTTCTAGGATATTGCGCACTGTGGTGCTGACTGCTTCCATGATCTGCTTCAAAACCAAATCATAAAGCTTCTGAGGGTTGGATTTTTCTTTCTTAAAGATTCTTTTGTTTCTTTCTTTCCACACATTCCAGATAATGAATCCTGTCATGAAAGCCCAGGCCAAATTAAGAGCCTCATTCTCCGAAAAGATCCTTCTCCATTTATTTAGGGCATTAGTGATACTTCCTCTGCCCCTATCTATTTGTTGGAAAACTTTGGCAAAAGAATCCCATAGCCAGGTGGTGTAAGAGCAACAATTGAGAATGTGCTCCATATTCTCCTCTTGCTCTTTACAAAGCTGACATCTGGAAGGACCCAAAACACCCCTTTTTCTAATATTGTCCCAAGTCAAGATTTTCTTATGATGAACCAGCCACATAAAAAGCTTGATCTTCTTCCATCCTTGGTAAATCCAGAGTTTCTGCCAGGATTTTTCTGTAACACTAGACTCCAGCCCAAGGAGAACATTCTTTTCCTCCTTGAGATTAAAGGTACCTTTGTTGTTGTTACCCCATCTCAATTGATCTTGCCCCTCTGTGACCAAGATCATCCTTTGTTTTAGTATGCTTCTCAGTGCCTCTGCTTCTATTGTTATGAGGCTTTTATTTCTCTATTCAATGTTACTCCAACTTCTCCACTTTCCCTGTACCTATGAGATATCCCAGAAATCCCTTACTTTGTTTAACCCTTGGGAATCTGTTTCCTGTTTGAGACTTAAAAAGTCCTCTTTTAATAGCACTGGTTCTTGTTGCCATTTGTCCTCCCAAAAGAGTGCTTGATAACCTTCTCTAATTTCCCAGAAACTGTGTTGTTGCACTATGCTTCTATTATCCCAAGCCCTATTCGAGATGTGAGATCCCTTTATGTTTCCAGACATTCTTATGAGATCCTTTGTGTGCCAAGAGCTGGCATATTTTTCTTTCCAGATCCTTTCCCAATGGGCTTTTGGTTCTTGCACCCATCGCCACCAAAGCTTGGCCCCTAGCACTTTACTAAGAATCTCCTGATCATCTAAGCCTAGACCCCCATGGCTTTTGGGTTTGCAGATTTTGTCCCAGGAAAACAGGGCCCATTTCTTCCTAGTTTCCTCCTTACCCCATAGGAAATCTCTTTGAATATTCCTAATTTTCTCTAAGACTCCTTTGGGAGCTGGAAGGGCCGATAACATGGAAACTAGGATGGATTGTAGAACAACCTTTGTCAAAACCAGACTGCCAGCCAAGTTCAAGGCTCTGAAGGTCCATTTTTTAACTTTATCCTGCAACTTGTTTAGCACAGGTTCCCAAATACTTTTAAGCATTGGTCTGTTCTTGAGAGGCACTCCCAAATATTTTTAGGGGAGGGAGTCCCTTTGGAAGCTAAGGATCCTTGAGATATTTCTTTGAATAGAAATGTTAGTATTAAAGAAGAAAATTTTTTATTTTGGAATATTAACTTCCATACCTGTTGCCATTGCAAAATCATTGACGATTTGATTATAGGCAGAACCTTCTTTGATTGTGGGAATTCCTTGCAACATGGTGTCATCTACAAATTGTTGGTGAGTCAGTGTTTGACCATTCTCAGTAACTTGAAGACCCTTAATTTTTCCCATGTCTTTGGCCTGCTTGATAGACCTTCCAAGTCCTTCCATTATAAGGATGAAAAGAAAGGGAGAGAGTGGGTCTTCCTGTCTAAGGCCTCTAGAATGAATCGATATCTCAAAGGGAGAGCTATTAACTAAAATAGAAAAGCTAGAAGTAGTAACTAGAGCCATTACCCATCTGACCCAATTGTGATCAAACCCAAAGGCTATGAGTATATTTTTTATGTAAACCCAATTGACCTTGTCATAAGCTTTGGCAATATCCAGTTGCATGATCATCCCGACCTGCTTTTTGCTTATGAGAGAGTGAACCACCTCATGGGCTTGAATAATGTTGTTCAAAATTTATCTGCTCTCCACGTAACTAGATTGATCTTCTGACACCAATGTAGGGAGGAGAGGTTTGAGTCTGTTAGCCACTACTTTGGATATTATCTTGTATACTACATTGCATAAAGCTATGGGTCTAGACTTATCTGTTGTTTGAGCTAAGTCCTGTTTGGGTATCAGGGAGAGGAAGGAGGTACCGAGGGCTTTTAGGATATTTTTACTACCTCTTGAATCCTCAACAACATTTAAAATATCCAGTTTGACTATATCCTAACAAGCTTTGAAGAAATCCACATTAAAACCATCTAGGCCTAGTGCTTTTCCATTCTACATTTCTTTGAGTACCTCGCTAACCTCCTCTTCACTTACTGGTCTGTTTAGGTTAATATTGTCCTCTCTAGACACCAGCTTAGGGATATATCTTGTGATTTCCTTTATTGATTTTTCCCTGTCTAGATTGTTTTCTCGTGAAATGTCTCGAAAATGCTCGGCAAGCACCATTTCAATATCCCTATGTGTGTTCTGAGTGTCTCCATTCTTATCCTTTATTGTCGAGATTCTGTTGAATGCTCTATTGGCCATAGTGGATCTATGGAAAAATCTCGTGTTGCGCTCTACTTCTTTGAGCCATTGCATTCTGGACTTTTGTCTCTAGAATATTTCCTCTTGTTTGCATAGGTTTTCCCATTCATGGTGAAGTTTATCAGACTATTCATTTTTGTCTTTGTTAAAGCCATCTTGGATCAACTCTTGGTTGAGTTCCTGAATTTTGGTTTCCACTGATTTTTTGTTCCCAAAAATGTTACCGAAATCCTTCTTATTCCATTCTTTGAGTCTAAACTTAATATTCTTTAATCTTTTGTGCAAGAGAAACATTTTAGTTCCTTGGATATGCAATTCCTCAATCCACCATTTTTTGATATTACTCAAGAAATCTGGGTGGGAGAGCCAGATATTTTTGAATCTGAAGGGTCTATTCCTTGGAGCATCCAAACCCTTGATTTCCAATTGAATCGGCCAGTGATTTGAGCCTCCAAAGGGAAGAATTTTTGTTGTAATTTCATTATTTATAAGCATAAGTTCCTCTGATATCAAGAACCTGTCTAACCTAGAGGCCACCTGAGCTTCCCCACCTCTCTTGTTGTTCCAATTAAAAATGTCATTGTCTAAGTATGAGTCAACCAATTTCAAGTTCTCTATGAACGATTGAAATGCTAATGAGTCTTTGTTGAGTGCTCTAGTCCCTACTTTCTTTTCTAAAAGAGATTTTATCATATTAAAATCCCCTCCTATGATCCAAGGGATATCAATCTGTCTGTCCCTAAGATCAGTGAGGGATTCTAGAAATGTGAGCTTATCCTCTATTCTTTGAGGACCATAAACATTATTGACTAGGAAGGTTTCAGACACCCCTACTCATTGAATGACTACTGATAAGTAGTTTTTGGATGCCTCTGCATCTAAGACTCTAAATTTTTGGGGGTTCCAGAGAGTGAGAATGCCCCCAACTTTGTTATCTGCTTTAACTTCTAAAAGCTCAAATTTATGGAGCCATTTGCTATGGATTAATTTTATTTTCTGGACGGAACACTTCGTTTCCTGAATTAAGATCATATCCGGCATATCTTGTTTCATTCTAAAACTGAGCATTCTTTGCTTTCTTTTACTACCTAGACCTCTTATATTCCAAGATGTAAACTTCATAATTAAAGATTTGTGAAGGAGTAACTAGTCAGGTCTTTCATCTTACCTGAGTCTATCATTAGCTTTCCACACTCCATTAATAACTCCTTCTACTTTTTTCTACCTGTTTTCTTGCCTGCATTTCGAATTTCTAATCCTGGATTTGATTTCATTGTTTTCACACCTCTGCACTCCTGCACGTCAATGTTTTTTCCTTTAACTTCCCCCTTTTCCTGAGTTTTCCACAAAAACAACTATTGTATTCTATTGCATTCATCTTGAGGTAATGAATCTATCCCCACCGTGGTTCCCTGCTGCAGAAATCCTTCCAGATCTAGGTGTTCTTTATCTAGAATTTCCTGAAGTTCATGATCCTCCAGATCTGTTTCACTCTGGGTCATTTCCTGGTCCATCTCTAGCTTTGTTTCATTCATCATGGTTTCTTCCTTATCATTAGTATTTTGTACTGGAGTGTAGTTTTCCCCTTTCTCCTTTTCTTTAGGGTCTTCCTCCATAGATTGGTCTTCATTTGGCATGTCTTCAATCTCTACCAGAGCTTGGAATTTATTCTGACTGGCCTTTTTCCCCTCATTATGTTGTTGCTTTGGTTCTTTTTTACTTCCTTTTCCTCTGCTTGCTACTTTCTGAAAGTTTTCTATGTCCTTCTTTGCTTTCAGTTTACTTTTGTCTTCTGCTTTACTGAGAGGGCAGTCTCTGATCAAGTGTCCATGTTCGTGGCATTTACGGCATCTAAACAGAATATGCTCATAGTCCACCGTTTGCACCCATTCCTCATCTAAAACTTCCAAGATGACTTCTTCTCGAAGAGCTCCTGAAAGATCCATCTCCACACAAATCCTTTCATAGGAAGTATATTTACCCCTTCTAGTGGCTTCTGAGGCTTTGAAAAAACGACCTAGCTTATTACCTATAGCCACAAGTGATTCATTTTGCCAATAATCTAGAGGTAGAGAAAAAATCCTTACCCAGACAGGAACTGAAGTGAAAGTTTCCTGCTCTGGAACAAAGTTCATCACCCAAGGCCGCATATAGAGGCTCGCTGCTACAAAAAAGTAGGGTGCACCTTCGAATATTCTATCTTTGTCTTCGATGTTTGTAAACACCACTCTAAAGAAACCCTTTAGCCCAAGGTGTAGATCAATACTACCCTTAGGTTTCTAGTGATATTTGATCCATGTCTGTGAAGCATTTTTAGTGGGCCATAATCCCATGAATTTGCATATAATGGCGTAAGTCTCCATGTGTTCCCTATGCTCCTGTAGTGCTGGATTATTTAAAACTACTCTCCCAGTGATTTTCGTTCTCGGTCTAGACGGTCCCTTTTGATTTTCGTCCTTTTTTTTCCTGCTTTTTATCTTCTTCTTCTTTGTCCTTTATGTTACTCTTTTCATTGGACTCTGCCCCATCTATCTCGTTTTCCTTATTTCTTCTTTCTTCCTCCACTGAACCTCTGACATTACCTAGATGTGAGCTGCCTCTGTTGGCCACAACATCTTTGTAGGAGGGAGTGGAGCTCCCTCCTATGCGGGCCTCCATTAGGTTCAGAATCTGCATCTCTCAGAAAATCTACGTGGTTTTTTGTTCTCCTTCCCGTGTGATGTTCGGAATTCTTTTTATTAATGAGGCCTTTTTTTTCTTGAATTTCCATTATTTTCCATCATTTTTCTACTAATTTCCTTTATTTTCATAAATAAAATGTCAATTAATGCCTCATTGTCTTTCCAAAGCCTTTTCCAATTTCCTTAGCCATAATAAACTAAATGAGCACCCATACTAGGATGTTTTGCCTAATGTTAAGCTTGGAATAAGTTTCCCATGACCTTGATTATTATTTTTCCTTTATTAACCTTGTTACATGGATTTTTAACCCTAGGTTGTTACAACAAACAATCGAACAAAACAATGGACTATGTACATAGGATAGGGAACAACCCTAGACTTTCATTGAGAATATTGTTTCAAATATTGGCCATTTAAATGAGGAGAGTGAATATTTCCATCTAAATATTGGAAACAATAAGTGTGATGGCCAAGCTTCTCACGAACGAAAAACGGTCCAATCCACAGGGACTGGAGCTTAGTGTGTTTCCCCTTCTCTTTGTGAGATTTTTCCCACTTCAATACCAAGTCACCCACACTGAATTCCATTTTCCCCATAGACTTCTTATCAAACCATCACTTGATACAGTTTTGGCATAGAGAAAAAAAATCATTTTCTTTCCTCCTTTCTGCTTGTAACTTCAGAAGAGTGTACCTATTCTTCTTCTTCCTCCTCCATAAGGCTTGAAGGTAGGGAGTTTTCAATATAATCTTGATCTAAAACTATTGCCGCAATTTGGTGTCCTTTTGTCTTTACTTGATTGGTCAACTTCTTTTTCCACCTACAAGGGTGTCTTCTAACAGGGTCTCCTTCTTCATCTCCTTCGTTATGATCCTGTCATAACATGATATAATAACTCCAACTGATATCCACTCATGACAAGATGGCATCATCCGATAAACCCCTAGTCTTAGATGCTTCATACAAACCACTGATTGAGTTGGAATCAAGTGCTAGGCTGAGAGACTAGCTCAAGGATTTCATAGCTGCACAACTCAGTAGGTCAAGGGATAGGAATGAGCCTTCAGACTCTGCAGTGCACACTTCAGGTACGCTAGGGCAAGGCAACTGCACAGTTGAGGGGATCAAGGAGGCTGGCTTGAGGCTTGAGGCTTGAGATTTCTGACTATGTAGTTATGGAGGGTCAAAGGCTTAGGGCTTCTGTAGTTACGTAGTTCGAGGAGTCATGCTAGAGGCTTGATGTTTGAGATGGTGTAGTGAAAAAAATAAGGTGACTAGAAAGTAAGGTTGCATAAATCTGGAGCTCAAGGGTCAGGGATGAGCACTCAGACTGTGCAATGCGCAGTTATGGGAGGCAACATCTATGCATTACATTGTTCCAAGAGGTAAGTTTCGAGCTTAAGGGTTGAGACTGCACAATGCATAATTTAGGAAGGCTGAGTGAGGTCAAGCTGGTCAAGAAGGTACTTTTCGAGACTTGGCTAAGTGTGGGATCAGTAAGGCCAAAGTGAATAATGACAAAACTTGAGCATGGTCACACTTAGAGAAAATTATATAACACTTAGCCAAAACACATGTAATGACCCTTAATACTTATAACGACAACATGCAAAGTCAAAGTAGGCTCTGAAATTTGGATGTATGCCAAAATTTTGGAGGGTGTTATAGTAGTGATAGTATGTCCTCATTAGTAAATGTATCCAAGTCACTTTTGTGTCATGTCCTTACATGCTCAAGGGAAATCTAAACCTTAGTTGGTCGTCTACATTCCTTGCTAAACTTTTGTGTAAACCATCCTTGCGTTAGTTATACCTCATGAATTCATCCATTTACATAATCCCTTAGTCTATTCCACGTCTATTGATGGGGGGTCCATTAAGGCCCTTCTTAGATGGATCTTCTCCTCAATTGAGATGGGTATTCATGCTAACTAGTTGGAACATTGGACTAGAGTTTCTCTACCTAATGTAAGGTAGGAAAATTGACCTATAATAGATGCCCCCTAATGCATGAGGTCAAACAAGAAATTCATGGACAATATGCATTACAAAAACATATGTCAAAACATGAGGATGGAATTGATACTGTCATCCTCAACAATGTCCCAGGCTGAGAGGAATCGATGGAGGTAACCATAGACCAAGCTTTCAGTTTAGCAGCTAGCCTTGCCAAACCATAGCGAGATTTGTCTATGAGATCACAACCAAAGAATTGACTAGAATATAAAAAGATTTTAGGCTGGATATGCTAGGCTCAGATAGGCTTCGAAAATTTCGACATCCTATATATGCATTTGTTGTTGCTAAGCATGGTCTTCCTAGTATTAACGGATGTCCATCTAGGCTACTTCCCAGGGTGATGACCAAAAAGTCTACAGGATATTTCGAGAAGTCTACAGAGATAGTAATGTCTTCCAAAGTTCCTTCCGGCTTGATCACCGACCTTTCAGCTAATTCTAGCAGGTTTGAGGTTGGTTTTATATTTGTAACACCCAATACATTACAGGTTTTGTAGGTCAGAAGGTTAATCACTACTCCCTAGTCTACCAATGTGTTTGGAAAATTAAAACCTTGTATTTGGAAAATCAAAATTGGACATCATGGGTCTTCATAATTAAGAGGAACTAGTTTTACTAAAATAAGTTCAAATAATGTTCCTACAATGTGAATTGTGGGTAGCTATTTCAGTTTTCTCTCAGGATTTTTCCCACATAATTCCTTGATCATTTTGGTGTAAATGGGGATATCTCGTATAGCCTACAGGAGTGGAATTTTTATACACAACATTTTCTACTCCCCCACACTATCAAACTCAAGGTAGATGGTTGGTTTAATTATCGTGAGTCTTCCAGGGAATGGAGGGGAAGTAGTTCTCATTTTCTCAAATTCCTGTTACTCAACTGTGTTTCCTATTGGTTTGGTTTCTATAATAACCACAGTCGAAGGATTTATCGTAATTTTCTCTTCTTTATTGTTTTCTTGTTTTTGATCATTATGATTTTCCTCAGGAGAAATAGTGCATTGAGATCTCACTCGAAGCTCATTACATCCTAAAGGATTTATTTCAGAGGCTAAATTCTCAACAAGTTGCACGCCTTGGAGAAGTCTATTATTGGGGTTAGGATTTGGCTGAGCCAACAGTTGAGGATGTAGTGGAGTTTGAGTATTAGGAGGTAACTAGAATGGAGCTTGCAGTGTCAGTTGAGGTTGAGGGATCGTCCCTATGGGTGGACTTCCCAATCCCATAGGGCGCTACCAATTTTGAGGCCATATTGGATTTTGCGCAGACATCTTCGACCATTGCGAGGGATAGGAATTGGTAACAATATTCTGCAATAATGGGGTAGGATATTACGAATTTGGCCATCCTGATCCGGTAAAATATTGATTTATCCATGGTTATGTAGGATATGGTTGGGATTGCCAAGTGGGATTTAAGGGTGATTGTCCCAACAATGTGTTTCCAAGATTCTGTGGTGGAATATATTGCCCATAATAAACTAAGGAGGGATCTTGCATCATACCTGTAGGGTGTGATTTCCATGATTGACGTTGAGTCATCAGGTCTGCAAGTTTTGTTTCCTCCTCAGCTTCTTGAAATACAACTTTCAATCCTATAAGTGATGGAAATTGTTCTGTCGAATGTTCCTTAGTGAAAATAGCACAGGTTCACATGATGTCCAGTTGGAATTCCCTTTCAATGTGATTCTTTTAGCAACATGGACACAATATGGCCAATGCTGGATCTGCCTCGGCTTGCTTCTGTTTGGCCTGTAAAACATCTAATTGTGAAGTCAGTGTGCCCAAAATGTTAGTTTTAAAATCTTCTAAAATATTACCAATTTTTGTTCGTGTTACACCACAACCTATGGTCTTACTGATTTGGGTGAGGGGATATCGTATCCCAGATCTAGCTCGTGCACTGCCACATGAACACCTGATACACAGCTTAACAATATTATCATATTCTTCCTGGAAGATTTCACCTTGGCCCATTAAATTTAACGTTTCTATCCATTATTCTTCATGCCTTTTATTAAAGCAACTTTCAGTACTTCATTTGGTAAACTAGTATAAGGCAATATTTGTAAGTTGTGCTGAAATATCTTAATATATTCTTCTAAGATTTCATTGTCTTTTGTAGTAATTTTAAAAATTTCCTCATTCAGGTCTATGGTTCGACAATAATCCTGGTATTTAGTAAGAAAGGTATTTTTCATAGCAGCCCAGGAATTTATAGTGCCTCTTCCTAAGGCCATAAACCATTGTAACACTGCTCCTTTTAAAGTAGAAGGGAACAATTTAAATTTTTGTGGATCAGTGGTATAATTATAACCTCCCTACAACACATTGACCTCAAATAAAAAGGTGCCTGGATCCTTTGATGTCATCCCATGGAAGGTTGGGATATTTTGTAAAGGAATAGCCTTCATTGGGGCATTAGCCACCGGGTCAAAAATAAGATATTCTAATGTCGAAGTTTGGTTTTGTTTCCATTGGGTTGCAACCTGATTGAAAATCTGGGAGCAATTTTTAAGGATTTCTTGATCAGGAGTTATTATTTGAGAAGGGAAGTTATAGATATTACTTGGCTCTCAAGGGGGGTTTTACTATGCTTCCTAAGTCTGGGATCTCTGGCGGTTTCTCTACTATCAAGATCACAGGAGATCCCAACCCTAAGTATCGTGGATCTTCTCCACTAGTTTCTCCTTCTCCTTCTTTCAAATTGAAATAATTTCCCTCTTGTGACGGATTAGAGTGTTGAATAAATGTGCTTTGGAAGCTTTGCTAAGATCCTTCAGTTTTACTGTTAATATCATCATGAGATGCAGTTGGTGATTTTGCTACTTGAGGGATTATAGTAGAGCCCTTCCCAGGTACTATTCGGGGTCCTACTGATGCTTGGGATTCAACTTTTGAAATAATTTCATCGATGAAGGTCACTCTCCCACGACTCACCGGTCTGCAGGTTTTTGTGGTTTTCGATACTGCCTTCCATTCTATTACTACCTCATTCCTATTTTTTTTCATAGTCATACATAGTTACATTGCCGAATTGTATCGACCAAAAGTGGGTGCTAGGCACAAGCTTTTTACTTATATTATGCATAGGTTCTTACATTCTGTCTTCAATACCCAACCTCCCAGAGATAAAACCTATGATTTGACAACCTTCCCTACAACTATGCCAAAATTTTGGGCACTAATATGACTCATTAAAATCAAATTAATCCTACCTTCAATAATCTTATCAACCTCAGATTCGTCTCTTATTTCAAGGGTATCCGCACAATATATGAAGAAATAGATTCTTAGATTATGAGAGAGTGTAAAATGATTACTACAAAAAAGTTACATTAAACATTATCCTAATTCAATCGTTGCAGAGACAAATGATGACAACAAATAATTACTCCTACAATTACAATCTTATGAAAGAAAATTATTTTAATTCATCAACCATTCTATCTATTCTTCAAAAAAATCCTTTGCATAAGGAATATTAGTAAATCACATAAATGCTTAAATGTATTACTTCTTAAAGACAACTTACAGAATTTACAAACTCAAACCGTACATTCATGTAATGCAATCCAATCAACAATTTCAGGAAATGCATAATAGAATTACAAGATACAAAACTCAATCGATTATCTACTGTTGGGGGATTTTCTGATAAAATCCCAAAAACAAACAATTCAAACACACAGAGGCAATGCTCTGTTTCTACCTTTCTAGGATCTTTTGTGCACAGGGAAGCTTTAAAAAAAAATACTGAGGAACAAAGTATTTCACCACCATAAAAACATTTCTATTGATTAAAACAAAATGTCTGATACAAACTTCATCCTCTTTGCTGAGAGGGATTCACCAAAAATACGTTCAACAAAAAAATTTACTCTGTCTCCACATGAGAATTTACTGTGCTGGGTTTACTGCTGTAAAACCCCTTTTACATTACTGCTGTAAAAACAATTTTTTTACATACACGGTAAAAATTTCATTACATTCACTTATATAAAAAAAACTCACACCATGCGCTCTTTACTTCATACACTGGTCACATTAAAACCTTTTCAAAAAACTTATGCGCTCCTCCCTCTGTCTTTATGCACTGTTGTGCCATATTCGCCTTCGCATTATACAATGCTTGTCTCCATTTTTTTCATTCACATATTGCACTGCTATGCAAACCTAAAGTCTCATAACAAAAAGTCAACCAACAAAAAAACATAATATACGAGCTCCTTTGTTTATTTTGAATATTACATTGCGTAAAAGAAAAACAAACTTACCATGCCTTTCTTTAAATGCACCTTACCTTCGACACAAAAAAAACTTACGTGTTGTATATAAAAACTTCAATATTCACCTACTTTCATTAAATGTCTTCATTGAAAAAAAAAAAAGTCTGCAGTCAACCAAGCTTTTGTTTTACTCCACGCAACATTTACTGCAGGCTCATATGCATCTTCGGACAATCGACGGTGGAGAGCGATGGAAACAATCGAACAGTGGAGGAGAATATCGGGAGGCCGTTTGCTGCAGAGCTTTATGTCCCGAGAATGTCAGACTTGCTTACGTATGGGGAGAGCCACGCGTCTGCACCATATTGCATCGGGTTAAAATATACGGAAAATGACTTTGCCGGAAAGTGGTCCGAGAAATCTCAGGCGGGTTTGGTGAACGTTTTCTGGCGATGTACGTCTGCGTTGAAATTACACATTCAACACTCCCCTTTAATTTCAACTGCTGGGCATTCGGTCATACCCAGACACTTTCTCAAAAATTCAAAGATTTTCTGATCCAGTGGCTTTGTCAAGATGTCTGCTACCTGTTCCTGAGTCCTGCAATGTTCTAAGACAATTTCTCCATTGTTCACCAATTCTTTGATGTAGTGAAACCTTGTATCAATGTGTTTCGTTCTCTTATGAAACACTGAATTCTTTGACAATGCAATAGCTGAGTTATTGTCACAAAAAATCACTGTCGCCTTTTCTTGCTCTTGGCCTAAGCTTCTCAACATTCTTCTCATCCACACTACTTGACATGCTGCTGTTGTAGCTGCCACATATTCAGCCTCTGCTGTAGACAATGCTACAATGGACTGCTTCTTAGAAGCCCATGAAATGGCTCCTGAACCCATATGAAAAACATAACCGGAAGTGCTTTTCCGATCATCTACACTTCCAGCCTAATCACTGTCAGTGTATCCAATTAAATCTGAATGTTCTGAGACATTATATAAAATTCCAAACATTTTGGTACCTTTGACATACCTTAAAATTCTTTTTGCTGCCTGCCAATGTGCCTCCTTTGGCCTCTCCATAAATCTGGAAATTAAACTAACAGCATACATAATGTTAGGCCTAGTAGCTGTTAAATACATAAGACTGCCAACAATACTTTTGTACAAACTAGGATCAAAATCCTTGTTGTTGTCCTCTCTGCTGAGTTTTAATCCCATTACTGTGGGAGTGATCACTGCCTTGCATTCTTGCATGTTAAATCTGCTCAATACTTGATTTACATATCTTGCTTGTGAGATAAAAATTCCTTTTTCATTTTGATCTACTTCTATGCCTAAGAAGTATCTCAAGAAACCCATGTCAGTCATTTCAAATTCCTCTTTCATGGCTGATTTAAAATTCTCAATGAGCTGATCATCATTAACTGTGAAAATCACATCATCAACATACAAGACAACAATCAAAATTTTACCATCTTTTTCTTTGATGTAGACTGTGGGTTCTCCCTCACACTTGTCGAATTCATTATCCAATAGATATGAATCTATCCTGCTGTACCATGCTCTTGGCGCTTGCTTAAGCCCATAAAGAGTTTTCTTCAATTTGCACACTTTGTGCTCTTCACCTTTCTTCTCATAGCCTAGAGGTTGTTCAACATAAACCTCTTCCTTTAACACTCCATTTAGGAATGCTCACTTCATGTCCATTTGGTAGAATTTCCATTTGTTTTGTGCTGCTATGGACAACACTGCTCTCACGGTTTCCATTCTTGCAACCAAGGCGAAAGTCTCCTCATAATCTCTCCCATACTGCTGTTTGTACCCTTTGACAACCAACCTTGCCTTATGCCTTTCTATCTTGCCTTCAACATTGCTTTTGGTCTTGTAGACCCATTTCACTCCAATGACTTCTTTGCCTTTTGGTAGCTCAACCAAATCCCATGTTTTGTTTCTCTCTATGGCATTCATCTCCTCATTCATAGCTTCTATCCATTTCCTATCTTTAATTGCATCCTCAAAATGAATAGGATCATCAACATGACAATACAAGGCAAATAAGGAATTCATTCCTTCATCATAAATGTCACTTAAGTTTCTGAACTTCTTACCTCTTTCATTTGGTGTGCAAGTGCTTGAAGATGCACTTGAATTTCCTCCTTGTGGTGTGCTTGGAGAAGCACTTTCATTTATCCTCAATGGTGTCCCTTGCTGTCCTTGTGTTGGCGCTGCTGTTTGGGGATGCATTTCAGCCACCTCCTCATCATCTTCATCATGAGACAAACAATTTTTAACATTCACTGTTTTCTCTATGCTTCCATCCCAAGCTTCCTCTTCAATGAATTGAACATCTCTGCTGACGAAAAATTTCTTGGTAGATGGGATATACAACCTGTAGGCTTTGGATTCCTCATTGTATCCAATGAAGATACATTTCTCCCCTTTGTTGTCCAACTTCCTCCTTAGCTGATCTGGTATGTGTGCATAGGCCACACATCCAAAAACTCTCATGTGGGTGACACCTTGCTTTCTCCCACTCCATGCTTCTTCCGGCACTTTGTTCAACACTGCTTTTGTAGGAAACCTGTTCAAAATATACATTGCACAATTTACAGCTTCAGCCCAATAATCATTTGGAAAATGCTTTGCCTTCAACATGCTCCTTGCCATATCCATGATGGTCCTGTTCTTCCTTTCAACAACTCCATTTTGCTGTGGGGTGTACCTTGCTGTAAACTGTTTATGTATACCATTTTCTCTACAAAATCTTAGGAATTCCTTGGAGATATACTCACCTCCTCTATCAGTTCTCAAAACTTTTATATGCAGCCCGCTTTGGTTCTCCACAAGTGCTTTGAAATTTTGGAATTTCTCAAACACTTCACTTTTGTTTTTAAGGAAATATACCCAAGTTTTTCTTGTAAAGTCATCAATGAATGTTAGGAAATATTGGCTGCCTGCTAATGATGGAGCTTGCATCGGTCCACATAAATCTGAGTGGATGATCTCTAAGGGTGCCTTTTCCCTTATGCTTTTACCTGATGGAAAACTTTCTCTATGTTGTTTCCCCAAAATGCAACCTTCACATAAGCTTTCCGGTTTCTCTATCAATGGTAGTCCTCTTACCATTCCTTTCCTAGTCAACAAGTTAAGACCTCCAAAGTTGATATGTCCAAATCTCAAGTGCCACAACCAATTTTCATCCTTTGGCACACTTTGGAAGGCCTCTTGGGTAACTGCTGCAATTACATTTTTTTTTTTTCAAATCTGCCCTTATTCTAAGAGGGAACATCCTGTTCCTTGTCATCTTCACTTCAGCAATGCATCTTTTGCTGGGTGCTATATCCATGATGGTGCATACATCATTTTTAAAGAAAACATTGTACCCCTTATGGACAAGCTGTCCAATACTCAAGAGGTTACATCTCATTCCAGGGACATAGTAGACATCTGCTATGGTTTTCCTTTCTCCTTGCTTTGTAAATATTTTTACCTCCCCTTTTCCCATAATAGAGATTTTACTATCAGTTCCTAGTGTGACTTCTGATTTCACATTCTGATCTAGAGCAGAAAAGAAGGTTCTGTTTCCTGTCATATGGTTGCTGCAACCTGAGTCTAAAAACCAAATGTCCTCACTGTTTGTTTCAGCCATGTTACAAGCTAACAACACATTATTTTGACTGTTGTTTTGTCTAGTAACATTTGCATTTTGTCTATTACTCATATCATGCTGCTTCTTCCTACATTCACTGGCATAATGCCCATATTTTTTACAATAATAGCATTGAACATTGGATTTTTCACACCTTTGTCCTTGAGCATGATGTTGTCCTCCTTGTTGGCTGCTGCCTTGGCCTTGGTTCTGATTTGGATTGCTGCCTCTTCCTTGTGCATTTGCTGGGCTGTTCCTTCCACCTCTGTTTTGACTTCTACCTCTTCCTCTCTTGTTTCCTCTGCCTTGACCTCTTCCTCTTCCAAAGGACATCTGGGTCTTGAAGGCTTGCTCTAAAGATGAGTTTTCATTCCTACCCAATCTCTGCTCATGTGTTATCAGTGATGCATGAATCTCATCAACTGAAAAGTTTGAGAGATCCTTTGTCTCCTCTATGGTGGTGACAATGGCATCAAACTTTGAGGGTAAGACCCTCAATATTTTCTCCACAATCCTCCTATCTTCAAGGGTTTCTCCATGAGTCCTTATCTGTGTGACAAAACCAATTACATGTGTGAAGAATGAGTCAATGTTGTCTGACTCCTTCATGCACAAATTCTCAAAATCCTTCCTCAGCAATTACAGTTTTGCTGTCTTCACTCTCTCCATGCCTTGATAGGCTGTCTTGAGGGTTTGCCATGCTTCATTTGCTGTCTTAGCTGCTTCTAACCTTGGAAACACACTCTGGTCTACTGCTAGATACAACAACACACAGGCTTTTGAATCCTTTTTCCTATTTCTCTTCAGCAGATCCTTCTCTCCCTGAGTTAATGCATTGAACTCAGTTTCATCTGCTAGTTCTTCAAAACCATCTTCAACTATTTCCCATAAATCTTGAGAGGCAAACAGGGCTCTCATAGTTATTGACGAGTAGTCATAGTTCTTCCCATTAAACTGTGGGAGCTGGGTATTAAACATACCCATACCAGTGCTTGTGCTAGCCATTCCTTGACTGTGTATTTAAAACACTGACTGTCTCTTCAACAGTAACAAAAAATGAAACTTTGAGGAATACCTGAATCTTTTGTTCACTGTGTCTTCACTCTGCTGGAGAAGATCTACTGCTGCAACAAAAGACTCCTCCCTTCAGCTTCTTTGTCACCTTCAAAGAGCCTAAACCTGCTCTGATACCACTGTTGGGGATTTTTCTGATAAAATCCCAAAAACAAATAATTCAAACACACAGAGGCAATGCTCTGTTTCTACCTTTCCAGGATCTTTTGTGCACAGGGAAGCTTTAAAAAAAAAATACTGAGGAACAGAGTATTTCACCACCATAAAAACATTTCTATTGATTAAAACAAAATGTCTGATACAAACTTCATCCTCTTTGCTGAGAGGGATTCACCAAAAATACGTTCAACAAAAACATTTACTCTGTCTCCACATGAGAATTTACTATGCTGGGTTTATTGCTGTAAAACCCCTTTTTCATTACTGCTGTAAAAACAAATTTTTTACATACACAGTAAAAATTTCATTACATTCACTTATATAAAAAAAACTCACACCATGCGCTCTTTACTTCATACACTGGTCACATTAAAACCTTTTCAAAAAACTTATGCGCTCCTCCCTCTGTCTTTATGCACTGTTGTGCCATATTCGCCTTCGCATTATACAATGCTTGTCTTCATTTTTTTCATTCACATATTGCACTGCTGTGCAAACCTCAAGTCTCATAACAAAAAGTCAACCAACAAAAAAACATAATATACAAGCTCCTTTGTTTTTTTTTAATATTACATTGCGTAAAAGAAAAACAAACTTACCATGCCTTTCTTTAAATGCACCTTACCTTCGACATAAAAAAAACTTACGTGCTGTATATAAAAACTTCAATATTCACCTACTTTCATTAAATGTCTTCATTGAAAAAAAAGTCTGCAGTCAACCAAGCTTTTATTTTACTCCACGCAACATTTACTGCAGGCTCATATGCATCTTCGGACAATCGACGGTGGAGAGCGATGGAAACAATCGAACGGTGGAGGAGAATATCGGGAGGCCGTTTGCTGCAGAGCTTTATGTCCCGAGAATGTCAGACTTGCTTACGTATGGGGAGAGCCACGCGTCTGCACCATATTGCATCGGGTTCAAATATACGGAAAATGACTTTGCCGGAAAGTGGTCCGAGAAATCTCAGGCGGCTTTGGTGAACGTTTTCTAGCGATGTACGTCTACGTTGAAATTACACATTCAACATCTACCACGAAATCAAAGGAAAGAGAATATAAACACAACTAATGCGAATGTGGAAACGTAAATAACTAATAATGATGCACAAGAGACACTAGAACCTCCATTCATGGCATGGTCTCCAGAAGTACCATATTATATAAATTCGATACTGAAGAATAAGGTAAGATCTTGCGCAAATTCATTAACTTCAAAAGAGTTTTACACAATGATGGAGAAAGTTCAAACTCAGATTGATGTATCCAATATACAGTAAAATGCAATAATAAAAAATATCCTTTGTCTTTTGACTTGTTGTCTTATATATTACATTAAAAACTGAATGTGGAGCTATCATGAGAATCAACAGATTCTTGGGATTTCTCTTTTAAGCATAAGATCCTTGAATAGTAATGATCAGTTTCCTTTGACTCCATTCTTCGATCTTGATCATGCTTCGAGCTGTAATTTGCTAAAAATGAGACATCAGTTAATCAAAATCTTACACCAATATCTCGAGGGAACAACAATCATTCGATTGGACTGATCTGCATAACAATTTACTCAAATTATAACTTTTTTGATATTTAAAAGACTCAAACTAAATATACTATCTTCAACTCACTTTCATTATCCTTTTTTCTCTTAAATCATTACAAATTAAAGGTAAACTGCTTAGAAACATAATGATTATTTAAGGAAATAGGGAGAATAATTATATCACTTTCACGGCCCAACACCTTGATTTTGAACAGAGCCAATTTAAAGTAGCATTTCTTGAACCTAAGATATTTGGGGCTAAAGTTGCTAAATATTACAAAACATTTTGTGCTTTCTTTTAATACTAAAGAGATTCATTCTATAGATCAGATCTATTTTCACAAACAAACTAGGGAGATGATCTATTCCGGGCTCACTAGTTTTTTTTTTATTAGTATGTCTAAATTATTAAATTCTCTAAACAATACTCTTGTAGAGCTCAAAATGGAGAATAAATCATCTCTGGAAAAGGACACTAAGATTAAATCACTAGACGATGTTGGGATTAAATTAGGTTTGGTCCCTCAAAATGTTGATTGAAGTCAGGCAATTATCAAAAATGAGGATGACAACATCCAAGCTCTCTAAAAAAGGTTGAAGTTTCCCATGAAAGAGAATCCATAGACACAGGAGGTAGGAGAGCTTGAAAAGGAGAAAGAGACTTTGTTAACGATTATAATTCAACAAAATGTGCAAATACAAAAAGGTGGAAGTAGAGATGGAAAGGTTGTAAAGGAGAGAAAGCAAGTTGGCAACACATCAATTTAAGAATTAGATACTAATTCAACAGGAGACGATGCCATAGAAAAATTGACAAAAGAATTATCTTCTCTCACCATGAAGAATGAAAGGGTTGATAAATTAAAGAGATCATTGGAGAGATCATAATAGAATAAGATCAATTCATATAATGGATTAGTGGCCAATATAGAGAAAAATTAAATTTGAAAACATAACTTTAGCCATTTTTAGATGATCTAATAGTGCTCAAGGTTTGTCATGGGTGAAAGAACAAATTTCAATGGAAATCATGTCATTTGTATCTAATTTTTACTCTTATATTGAAATCATTATGGAATAGGAAGAGTTACTGGAAAGTGCAAAGGAAGATATCAATGAAATAAAATTTAAATAGGAAACAACCCTCGCTTGGCAAATGAAATTATCAAATATTTGAATACAAAGACAAGCGAATAACTGGAAGAGTTAGGTTTTGATGACGAAAGTGACACAATTATTCAATCTAGGAAATTTCTAATGAAAAAAATTGTTATGCTGAAAAAAAAAAAAAAAAGCTAAATGTGAAAATTTACATGTACAAATTACTGAGTTTTACAAAAAAAAAGTTCTATTCTTCACCAGAAAGGTCTTCCTTCTTTCAATAATTCACAAGGCTAGATGATAACAGAGGACGTGCATCAAATATCAATGAACATGGTAGCAATGGACAAGTCAAAGTTTGTTGGAGTCAAGGGAGAAATAAGTGGTGAGAATCTACTTCAGATTTTAGTGGATGATCTTTTTATTCATAGTAAAACAACATTTGAAAATTATACTGAAGTAGATGAAGCATACACGAAAATGCTCGATCTAGATTATCCAATAAATGAAGAATGGGAACAACTAGTCAAATTGGTTCGATAAGTTAATTTTATTGTTGTAGCATATCAATAAGAGATCAAATCATTTCATGATTTCGAGTAGAAAAAACATAACAAATTCAGATGCATTGAACCCCAATGTAGATATCATGGGGTAATTGAGGAGATTATGGCTGAAATTTTCTAGTTTTACCAAGTTGTTATTTAGATTATCCAAAATATGTTGGATAATAATCATTTTTCATTGTAAATATGTAATAGATAGGATATTTTGTAAAGTACTTGACATATACTCTTATTTTTTAATGGAAAAGTGTTGATACTTAGACCCAGTTTTGGAATATAGTTGTCATTTTCGAAGTTTTTGGAGATAATCAAAGGATTCTAATTTCGATCATTAACAACATTTGTTTTATGAGTGAGTAATTTATTGTAATTACATGTCTTTTTTCTACATATATTTGAAGTTGTATAGAATATTGGGCAAGACTAGGTTGAGTGTCAACCTAAGTCCACCACAAAGTTGTGTTCATTACTAAGTAGATAAAGGTGACAATGTGTCATGCTCATCCCTCTACATAAATAGATTGTTGCTTCTCTATCAATTCCTAGATGTATTGTTGTTAGTTATAAAGATTATTCTATACACTATACTCTTGTTAGATGATTAGATATTCATAGAGGATATTTGATTTTGTAATTTCTTCTAAGGTCTTCTACCAAAACTATATAAATATTGGTATGTTGTTAAGGTTGGAATAAACACTTTGAATAATTTTAAAAGTTCTAAGGATTATTAAGATATAAGCAAAGTTTGTATCCTTCAATCACCCATTTCCAAGCACACCCTTAAATTGATAATTTGGCACAGTTCTTTATCAAGGACCTCTCTACAATGATATAACAAATGACTTCTTTATACATTGATATCTATTGAATTATCAATGCACTTGTCCAAAGAAGAGAATTGATGCCCTCATAATTGTTTAGAGTTGGTGTAGATCTAATAAATTCACAAAAAAATTGTCTCATGCGAATGCTCAATTGAGATATTCTTTAGTGGCTAGCCTTAAGCAATAGCATACATGTCGTCTAGAGCCCAATTGTAAAACCAAAATACTCACACAATTGTAACTAGAGGGTGATAGACCCTTGCAGATCATGATTCTATTGACCAACTAGTTGATACCCCCAATACGTCGACTTGTCTCTCTCTCTATTTTACTTGATGGCACCACACATGCATCTGCATTGGAAAATAAATTCACACACATCAACAAACTTAACACACATCCACATGTACAAACATATGTACACTTATCTATGTACAGAGGATGAATTCTAAGATGTCTTCATCTTTTTTAGTCTTCTTGTGAGGGAGTAACGCTGAGATGAGCTTTGATACCAAATTAAAAAATGGAAGAAGATCCATAGAAAAAAATAACTCACACAAATAACCTTATTGTTGTACAACTGCATTCAACTACACTAAAATTATATAATTGGTCTTAGATCCAACTAATTGTAAACTTAGAGATAGGAGTTGAGAAAATCTCTCAACAACCTCCTACAAATCTCAAACAAATTCTAAACTCAACACAATGCATTAATGGAAGCATTACTTCCAAGTTCTAAGTGAGACTTTGAAGTGAGAAGATCTCCATACTATTAGTAGTACATTTTGTCTGACTGTATATTGATGCTCCCAATTTTAATGGTGCTTTGTTCTAATAACTCGAAATCATTCATAACATTACATAACACAAAGCCTTAGTTTTCCCTTGAGATCATCCCTATCAGTTGTATTCATGAAATTTTCAAAATGATTATAACATCTGCATTCTCAAACTCTTTCCTTAAGGATCAAAGGAAGGGCTTTACTAAACTACTTTTATAAATTAAACACAATATAGGGGTAAGCCACCCCAACATAAGTTAAAATTGATGGTTTATAAAATGAATAAAATGACAAAAGATGGACTTTTGGCAACCTCAATTCATCACCCAGAGTCGTCTGCCCAATTGCACAAATAAATCGGAATAGTTAAATCTGTAAGTAGGGCGTCCACTCTATAGATCGTCGATCTATGTCATCGTCGTGACGCTCAACTTTGCATGATTCATAAAGGTGATTCTCGTGATACTCAATATAACACTTTCTCAACTTGACATAAAAAGAAGAGGCCACCATAGAGGAATTTAATACGCCGAATTGTCCTCAGAAACACTCAAAACATCAAAATTTGACCATGGTTGGGAGTGTAGATGGTTTTCAAACCAAGTTTGGAGTTGGCCTGCTTCTACATCAGGCAACCTATGCCATTGTATTTCTCACCGCTTGCTTACCGACTTCGCCCTGCTCGAGTTGTTGGTATGCTTGTGTATTTGGTGTAACCTAGATTGAGGCTTTCTAATCTACGACATATCAGTAATTTGCTCATTAGGTTATGTACTGATGCACTTCAACTCTTTTCGCAGAAGTGGTTGTGTTGTTGCCTTTGAAGGCGTTCAGTTTCAACTTAGTGATACTATCCAGTATCTGTAAGCCAAGAAGATGGGCAATTCCCCACCACAAGGGCAGGACGTCAGAGGCAGCAAGAACATGGCCGAGCACGGGAAGAACAGCGGCACTAAGAACGTCATCGGCCCCAGCAGCAAGATCGACGCCAATCCCGTCGTCGGCAACAAGAACAACCCAACCAGCCCGAGCAACAAAGGTGACGGCGGCAACAACAAATGCGGAGTGAAAAAGTGCGACGGCTGCCACTCCTAGAGCAAGTTATACTACCCGGTAATGGCAACTTAAGTAGACCAACTTATACTAAGTAGACCAACATTGTTATTGTTTCGCAGGTATGGGGAAGAATAAGTGCAAGAATAAGTGCAGTCGAAGTTTCTCTGTTTATCTAAGACTGACTATGTGTTGATATACAGCTAAGCAAACTACCTCGCTGGTTTCTCTGTTTTAATGTCTTTAATGGGGTTTCTCTGTTCTAATGCTTTTAATGGTTACACCACTTCCGAATAAGTTAAATAAATAAATAAATTAATTCAATATTATGAATGAAACTAAATCTAAAATGCATATACTTTTAAATGTAGCTATTACTATATACTTATATATGTAATTCAATGAAGTATTGAACTAAACATGGTTTTTTTATATTTTCTAATATCATTATTTTGATGGTGGATTCCATTAATAGTGGTCGGTCTAAAATTCCAATTAGACCTTACACTGTTTGGTGTAAGAGTCCCATAAGGTTATGGTCCAACCACTATTGGAATTGTAATGAATGCTTTGGTTACAATTGGGATTCACAGCAAAACCAATCAAGGCTTCCTCAAGGTTTATCATGTATACCGCCAAGGGATTCTTAGGCCCAAGCAATAAACATATACTACAGGATTTACCGCAATCCCGCCATATACCGGTCAAGGCATCACTAGGCCCTAAACAAGCATGGATGCCTCTGAATCTCTCCGCCTAAACTGTGAGGAATTTGTCTCTCTCCACCCTCTAGGCATTACTATTTATCTTGCCATTACCGTTCAAGGGATTCCTAGGCCTAACGAGGGTATACATCTCTAGGATTTACTGTGTATCCCACCATTACCAGTCAAGGGATTCGTAGGCCCAATGAGGGTATTCACAACCAGGTTTTATTGTGTATTCCACCATCAATGATCAAGGGATTCCTAGGATTTTTCGTGAGACCACTCCACTCAGCTCAACTAAGTAAGAGAACCCCATCACACCATGGCTATCTGGAAATGGCAAGGCAAGGAAGAAATCCATTGTCACACATAGCAAGACCTATGCTAATGATAACAAGAGAATCAAATACACACATGCATGTACCATGCATGCCAAAACTAGCAAGGAAATCATACATGCAACTCGATACTTGCAAGTAATGTCGTTATAGCCGCTTGATCCCACTCTTCCTTGCTTGATCTTTGCTTCCATTTGCTTTGTTGTCCTTCATTTGCCTTCCTTCCACCAATACTAGAGTGCTCAATGAATACTCTAAGTGTGCAAAAGTATGAGAGAGAGAGAGAGAGAATAGAGAGAGAGAGCTCCAAAAATGAATTGACAAAAGGTTGTGAATTGATCCTCAGAAACCCTTTTATTTTATTCTTTTTTCTATAGCAAGAGAAAAACCTTCTATATCATTAAATAAAAATATGGTTACAAAGTGTACATAAGCCGTCCGAAACCAAGAGCTTTGGACAAACAGTTCCTTACTAAACACAAAAACCTCACAACCGACCTCAGGTCAACTCAACCAGAGGGGGCCAACTTAAGAGTTGATATTGTAAATCTTCTCCCTCAAAAACCATGCCAAAGGGTTTGCATATCCTCATGACCCCACCAAACTACCGGCTCTTTCCCAACCGTTGATCCGGGCGCCTGGATCCAACTGCCAGGAGCCATATCGCTCCCCCCCACACAACCGAACGTTAATCCATGATGAAGGGTGGTAAACAAAATAACCCTATGCCACGTGTTGAATACTCAATAGAATCATGGCCAAAAAAGTAAAACCGCTTACCATGTAAGCTTCACGCAATCATCAGAAAACCACCGTGGCGTAGTATTCCACTCGAACCCAGCAAGGAAAACAATTCCGGCAGCTGTAGGAACGAAGCTCCCGCCGCTTCCAATCTTACCAAGGACCCAGAGTCTGAGACTGCCCTGATGAAGCAAAAAGCTCCGATTCAAATCCATCCGAGAATTAGGGGCATATAAATGAGAAACTTCAGGAGAAAAGCCAAACTAAGAGGCAGAGGATGCATTGGCTAGGGAAACTTCATTCCTGCATGACACCCTCCCTCGATATCGGACCACTTCAATGTCCTCTGCCACTTGTTCATTGCAGAGTACCTTTAAACGGTTCTGGGGCATTTCCTGCCACTTCTTCTCCATCCTGTAATCCACATTGTTCACCCCTTGGTTGGCCAGAATGTCCACAAGCTTATTAGCATTTCGGCGCACATGATTGAAACTAACAGTATGAAGTCCCTGAAGGTGTACTTGAATCCGTTGATAAACCTGGATTAGTCTCCAATGATTTGAGACTTTCTCCGGTTTAGAACCACAACTAATTCTTTTTACAGAGTTGATGGTTATTTCAGAGTCTGCTTCTATAATGACATTTGGGCTGCAATTTTGAATCAAGATCTCTAGGCATTGCTCCAGAGCCATTAATTCTGCCATGTTATTGGTTGCTTTACCTAAATGGCTGTGGAAGATTAAGATGATTCTGCCCTCTTCATTTCTTAAAACTCCTCCAAAACCAGCTATTCCCGGATTGCCTTTTGAGGCGCCATCAATATTGAATTTCAGGTAGTTTTTCGGAGGAGGGTGCCAGAAATCTTTCTCTATATACATTGTTGTATCCTTTTTTCCAAGCCCTTGGGGAATGATCTCTTGCAATCCCAAAAGTCTGAGGGTTCTCAACTCCTTTTTTGAGAGAGGATTCTCTAGGATATTGCGCACTGTGGTGTTGACTGTTTCCCTGATCTGCTTCAAAATCAAATCATAAAGCTTCTAAGGGTTGGATTTTTCATTCTTGAAGATTCTTTTGTTTCTTTCTTTCCACATATTCCAGATAATGAATCCTGGCATGAAGCCTAGGCCAAATTAAGAGCTTCATTCTCTGAAAAGATCCTTCTCCATTTATTTAGGGTATTAGTGATACTTCCTCTGTCCCTATCTATTTGTTGGAAAATGTTGGAAAAAGAATCCCATAGCCAGGTGGTGTAAGAGCAACAGTTGAGAATGTGCTCCATAGTCTCCTCTTGCTCTTCACAAAGCTGACATCTGGAAGGACCCAAAACACCCCTTTTTCTAATATTGTCCCAAGTCAAGATTTTCTTATGATGAACCAGCCACATAAAAAGCTTGATCTTCTTCCATCTTTGGTAAATCTAGAGTTTCTGCCACGATTTTTCTGGAACAATGGACTCCATCCCAAGGAGAATATTCTTTTCCTCCTTGAGATTAAAGGTACCTTTGTTGTTGTTACCCCACCTCAATTGATCCTGCCCCTCTGTGACCAAGATCATCCTTTGTTTTAGTATGCTTCTCAGTGCCTCTGCTTCTATTGTTATGAGGTTGTTATTTCTGCAGCCAATGTTACTCTAGATCCTCCACTTTCCCTGTACCTGTGAGATATCCTAGAAATCCCTTACTTTGTTTAACCCTTGGGAATCTATTTCCTGTTTGAGACTTAAAAGGTCCTCTTTTAACAACACTGGTTCTTGTTGCCATTTGTCCTCCCAAAAGAGTGCTTGATCACCTTCTCTGATTTCCCAAAAACTGTGTTGTTGCACTATGCTTCTATTATCCCAAGCCCTGTTCCTAATGTGAGAGCCCTTTATGTTTCCAGACATTCTTATGAGATCCTTTGTGTCCCAAGAGCTGGAATATTTTTCTTTCAAGATCCTTGCCCAATAGACTTCTGGTTCTTGCACCCATCGCCACCAAAGCTTGGCCCCTAGCACTTTACTAAGAATCTCGTGATCATCTAAGCCTAGACCCCCATGGCTTTTGGGTTTGCAGATTTTGTCTCAGGAAACCAGGGCCCATTTCTTCCTGGTTTCCTCCTTACCCCATAGGAAATCTCTTTGAATATTCTTGATTTGCTCTAAGACTCCTTTGGGAGCTAGAAGGGCCGATAACATGGAAACCGGGATGGATTGTAGAACAGCCTTTGTCAGAACCAGCCTGCCACCCAAGTTCAAGGTTCTGAAGGTCCATTTTTTAACTTTATCCTACAACTTGTTTAGCACAGGTTCCCAAATACTTTTAAGAATTGGTCTGTTCGTGAGAGGCACTCCGAAATATTTTGAGGGGAGGGAGTCCCTTTGGAAGCCAAGGATCCTTGAGATATTTCTTTGAATAGCAATGTTAGTATTAAAGAAGAAAATTTTGTATTTTGGAAAATTAACTTCCACACCTGTTTCCATTGTAAAAACATTGAGGATTTGATTGTAGGCAGAAGCTTCTTTGACTGTGGGAATTCCTTGCAACATGGTGTCACCTACAAATTGTTGGTGAGTCAGTGTCTGACCATTCTCAGTTACTTGAAGACCCTTAATTTTTCCCATGTCTTTGGCCTACTTGATATACCTTCCAAGTCCTTCCATCATAAGGATGAAAAGAAAGGGAGAGAGTGGGTCTCCCTATCTAAGGCCTCTAGAAGGAATGAAGATCTTAGAGGGAGAGTTGTTAACCAAAATAGAAAAGCTGGAAGTAGTAACCAGACCCATTACCCATCTGACCCAATTGTGATGAAACCTAAAGGCTGTGAGTATCTTTTTGATGTAAACCCAATTGACCTTGTCATAAGCTTCGGTGATATCCATTTGCATGATCATCCCGACTTGATTTTTGCTTGTGAGAGAGTGAACCACCTCATGGGCTTGAATAATGTTGTTCAAAATTTGTCTGCCCTCCACATAACCAGATTGCTCCTATGACACCAATGTAGGGAGGAGAGGTTTTAGTCTGTTAGCCACTACTTTGGATATTATCTTGTATACTACATTGCATAAAGCTATGGGTCTAGACTTATCTGTTGTTTGAGCTGAGTCCTGTTTGGGTATCAGGGAGAGGAAGGAGGTACTGAGGGCTTTTAGGATATTTTTACTACCTCTTGAATCCTCAACAACATTTAAAATATCCAGTTTGACTATATCCCAACAAGCTTTGAAGAAATCCACATTAAAACCATCTAGGCTTGGTGCTTTACCATTATGCATTTCTTTGAGTACCTCGCTAACCTCCTCTTCAGTTACTGGTCTGTTTAGGTTAATAAATTGTCCTCTCTAGACACCAGCTTAGGGATATATCTTGTGATTTCCTTTATTGATTTTTCCTTGTCTGGATTGTTTTCTCGTGAAATGTCTCAAAAATGTTAGACAAGCACCATTTCAATATCCTTATGTGTGTTCTGAGTCTCTCCCTTCTTATCCTATATTGTTGAGATTCTATTGAATGCTCTATTGGCCATAGTGGATCTATGGAAAAATCTCGTGTTGCACTCTCCTTCTTTGAGCCATTTCACTTTGGAATTTTGTCTCCATAATATTTCCTCCTGTTTGCATAGGTTTTCCCATTCATGGTGAAGTTTTTCAGACTATTCATTTTTCTCTTTGTTAAATCCATCTTGGATTAACTGTTGGTCGAGTTCCTGAATTTTGGTTTCCACTGATTTTTTGTTCACAAAAATGTTATCGAAATCCTTCTTGTTCCATTCTTTGAGTCTAAACTTAATATGCTTTAGTGTTTTGTGCAGGAGAAACATTTTAGATCCTTGGATCTACAATTTCTCAATCCACCATTTTTTGATATTACTTAAGAAATCTGGGTGGGAGAGCCAGATATTTTCGAATATGAACGGGCTATTCCTTGGAGCATCCAAACCCTTGATTTCCAATTGAATTGGCCAGCGATTTGAGCCTCCAAAGGGAAAAAAATTTGCTGTAATTTCATTATTTATAAGCATAAGTTCCTCTGATATCAAGAACCTGTCTAACCTAGAGGCCACATGAGCTTCCCCACCTCTCTTGTTGTTCCAAGTAAAAAGGCTGTTGTCTGAGTCTAAGTCAACCAATTTCAAGTTCTCTGCAAAAGATTGAAATGCTAATGAGACTTTGTTTAGTGCTCTAGTTCATCCTTTCTTTTCTGAAAGATATTTTACCATATTAAAATCCCCTCGCATGATCTAAGGGATACCAATTTTTCTGTCCCTGAGATCAGTGAGGGATTCTAGCAATCTGAGCTTATCCTCTATTCTTTGAGGACCATAAGCATTACTGATTAGTGTCAGGCGGAAAGAGTCGATTGGGCGGACACAACCAACCTCCCTAGGAGCCTAAGACTCTCTAGTGACAAACAAGACAAACAAGAGCAATCCTTCTCTAAACATGCATCTACTATATGGGAAATCAAGTGTTTAGATCTTACCTGTAGTCCAGCGCTGTTGTAGCAGTCCAGCTCCTCTGATCGGATGAGCTCCTCCTTCACTTTGAAACCTGCATCCACTAACAATCAAACGATTAAATAGCACTTGATAATCTCATAGAATAAAACATATTTAACACATAGACCAAGGAGTACATGAAACAACTCATAAATCACAAGTTATTGAGAAGAATGGACTCATTTGTATTAATAGGTAACAAAAGGAACAAATACAATCTGAGCCTTGGTGTTGTGCAAGTCCCTCCCAGGGTCCATCAAGAGTTCTCCTTCACTTTGACAAAGCTCACCCACTTCCAAATAGAACAACCAAAGATGGCAATCTCTCCTCACAAGCTTCTAAATGGGAGTCCTAATTCCTGCAGCATTTACCCTTAGAAATATATAGCTTCTAACCTCCCCTCCTTCTGGCCCAATGCCTATATTTATAGTGCTCAAGAGGAAGTTAATCAGGTCCACCATCAATGGGATAATCCCCTCTTTGGATGGGATAGCTCCCTTATTGATGGGATAAGTTCCTCTTTGATAGGGGTACATGAACCATCTGGAGGCGCTCAATACACGTCGAACAACCTTCTAGAATGCTCTAGAAATGACCACAAGTAACTTTTTAAAGATGAAACTTGCGCATTTTGACCTTTACAGGGGGACGCACCTGCCCCTTTACATACAGAGCGTCCAAAGACGCAGTTTTTGTGAACATTGGATGCGTACCCGCAGGTAAGGTTGAAAGAACCTGCGTACCCAGAGATAAATACATTTACAAAGACTTTCTCTCTTTTTGGAGTTTGACATGGAGAGCAGAGGAATAAGACTTGCCTAAGAGGGTAGCATGACTGTTGATAGGGCCATACTAACTGTAAATAGTCATGGTGACATGTTTTAGTGTAACAGATTGCCCCCTAAAGTGCGAAGCCTGAAATAGATTAGGGTTTTGTATCATCTAGGAAGGGTGAAGCACTTTATCATTTCAAGGATTGTCTCGTGGAGAGCTTGGTCAGAACTTGCAATTTTCAACACAAAATACATTTATAATATTATATCATCACTGAGGTAGGCATTCCCATACTCAGATCAAAACTTTAACTAACATACTAACTACTCTGATACAAGAATGATCTTGCAATACATCATAATCATAGACTTTTGTAGACACAGTATGGGCGCAACCATCTGCTTATGATTAGTCTACTTAGATAATGAATACAAAACTCCTCGCAGCCTGGATGGTGGAAACTAGATCCAGGGTCTTCATTTTCGCTTCTCGAGTTGGTACGATTCTAACCATGCGAATATATGAGTTGATGTCGAACATGGTAGAAACCACTTGATTACCAGTCGATGATGTAAACTGTTAACAAGTGTGAGAGAAGCCACCAGTAATGTCAATGGTTCTCAAAGTACCCAGTACAATCCATGAGATGTGAATGAATGAGTTGATGTCAAACATTTCACGGAGTCCTTCGATCGAAAGTCAATGATGTAAACTGACGTCAAAGGCGAGAAACCTGCCATTGATGCATGCAGACTTCAAGGTACTGACGATTTCTAAGTCATCTCTCTAGATAATGTGTTGATGTCGATAGAAAGCGACCCGTTGCAGGCAAGCCCACAACACGAAATCATTGTTCAAGTTGAAGAAATGTTGCTGTAAGGACTGACTCAGGGATGGTCAAATGGATGATAAGTATTTTGCAAATGAAAGTTTTGCTTGCAGACCTCTTGAACACATAACGACACGACAGATGGCTTGGTGATGAATAACTCAAAGTTAATCCCCGGAACCCGGCTGAAGACTTTCAAAGTGGTTTGATTGACTGTGAGGTAAAGATTTCCCAACCCAGGTGAATGAAAAGTGTCGTGTCCAAGAGTGGTAATAAAGTTTCTTCTGAGACAAAAGATAACAAATAGGCTCATTCTTATCTCTTTTCTCCCACCATTTCTGGCAAGTACCTCTTTATTTTTAACAAGCTTGAGGAGGATAACATATGCTTGATTATAAGCTCATCCTTCGGACGAGTCCAACCTAGTTTTGATTCGAACCCTAGGAAGGAGTGGTTCGTTTCTGTTTGTAATTGAACAGGTCCTTTACTGTGAAATTTTAACGAGTCCAGTATAGGAGAAACTCGGCGTTTTTCATTTTTAGAGAGTCTGAAAAACTTAAGAAGACTCCAAGTTGAACGTTTTCGTAGATTTGTGTCCCTCAAGCCCGAAAAAGTATAAAATAATACCTGGGGGAACCGCTTGATCTTGCGACCAAGGAGTACTTTCATAATTAGTGCCACTGACCTGAAAAGTAAAAAGCGATCAAGGACACGTCGTTTTATTTCCATATCGAGTTTGAAACGACAAAAACCTGGCAATCTTTTCCTGTTTTTACGGTCAGAAAAGAGCTATAAGGGGACCGTCTTTTAATTCTGTTTTAACGAGTGTAAAAGAAACGCTCGGCAATCTTTTCATGTTTTAGGAGTCAGAAAAGGGCTTAAAAGATGACTCTGATATTTTGGTTCGTGAAAAATGACAATTTTCCCTCTATATCCCTTTGTCCTGCACAAAAACGACACATTACTCATACCTGTTTAAGATAGGCAAAAATGCATTGAAAAATATCCTTCCATGGTGAAAAATGAACAAACCTAGCATTCATTCATCCAAAAAACCTATAAAAAGACTTTTTACCATGTCATTTTTACCATTTTACTGTTGAGGTTGAAAAAAGGGCTTTTCGCAAGAAACTTCCCGTGGTCGCTGCGGAGAATCCGACCGTCAGAATCGAACGCCGTTTCTTCCAGGTATTTTACAACATCCTCCTCTTCAATTCCATCCAATTAAAAGTTTGTTTTAGGTTTCAGTTTTGATTTTTGGGGGGTTTTGGGTTTCAAAAAACGCTCTGCGGGGTACGCAGGTGGCCTTAAGGTAACCTGCGTCCCCCGACTTTTTTCCACACAGGAAAAAGGTCAGGGTACGCAGCCCACCTTCAGGCCAGCTGCGTCCCGACGCTCTGTGTCCTGAACGCGGGGTGCGTCCCCCGCAAAAGGCGGAATTTGAAACCCCAAACTCCACAAAGAACCATTTAAAATTTCCCAAATCAATTCTAATCTTTGTTTGCTGGTGTGTAGGGCACTCACCATGTTGGATTGGAGAGAAAGAGAGCACGAAGACGTTGATTTAGCCGCAATTAATCATCAACCTTCCATTAATGCCTTAAGAGCATGCAGACTATATAAATACTGGGCCATACCTGGCATGAGGGCTCAGGTGAGATTCTTGGAGTGGCTGGTTGAGAGATGGAACATTAATGAGCAATGCTTTTACATCGGAGGACACCAGCTCGAGATAGAGCCCTCTGATATATACTTTCTCACTGGCTTGCCGAATAGGGGTGAGCAACTCAATCTAGCCGGGACTAGGCCGGGTGGCCAATCCCTTGCTAGTCTCCGGGCAGATTGGTGCACACCCAATGCACACCATGCGAAAGGCGTGGAAATCAAACACATCTCTCTGCGTGAACTCAAAGTTATAGCTTTCACGGTTACCAGAATTTGCGGTGCAGCCGCTTTACATATTGCCACCGTGTCCCAAATGCGGATGGCGATTGACTGTTTCCAAGGCACCATTTTCAACTGGTGTGATGCTGTGTCGGCCAATATGAAAGGCCAACTGACTAGGGCAAAGAACGGACAACTAAAGACCTTTGGATATGGGCCTCTAGTTGTGAGCTTTGCCTTAGAGAGAATTCCGATGCTGATCCCTCAGCAACTCACTGTTGAAATCTTGGGTCCTCGGGAGCCAAAGCTGATACGATGGGTTACGGTGATGGCCCGGCATCCTGACGAGGGCGCGGCGGTTGTTCGATTCCCTGATAGTTATTTTCACTGGTTAGAGGACCAGGTTTTCTCGATTCAGGACTTTCTGTATGCCGGAGTAGATTTTCGAGGTGATCCGGACATGGTTCTTCCACAGGGAGAACAATGGGATGACAGAGGTACTTTATTTTTCACAAGTTTTCAAATTATGTATTTTTTTTTTTTTATATATATCGTCTCAAAACTGACAGTAAAAATTTTCAAAATGCAGATGTTGGTCCACGGCGGCCAGCCAACCTCCGGCCTTTTGAGAGGAGACATCCAGTTGCACCGGTACCGGCCCCACAAGACGCGGCTGCAGAGTCACTAGCTGAGTTGGAGCAGGATCTAGAGCGTCTGACGGCGGATATGCCTGAGACTACCATAGATGATATTCCTATCAGACTTCAGCGCTATGTAGTCGCAGTCCCTGGACCGTTTAGGAGATTTTTGTGTAAGGTAGCCTGTGCAGTGGTGTCGTATAGGGAGCACCACCAGTGATTGGCTAGTCACTTTTGTAGACACATGTGACATTTTTGACTTTTTGTACTTATCATTTTGCCGATCATAAGGTGTTTTTCAACCTATGATCGAAGACGATATATATTTTCTGACACACTCCTATATATATATATATATATATATATATATATATATATATATATATATATATATATATATATATATATATATATATCACTATTACCGGCTTATCTTGTTTAACATATGTGATGAAATGTTTTTAAATTTACTTGCATGATTATCGTAAATGTCTGTCCAACATTCGAGAAGCAATTGCATCTGCTAATGTATTTAAAGACCTTGGAATATGCTGATATTCAATGTAATCAAATTCACATTCCAAGAGACGCACTCTCAAAAACAACCTTAATAACACAGGATTTCTAATGGCATATACTCTATTAAGCTGTAATACAACAAGTTCAGAATCTAACCTCACTATCAAACGTCGAATTCCAAATGAAATAGATTCGGATAATAATTCAACCACTGCACTGTATTCTGCAATGTTGTTCGTTGTTTGACCGAGGCTTACCCCATGCATAGAAACTAACTCGTCAGAGGGCGAATAGATAACCCAAGCTGCGGAAGAGATATTCCGTGTACTACGACAAGCACCATCAGCAAATCCAATGTATGTTTGGAGAGGCGTCGACATCTGCAATATCAAGAGTAAAACCAAGATAAGCCAGAATAACAACGAAAAACACACGCTTTAAGCTAAGCACACTAACTAAACTAACAAACACACTAGCTAGAAAGAAAACCTAACCTAACTAAAACTTCTCCATACCCACCATTTAAGCATAATACCTCTTTAGGTAAAGTCCATTTCTGGGTTTACCCAAAGAGTCCCCATCAAAATCTACCAGCTCATAAGCCCCTTTTGCTAGCTTTCGCTTTACAATGTAGGGTCCATGCCACATAGGAACGAATTTTCCAGCACCTAGCTTATCGTTAGCTTGATCATATAATAGCACTAGGTCTCCCTCTGAAAAACTTCGAGGGGTCACATTTCTATCATACTGAGCTTTCATTCGCTTCGCGTGAGTCTCGATTGCCAATGTAGCGTCACGTCGAGTCTCATCTAATTTAGCTAAGTATAATAAACGCTTCTCCTCTTCGGAAGTAGCTGGAAGTAATTCGACAGCCATTTGAAGTGATGGGATTTCGCATTCAATGGGTAACACAGCTTCCAAGCCATAAACTAGCTGGAAAGGAGTGAACCCTGTTGAAGTTTTCACTGAGGTTCGGTATGCCCATAGCGCCGAAAATAACATGTTATGCCAATTCGACCGATGAATACCAATGGTTCGTCGGATCATGATAACCAGAACTTTGTTGATAGACTCAACCAAACCGTTGGCTTGCGGATAATAAGGAGTAGAGCTATCGTGGCGCAAACCAAGCTGGCTTGTAAGCTCAGTCATCATGATGTTTCGAAAATGGCTCCCATGGTCAGTAATGATTGCTTGTGGGACACCAAACCTAGTTATAATATGATTGAATACAAAAACTGCAGCTGTTTTGCCGCTTGCGTCGAATGTAGGCATCGCCTCGGCCCATTTAGTAAAATAATCAACCGCGAGGATGATATACGCATGCCCCCCGGCCGAGTGAGGGTTACAAGTAATAAAATCGATACCCCATTTGGCGAATGGACCAACGGAAATTATAGGGTGGAGAGGAGCAGGTGGTGCGCGCATCTTGCGATCAAACACTTGACAGTTGTGGCACTTCCGGACTGCAATGATACAATCTTTAAACATAGATGGCCAGAAGTAGCCAGCGCGCAACACCTTCTGAGCTGTGGCATACCCAGACATATGACCGCCACATGCTCCAGAGTGACAATCATTCAAAACCCTCTCAGCCTCTTCGTGAGTTAAACAACGTCGAAAAACTAAGTCTGCCCCCAGCGATAAAGTGTATCTCCAATAATCTTGTATTGCTGGGATTGAAACCGAATTTTTCGACGTTCCGACTTTGAAGCTTCAGGCCGAAAGGTTTGGGTTTGGAGATAGATGATTATATCCCCGTACCACGGATCTAAAGTATTGATAAGAAACAAAGATTCGTCCGCAATGGACTCCTCTGCCACAGTCTCTGTGTCAGCACGCGGGAAATCACACATCAATTCCGCAAAAACTAAGGATTTCTTAGACTTGGACTTCTCGAACTCCAAGTCGAACTCTTGCAGGATAACGATCCATTTAGAGTACTTGCCCCCTAGCAGTTGTTTTGTCAAAATATAAATCATAGGGTTGCAATCTGAAATGACTGTAGTTTTTCGGAGAAGAATGTAGTGACGAAAACGCTGGACAGCTTGAACGGCTGCAAGGGCCAATTTCTCCACATGTGAATATTTTAGCTCAGTGGGATTTAAGGTTCTACTAAGATAATATATCACATGTTCCGCTCCAATTGCATCTTCTTGAACTAACACCATTCCAATTGTGGAATGCAAAGCTTCGAGGTATAAGAAGTAGTCCTGGTTGTAGTTGGGAGGATGCAACAACGGTGCATGGGTCAACGCGTGTTTAAGTGCATCAAAAGATTGTTGGGCAATCTCATCCCAAAAGAATTGAGCGTTTTGTTTCAACAACCGTGTAAAACCTTTAGTGACCTCGGCGTAGTTTGGAATGAATCGGCGTAAAAAGTTTGCTTTCCCTTGCAAACTTTGGAGTTGGCGCAAACTCGAAGGAGGAGGCAATTTGATGATAGCTTCAACCTTCGAGGGATCGACGCGAATGCCGGCTTTTGAAACAACAAATCCCAGCAATCGACCCGTCTCTATACAGAAAACACACTTGTGGGGATTCAACCGAATTCGATAATGCCTACACCTCATAAAGATTGCTCGTAAGTGGACAAGGTGATCAGCTCGATGTAAAGAATGAGCAGGAAAATCATCGAGATACGGTTGCACAATGTGCTTGATGTCATGAAATGCATAAGACATCGCCCGTTGAAAAGTGGCCCCGGCATTCTTAAGCCCAAAAGGTAATTTGCAATAAGCAAATGTCCCCCATGGACAAATGAATGCCGTTTTTGGTTGGTCGGCAGGTAGAATATTGATTTGATTATAGCCTGAAAAACCATCCATAAAGGAAAACATTTCACTTCCAGCACAATCATCAATAATTTGATCGATATAAGGCATAGGATAGTTGTCTTTTGGACAAGCTCGATTTATATCCCTATAGTCGATACAGATTCTTATTGTTCCTTGTTTCTTGTTGACCGGAACAATATTCGATACCCAATCCTTTAACGGGATCGGATAAATGAAACCTGCTTTCAACAGCTTTTCGACTTCTGCTTTAATCGCAGCCGCTTTCCGAGGGTGAATCTGACGCAACCGTTGCCGGACGGGTTTAGCATCCGGGTAGGTTTTTATTTCATGAACAACAATGGCAGGGTCGATTCCCGGCATTTCCTCGTAAGACCAGGCAAACACGTCGCGGAATTCTTGGAATAGGGCCTTGTAAGTTTGGATTTCATCTTCTGTACATGAGGCACCTATATGAATGTTCTCCTCAATTCCGGGCTTCACTGAAATATCAATGGGAATAGTACGAGAAATATTCCCTAAATTCAACTCTGAATCAGAATGTTTCGTTGGATTCTGAGCGTCTTTGACATATTCAGCGGTAAAGATAGATGAAAAATCATTTTCAAAAGCATCATCCTTAGGTAAAAACGAAGATCTGTGATGAAGATCTTCCCATGGTAGATCGTCTACACTTAGGATTTCGCGAAGTTGTTCGTCAGATGACACGACTTCGGGAAACGCTATCCGTTCTAAGGTTGATGTGAAAAGTGACTCTTCACTGACCACATTCATTTGGTCACTTTCGGTTGAACGCGAGTCGGTAAAAGACATGACAGCTTCATAAGCAATTTCATATGGACTCAAAGGCATAGCATCACCGAATGAGTCTATCTCAGATTCAGATGGGACGATCCAAGGATCATCATAAATAATGTTTTCTGATGTAATCATATGAATTGATGCAAATGAAGGGTCTGCGTTGATTGGAGGGAAAGGAAAAGTTCCCAGTAAACCGGAATCTTTAACTAAACCTACGCCAACGTCCCTATAAGGGATTGTCGTCTTACCGACATGCTGGATACTCTCTGAAGAGGCTGGGTCGGATGAAAAGTATGTCAACTGATCAATGGTCACGATCTTACCGTTATATGGAAACTTAATTACTCTGAAGACCGATGAAACGACTGTTGTCATAGCATATGACCAACTTCGACCCAAAAGAAGGTTGTAGTCTAGAGGGGCATCAACCACCTCCACATCCAGACTAACGGTTTTACCTTCTACCCCTATAGGTAATTCCTGTAGAATACCAAATGGACAGAACCCACGGCCATCAAAGGCCTTAAGGATGGTCGGGGATTGGTTCAACGAAGGAGAACCAAGCGATCTCCAACATTGAATCGACATAATACACGTAGAAGCTCCCTCATCAATCACAGTCCGATGAATAGGCCTGTTTTTTACTATCACTGGAATTTGGAAAGCCATTTGATGGGGTAGACGCGGTGTACTATTTTCTAGATCGAAGATTATCAGGTTCGGGTCCTGAACATCAACAGCTCTGATAGCCGACAAAAGTAATTTTCGTTGTGCTGGGCATGATTGCAGCACTTCTAAAGCCGACATTGCTGAGGGTGAAACAGCTAAGTCCTCAACAATGTTGTAATTCTGGGCCGCTCTCGCATGTGGATTGAAAGCAGACCTTCGAAGTACACCCTTGGCGGACGGTTTGATTACTAAGTCCAGGTTAGGTTTTTCGATCTGTAGTGGATCGGAACCAGGAGCTGAGGTTGACGGAATAGAATGAGAAGATTTTGCTTCCTTACCATCAACAGGAGCCTTACTACCATAATCTTGCGAGCGAGTCGCAATCCTCACATGAGACATCATCAAAATGGGTTCTTCACTGGCAGTCGAGGAAGAACCTATCATCTTGCTTTCCTGCTTTGGAAATGGATCTTTTAACACAGCAGGAGTCGGAGAACCTTTAACTATTTTCACAACCTCGGCCCGATGAGGGCAATCTCGCGTAAAATGATCCTCTTCACAAATAAGACAAGGATATCGAGGTTTGCGCTTTTCGTCATTGGTTTCTGACTTTTCCGTTTTCTCCTTCGGAGCCTTGTCTGCTTTAGTCTTCTTCTTTCTTTTCTTCTTCCCACCATTTTTTGATTTGGTCGTAGATGACTCTACAGCATGAATATCGGCGGAAATTTCGGGAGAAGACTCTCCTGTCGGGGAATCAGGCAAAGTGATAATAGGAGTAGTTGAAGCCTTGGAAGACTTCTTCTTGCTCTTTGTATTCATGATACCAATCATACCATCAGCGGCATGAGATCCCGAAGGAGCAGCAACGATTTGATTCAACTTTGGAAGATCTGGAATCTTCTCGTGTAACGTACCCGACTGAGTGTAAACTAAGTCAAGGTATTGCGCCTGAGCAATGACTTGCTCCTCAGTAACTACTCCGGCCTTAGCTACATCTTCAGTAATCTTCGATAATAATGATTTAACAAACCATTCAGCTAAGATTTGGTCCGGGATAAAAACTTTCACTAGCCTTCTTCGACGTCTCCACTCATGAATGTGATCAGAAATATACGTGGACGTTGATTGTTTTAGTGAAGTTAATAACTCCGTGCCGTTATCGTATCTGACCGGCAACTGAAAGTGAGTTAAGAACGAGGTAGCTAACTGGCTAAAATTGTAAAAAGAGGCCCGTGGTAACTCAATGTACCACTTGGCTGCGAGACCAATGAGCGTACGCTGGAAAAGACGTAAATGGATCGAATCATCTGAGATAGAATTTGAAGCACACCAAAGGTGGTAAGTCATCACGTGATTGGACGGATCCTCTCCTGACTTACCTTCGAACTTGGGTATATCGCTGGGCAACTTATTTGGCATTGGCGGCCAGAACGAAAGATATTGAATTGGATCGTTCGTTAGGCGCGTCAAGTCTGGTAAATCAAAAGTTGCGATAAACGGTAACTGCCGGTTAGGATCTCTAAAACTCTGGGTCAGAAGACCAATCCCAGGAGGAGGATATCTAGGATAACTAGGAACAGGAGTCGCATTAGCGATATTATATCCTCCTGGAAAACCAGGATTAACAGGAACGTACTAGGGTTGTTGAGGTTGTTGATAAGTGTACCCAGGATACGGTTGATACTGGTAAACTGGCTGTTGGACAGCTTGCCTAGGTTGGTACTGTCCCTGGTACGGTGGTTGAACAAATTGAGGTTGAGTAGTGACAACCGTACTTATACCAGGCTGACCTGTAGGCATCTGGACCGTGGTTTGAATCGTAGATCCAGACAACGGTAAAGATGTCTGAGGAGTGGTTACAGAGACAGTAGAAACCGGAGCTGTCGATACTCCAGAAGTAAGTGTGGCAGATGTAGCGGTAGTTGCAGCAGCCGTTTGAGATGGAGTACTAGGTGCAATTGGCGGTTGAGTAACTACCAAAGTTACAGAAGTTTGAACATTTGACTGGACAGGTTGCGGTTGCTGGGGTGGACGAGAAACTACGGGTTGTCCAGCTTGAGGTACCAACTGTAAACTTGGCTGCGACACCTATTGACCTTGTGATGGATCCCACACTAACATTCCGGGGTATTGACCCGTAATAGGTTGAGGATACTGAGATCCATAACCGGATTGAGGATAGGATTGGTAATTGTAAGGTGCAGTTCCCATACCTTGACCATATGATTGACCTTGAGGTGGTTGATAACCTTGATTTGAGTATTGACCTTGAGGTAAATACGGACACTGGGCTTGACCTTGTGGTTGCCATCCTTGAGGTTGATATTGATACTGAGGTTGACCCTGGGGTACATATTGAGGCTAGGGTTGACCTTGAGGCATGTATTGCACCATAGGTACATACTGACCTCGAGGTGGCCCCCCAGACACGAATGGTGTAACTTGAGGTTGCCCCCCAAGCGTTAATTGAGGCTGCCCCCCAGGCGGTAATTGGCCACCTTGAGGTTGGGACACGGGAACTGAACCTGACATCATGTAAATGTCACCTACACCCAATGGTACATTACCACTATTTCCAGCTAATAACCCATGATCAATGGGTTGAGGAGATGCCCCCGCAAAAGTACCAGAAAGTGATTGATACCCAGTGGGAACAGAAGGACCGCCATGTAAAAAAGATTCAGGACTTTGAGTAAACACGGACGACGGACCAGGCATATTGACAGGAGTATAAATACCTCCAGGTGGAAAAGGAGTACGAGGTGTAGAAAAACCTACCCCTGAGTTGTCTAACAAATTGGTTAACGAAAGGTACCAAGTAGTACTCCTAGGAGGACTGTAAAAGATAGATTCACGCTCCCTGAGTTCAATAGTAGGTTGATCTTCAAGGTTAGAGATGCCTATTTCTTCCTCTGGAGCAAGTTCTTCAATAGCAATTAGACCAGTAGGAAGATTTTCGGTGATAACTCGTTCTACTCTTGGTGAATCTAGAACACTAGAAGTCGGAGTAACAGGTTCAGATATTTCAGGTTCTTCGCCTGTATGACTGGTAGATGAAAAGCTACCAACAAGCTCAGAAACTGTGACAGCTTCGGGATTATAACCTGTCTCTAGACTTTGGTAATCTGGATGGACTACCAAGGAAGATTCTCCTTCTTCAGGTGAACCTACTTTACTGCCACTAGGAGGAGTTACAAGGACCTTCAATCCTTCGTACTGACCCGGGACGTCTTCAGAAGATCCACCCCGTGATCTACGTAGTTTCCTCAACAAATCAGTTCCGGTAACAATCTCAGGTGACTTGCCCCGAAGTCTACGGGACTGTATTGGTAATTCCGCCACAGTTAAAAACTTTTAACTACTACACACGAAAACAAAGTAAAATTTCAAATCAAACCACCTAAAGTCTCTAAAGAACCAAACAAATTTGAATCACACGCCTAAAGAATCTAGGGCGTCAAACCAAGCACAAACAGTAGCCTTCCAGACCGAAAGCGCTAGTTGGTGATGAAGCCCAACATCGCCGGATTCAGTACAGAAGTGGCGGGTGGAACAGTTACCCCGACAACCTGCTTAATGAATAGACCGGCACAAGTTCCTCCACTTTAACCGTCTCGAGTGAAGTGAACCCCCCGGAAAATCCAAGTGAGTCTAGCCGACGTCTGCTCCAGGTACAGTGGGATCTTTCCTCCACCGTCACCTCGGTAGAATCCTAAAGATAATGGTCACTAAGGTTACCAACCGCAACAAATGCACCTAGGGGAACACTCTACACTCTGACAGCACGCAAGGGCAGAGTATTAAGCTCAATCCCCTTGTCGGCTCCTTGACAATAATCCAAGGTTTACCGACAAGTGACCCCTGGCTCCTCGACAATGGTTAATCCGAGGTTTACCGTTTGTAATACGTGCGTGTCTGGCGTCGTTCCCAACGAGGGGGAATTGATCCCCTCACTGGTTCGGACACGAGCTCGTGCTTCTCCTTTAAGAGGAGCTTTCCCAGAGTACAAATGAGACAATTGGATTTATTCTATCACAAGATAAGCTACTTGTTTGGTTTTATTGTCTTGGAGAGTTAATTACTCACCTACTCCAAGACACTAGCCTGATCTATATTGGTGTTTCAGAGCCCTAGTAAATAAAAGTTACTACGTTGTTTTTAGTTTAAGCGTTAATTTTATGGTTTTTTTTAAAGACAAAAGGTAGCGGAAGTGAAACCAATGGTGTGTAGACTCGACTCAAACCACTACAAAGATGCACCTAAGATGATTTACGCTACTTTCCTTTTTTTCAATGAAATTCTTAACTAAGAGAGTTGAGAGATGCAAATTTTATAGAAAACAACTTTCTTAGGAAAGACAATCAAAGAAACAATTCTCTTTTTCTTCTCAAGCATACAAACATAACCACTCTTTACGTAACCGAAAAAATCTTTTTCTTTCAAAACTCTTCAAAGCTACTTGAAACAAAACTTTTCAAAGGAGATATTTTTGTATTTTCTCTTTTTAATAAAACATATAAATCTATTTTAACAAAAATCAATCTTAAAAACTATAAAATCTATGAAAACTTAACTCATAAGCAAGCCAAAAAGAAATTTACTCTAAGCAAACCTAACGAGGCAAAAGCCTACAAAGATGATTCTAAGATGTTTTACTTGACCAAAATCAAGTCAAGGACCAGCCAATGCAGAATAAAAAGACTAGTCAAAACAAAACTCAAATCTTTTTGTTCTTTTTGTAAAATGGAATTCAATACTCAATCAACACGCACTTCGAAATTTGCCAAAGAAACAACTCAAAGGTAAGTTGCTCTCACAGGTAGACTTTATGACAGGTCTGACTCCTAAGAAGGCTGACAAAACTAGAGAGATCTAAGGCTTGACAACTTCTACCGTCAAATTCACTACAAGACCTACTCAAAAATCAAACCCTAGGGCTTAAACTTCTATGAAATCCACTAAAACACTCAATGCTATCGAAACAAGTTCAGGTGAAGATCTTTGACAAGAGACTAATGGATCTGGGCAGCAAAATCTAAGAGAAAAAATGCAAAAAATGGAATTTTCTTAAATTTTAGCAGGGGACGCAGGCAACCAGTTAAACCAGGTGCGGGCCCGCTCTGTGCACACTGCGACAGTGCGTGCAGGGACACATTGTGCAACACTCAGAGGGTGCGTCCTACTGGAAAATTCAAGAAAAACTAAAATGAATCTAACCCTAAGCTAACCCACCCAAAAACAAAGTCACAGAGCCAAAAAACCAGAAAATAAATGACTTTTCTCAAAGCAAAGTTGCATACAAAGGAAAAGACTTTCACATTAATGGAGTCCCCAGCGGAGTCGCCAATTTGTCAGGCGGAAAGAGTCGATTGGGCGGACACAACCAACCTCCCTAGGAGCCTAAGACTCTCTAGTGACAAACAAGACAAACAAGAGCAATCCTTCTCTAAACATGCATTTACTATATGTGAAATCAAGTGTTTAGATCTTACCTGTAGTCCAGCGTTGTTGTAGCAGTCCAGCTCCTCTGATCCGGATGAGCTCCTCCTTCACTTTGAAACCTGCATCCACTAACAATCAAACGATTAAATAGCACTTGATAATCTCATAGAATAAAACATATTTAACACATAGACCAAGGAGTACATGAAACAACTCATAAATAACAAGTTATTGAGAAGAATGGACTCATTTGCATTAATAGGTAACAAAAGGAACAAATACAACCTGAGCCTTGGTGTTGTGCAAGTCCCTCCCAGGGTCCATCAAGAGTTCTCCTTTACTTTGACAAAGCTCACCCACTTCCAAATAGAACAAGCAAAGATGGAAATCTCTCCTCACAAGCTTCTAAATGGGAGTCCTAATTCCTGCAGCATTTACCCTTAGAAATGTATAGCTTCTAACCTCCCCTCCTTCTGGCCCAATGCCTGTATTTATAGTGCTCAAGAGGAAGTTAATCAGTTCCACCATCAATGGGATAATCCCCTCTTTGGATGGGATAGCTCCCTTATTGATGGGATAAGTTCCTCTTTGATAGGGGTACATGAACCATCTGGAGGCGCTCAATACACGTCGAACAACCTTCTAGAATGCTCTAGAAATGACCACAAGTAACTTTTTAAAGATGAAACTTGCGCATTTTGACCTTTACAAGGGGACGCACCTGCCCCTTTACATACAGAGCATCCAAAGACGCAGTTTTTGTGAACATTGGATGCGTACCCGCAGGTAAGGTTGAGAGAACCTGCGTACCCAGAGATAAATACATTTACAAAGACTTTCTCTCTTTTTGGAGTTTGACATGGAGAGCAGAGGCATAAGACTTGCCTAAGAGGGTAGCATGACTGTTGATAGGGCCATACTAACTGTAAATAGTCATGGTGACATTTTTTAGTGTAACAATTAGGAAGGTTTCAGAAACCCCTACTGGTTGAATGACTACTCATAAGTAGTTTCTGGATGCCTCTGCGTCTAATACTCTGACTTTTTGGGGGTTCCAGAGAGTGAGAATGCCCCCAACTGTGTTATCTGCTTTAACTTCTAAAAACTAAAATGTATGGAGCCATTTTCTATGGATTAATTTGATTTTCTGGACGGAACACTTCATTTCCTGAATGAAGATCATATCCCGCATATCTTGTTTCATTCTAAAACTAAGCATTCTTTGCCTTCTTTTACTACCTAGACCTCTTATATTCCAAGATGTAAACTTCATAATTAAAGATTTGTGAAGGAGTAACTAGTCAGGTCTTTCATCTTACCTGAGTCTATCATTAGCTTTCCACACTCCATTAATAGCTCCTTCTACTTTTTATGCCCCTTTTCTTGCCTACATTTTTGGTTGCTAATCCTGGATTTGATTTCATTGTTTTCACACCTCTGCACTCTTGCACGTCGATGTTTTTTCCTTAAAATGCCCCCTTTTCCTGAGTTTTCCACAAAAACAATTGTTGTATTCTATTTCATTCATCTTGAGGTAATGAATCTATCCCCGTTGTGGTTCCCTGCTGCAGAAATCCTTCCAGATCTAGTTGTTATTTATCTAGAATTTCCTGAAGTTCATGATCCTCCAGATCTGTTTCATTTTGGGTCATCTCTTGGTCCATATCTAGCTCTATTTCATTCATCATGGTTTCTTCCTTCTCATTAGTATTTTGTACTTGAGTGTAGTTTTCCCCTTTCTCCTTTTCTTTAGGGTCTTCCTCCAGAGATTGGTCTTCATTTGGCATGTCTTCAATCTCTACAAGAGCTTGGAATTTATTCTGACTGGCCTTTTGCCCCTCATTATGTTTTTGCTTTGGTTCCTTTTTACTTCCTTTTCCTCTTCTTGCTACTTTCTGAAAGTTTTTGGTATCCTTCTTTGCTTTCAGTTTACTTTTGTGTTCTGCTTTACTGAGAGGGCAGTGTCTAATCAAGTGTCCATGTTCGTTGCATTTACGACATCTAAACGAAATATCCTCATAGTCCACCGTTTTCACCCATTCCTCATCTAAAACTTCCAAGATGACTTCGTCCAAAAGAGCTCCTGAAAGATCCATCTCCACACAAATCCTTGAATAGGAAGTATATTTACCCCTTCTGGTGGCTTCCGAGGCTTTGACAAAACGACCTAGCTTATTACCTATAGCGACAAGTGATTCATTTTGCCAAGAATCTAGAGGTAGAGAAAAAAGCCTTACCCAGACAAGAACTGAAGTGAAAGTATCCCGCTCTGGAACAACGTTCATCACCCAAGGCTTCATATAGAGGCCTGCTGCTGCAAAAAATTAGGGTCCTCCTTCGAATATTCTATCTTTGCCTTCGATGTTTATAAACACCAATGTGAAGAAACCCTTTGACCCAAGGTGTAGATCAATACTACCCTTAGGTTTCCAGTGATATTTGATCCATGTCTGCAAAGCCTTTTCAGTGGGCCATACTCCCATGAATTTGCATATGATGGCGTAAGTCTCCATGTGTTCCCTATGCTCCGGCAGTGCCGGATTATTTTAAACTACTCTCGGAGTGATTTTCATTCTGGGTCTACACGGTCCCTTTTGTTTTTCGTCGCTTTTTTCCTAGTTTTGTCTTCTTCTTCCTTGTCCTTTATGTTGCTCTTTTCCTTGGACTCTACCCTATCTGTCTCATTTTCCTTATTTCTACTTTCTTCCTCCATTGAACCTCTGACATTACCCAGATGTGACTTGCCTCTGCTGGCCACAACATCTTTGTAGGAGGGAGTGGAGCTCCCTCCTCTGCAGGCCTCCATTATGGTCAGACTCTGCGTCGCTCAGAAACTCTATGTGGTTTTTCATTCTCCTTCCCGTGTGATGTTCAAAAACCTTTTTATTAACGAGGACTCTATTTTCTTGAATTTCCATTATTTTCCATCATTTTTTCTACTAATTTCCTTTATTTTCATAAATAAAATGTCACTTAATGCATCATTTTCTTTCCAAAGCCTTTGCCAATTTCCTTAGCCATAATAAACTAAATGAGCACCCATATTAGGATGTTTTGCCTAATGTTAAGCTTGGAATAAGTGCCCCATGACCTTGGTTATTATTTTTCCTTTATTAACCTTGTTACATGGATTTTTAACCTTGGGATGTTACAACAAACAAACAAACAAAACAATGGACTATGTACATAGGATAGGGAACAAACCTAGACTTTCATTGAGAATATTGTTTCAAATATTGGCCATTTAAATGAATATAGTCAATATTTCCATCTAAATATTGGAAACAATAAGTGTGATGGCCAAGCTTCTCACAAACGAAAAATGGTCCAATCCATAGGGACCGGAGCTTAGTGTGTTTCCCCTTCTCTTTGTGGGATTTGTCCCACTTCAATACCAAGTCACCCACACTGAATTCCTTTTTCCCCATAGACTTCTTATCAAACCATCTCTTGATACAGTTTTGGCGAAGAGAAAAAATTTCATTTTCTTTCCTCTTTTTTGCTTGTAACTTTAGACGTGTGTACCTGTTCTTCTTCTTCCTCCTCCATAAGGTTTGAAGGTAGGGAGTCTTCAATATAATCTTGATCTCCAACTATTGCCGCAATTTGGTGTCCTTTTGTCTTTACTTGATTGGTCAACTTCTTTTTCCAGCTACAAGGGTGTCTTCTAACAGGGTCTCCTTCTTCATCTCCTTCGTCATGATCTTGTCATAACATGATATAATACCTGCAACTGATATCCACTGATGACAAGATGACATCATCTGATAAACCCCTAGTCTTACATGCTTCATACAAACCACTGACTGAGTTGGAATCAACTGCTAGGCTGAGAGACTAGCTCAAGGATTGCATAGCTGCACAACTCAGTAGGTCAAGGGATAGGAATGAGCCTTTAGACTGCGCAGTGCACACTTCAAGCAGGCTAGGGCAAGGAAACTTCACAGTTGAGGGGATCAAGGAGGCTAACTTGAGGCTTGAGGCTTGAGATTTCCCATTGTGTAGTTATGGAGGGTCAAAGGCTTAGGGCTTGTATAGTTACATAGTTCAAGGAGTCATGCTAGAGGATTGATGCTTGAGACGGTGTAGTGCAAAAAATAAGGTGACTAGAAAGTAAGGTTGTGTAGTTCTGGAGCTCAAGGGTCAGGGATGAGCACTAAGACTGTGCAATGCGCAATTATGGGAGGAAACATCTACGCATTACGTTGTTCCAAGAGGTAAGCTTCGAGCTTAAGGGTTGAGACTACACAATGCATAATTTAGGAAGGCTGAGTGAGGTCAAGCTAGTCAAAAAGGTACTATTCCAGACTTGGGTAAGTGTGGGATCAGTAAGGCCAAAGTGAATAATGACAAAACTTGAGCATGGTCACACTTAGAGAAAATTATATAACACTTAGCCAAAACACATGTAATGACCCTTAATACTTACAACGACAACATGCAAAGTCAAAGTAGGCTCTGAAATTTGGATGTATGCCAAAATTTTGGAGGGTGTTGTAGTAGTGATAGTATGTCCTCATTAGTAAATGCATCCAAGTCACTTTTGTGTCATGTCCTTACATGCTCAAGGGAAATCTAAGCCTTAGTTGGTCGTCTACATTCCTTGCTAAACTTTTGTGTAAACCATCCTTGCGTTAGTTATACCTCATGAATTAATCCATTTACATAATCCCTTAGTCTATTCCATGTCTATTGATGAGGGATCCATTAAGGCCCTCCTTAGATGGATCTTCTCCTCAATTGAGATGGGTATTCATGCTAACTAGTTAGACCATTGAACTAGAGTTTCTCTACTCGATGTAACGTAGGAAAATTGACCTATAATAGATGTCACATAATGCATGAGGTCAAACAAGAAATTCATGGCCAAGATGCATTACAAAAACATGGATTTTTAACCTTGGGATGTTACAACAAACAAACAAACAAAACAATGGACTATGTACATAGGATAGGGAACAAACCTAGACTTTCATTGAGAATATTGTTTCAAATATTGGCCATTTAAATGAATATAGTCAATATTTCCATCTAAATATTGGAAACAATAAGTGTGATGGCCAAGCTTCTCACAAACGAAAAACGGTCCAATCCATAGGGACTGGAGCTTAGTGTGTTTCCCCTTCTCTTTGTGGGATTTGTCCCACTTCAATACCAAGTCACCCACACTGAATTCCTTTTTCCCCATAGACTTCTTATCAAACCATCTCTTGATACAGTTTTGGCGAAGAGAAAAAATTTCATTTTCTTTCCTCTTTTTTGCTTGTAACTTTAGACGTGTGTACCTGTTCTTCTTCTTCCTCCTCCATAAGGTTTGAAGGTAGGGAGTCTTCAATATAATCTTGATCTCCAACTATTGCCGCAATTTGGTGTCCTTTTGTCTTTACTTGATTGGTCAACTTCTTTTTCCAGCTACAAGGGTGTCTTCTAACAGGGTCTCCTTCTTCATCTCCTTCGTCATGATCTTGTCATAACATGATATAATACCTGCAACTGATATCCACTGATGACAAGATGACTTCATCTGATAAACCCCTAGTCTTACACGCTTCATACAAACCACTGACTGAGTTGGAATCAACTGCTAGGCTGAGAGACTAGCTCAAGGATTGCATAGCTGCACAACTCAGTAGGTCAAGGGATAGGAATGAGCCTTTAGACTGCGCAGTGCACACTTCAAGCAGGCTAGGGCAAGGAAACTTCACAGTTGAGGGGATCAAGGAGGCTAACTTGAGGCTTGAGGCTTGAGATTTCCCATTGTGTAGTTATGGAGGGTCAAAGGCTTAGGGCTTGTATAGTTACATAGTTCAAGGAGTCATGCTAGAGGATTGATGCTTGAGACGGTGTAGTGCAAAAAATAAGGTGACTAGAAAGTAAGGTTGTGTAGTTCTGGAGCTCAAGGGTCAGGGATGAGCACTAAGACTGTGCAATGCGCAGTTATGGGAGGAAACATCTACGCATTACGTTGTTCCAAGAGGTAAGCTTCGAGCTTAAGGGTTGAGACTACACAATGCATAATTTAGGAAGGCTGAGTGAGGTCAAGCTAGTCAAAAAGGTACTATTCCAGACTTGGGTAAGTGTGGGATCAGTAATGCCAAAGTGAATAATGACAAAACTTGAGCATGGTCACACTTAGAGAAAATTATATAACACTTAGCCAAAACACATGTAATGACCCTTAATACTTACAACGACAACATGCAAAGTCAAAGTAGGCTCTGAAATTTGGATGTATGCCAAAATTTTGGAGGGTGTTGTAGTAGTGACAGTATGTCCTCATTAGTAAATGCATCCAAGTCACTTTTGTGTCATGTCCTTACATGCTCAAGGGAAATCTAAGCCTTAGTTGGTCGTCTACATTCCTTGCTAAACTTTTGTGTAAACCATCCTTGCGTTAGTTATACCTCATGAATTAATCCATTTACATAATCCCTTAGTCTATTCCATGTCTATTGATGGGGGATCCATTAAGGCCCTCCTTAGATGGATCTTCTCCTCAATTGAGATGGGTATTCATGCTAACTAGTTAGAACATTGAACTAGAGTTTCTCTACTCGATGTAACGTAGGAAAATTGACCTATAATAGATGTCACATAATGCATGAGGTCAAACAAGAAATTCATGGCCAAGATGCATTACAAAAACATATGTCAAAACATGAGGATGGAATTGATACTGTCATCCTCCACAATGTCCGAGGCTGAGAGGAATCGATGGAGGTAACCATAGACCAAGCCTTCAGTTTAGTAGCTAGCACTGCCAAACCATAGCGGGATCTCTCTATGAGATCACAGCCAAAGAATTGACTAGAATATAAAAAGATTTTAGGTTGGATATGCTAGGCTCAGAAAGGTTTTGAAAATTTCGACATCCTATATATGCATTCATTGTTGCTAACCATGGTCTTCCTAGTATTAACGGATGTCCATCTAGGCTACTTCCTGGGTTGATGACCAGGAAGTCTACAGGATATTCCTAGGAGTCTATAGAGATAATAATGTCTTCCAAAGTTCCTTCTGGCTTGATCACCGACCTATCAGCTAATTCTAGCAGGGTTGAGGTTGGTTTTAAATCTGTAATACCCAAGACATTACAGGTTTTGTAGGTCAGAAGGTTAATCACTACTCCCAAGTCTACTAATGTGTTTGGAAAAGTGCAGCCTTGTAATTGGATAGTCACATTTGGACTTGGGTCTTCATAATTAAGAGGAACTAGTTTTACTAAAATAAGGTCAAATAATGTTCCTACAATGTGAATTGTGGGTAGATCTTCCAGTTTCCTCTCAGGATTTTTCCTACATAATTCCTTGATCGTTTTGCTATAAATCGGGATATCTCATATAGCCTGCAGGAGTGGAATTTTTATACACAACATTTCTACTCCCCCACACTATCAAACTCAAGGTAGATGGTTGGTTTAGTTGTCGTGAGTGTTCGAGGGAATGGAGGGGAAGTAGTTCTCATTTTTTCAAATTCTTGTTGCTCAATTGTGTTTCCTATTGGTTTTGCTTCTGTAATAACCACAGCCGAAGGATTTTTCGTAATTTTCTCTTCTTTATTGTTTTCATGTTATTGATCATTATGATTTTCCTTAGGAGAAATAATGCATCCAGATCTCACTCGAAGCTCATTACATCCTAAAGGATATATTTCATAGGCCAAATTCTTAACAAGTTGCACATCTTGGAGAAGACTATTATTGGGGTTAGGATTTGGCTGAGCCGACAGTTGAGGATGCACTGGAGTTTGAGGATTAGGAGGTAACTGGAATGGAGCTTGCAGTGTCGGTCCAGGTTGAGGGGTTGTCCCTATGGATGGATTTCCCAATCCCACACGGCGCTGCCAATTTTGAGGCCATATTGGATTTTGTTCACGCGTCTTTGACCATTGCGAGGGATAGGAATTGGTAATAAGATTCTGCCATAATGGGGTAGGATATTGTGAATTTGGCCATCCCGATGTAGTAAAATATTGATTTATCCATGGTTATGTAGGATATGGTTGGGATTTCCAAATGGGATTTAAGGGTGAATGTCCCTACAATGTGTTTCCAAGATTATGTGGTGGAATATATTGCCCATAATAAAATAAGGAGGATCTTGCATCATACGTGTAGGGTGTGATTTCTATGCTTGACGTTGAGTCATCAGGTATGCAAGTTTTTTTTCCTCCTCGGCTTCTTTAAATACAACTTTCAATCCTAGAAGTGATGGAAATTGTTCTGTCTAATGTTCCTTAGTGAAAGTAGCACAGGTTCACACGATGTCCAGTGGGAATTCCCTTTCAATGTGATTCTTTCGGCAACATGGACACAATATGGCCAATGCTGGATCTGCCTCGGCTTGCTTCTGTTTGGCCTGTAAAACATCTAATTGTGTAGTCAGTGTGCCCAAAATGTTAGTTTTAAAATCTTCTAAAATATTACCAATTTTTGTTCGTGTTACACCACCACCTATTGTATTACTGATTTGGGTGAGGGGATATCATATCCCAGATCTGGCTCATTGAATGCCACATGAACACCTAATACACAACTTAACAATATTATCATATTCTTCCTGTAAGATTTCACCTTGGCCCATTAATTTAAAGTTTCTATCCATTCATCCTTCATGCCTTTTATTAAGGCAACTTTGAGTACTTCATTTGGTAAACTAGTATAAGGCGATATTTGTAAGTTGTACTGAAATATCTTAATATATTCTTCTAAGATTTCATTGTTTTTTGCACTCATTTTAAAAATTTCATCCATCAGGTCTATGGTTCCACAATAATCCTGGTATTTAGTAAGAAAGGTATTTTTCATAGCATCCCAGGAATTTATAGTGCCTCCACCCAAGGCCATAAACCATCATAACACTGCTCCTTTTAAAGTAGGATGGAACAATTTCAATTTATGTGGATCAATGGTATAATTATAACCTCAGTACAACACATTTACCTCAAATAAAAAGGCTGGATCCTTTGAGGTCATCCCATGAAAGGTTGGGATATTTTGCAAAGGAATAGCCTTCATTGGGGCATTAGCCACTAGGTCAACAATAAGATATTCTAATGTCGAAGTTTGGTTTTGTTTCCCTTGGGTTGCAATCTGATTGAAAATCTGAGAGCAATTTTCAGGGATTTCTTGATTAGGAGGTATTATTTGAGAAGGGAAGTTATAGATATTACTTGGCTCTCAAGGGGGGTTTTACTATGCTTCCTAAGTCTGGGATCTCTGGCAGTTTCTCTACTATCAAGATCATAGGAGATCCTGACCTTGAGGATTGTGGATCTGCTCCACTAGTTTCTCCTTCTCCTTCTTTCAAATTGAAAGAATTTCCCTCTTGTGAAGGACTAGAGTGCTGAATAAATGTGTTTTGGAAGCTTTGCTAAGTTCCTTCAATTTTACTGTGAATATCATCATGAGATTCAGTTGGTGATTTTGCTACTTGAGGGATTACAGTATACCCCTTCCCAGGTACTATTCGGGGTCCTACTGATGCTTGAGATTCAACTTTACAAATAATTTCATCGATGAAGGTCGCTCTCCCACGGTCCGTGGGTTTTTGTGGTTTTCGATACTGCCTTCCATTCTATTACTACCTCATTCCTATTCTTTTTCTTAGTCATACACACTTACATTGCCTAATCATATCGACCAAAAGTGGGTGCTAGGCACAAGCTTTTTACTTATTGCATGCATAGGTTCTTACATTTCGGCTTCAATACCCAACCTCCGAGAGATACAACCTATGATTTGACAACATTCCCTACAACTACGCCAAAATTTTGGGCACTAATATGACTCCTAAAATCAACTTAATCCTACCTTCATTAATCTTAATATGACTCTTTAAAATCAACTTAATCCTACCTTCATTAATCTTATCAGATTCGTCTCTTATTTCAAGGGTAGGGTATAGGCACAATATATGCAAATATAGATTCTTAGATTATGAGAGAGTGTAAAATGGTTACTACAGAAAAGTTACATAAAACAATATCCTAATTCAATCGTTGCAGAGACAAATGATGACAACAAATAATTACTCCTACAATTACAATCTTATGAAAGAAAATTATTTTAATTCATCAACCATTCTATCTATTCTTCAACAAATCCTCCTTGGATTAAGGAATATTAGTAAATCACACAAATGCTTAAAAGTATTACTTCTTAAAGACAACTTACAGAATTTACAAACACAACCCTTGCATTCATGTAATGCAATCCAATCAACAATTTTAGAAAATCCATAATAGAATTACAAGATACAGAATTCAATAGATTATCTACCACGAAAGAAAAGGAAAGAGAATAGAAACACAACTAATGGGAATGTGGAAAAGTAACTACTAATAGTGATACACAAGAGACAGTAGAAGCTCTAGCCACTGGGCCCATGGTGTCCAAAAGTACTGTCTTATATAATTTCTATACTGAAGACTAAGGTAAGATCTTGGGCAGATTCATTAACTTCAAAAGCGTTTTACACAATGACCATGAGAAAGTTAAAACTCAGATTGTTGTATCCAATATATATTAAAATGCAATAATAAAAAATATCCTCAGTTGTCTTATATATTACATTAAAAACTGAATATGGATCTATCCTAAGAATTAACAGGTTCTCCAGATTTCTCTTTTAAGCATAATATCCTTGAATAGTAATGATCAGTTTCCTTTGACTCCATTCTTCGATCTTGCTATATATTACATTAAAAACTGAATATGGATCTATCCTGAGAATTAACAGGTTCTCCAGATTTCTCTTTTAAGCATAATATACTTGAATAGTAATGATCAGTTTCCTTTGACTCCATTCTTCGATCTTGCTCAGCGTCAAGCTGTAATTTGCTTAAAATTGGACATCCGTTGATCAAAATCTTGCTCCAATATCGGGAGGGAACAACAATAGTTCGATTAGACTGATCTGCATAACAATTTAATCAAATGATAACCTCTTTGATATTTAAAAGACTCAAACTAAATATACCATCTTCAACTAGCTTTCATTATCCTTTTTCTCTTAAATAATTACAAATTAAAGGAAAACTGCTTAGAAACATAACATTTATTTAAGGAAATAGGGAGAATAATTATACCATTTTCATGGCCCAATGCCTTGATGTTGAAAACGGTCAAATTAAATTAACATTTATTGAACCTAAGATATTTGGGGCTAAAGTTGCTAAATACCATTTGTGCTTTCTTTTAGTACTAAACAGATTCATCCTATAGATCTATTTTCACAAACAAACCAGGGAGATGATCTATTCCACTCAAGTTTTTTTTATTAGTGTGTTTAAATTATAAAATTCTTTAAACCATACTAGTGTAGAGCTCAAAATGGAGAAGAAAAAACCCTCTCTCACAAAAGACACTAAGATTAAATCACTTTATCATTAATACGATGCTCTTTCACTATGGAGTGTATCCTGGCTTGTACAATGGTGGTATGAGAGATGATTTTGGGATTAAATTAGGTTTGGACCCTCAAAATGTTGATGCAACTTAGGAAATTATCAAAAAGGAGAATGACAATATTCAAACATTTTGATGCAACTTAGGAAATTATCAAAAAGGAGAATGACAATATTCAAGCTCTCTGAAAAAGGTTGAAGTTTCCCATGAAAGAGCATTCATAGACACAGGAGGTAGGAGAGCTTGAAAAGGAGAAAGAGACTTTGTTAACCATTATAATTCAACAAAATGTGAAAATACAAAAAATTGGAAGTAGAGATGGAAAGGTTATTAAATGAGAGAAAGAAAGTTGGCAACACATCAATTTAAGAATTAGAGACTGGTTCAACCTAAGATGATGCCACAAAGAAATTGACGGAAGAATTATCTTCTCTCACCATGAAGAATGAACAGGTTGATAAATTAAATAGATCATTGGATTGATCATAATCGAATAAGATCAGTTCATATAATGGATCAGTGGCCGAGATACATAAAAATTCCAAGATGAAAAAAAAACTTTGGCAGTTTTTGAGATGATCTAATAGTGCTCAACATTTGTCATAGGTGAAAGAACAAATTTGGATGGAAATCATGTCATGTGTATCTAATTTTTTCTCTTTTATTGAAATCACTATGGAATAGGGAGAGTTACTGGAAAGAGAAAATGAAGATATCGATGAAATAAAATTTAAATAGGAAACAAACTTGGCTTGGTAACTCAGATTATGAAATATTTGAATACAAAGACAAGCGAAGAACTGGAGGAGTTAGGTGTTTTGCGGACAAAAGTGACACAATTATTCAAACTAGGAAATTTCTAATGAAAAAAACTATTATGCTAAAAAAAAAGATAAATGTGAAAATTTACAGGTACAAATTACTGATTTTTACAAAAAAAAAAAAAAAAAAAATCTATTCTTCACCCGAAAGTTCTTCCCTCTTTCAATAATTCACAAGGCTAAATGATAACAGAGGACATGTATCAAATATCATTGAAGATAGTAGCTATGGACAAGTCAATGTTTGTTGGAGTCAAGGGAGAAATAAGTGGTGAAAATCTACTATCACATATCACTGAAGAGAGTAGCTATGGAAAAGTCAAAGTTTGTTGGAGTCAAGGGAGAAATAAGTGGTTAAAATCTACTTCAGATTTTAGGGGATGATCTTTTTATTTGCTATGAGATCAAATATTTTTTCATAGTAAAACCACCTTTGAAAAATATACTGAAATAGATGAAGCATACAAGCAAACTATTGATCTAGATTATCCAACAAATGAAGAATAGGAACAACTAGTCAAATTGGTTGGAAGTTCAGTTTATTGTTGCATGCAGCATATCAGCCAGAGATAAAATCATTTCATGGTTTGGAGTAGAAAACACATAACAAATTCAGATGCATTGAACCCAAATATAGATATGAGGGGGTAGTTGAAGAAATTATGGGGGAACTTTTCTAGTTTTACCAAGTTTTTATTTAGATTATCCAAAATATATTGGATAATAATCATTTTTCATTGTAAATTTGTAATAGATAGAATATTTTATAAAGTACTTGATATATACTCTTATTTTTTAATGGAAAAGGGTTGATACTTAGGACTGATTTTTGGAATATAGTTGTCATTTTTGAAGTTTTTGGAGATAATCAAAGGATTCTGATTTAGATCATTAGCAAAATTTGTTTTATGTGTGAGTAATTTCCTGTAATTACATGTCTTTTTTCTACATATATTTTAGGTTGTATAGAAAGGTGGGCAAGACTAGGTTGACTGTCAATGTCAACCTCCCTGTGTACATATGTTTGTATAAGTTTGTACACAAATCTATGTACAGATGATTAATTCTATGTCTTCATCTTTTTTAGTCTTCTTGTGAGGGAGTAAAGCTAAGATGAGCTTTGATACCAAATTAGAAAATGGAAGAGGATCCATAGAAAAAAATAACTCAAACAAATAACCTTATTGTTGTACAATTGCATTCAATTACAAATAAATTATATAGTTGGTCTTAGATCAAACTAATTCCAAGCTTAGAGATAGGAGTTGAGAAAATCTCTCAACGACCTCCTACAAATCTCAAACGAATTCTAAACTCAACACAATGCATTAATGGAAGCATTACTTCCAAGTTCTAATTGAGACTTCACAATGAGAAGATCTCCATACTATTAGCAGTACATTTTGTCTAGCCAAGAGACTTGTATATTGATGCTCACAACTATTGACATGATTTTAATGGTGCTTTGTTCTAATAACTAGAAATCATGCATAAAATTACATAACACAAAGCCTTAATTTTCCCATGAGATCATCCCTGTTAGTTTTATTCATGAAATTTTCAAAATGATTCTAACATCTACAATCTCAAACTCTTTCCTAAAAAAATATTAGGGATCAAAGGAAAGGCTATATGAAACTCCTTTTAAAAATAAAACACAATATAGGGGGTAAGCCACCCCAACATAAGTTAAAGGAATGGTTTATAAAATGAGGCTTTTGACAACCTCAATTCATCACCCCACACAAAAATATTTTTAATGATTTGAAGAGAAAATCTTTAATTTTTTGAACTCAATTTTATTTTCCTTAAATGTGTCTTGAACAATAACTACACTTCTACCTTAATAATCTAATTACTAATCAAAATAATATTATTGCATGAAAAAACTTGAAAATGCTATATACCATTTTACAAAATAAAGCTATAGAAGTCTTTAAAGACATTAACCACCAAAAATACATTTCTAAAAAAAATAATTAATAGAGTGATTTTGTTAAAACTGATTTTCAATGAGTTTAAAAAAATATTCATTAACAAAAACTAGCAGAGCCCAAATCAGACAATCCTATTATTATTAATAGTAATTAATGTTGTGCCTAGAGAGGATAAAAGACATAAAACACACTAAATCTGCTTCGACTTCGGGAGTATACAGCCACATGTGATACCTAAATTCACCTGCAAAATTATAGTAAAAGGTAAATAAAATTGTAAGGGTTGCATCCAAAATTTTGCTCGAAAGGTCGCTACAAGAGTAAAATATTTTGAACGGTAACAAATATTAAATAAATCACATTTTTGATTGAGCACTTCAGTCTAAATTCCAACTCATTGTGCCGAAAATACTTCAGGTTTGTTGATTTTTCAATTAATTAAATCACAATGGCAATGTTGGAAAACAACTCTGCTAGTCACTGTAATATTTGTTTATATTAAAAATAGAATAGTGATTGGTTGTTTCTTAAAAAGTGTATATGCCTTATTTTTGAAAGCTAAAAACAGATTGCATCTTTTCATTTAACAATCACAGAGAACGTTTTAGGGCGGTAAAGGAATAACTCGTCTACTCAATTACACGAATCAGCGTAGTTACATATGTCGATAGGGCAAACATTTTGTTCTTTGCTAAAAAAAGTATAATTCGTCTGTCCAATTGCGCGAATAAATTGGAGTAGTCACATCTGTAAATAGGGCAACGAATTTTTTCTTGGGGGCTGAAAAAGATAACTCGTCTGCCCAATTGCGCGAATAAATTGGAGTAGTTAAATCTGTAAGTAGGGCGTCCACTCTATGGATCGTCGATCTCTGTCATCGTCGTGACGCTCGACTTTGCATGATTCATAAATGTGATTCTCGTGATACTCAGTATAACACTTTCTCAACTTGACATAAAAAGAAGAGACCACCATAGAGGAATTTAATACGCCGAATTGTCCTCAGAAACACTCAAAACATCATAATTTGACCATGGTTGGTAGTGTAGATGGTTTTCAAACCAAGTTTGGAGTTTTGGAGTTGGCCTGCTTCTACATAAGGTAACCCGTGCCATTGTATTTCTCACCGCTTGCTTACCGACTTCGCCCTACTCCAGTTGTTGGTATGGTTGTGTATTTGGTGTAACCTAGATTGAGGCTTTCTAATCTATGACATATCAGTAATTTGCTCATTAGGTTATGTACTGATGCACTTTAGCACTTGATGCACTTCAACTCTTTTCGCAGAAGTGGTTGTGTTGTTGCCTTTGAAGGCGTTCAGTTTCAACGTAGTGATACTATCCAGTTTCCGTAAGCCAAGAAGATGGGCAATTCCCCACCACAAGGGCAGGACGTCAGAGGCAGCAAGACCATGGCCGAGCACGGGAAGAACAGCGGCACCAAGAACGTCATCGGCCCCAGCAGCAAGATCGACGGCAATCCCGTCGTCGCCAACAAGAACAACACAACCAGCCCGAGCAACAAAGGTGACGGCGGCAACAACAAATGCGGCGGGAAAAAGTGCGACGGCTGCCACTCCTAGAGCAACTTATACTACCCGGTAATGGCAACTTAAGTAGGCCAACTTATACTAAGTGGCTTTTGTTTTTATCCTCCGCTTTTGCTTCAGTACTGCACTATATGCACATATATGTCATGGTTTATGATTTCCATTTCTTTTCGTCCGCACAAACACGGTAGTGATTTATTTTTATTTTCTTTTGCTTAATTACATTGTTATTGTTTCGCAGGTATGGGGAAGATGGGGAAGAATAAGTGCAGTCGAAGATTATCTGTTTATCTAAGATTATCTGTTTATCTAAGACGGACTATGTATATCACTATGTGTTGATATACAGCTAGTTTATAGCCAAATCGTTTTTTGATATAAATAAGTCTAAAGGATGCTAGTATATTGTAATTTTGATTTATGTATAAGCAAACTACGTCTCTAGTTTCTCTGTTTTAATGCTCTTAGTTATAGCACTTCGGAATAAGTTAAATAAATAAATTAATTAATTCAATATTATGAATGAAATTAAATCTAAAATGCATCTACTTTTAATTGTAGCTATTATTATATACTTATATATGTAATTCAATGAAGTATTGAACTAAATATGCTTTTTTTTATATTTTTTAATATCATTATTTTGATGGTGTATTCGGTTAATAGTGCAAGGGGATCTACTCGATGTAAAATTCCAATTAGACCTTACACAGTTTGGTGTAAGAGTCCCATAAGGTTATGGTCCGGCCACTATTGGAATTGTAAGGAATGCTTTGGTTATAATTGGGATTCACAACAGAACCAATCAAGGCTTCCTATCGCCAAGGGATTCCTAGGCCCAAACAATAAATAGACACTACAGGATTTACCGCAATCCCGCCATATACCGGTCAAGGCGTCACTAGGCCCTAAACAAGCATGGATGCCTCAGAATCTCTCCGCCTAAACTGTGCGGAATTTGTCTCTCTCCACCGTCTAGGCTTTACTACGTATCCTACCGTTACCATTCAAGGGATTCCTAGGCCCAACGAGGGTATACATCTCTAGGATTTACTGTGTATCCCACCATTACCGGTCAAGGGATTCCTAGGCCCAACGAGGGTATTCACAACCAGGTTTTATTGTGTATCCCACCATCAATAATCAAGGGATTCCTAGAATTTTTCGTGAGACCACTCCACTCAGCTCAACTAAGTAAGAGAACCCCATCACACCATGGCTATCTGGAAATGGCAAGGCAAGGATGAAATCCACTGTCACACATAGCAAGACCCATGCTAATGATAGCAAGAGAACCAAATACACACATGCATGTACCATGCATGCCAAAACTAGTAAGGAAATCATACATGCAAGTCGATACCTGCAAGTAATTTCGTTATAGCCACTTCATCCCACTCTTCCTTGCTTCATCTTTGCTTCCATTTTCTTTGTTGTCCTTCATTTGCCTTCCTTCCACCAATACTAGAGTGCTCAATGAATACTCTAAGTGTACAAAAGTATGAGAGAGAGAGAGAGCTCCAAAAATGAACTGACAAAAGATTGTGAACTGATTCTCAGAAACCTTTTTATTAATGAGGCCTCTATTTTCTTGAATTTCCATTATTTTCCATCAGTTTTCCTCCTAATTTCCTTTATTTTCATAAATAAAATGTCAATTAATGACTCTTTGTCTTTCCAAAGCCTTTTCCAATTTCCTTAGCCATGATAAACTAAATAAGCACCCATACTAGGATGCTTTCCCTAATTTTATGCTTGGAATAAGTGTCCAATGACCTTGGTTATTATTTTTCCTTTATTAACCTTGTTACATGGATGTTTAACCCTCGGTTGTTACAACAAACAAACAAACAAAAAAATTGACTATGTACATAGGATAGGGAACAACCCTAGACTTTCATTGAGAATATTGTTTCAAATATTGGCCATTTAAATGAAGAGAGTCAATATTTCCATCTAAATATTGGAAACAATAAGTGTGATGTCCAAGCTTCTCACAAATGAAAAACAGTCCAATCCACAGGGACTAGAGCTTAGTGTGTTTCCCCTTCTCTTTGTGGGATTTGTCCCACTTCAATACCAAGTCACCCACACTGAATTCCTTTTTCCCCATAGACTTCTTATCAAACCATCTCTTGATACAGTTTTGGCGAAGAGAAAAATTTTCATTTTCTTTCCTCCTTTCTTCTTGTAACTTCAGAAGAGTGTACATGTTCTTCTTCTTCCTCCTCCATAAGGCTTGAAGGTAGGAGTCTTCAAATAAATCTTGATCTCCAACTATTGCCGCAATTTGGTGTCCTTTTGTCTTTACTTGATTGGTCAACTTCTTTTTCCAGCTACAAGGGTGTCTTCTAACAGGGCCTCCTTCTTGATCTCCTTCGTCATGATCCTGTCATAACATGATATAATACCTTCAACTGATATCCACTCATGACAAGATGACAACATACGATAAACCCCTAGTCTTACATGCTTCATGCAAACCACTCACTGAGTTGGAATCAAGTGCTAGGCTGAGAGACTAGCTCAAGGATTGCATAGTTGCACAACTCAATAGGTCAAGGGATAGGAATGAGCCTTCACACTACGCAGTGCACACTTGAGGCAGGCTAGGGCAAGGCAACTACACAGTTGAGGGGATCAAGGAGGCTGGCTTGAGGCTTGAGATTTCCCACTATGTAGTTATGGAGGGTCAAAGGCTTAGGGCTTGTGTAGTTGCGTAGTTCAAGGACTCATGCTAGAGGCTTGATGCTTGAGATGGTGTAGTGCAAAAAATAAGGTGACTAGAAAGTAAGGTTGCGTAGTTCTAGAGCTCAAGGATCAGGGATGAGCATTGAGACTTCAAAATGCGCAGTTATGGGAGGCAACATCTGTGCATTATGTTGTTCCAAGAGGTAAGTTTCGAGCTTAAGGGTTGAGACTGCATAGTGCATAATTTAGGAAGGCTGAGTGAGGTCAAGCTGGTCAAGAATGTACTTTTCTAGACTTGGCTAAGTGTGGGATCAGTAAGGCCAAAGTGAGTAATGACAAAGCTTGAGCATCTTCACACTTAGAGAAAATTATATAACACTTAGCCAAAACACATGTCATGACCCTTAATACTTACAATGACAACACACAAAGTCAAAGTAGGCTCTGAAATTTGGATGTATGCCAAAATTTTGGAGGGTGTTGTAGTAGTGACAGTATGTCCTCATTAGTAAATGCATCCAAGTCACTTTTGTGTCATGTCCTTACATGCTCAAGGGAAATCTAAACCTTAGTTGGTCATCTACATTCCTTGCTAAACTTTTGTGTAAACCATCCTTGCGTTAGTTATACCTCATGAACTCATCCATTTACATAGTCCCTTAGTCTATTCCATGTCTATTGATGGGGGATCCAATAAGGCCCTCCTTAGATGGATCTTCTCCTCAATTGAGATGGGTATTCATGCTAACTAGTTGGAACATTGATCTAGAGTTTCTCTACCTGATGTAAAGTAGGAAATTTGACCTATAATAGATGTCCCCCAATGCATGAGGTCAAACAAGAAATTCATGGCCAAGATGTATTACAAAAACATATGTCTGAACATGAGGATGGAATTGATATTGTCATCCTCCACAATGTCCAAGGCTGAGAGGAATAGATAGAGGTAACCATAGACCAAGCTTTCAATTTAGTAGCTAGGCCTGCCAAACCATAGCGGGATCTGTCTATGAGATCACAGCCAAAGAAATGACTAGAATATAAAAAGATTTTAGGCTGGATATGCTAGGCTCAGATAGCTTTTGAAAATTTCGACATCCTATATATGCATTCGTTGTTGCTAACCATGGTCTTCCTAGTATTAACGGATGTCCATCTAGGCTACTTCCTAGGTTGATGACCAGAAAGTCTATAGGATATTCCTAGAAGTCTACAGAGATAGTAATGTCTTCCAAAGTTCCTTCCGGCTTGATCATCGACCCTTCAGCTAATTCTAGCAGGGTTGAGGTTGGTTTTAAATTTATAATACCCAAGACATTACACTTTTTGTAGGTCAGAAGGTTAATCACTACTCCCAAGTCTACCAATGTGTTTGGAAAAGTGCAGCCTTGTATTTGGACAATCAGATTGGACTTCATGGGTCTTCAAAATTAAGAGGAACTAGTTTTACTAAAATAAGGTCAAATAATGTTCCTACAACGTGAATTATGGGTAGATCTTTCGGTTTTCTCTCAGGATTTTTCCCACATAATTGCTTGATCGTTTTGGTGTAAATCAGGATATCTCTTATAGGCTGCAAGAGTGGAATTTTTATACACAACATTTTCTACTCCCCCACACTATCAAACTCAAGGTAGATGGTTGGTTTAGTTATCGTGAGTCTTCGAGGGAATGGAGGGGAAGTAGTTGTGATTTTCTCAAATTCCTATTTCTCAATTGTGTTTCCTATTGGTTTCGTTTGTGTAATAACCACAGTCGAAGGATTTATCGTAATTTTCTCTTCTTTATTGTTTTCTTGTTCTTGATCATTATGATTTTCCTCAGGAGAAATAATGCATCCAGATCTCACTTGAAGCTCATTACATCCTAAAGGATTTATTTCATAGGCCTAATTCTCAACAAGTTGCACGTCTTGGAGAAGTCTATTATTGGGGTTAGGATTTGGCTTAGCCGACAGTTGAGAATGTAGTGGAGTTTGAGGATGAGGAGGTAACTGGAATGGAGCTTGTAGTGTTGGTTGAGGTTTAGGGATCGTCCCTATGGGTGGATTTCTGAATCCCACAGGGCGCTTTAAATTTTGAGGCCATATTGGATTTTGTGCAGGCATCTTTGACCATTGCGAGGGATAGGAATTGGTAACAAGATTCTGCCATAATGGGGTAGGATATTGCGAATTTGGCCATCCTGATCAAGTAAAATATTGATTTATCCATGGTTATGTAGGATATGGTTGGGATTGCCAAGTGGGATTTAAGGGTGATTGTCCCTACAATGTGTTTCAAAAATTCTATGTTGGAATATGTTTCCCATAATAAAATAAGGAGGGATCTTGCATCATGCTTGTAGGTTGTGATTTCCATGGTTGACGTTGAGTCATCAAGTATGCAAGTTTTGTTTCCTCTTCAGCTTCTTTAAATACAACTTTTAATCCTAGAAGTGATGGAAACTATTCTGTCGAATGTTCCTTAGTGAAAATAGCACAGGTTCACACCACGTCGAGTGGGCATTCCCTTTCAATGTTCTTCTTTCAGCAACATGGACACAATATGGCCAATGCTCGATCTACCTCGGCTTGCTTTTATTTGGCCTGTAAAACATCTAATTGTGCAGTCAGTGTGCCCAAAATGTTAGTTTTAAAATCTTCTAAAATATTACCAATTTTTGTTCATGTTACACCACCACCTATGGTCTTACTGATTTGGGTGAGGGGATATCGTATCCCAGATCTGGCTTGTGTACTGCCACATGAACACCTGATACACAGATTAACAATATTATCATATTCTTCTTGGAAGATTTCACCTTGGCCCGTTAAATTTAACGTTTCTATCCATTCATCCTTCATGTCTTTTATTAAAGCAACTTTTAGTACTTCATTTGGTAAACTAGTATAAGGCGATATCTGTAAGTTGTACTGAAATATCTTAATATATTTTTCTAAGATTTCATTGTCTTTTTAGTCATTTTAAAAATTTCATCCTTCAGGTCTATGGTTCGACAATAATCCTGGTATTTAGTAAGAAAGGTATTTTTCATAGCATCCCAGGAATTTATAGTGCCTCCTCCTAAGGTGATAAACCATTGTAATACTGCCCCTTTTAAAGTAGAAGGGAAAAAATTAATTTTTTGTGGATCGGTGGTATAATTATAACCTCCATACAAAACATTGACCTAGAATAAAAAGGCGTCTAGATCCTTTGAGGTCATCCCATGAAAGGTTGGGATATTTTGTAAAGGAATAGCCTTCATTGGGGCATTAGCCACAGAGTCAACAATAAGATATTCTAATGTCGAAGTTTGGTTTTGTTTCCCTTGGGTTGCAATCTGATTGAAAATGTGTGAGCAATTTTCAACGATTTCTTGATGAGGAGGTATTATTTGATAAGCGAAGTTATAGATATTACTTGGCTCTCAAGGGGGGTTTTACTATGCTTCCTAAGTCTGGGATCTCTCGCGGTTTATATACTATCAAGATCATAGGAGATCTTGACCCTGAGGATGGTGGATCTGCTCCACTAGTTTCTCCTTCTCCTTCTTTCAAATTGCAAGAATTTCCCTCTTGTGAAGGACTAGAGTGTTGAATAAATGTGCTTTGGAAGCTTTGCTAATATCCTTCAGTTTTACTATGAATATCATCATGAGATGGAGTTGTTGATTCTGCTACTTGAGGGATTACGGTAGAGCCCTTCCCAGGTACTATTCCGGGTCCTACTGATGCATTCAAATTTTCAAAGAATTTCATCGATGAAGGTCGCTTTCCGAGGGCTCACGGGTCCGTGGGTTTTTGTGGTTTTTGATACTGCCTTCCATTCTATTACTACCTCATTCCTATTCTTTTTCTTAGTCATACACACTTACATTGCCTAATCATATTGACCAAAAGTTGGTGCTAGGCACAAGCTTTTTACTTATAGCATGCATAGCTTCTTACATTTTGTCTTCAATAGTCGACCTCCCAGAGATACAACCTTTGATTTGACAACCTCCCCTACAACTATGCCAAAATTCTGGGCACTAATATGACTCTTTAAAATCAACTTAATCCTACCTTCATTAATCTTATCAACCTCAGATTTGTCTCTTATTTCAAGGGTATGGGCACAATATATGCAAAAATAGATTCTTAGATTATGAGAGAATGTAAAATGATTACTACAAAAAAGTTACATTAAACATTATCCTAATTCAATCGTTGCAGAGACAAATGATGACAACAAATAATTACTCCTACAATTACAATCTTATGAAAGAAAATTATTTTAATTCATCAACCATTCTATCTATTCTTCAAAAGATCCTTAGCATAACGAATATTAGTAAATCACACAAATGCTTAAATGTATTACTTCTTAAAGACAACTTACAGAATTTACAAACTCAAACAGTATATTCATGTAATGCAATCCAATCAACAATTTCAGGAAATGAATAATGGAATTACAAGATACAAAACTCAATCGATTATCTACCACAAAATCAAAGGAAAGAGAATATAAACACAACTAATGTGAATGTGGAAACATAAATAACTAATAATGATACACAGGAGACAGTAGAACCTCCATTCATAGTATGGTCTCCAAAAGTACCATCTTATATAAATTCGATACTGAATAATAAAGTAAGATCTTGTGCAAATCCATTAACTTCAAAAGAGTTTTACACAATGATGGAGAAAGTTCAAACTCAGATTGATGTATCCAATATAGAGTAAAATGCAATAATAATTCATTAACTTCAAAAGAGTTTTACACAATGATGGAGAAAGTTTAAACTCAGATTGATGTATCCAATACACAGTAAAATGCAATAATAAAAATTATCCTCTGTATTTTGACTTGTTGTCTTATATATTACATTAAAAACTGAATGTGGAGCTATCATACATTAAAAACTGAATGTGGAGCTATCATGAGAATCAACATATTCTCGGGATTTCTCTTTTAAGCATAAGATCCTTGAATAGCAATGATCAGTTTCCTTTGACTCCATTCTTCGATCTTGCTCATGCCTTAAGCTGTAATTTGCCAAAAATGAGACATCGGTTGATCAAAATCTTACTCCAATATCTCGAGCGAACAACTATCATTCGATTGGATTGATCTGCATAACGATTTACTCAAATTATAACCTTTTGGATTTTTAAAAAGCTCAAACTAAATATACTATCTTCAACTCACTTTCATTATCCTTTTTCACTTAAATCATTACAAATTAAAGGTAAACTTCTTAAAAACATAACGATTATTTAAGGAAATAGGGAGAATAATTATATCATTTTCATGGCCCAACACCTTGATTTTGAATAGGGCCAATTTAAATTAGCATTTCTTGAACCTAAGATATTTGGGGCTAAAGTTGCTAAATACTACAAAACATGTGTGCTTTATTTTAATACTAAAGAGATTCATCCTATAGATTAGGCCTATTTTCACAAACAAACTAGGGAGATGATCTATTCTAGGCTCACAATTTTTTTTTTATCAGTGTGTTTAAATTATAAAATTCTTTAAACAATACTCTTGTAGAGCTCAAAATGGAGAATAAATCATCTTTGGAAAAGGACACTAAGATTAAATCACTGGACGATGTTGCGATTAAATTAGGTTTGGACCCTCAAAATGTTGATTGAACTTAGGAAATTATCAAAAAGGAGAATGAAAACATCCAAGCTCTCTGAAAAAGGTTGAAGTTTCCCATGAAAGAGAATCCATAGACAAAGGAGGTAGGAGAGCTTGAAAAGGAGAAAGAGATTTTGTTAAAGATTATAATTCAACAAAATGTGCAAATACAAAAAGGTGGAAGTAGAGATGGAAAGGTTATTAAAGGAGAGAAAGCAAGTTGGCAACACATCAGTTTAAGAATTAGATACTAGTTCAACAGGAGATGATGCCATAGAAAAATTGACAGAAGAATTATCTTCTCTCACCATGAAGAATGAAATGGTTGATAAATTAAAGAGATCATTGGAGAGATCATAATAGAATAAGATGAATTCATATAATGGGTTAGTGGCCAATATACAGAAAAATTCAAGTTGAAAAAATAACTTTAGCCATTTTTGAGATGATCTAATAGTGATCAAGGTTTGTCATGGGTGAAAGAACAAATTTAGATGGAAATCATGTCATCTATATCTAATTTTTACTCTTTTACTGAAATAATTATGGAATAGGAAGAGTTACTGGAAAGAGCAAAGGAAGATATCGATGAAATAAAATTTAAATAGGAAACAACCCTCGCTTGGCAAATCAAATTATCAAATATTTGAATACAAAGACAAGCCAATAACTGGAAAAGTTAGGTTTTGATGACAAAAGTGACACAGTTATTCAAACTAGGAAATTTCTAATGAAAAAAACTATTATGCTAAAAACAAAAGATAAATGTGAAAGTTTACATATAAAAAATATTGAGTTTTACCAAAAAAAAGTCTATTCTTCACCAGAAAGGTCTTCCCTCTTTCAATAATTCACAAGGCTAGATGATAACAGAGGACGGGCATCAAATATCATTGAAGATAGTAGCCATGGACAAGTCAAAGTTTGTTGGAGTCAAGGGAGAAATAAGTGGTGAAAATCTACTTCAGATTTTAGTGGATGATCTTTTTATTTGCTATGAGATCAAATATTTTTTCATAGTAAAACCACCTTTGAAAATTATACTGAAGTAGATGAAGCATACAGGAAATGCTCGATCTAGATTTTCCAACAAATGAAGAATGGGAACAATTAGTCAAATTGGTTAGATAAGTTAAGTTTATTGTTGCGGCATATCAATAAGAGATCAAATCATTCATGATTTCGAGTAGAAAAAACATAACAAATTCAGATGCATTGAACCCAAATGTAGATATCATGGGGTAGTTGAGGAAATTATGGTGGAAATTTTCTAGTTTTACCAAGTTGTTATTTAGATTATCCAAAATATGTTAGATAATAATCATTTTTCATTGTAAATCTATAATAGATAGGATATTTTGTAAAGTACTTCACATATACTCTTATTTTTTAATGGAAAAGGGTTGATACTTGGACCCAGTTTTGGAATATAGTTGTCATTTTTGAAGTTTTTGGAGATAATCAAGGGATTCTAATTTTGACCATTAGCAACATTTTTATATGTGTGACTAATTTATTGTAATTACATGTCTTTTTTCTACATATATTTGAAGTTTTATAGAATACTGGGCAAGACTAGGTTGAGTGTCAACCTCCCTCTAAGTCCACCACAAAGTTGTGTTCATTACTAAGTAGATAAAGGTGACAATGTGTCATGTTCATCCCTTTACATAAATAGATTGTTGCTTCTCTATCAATTCTTAGATGTATTGTTGTTAGTTATAAAGATTATCCTATACACTGTACTCTTGTTAGATGATTAGATATTCATAGAGGATATTTGATTTTGTAATTTCTTCTAAGATCTTCTACCAAAACTATATAAATATTGGTATGTTGTTAAGGTTGGAATAAACACTTTGAATAATTTTAAAATTTCTAAGAATTATTAACATATAAGCAAAGTTTGTATCCTTGAATCACCCATTTCCAAGCACACCCTTAAATTGATAATTTGGCATAGTTCTTCATGAAGGAACTCTCTACAATGATACAACAAATGACTTCTTTATACATTGATATCTATTGAATTATCAATGCACTTGTCCAAGGAAGAGAATTGATGCCCTCATAATTGTTTAGAGTTGGTGTAGATCTAAAAATTCACAAAAAAATTGTCCCATGCCAATGCTCAATCTTCATTGGCTAGCCTCGAGCAATAGCATACATGTTGTCTAGAGCCCAATTGTAAAACCAAAATACTCACACAATTGTAACTAGAGGGTGATAGACCCTTGCAGATCGTGATTCTATTGACCAACTAGTTGATACCCCCAATACTGGTTTCTCTCTCTGATTTACTTGATGGCACCACACATGCATCTGCATTGGCAACAAAATTCACACACATCAACAAACTTAACACACATCCACATCTACAAACATATGTACACTAATCTATGTACAGAGGATGAATTCTAAGATTTCTTCATCTTTTTTAGTCTTCTTGTGAGGGAGTAACAATGAGATGAGCTTTGATACCAAATTAGAAAATGGAAGAGGATCCATAGAAAAAAATAACTCACACAAATAACCTTATTGTTGTACAATTGCATTCAATTACACTAAAATTATATAATTGGTCTTAGATCCAACTAATTCTAATCTTAGAGATAGGAATTGAGAAAATCTCTCAACAACCTCCTAGAAATCTCAAACGAATTCTAAACTCAACACAATCCATTAATGGAAGCATTACTTCCAAGTCCTAATTGAGACTTCGCAGTGAGAAGATCTCCATACTATTAGTAGTACATTTTGTCTAGCCAAGAGACTTGTATATTGATGCTCCAAACTATTGACATGATTTTAATGGTGCTTTGTTCTAATAACTAGAAATCATTCATAACATTACATAACACAAAGCCTTAATTTTCCCATGAGATCATCCCTATCAGTTTTATTCATGAAATTTTCAAAATGATTATAACATCTGCAATCTCAACTCTTTCCTTAAGGATCAATGGAAGGGCTCTATGAAACTGCTTTCAAAAATAAAACACAATATAGGGATAGGCCACCCCAACATAAGTTAAAATGTATGGTTTATAAAATGAATAAAATGACAAAAGATGGGCTTTTGGCAACCTCAATTCATCACCCCACACACAAAAATATTGATAATGATTTGAAGAGAAAAGCTTCAATTTTATTTTCCTTAAATGTGTCTTGAACAATAATTACACTTCTACCTTAATAATCTAATTACTAATCCCAATAATATTATTGCATGAAAAACTTGAAAATGCTATATACTATTTTACAAAATAAAACTATAGAAGTCTCTAAAAACATTAACCACCAAAAATACATTTCTAAGAAAATAATTAATAAAGTGATTTTGTTAAAACTGATTTTCAATGAGTTTAAAAAAATAATCATTAACAAAACTACCACTACCAGAGCCCAAAGCATCTTAGCAGGCAATCATATTATTATTAATAGTAATTAATGTTGTGCCTAGAGAGGATAAAAGACCTAAAACACACTAAATCTGCTTCGGGAGTATACAGACCTAAAACACACTAAATCTGCTTCGGGAGTATACAGCCACATGTGATACCTAAATTCACCTGCAAAATTATAGTAAAAGGTCAATAAAATTGTAAGGGTTGCATCCAAAATTTTGTTTGAAAGGTCACTACAGGAGTAAAATATTTTGAACGGTCACAAATATTAAATAAATCACATTTTAAAATAAATCACATTTTTTATTAAGCACTTCAGTCTAAATTCCAACTCATTGGGCCGAAAATAATTCAGGTTTGTTGATTTTTCAAGTAATTAAATCACATTGGCAATGTTGGAAAACAACTCTGCTAGTCACTGTAATATTTGTTTATATTAAAAATAGAATAGTGATTAGTTGTTTCTTAAAAAGTGTATATGCCTTATTTTTGAAAGCTAAAAACAGATTGCATCTTTTCATTTAACAATCACAGAGACCTTTTTGGGCGGTAAAGGAATAACTCGTCTACCCAATTACACGAATCAGCGTAGTTACATATGGAGATCGGGCAAACATTTTGTTCTTTGCTAAAAAAAAGTATAACTCGTCTGTCCAATTGCGTGAATAAATTGGAGTAGTCACATCTGTAAATAGGGCATGGAATTTTCTTGGGGGGCTGAAAAAGATAACTCGTCTGCCCAATTGCGCGAATAAATCGGAGTAGTTAAATCTGTAAGTAGGGCGTCCACTCTATGGATCGTCGATCTATGTCATCGTCGTGACGCTCGACTTTGCATGATTCATAAATGTGATTCTCGTGATACTCAGTATAACACTTTCTCAACTTGACATAAAAAGAAGAGGCCACCATAGAGGAATTTAATACGCCGAATTGTCCTCAGAAACACTCAAAACATCAAAATTTGACCATGGTTGGGAGTGTAGATGGTTTTCAAACCAAAGTTTGGAGTTGGCCTGCTTCTACATAAGGCAACCTATGCCGTTGTATTTCTCACCGCTTGCTTACCGACTTCGCCCTACTCCAGTTGTTGGTATGGTTGTGTATTTGGTGTAACCTAGATTGAGGCTTTCTAATCTATGACATATCAGTAATTTGCTCATTAGGTTATGTACTGATGCACTTTAGCACTTGATGCACTTCAACTCTTTTCGCAGAAGTGGTTGTGTTGTTGCCTTTGAAGGCGTTCAGTTTCAACTTAGTGATACTATCCAGTATCCGTAAGCCAAGAAGATGGGCAATTCCCCACCACAAGGGCAGGACGTCAGAGGCAGCAAGAACATGGCCGAGCACGGGAAGAACAGCGGCACCAAGAACGTCATCGGCCCCAGCAGCAAGATCGACGGCAATCCCGTCGTCGGCAACAAGAACAACACAACCAGCCCGAGCAACAAAGGTGACGGCGGCAACAACAAATGCGGCGGGAAAAAGTGCGACGGCTGCCACTCCTAGAGCAACCTATACTACCCGGTAATGGCAACTTAAGTAGGCCAACTTATACTAAGTCGCTTTTGTTTTTATCCTCCGCTTTTGCTTCAGTACTGCACTATATGCACATATATGTCATGGTTTATGATTTCCATTTCTTTTCGTCCGCACAAACACGGTAGTGATTTATTTTTATTTTCTTTTGCTTAATTACATTGTTATTGTTTCGCAGGTATGGGAAGAATAAGTGCAGTCGAAGATTATCTGTTTATCTAAGACTGACTATGTATATCACTATGTGTTGATATACAACTAGTTTATAGCCAAATCATTTTTTGATATAAATAATTCTAAAGGACGCTAGTATATTGTAATTTTGATTTATGTATAAGCAAACTACCTCCCTGGTTTCTGTGTTTTAATGCTTTTAATGGGGTTTCTCTGTTTTAATGCTTTTAATGGTTACACCACTTTGGAATAAGTTAAATAAATAAATTAATTAATTCAATATTATGAATGAAATTAAATCTAAAATGCATATACTTTTAAATGTAGCTATTATTATATACTTATATATGTAATTCAAGGAAATATTGAACTAAACATGGTTTTTTTTATATTTTATAATATCATTATTTTGATGGTGGATTTCGTTAATAGTGCAAGGGGATCTACTCGATGTAAAATTCCAATTAGACCTTACACCGTTTGGTGTAAGAGTCCCATAAGGTTATGGTCCAACTACTATTGGAATTGTAAGGAATGCTTTGGTTACAACTAGGATTCACAACAGAACCAATCAAGGCTTCCTCAAGGTTTATCATTTATACCGCCAAGGGATTCCTAGGCCCAAACTATAAACATACACTACAGGATTTACCACAATCCCACCATATAGCGGTCAAGGCATCACTAGGCCCTAAACAAGCATGGATGCCTCAGAATCTCTCCGCCTAAACTGTTAGGAATTTGTCTCTCTCCACCCTCTAGGCTTTACTATGTATCTTGCCATTACCGTTCAAGGGATTCCTAGGCCCAATGAGGGTATACATCTCTAGGATTTACTGTGTATCCCACCATTACCAGTCAAGGGATTCCTGGGCCCAATGAGGTTATTCACAACTAGGTTTTATTGTGTATCCCACCATCAATAATCAAGGGATTCCTAGGATTTTTCGTGAGACCACTCCACTCAGCTCAACTAAGTAAGAGAACCCCATCACACCATGGCTATCTGGAAATGGCAAGGCAAGGATGAAATCCACTGTCACACATAGCAAGACCCATGCTAATGATAACAAGAGAACCAAATACACACATGCATGTACCATGCATGCCAAAACTAGCATGGAAATCATACATGCAACTCGATAACTGCAAGTAATTTCGTTATAGCCACTTCATCCCACTCTTCCTTGCTTGATCTTTGCTTCCATTTTCTTTGTTGTCCTTCATTTGCCTTCCTTCCACCAATACTAGAGTGCTCAATGAATACTCTAAGTGTACAAAAGTATGAGAGAGAGAGAGCTCCAAAAATGAACTGACAAAAGATTGCGAACTAATTGTCAGAAACCTTTTTATTAATGAGGCCTCTATTTTCTTGAATTTCCATTATTTTCCATCATTTTTTCTCCTAATTTCCTTTATTTTCATAAATAAAATGTCAATTAATGACTCTTTGTCTTTCCAAAGCCTTTTCCAATTTCCTTAGCCATAATAAAATAACTGAGCATCCATACTAGGATGCTTTGCCTAATTTTATGCTTGGAATAAGTGTCCAATGACCTTGGTTATTATTTTTCCTTTATTAACCTTGTTACATGGATGTTTAACCCTGGGCTTTTACAACAAACAAACAAACAAAACAATTGACTATGTACATAGGATAGGGAACAACCCTAGACTTTCATTGAGAATATTGTTTCAAATATTGGCCATTTAAATGAAGAGAGTTAATATTTCCATCTAAATATTGGAAACAATAAGTGTGATGGCCAAGCTTCTCACAAATGAAAAACGGTCCAATCAACAGGGACTGGAGCTTAGTGTGTTTCCCCTTCTCTTTGTGGGATTTGTCCCACTTCAATACCAAGTCACCCACATTGAATTCCTTTTTCCCCATAGACTTCTTATCAAACCATCTCTTGATACAGTTTTGGTGAAGAGAAAAAATTTTATTTTCTTTCCTCCTTTCTGCTTGTAACTTCAGAAGAGTGTACCTGTTCTTCTTCTTCCTCCTCCATAAGGCTTGAAGGTAGGAGTCTTCAAATAAATCTTGATCTCCAACTATTGCCGCAATTTGGTGTCTTTTTGTCTTTACTTGATTGGTCAGCTTCTTTTTCCAGCTACAAGGGTGTCTTCTAACAGAGCCTCCTTCTTGATCTCCTTCGTCATGATCCTGTCATAACATGATATAATACCTTCAACTGATATCCACTCATGACAAGATGACATCATCCGATAAACCCCTAGTCTTACATGCTTCATGCAAACCACTAACTGAGTTGGAATCAAGTGCTAGGCTGAGAGACTAGCTCAAGGATTGCATAGTTCCACAACTCAATAGGTCAAGGGATAGGAATGAACCTTCAGATTGCGCAGTGCACACTTCAGGTAGGCTAGGGCAAGGCAACTCCACAGTTGAGGGGATCAAGGAGGCTGGCTTGAGGCTTGAGATTTCCCACTGTGTAGTTATGGAGGGTCAAAGGCTTAGGGCTTGTGTAGTTGAATAGTTCAAGGATTCATGCTAAAGGCTTGATGCTTGAGATGGTGTAGTGCAAAAAATAAGGTGACTAGAAAGTAAGGTTGCGTAGTTTTGGAGCTCAAGGATCAGGGATGAGCAATGAGACTTCGCAATGCGCAGTTATGGGAGGCAACATCTGCGCATTACGTTGTTCCAAGAGGTAATTTTCGAGCTTAAGGGTTGAGACTGCATAGTGCATAACTTAGGAAGGCTGAGTGAGGTCAAGCTGGTCAAGAAGGTACTTTTCTAGACTTGGCTAAGTGTGGGATCAGTAAGGCCAAAGTGAATAATGACAAAACTTGAGCATCTTCACACTTAGAGAAAATTATATAACACTTAGCCAAAACACATGTCATGACCCTTAATACTTACAATGACAACATGCAAAGTCAAAGTAGGCTCTAAAATTTGGGTGTATGCCAAAATTTTGGAGGGTGTTGTAGTAGTGACAGTATGTCCTCATTAGTAAATGCATCCAAGTCACTTTTGTGTCATGTCCTTACATGCTCAAGGGAAATATAAACCTTAGTTGGTCATCTACATTCCTTGCTAAACTTTTGTGTAAACCATCCTTACGTTAGTTATACCTTATGAATTCATCCATTTACATAATCCCTTAGTCTATTCCATGTCTATTGATGGGGGATCCAATAAGGCCCTCCTTAGATGGATCTTCTCCTCAATTGAGATGGGTATTCATGCTAACTAGTTGGAACATTGATCTAGAGTTTCTCTACCTGATGTAAAGTAGGAAATTTGACCTATAATAGATGCCCCCCAATGCATGAGGTCAAACAAGAAATTCATGGCCAAGATGTATTACAAAAACATATGTTTGAACATGAGGATGGAATTGATATTGTCATCCTCCACAATGTCCAAGGCTGAGAGGAATCGATAGAGGTAACCATAGACCAAGCTTTCAGTTTAGTAGCTAGGCCTGACAAACTATAGCGGGATCTGTCTATGAGATCACAGCCAAAGAAATGACTAGAATATAAAAAGATTTTAGGCTGGATATGCTAGGCTCAGATAGGTTTTGAAAATTTCGACATCCTATATATGCATTCGTTGTTGCTAACCATGGTCTTCCTAGTATTAACAGATGTCCATCTAGGCTACTTCCTAGGTTGATGACCAGAAAGTCTATAGGATATTCCCAGAAGTCTACAGAGATAGTAATGTCTTCCAAAGTTCCTTCCCTTGATCATCGACCTTTCAGCTAATTCTAGCAGGGTTGAGGTTGGTTTTAAATTTATACTACCCAAGACATTACACGTTTTGTAGGTCAGAGGGTTAATCACTACTCCCAAGTCTACCAATGTGTTTGGAAAAGTGCAGCCTTGTATTTGGACAGTCATGATTGGACTTCATGGTTCTTCACAATTAAGAGGAACTAGTTTTACTAAAATAAGGTCAAAGGATTTATCGTAATTTTCTCTTCTTTATTGTTTCCTTGTTCTTGATCATTATGATTTTCCTCAGGAGAAATAATGCATCCAGATCTCACTTGAAGCTCATTACATCCTAAAGGATTTATTTCATAGGCCGAATTCTCAACAAGTTGCACGTCTTGGAGAAGTCTATTATTGGGGTTAGGATTTGGCTGAGCCGACAGTTGAGAATGTAGTGGAGTTTGAGGATGAGGAGGTAACTGGAATGGAGCTTGTAGTGTTGGTTGAGGTTTAGGGATCGTCCCTATGGGTGGATTTCCAAATCCCACAGGGCGCTTTCAATTTTGAGGCCATATTGGATTTTGTGCAGGCATCTTTGACCATTGCGAGGGATAGGAATTGGTAACAAGATTCTGCCATAATGGGGTAGGATATTGCGAATTTGGCCATCCTGATCAAGTAAAATATTGATTTATCCATGGTTATGTAGGATATGGTTGGGATTGCCAAGTGGGATTTAAGGGTGATTGTCCCTACAATGTGTTTCCAAAATTCTATGTTGGAATATGTTTCCCATAATAAAATAAGGAGGGATCTTGCATCATACCTGTAGGTTGTGATTTCCATGGTTGACGTTGAGTCATCAGGTATGCAAGTTTTGTTTCCTCTTCAGCTTCTTTAAATACAACTTTTAATCCTAGAAGTGATGGAAACTATTCTGTCGAATGTTCCTTAGTGAAAATACCACAGGTTCACACCACGTCGAGTGGGAATTCCCTTTCAATGTTCTTCTTTCGTCAACATGGACACAATATGGCCAATGCTCGATCTGCCTCGGCTTGCTTTTATTTGGCCTGTAAAACATCTAATTGTGCAGTCAGTGTGCCCAAAATGTTAGTTTTAAAATCTTCTAAAATATTACCAATTTTTGTTCATGTTACACCACCACCTATGGTCTTAGTGATTTGGGTGAGGGGATATCGTATCCCAGATCTGGCTCGTGTACTACCACATGAACACCTGATACACAGCTTAACAATATTATCATATTCTTCTTGGAAGATTTCACCTTGGCCCATTAAATTTAACGTTTCTATCCATTCATCCTTCATGTCTTTTATTAAAGCAACTTTTAGTACTTCATTTGGTAAACTAGTATAAGGCGATATCTGTAAGTTGTACTGAAATATCTTAATATATTTTTCTAAAATTTCATTGTCTTTTGCAGTCATTTTAAAAATTTCATCCTTCAGGTCTATGGTTCGACAATAATCCTGGTATTTAGTAAGAAAGCTATTTTTCATAGCATCCCAGGAATTTATAGTGCCTCCTCCTAAGGTGATAAACCATTGTAATACTACCCATTTTAAAGTAGAAGGGAAAAATTTAAATTTTTGTGGATCGGTGGTATAATTATAACCTCCGTACAAAACATTGACCTCAAATAAAAAGGCGTCTAGATCCTTTGAGGTCATCCCATGAAAGGTTGGGATATTTTGTAAAGGAATAGCCTTCATTGGGGCATTAGCCATAGAGTCAACAATAAGATATTCTAATGTCGAAGTTTGGTTTTGTTTCCCTTGGGTTGCAATCTTATTGAAAATCTGTGAGCAATTTTCAGGGATTTCTTGATGAGGAGGTATTATTTGAGAAGCGAAGTTATAGATATTACTTGGCTCTCAAGGGGGGTTTTACTATGCTTCCTAAGTCTGGGATCTCTCGCGGTTTATCTACTATCAAGATCACAGGAGATCTTGACCCTGAGGATCGTGGATCTGCTCCACTAGTTTCTCCTTCTCCTTCTTTCAAATTGCAAGAATTTCCCTCTTGTGAAGGACTAGAGTGTTGAATAAATGTGCTTTGGAATCTTTGCTAATATCCTTCAGTTTTACTATGAATATCATCATGAGATGCAGTTGTTGATTTTGCTACTTGAGGGATTACGGTAGAGCCCTTCCCAGTTACTATTCCGGGTCCTACTGATGCATTCAAATTTTCAAGGGTTTTTGTGGTTTTGATGCTGCCTTCCATTCTATTACTACCTCATTCCTATTCTTTTTCTTAGTCATACACACTTACATTGCCTAATCATATTGACCAAAAGTCGGTGCTAGGCACAAGCTTTTTACTTATAGCATGCATAGCTTCTTACAGTTTGTCTTCAATACTCGATCTCCCAGAGATACAACCTTTGATTTGACAACCTTCCCTACAACTATGCCAAAATTTTGGGCACTAATATGACTCTTTAAAATCAACTTAATCCTACCTTCATTAATCTTATCAACCTCAGATTTGTCTCTTATTTCAAGGGTATGGGCACAATATATGCAAAAATAGATTCTTAGATTATGAGAGAGTGTAAAATGATTACTACAAAAAAAGTTACATTAAACATTATCCTAATTCAATCGTTGCAGAGACAAATGATGACAACAAATAATTACTCCTACAATTACAATCTTATGAAAGAAAATTATTTTAATTCATCAACCATTCTATCTATTCTTCAGGAAATGAATAATGGAATTACAAGATACAAAACTCAATCGATTATCTACCACAAAATCAAAGGAAAGAGAATATAAACACAACTAATGTGAATGTGGAAACGTAAATAACTAATAATGATACACAGGAGACAGTAGAACCTCCATTCATGGTATGGTCTCCAAAAGTACCATCTTATATAAATTCGATACAGAAGAATAAGGTAAGATCTTGTGCAAATTCATTAACTTCAAAAGAGTTTTACACAATGATGGAGAAAGTTCAAACTCAGTTTGATGTATCCATTTGAATCAGTGATCAGAGAATCCACAGTTTGAACATCTTTATACCAACGTTTCAAATCCCAAGTGGGATCCATCATCAGGGTGGAAGAATGATGATACAAGAAAAGCAAAAAACCAGAATAAATACTAATGAGGAAGAAGAATAAGGAAGAACATAGAGTTGGCTAGAATTTTTAATTTATTTTATATATTTTATTTTTATATTTTATTTTTATTTTATTCATATCAATTATTATAAATAATTAATATTTATAATAAATTAATTATTATAAATAAATAATTAATTAATATTAATAATATTTATTATAAGTAATTAATATTTACAATAGAATAATTATTATAAATAATTAATAATAATAATATTTTCTTGTTATTCATATTAATTATTAATTATTAAACATAATTAATATTTATAATTAATATATTAATTAATAAAATTGATATAAAACTAAAACAATAGTAATCAATTATTATATAATAAATAATTAATTAATTAATATTGTATAATAAATAAATAATTATTATTGTATATTAATAATTAAATATAATAATAATTAATTAATTAATATACTAATTAATATATTAATTAATATAATTATTATATAAAGTAAATTATTTAAATCATATTAGTAAATTTAAATGATTAGGATTATAGGTGACTAATATAATAATAAACTAATTAATATGTTTAAGTCATATTAACTAATTAATATAATAATCAAATTAATAATTAATTAATATTTAATAATTAATAATTAATATTTATAGCTAACTAATATAATAATTCAAATATTAATTGATGTAATAGCTAATAAATAAATTAGTATAATATTACCATAATAATGATCAATTGTTATTAATTAATTATTCTTATATAATGATAATTAAATAGATATGGAAAGCTTATTTCGGTCTTGAAAATAATTGTAAAACTGCAAACCTCGTAATGTGGGATAAAAAGAAGTTCCTCTTTGAAACTTTAGTCATTCCTGTTATCTTATATGGCTGTGAAGTTTGGGGCTGCAACATCTCCAGAGAATCATGGAGAAAGATTGAGCAAATCCAAAAGCGTTTTATAATTTATAACATGAAAATTAAAAGTAATACACCCTATCCTATTCTCCTTATAGAAGCAGGTCTTTCTCCTATTGAGAGCCTAGCTATGCTCAGGTTTCTGGTGTACAAGCACAAGCTCAATAACATAGACAATCATAGACTTCCTAAGCTAGCTTTAAATTCCAGCCAAAACCACCTAAGGCTTAACCGAGGATGGCATAAGGACACAAGGGCCTGGTTAAACTATTGGGAGATCAATGAGAATGATGCTTTGCAAAACATAAATAACATTAAGGATATTGTTACTTCTAAGTTCAAAGAAAAATTGTGGTGTGAGAAAGATTTAGCATCTAAAAGAAAATTAAGTTATTATAAGAGGGTCATCAACCCCACCCTTGAAGATCAAAAGTATCTCTCTATTTTAACTAGCTCAAAGAAGAAAATTAATATAGCAAAGATTAGAACGAATTCTCATGAGCTCCATAGTGAAACTGGCCGTTGGGCAGTTCCTAAAACGCCATGGATAGAAAGGATCTGCCATATTTGTGAGAATAGGAGCATCGAGGATGAAAACCACTTCCTCTTAGAGTGCCCTGCATACAACCACATTAGATCTCAATTTCACAACCTTTGTTACAATACTGACTTTCCTAGCCTTTTACAATGCCAAAATTATAGTGAACTCGGAAGGCTTCTCTCCAAGCTTTTTGAGCATAGGAATAAAATCTTAAATCAAAATAAATAATTTGTCTTTTTAGGTCCGATAGATCATTATTTGGTCTCAGCGGACGTTAACCATCATCATCATCATAATAATTAATTAATTAATTAATATATTAATTAATGTATTAATTAATATTATAATTATTAAATAAATTAAATTATAGGAGATTAGTATTTATAGATGACTAATATAATAATAATTAACTAAATAATATTTTTTTTTTAATCAAATTAATTAATTAATATATTAATTCAAATTAATAATTAATATTTATAGCTAACTAATATTCAAATATTAATTAATATAATAGCTAATAAATAAATCAATATAATATTAATATAAGACTAATCAATTGTTATATAATAATTAATTAATAATTAATATATAATGATAATTAAATAAATATTATAATAATTAATTAATATAATAATTATTAAATAAATTAAATTAAATTAATATATTTAAATTATATTAGTAATTATAAATAGTTAATATTTATAGTTAACTAATATAATAAAATATATTAATTAAATTATTAAAGAACTCTAATGATGTAAAAAATTAGAAAAAGAAAAGGAGAGGGGACAACATACCAAAGGGATGCATTACCTGGGGATGGGTTGGCGACTTCTAATTTCTTTGATCAAGGGGAGCCAGCTTCCGCTAATTTCCATACCATTGTCTCTGTTCAGATTCTGAGGATGTTTAATAATCTCAAGAGCTTCTCTGATCTTTCGTCTTTGATGATGTTCCTCTCTTGCGATAATGGATGCGCTTTCTAGGCAAATATGGTGTTTAGTCTTCAAGGAGTGTTCCGCCAATGCTGAGGTACGAGATCTTCCATTTTTGATATCAGCGCCATGTTCTTTGAGCCTTGTCTGGAGGGAGCGACCAGTTTCACCTATGTAGCTTTTTCCACAAGAACAGTCTATTTTATAGACTCCTTTAAGCTGCAGATTGTCAATATCATCTTTAACAGACTTTAAACTTTGTCTGATGGTACCGGGGGCTGAGAAATGAGTGATAATGTTTTTCTTTCTTAGGATTTTAGCGATCTTGTCAGTAACACCATGGATATAAGGTAGAAAAATCTTACCCTAAGGTTGGTCTTGCGCCTTATGCTCATGGGATGACAACTTTCTTTCAGCTCTCTCAAAGGCTTTTTTAATCTCATGCTCTTTGTAGCCTATCCTCTTAAAAGATGAAACCAAATGTTTCTTTTCTTCATTCAGGTGCTCTAAGTCGGAAATTCGAAGGGCTCTGATGGCAAGGGTGTTTAGAACACCAAACTTTTGGGCCGGGTGATGGTGGGAATCCGCATGGAGGTAACTTTCTGTGTGGGTTGACTTTCTGAAAACCTTGTGGCCTAGAGAGCCATCTTCCTTTCTGATGATTAAAACGTCCAAAAATGGAATGCTCATGTTTTCTTCAAGTTCCATTGTAAATTTTATTTCTGGAGAGATGGAATTTAAGTGAATGAAAAACTTATCAAGTTCAGCTTTACCATGCGTCCATTTTATGTTGGTGTCATCGACAAAACGCTTCCACCATGCCGGCTTTAAAGGATAAGATTCCAGGGCCTTCTTTTCAAAGTGCTCCATGTATAGGTTCGCTACGATCGGAGATAGGGGTGATCCCATTGCCACACCTGATGTATGCTCATAAAATATTCCTTGGAAGGTGAACATTGTAGACCTTAAGCAGATTTCAGCCAGCTTTGCAGTCTCAGGATCAGTAACACCTTTTATAACCTGAATGGCTTCATCAAGAGGAATCTTCGTGAATAAGGATACCACGTCAAAGCTAACAAGAATGTCATCCCACTCCATCCTTTCATTTTTAATTAGATTCACAAAGTCTTGGGAGTCTTTGATGAAGGAATCAGTATTTCCGACAAGGGGCTTAAGGATTTTAGCAACATATTTAGCAAGCTCATAGGTAGGGGAGCCAATAGTATTGACTATCGGTCTGAGGGGAACCCCTTCCTTATGGATCTTGGGTAATCCATAGATTCTAGGGACGGTTTCACAGGATGGGGTTAATTTCTTCTTTAATTTCTCATCGAGGTTAGAATTTGAGATGATCTTTTTTACATCCTTCATGATTTTGGGAATGGGATTACTGTTCAACTTCTTATAACTGCCACAGTTTAGGTGATCATTCATTTTTCGCACATAGTCTTCTTTATCTAAGATGACTGCTGCTCCTCCTTTATCTGCTTTAAGAACCACCACCTTGTCATTGTTCCGCAAAGATTTGAAAGCTTTTTGTTCTTCCCTACTCAGGTTGCTTTTGGGAGCATTGGCTTTTCTCATGATGAGAGAAAATTCTTGCCTCAATGCTTCTTTGTCTTCCAAAGGGAGGTTACTAATCCCATCTTCTATGCTACATATCATGCTCTCGATGGGGAGGTTTCTAGGAGCAACCGCAAACCCCATACCTTTGCTGAGAACATTGGTTACAAGAGGATCTAATTCTTGGGAGGATAGGTTGACCACTTTTCTATTTGATCTTAACTCCAAGGTGCTTGTTGAAGACATGGTTTTTTCTTTCTCAACACTCATGTCTAAGCCTTGACTTTCATCGTTTCCCGTGCCATCATCAAAATTCTGAATGTGTTCACAGCCTTGACTTCCATTGTTTCCCGTGCCATTATCAAAATTCTGAATGTGCTCACAATTGTGCGATGAGAGAGTATTGTTTTCAAAGCTATCCTTTATTGAGTCATCATGATAACCGATAACACTGCCTTTTAAATTAGGGCTATTAACTGCGCTATCACTTTCATTGTTAGAGTCGCAGTTTATAATGATTAATGCCTCATCTGCGTGGCTCATAAAATTAGAACCAACTGCGCCGTTTATAATGGAAGCATCTGCGTAGCTACCCTTAGAATTATCTGTGGATTTGATAACTTTTTCTGCGCAGTTATTATCAACTACCTCATTTGAAACGCTGTTATTGGGATCAACCGTGTATTTCTCATTACCTGCGGATTTAATAACCTTCTCTGCGCAGTTGTCATCAAATACTGCGTGGCTCATAGAATAGGAACCAACTGCGTGGTTAATAAAGGATCCATCTGCGCAAATACCCTTAGGATTATCTACGGATTTGATGACCCCTTCTGCGTGGCTTATAAGACTGGAACCAACGGCGAGGCTTGTAATGGAACCATCAGCGAAACTCCCATTGTCTGCGGATCTAATAACCTTCTCTGCGTGGCTCATAGAATTGGAACTGACTGCCAGGTTAATAAAGGAGCCATCTGCGTAACTACCATTAGAATTGTCTACGGATTTGATAACCCCCTCTGCGTGGCTTATAAAACTGGAACCAACAGCGTGGTTTATACTGGAACCTTCTGCGTGACTCCCATTGTCTGCGTGGCTTATAACCAATCCTGCCCGGTTTCTTGCATTTTTTAATTTTTCTTTTTCATAGCTGCCGTTGCCTCTTTTGCCATCCGAATCTGCGCTGCTCAACATGTTACTGTCCATTGTGATTTGTGCAGGTTCAGGTTCACTGGCAGGACTCAGATTTTTGACCAACGCCTGGGATCTACCTGATAGCTTGGATAGTTTTTTGCGCTGCCTTGTCAGGGCAATCTGTCCTTCATTATCTGCTTTAAGGGCAGTCCTGGCATCGATAATGGCCCAGAGATCTTTATTGATGTTGTTGGCAAGCTTAAGGTGGGATGAGAGCGCTAAACGTCCAAGATTTTCCAGAGAGGCCCTAACCCTTTTGATTTCAGACCGAATCAGAGAGAAGCTTAGCTGGATAAACGCCTTACTATTATATTTGTTCTGCAATCTATGCTTAACCTGGGCAAATGGAGGAATGAGATTGTTGTCCTGAGGAGCCAATAGTATTGACTATCGGTCTGAGGGGAGCCAATAATAATTCATTAACTTCAAAAGAGTTTTACACAATGATGGAGAAAGTTCAAACTCAGATTGATGTATCCAATACACAGTAAAATGCAATAATAAAAATTATCCTCTGTCTTTTGACTTGTTGTCTTATATATTACATTAAAAACTGAATGTGGAGCTATCATGAGAATCAACATATTCTCGGGATTTCTCTTTTAAGCATAAGATCCTTGAATAGTAATGATCAGTTTCCTTTGACTCCATTCTTCGATCTTGCTCATGCCTCAAGCTGTAATTTGCCAAACAACTATCATTTGATTGGATTGATATGCATAACGATTTACTCAAATTATAACCTTTTCGATATTTAAAAGACTCAAACTAAATATACTATCTTCAACTCACTTTCATTATCCTTTTTCACTTAAATCATTACAAATTAAAGGTAAACTTCTTAAAAACATAACGATTATTTAAGGAAATAGGGAGAATAATTATATCATTTTCATGGCCCAACACCTTGATTTTGAATAGGGCCAATTTAAATTAGCATTTCTTGAACCTAAGATATTTGGGGCTAAAGTTGCTAAATACTACAAAACATTTGTGCTTTATTTTAATACTAAAGAGATTCATCCTATAAATCAGGCCTATTTTCACAAACAAACTAGGGAGATGATCTATTCTAGGCTCACAAGTTTTTTTTTATCAGTGTGTTTAAATTATAAAATTCTTTAAACAATACTCTTGTAGAGCTCAAAATGGAGAATAAATCATCTCTGGAACAGGACACTAAGATTAAATCACTGGACGATGTTGCGATTAAATTAGGTTTGGACCCTCAAAATGTTGATCGAACTAAGGAAATTATCAAAAAGGAGAATGACAACATCCAAGCTCTCTGAAAAAGGTTGAAGTTTCCCATGAAAGAGAATCCATAGACAAAGGAGGTAGGAGAGCTTGAAAAGGAGAAAGAGATTTTGTTAACGATTATAATTCAACAAAATGTGCAAATACAAAAAGGTGGAAGTAGAGATGGAAAGGTTATTAAAGGAGAGAAAGCAAGTTGGCAACACCTCAGTTTAAGAATTAGATACTAGTTCAACAGGAGATGATGCCATAGAAAAATTGACACAAGAATTATCTTCTCTCACCATGAAGAATGAAATGGTTGATAAATTAAAGAGATCATTGGAGAGATCATAATAGAATAAGATGAATTCATATAATGGATTAGTGGCCAAGATACAGAAAATTTCAAGTTGAAAAAATAACTTTAACCATTTTTTAGATGATCTAATAGTGATCAAGGTTTGTCATGGGTGAAAGAACAAATTTAGATGGAAATCATGTCATCTCTATCTAATTTTTACTCTTTTATTGAAATCATTATGGAATAGGAAGAGTTACTGGAAACTGCAAAGGAAGATATCGATGAAATAAAATTTCAATAGGAAACAACCCTGGCTTGGGAAATCAAATTATCAAATATTTGAATACAAAGACAAGCCAATAACTGGAAAAGTTAGGTTTTGATGACAAAAGTGACACAGTTATTCAAACTAGGAAATTTCTAATGAAAAAAACTATTATGCTGAAAACAAAAGATAAATGTGAAAATTTACATGTAAAAAATATTGAGTTTTACCAAAAAAAAAAGTATATTCTTCACCAGAAAGGTCTTCCATCTTTCAATAATTCACAAGGCTAGATGATAACAGAGGACGGGCATCAAATATCATTGAAGATAGTAGCCGTGGACAAGTCAAAGTTTGTTGGAGTCAAGGGAGAGATAAGTGGTGAAAATCTACTTCAGATTTTAGTGGATGATCTTTTTATTTGCTATGAGATCAAATATTTTTTCATAGTAAATACTAAAACCACCTTTGAAAATTATACTGAAGTAGATGAAGCATACAGGAAATGCTCGATCTAGATTTTCCAACAAATGAAGAATGGGAACAACTAGTCAAATTGGTTAGATAAGTTAAGTTTATTGTTGCGGCATATCAATAAGAGATCAAATCATTCATGATTTCGAGTAGAAAAAACATAACAAATTCAGATGCATTGAACCCAAATGTAGATATCATGGGGTAGTTGAGGAAATTATGGTGGAAATTTTCTAGTTTTACCAAGTTGTTATTTAGATTATCCAAAATATGTTAGATAATAATCATTTTTCATTGTAAATATGTAATAGATAGGATATTTTGTAAAGTACTTGACATATACTCTTATTTTTTAATGGAAAAGGGTTGATACTTAGACCCAGTTTTGGAATATAGTTGTCATTTTTGAAGTTTTTGGAGATAATCAAAGGATTCTAATTTTGACAATTAGCAACATTTTTATATGTGTGACTAATTTATTGTAATTACATGTCTTTTTTCTACATATATTTGAAGTTGTATAGAATACTGGGCAAGACTAGGTTGAGTGTCAACCTCCCTGTAAGTCCACCACAAAGTTGTGTTCATTACTAAGTAGATAAAGGTGACAATGTGTCATGTTCATCCCTTTACATAAATAGATTGTTGCTTCTCTATCAATTCTTAGATGTATTGTTGTTAGTTATAAAGATTATTCTATACACTATACTCTTGTTAGATGATTAGATATTCATAGAGGATATTTGATTTTGTAATTTCTTCTAAGGTCTTCTACCAAAACTATATAAATATTGGTATGTTGTTAAGGTTGGAATAAACACTTCGAATAATTTTAAAATTTCTAAGAATTATTAACATATAAGCAAAGTTTGTATCCTTGAATCACCCATTTCCAAGCACACCCTTAAATTGATAATTTGGCATAGTTCTTTATCAAGGAACTCTCTACAATGATACAACAAATGACTTCTTTATACATTGATATCTATTGAATTATCAATGCACTTGTCCAAGGAAGAGAATTGATGCCCTCATAATTGTTTAGAGTTGGTGTAGATCTAAAAATTCACAAAAAAATTGTCCCATGCCAATGCTCAATCTTCAGTGGCTAGCCTCTAGCAATAGCATACATGTTGTCTAGAGCCCAATTGTAAAACCAAAATACTCTCACAATTGTAACTAGAGGGTGATAGACCCTTGCATATCATGATTCCATTGACCAACTAGTTGATACCCCCAATACGTCGACTCGTTTCTCTCTCTACTTTACTTGATGGCACCACACATGCATCTGCATTGGCAACAAAATTCACACACATCAACAAACTTAACACACATCCACATGTACAAACATATGTACACTAATCTATGTACAGAGGATGAATTCTAAGATTTCTTCATCTTTTTTAGTCTTCTTGTGAGGGAGTAACAATGAGATGAGCTTTGATACCAAATTAGAAAATGGAAGAGGATCCATAGAAAAAATAACTCACACAAATAACTTATTGTTGTACAATTGCATTCAATTACACTAAAATTATATAATTGGTCTTAGATCCAACTAATTCTAATCTTAGAGATAGGAGTTGAGAAAATCTCTCAACGACCTCCTAGAAATCTCAAATGAATTCTAAACTCAACACAATCCATTAATGGAAGCATTACTTCCAAGTTCTAATTGAGACTTCGCAGTGAGAAGATCTCCATACTATTAGTAGTACATTTTGTCTAGCCAAGAGACTTGTATATTGATGCTCCAAACTATTGACATGATTTTAATGGTGCTTTGTTCTAATAACTAGAAATCATTCATAAAATTACATAACACAAAGCCATAATTTTCCCATGAGATCATCCCTATCAGTTTTATTCATGAAATTTTCAAAATGATTATAACATCTGCAATCTCAAACTCTTTCCTTAAGGATCAAAGGAAGGGCTCTATGAAACTGCTTTTAAAAATAAAACACAATATAGGGGTAGGCCACCCCAATATAAGTTAAAATGAATGGTTTATAAAAGGAATAAAATGACAAAAGATAGGCTTTTGGCAACCTCAATTCATCACCCCACACACAAAAATATTTATAATGATTTGAGGAGAAAATCTTCAATTTTATTTTCCGTAAATGTGTCTTGAACAATAACTACACTTCTACCTTAATAATCTAATTACTAATCCAAATAATATTATTGCATGAAAAAACTTGAAAATGCTATATACCATTTTACAAAATAAAACTATACCAGTCTCTAAAGACATTAACCACCAAAAGTACATTTCTAAGAAAATAATTAATAAAGTAATTTTGTTAAAACCTATTTTCAATGAGTTTAAAAAAATAATCATTAACAAAACTACCACTGGCAGAGCCCAAATCATCTTAGCAAACAATCCTATTATTATTAATAGTAATTAATGTTGTGCCTAGACAGGATAAAAGACATAAAACACACTAAATCTGCTTCGGGAGTATACAGCCACATGTGATACCTAAATTCACCTGCAAAATTATTGTAAAAGGTCAATAAAATTGTAAGGGTTGCATCCAAAATTTTGCTTGAAAGGTCACTACAAGAGTAAAATATTTTGAACGGTCACAAATATTAGATAAAGGTCACAAATATTAGATAAATCACATTTTTGATTAAGCACTTCAGTCTAAATTCCAACTCATTGTGCCGAAAATAAATCAGGTTTGTTGATTTTTCAAGTAATTAAATCACATTGGCAATGTTGGAAAACAACTCTGCTCGTCACTGTAATATTTGTTTATATTAGAATTAGAATAGTGATTAGTTGTTTCTTAAAAAGTGTATATGCCTTATTTTTCAAAGCTAAAAACAGATTGCATCTTTTCATTTAACAATCACAGAGAACTTTTTAGGGCGGTAAAGGAATAACTCGTCTACCCAATTACACGGAATCCGCGTAGTTACATATGTAGATAGGGCAAACATTTTCTTCTTTGCTAAAAAATGTATAACTCGTCTGTCCAATTGCGCGAATAAATTCGAGTAGTCACATCTGTAAACAGGGCAAGGAATTTTCTTGGGGGGCTGAAAAAGATAACTCGTCTGCCCAATTGCGCGAATAAATTGGAGTAGTTAAATCTGTAAGTAAGGCGTCCACTCTATGGATCGTCGATCTATGTCATCGTCGTGACGCTCGACTTTGCATGATTCATAAATGTAATTCTCGTGATGCTCAGTATAACACTTTCTCAACTTGACATAAAAAGAAGAGGCCACCATAGAGGAATTTAATACGCCGAATTGTCCTCACATGCACTGTAAACATCAAAATTTAACCCTGGTTGGGAGCGTAGATGGTTTTCAAATCCGAGTTTGGAGTTCGCATGCTTCTATATAAGGCAGTCTATGCCATTGTATTTCTCACCCCTTGCTTACCGACTTTGCCCTACTCCAGTTGTTGCTATGGTTGTGTATTTGGTGTAACCTAGATTGAGGCTTTCTAACCTATGACATATCAGAAATTTGCTCATTAGGTTATGTACTGATGCACTTTAGCACTTGATGCACTTCAACTCTTTTCGCAGAAGTGGTTGTGTTGTTGCCTTTGAAGGCGTTCAGTTTCAACTTAGTGATACTATCCAGTATCCGTAAGCAAAGAAGATGGGCAATTCCCCACCACAAGGGCAGGACGTCAGTGGCAGCAAGAACATGGCCGAGCACGGGAAGAACAGCAGCACCAAGAACGTCATCGGCCCCAGCAGCAAGATCGACGGCAATCCCGTCGTCGGCAACAAGAACAACACAACCAGCCCGAGCAACAAAGGTGACGGAGGCAACAACAAATGCGGCGTGAAAAAGTGCGACGGCTGCCACTCCTAGAGCGACTTATGCTACCCGGTAATGGCAACTTAAGTAGACCAACTTATACTAAGTGGCTTTTGTTTTTATCCTCCGCTTTTGCTTCAGTACTGCACTATATGCACATATATGTCATGGTTTATGATTTCCATTTCTTTTCGTCCGCACAAACACGGTAGTGATTTTTTTTTCTTTCCTTTTGCTTAATTACATTGTTATTGTTTCCCAGGTATGGGGAAGAATAAGTGCAGTCTTAGATTATCTGTTTATCTAAGACTGAATATGTGAAGATTATCTGTTTATCTAAGACTGACTATGTGAAGATATACAGCTAGTTTATAGACAAATCCTTTTTTAATATAAATAAGGGATCTCCATTTTAATTCTAAAGGACGCTAGTATATTGTAATTTTGATTTATGTATAAGCAAACTACTTCCCTGGTTTCTTTGTTTTAATGTTTTTAATGGGGTTTTTCTGTTTCAATGCTTTTAATGGTTACACCACTTGGAATAAGTTAAATAAATAAATTAATTAATTCAATATTATGAATGAAATTAAATCTAAAATTCATATACTTTTAAATGTAGTTATTATTATATACTTATATATGTAATTCAAGGAAGTATTGAATTAAACATGGTTTTTTTATATTTTCTAATATCATTATTTTGATGGTGGATTCTGTTAATAGTGCAAGGGGATCTGCTCGATGTAAAATTCCAATTAGACCTTACACCGTTTGGTGTAAGAGTCCCATAAGGTTATGGTCCAGTCACTATTGGAATTGTAAGGAATGCTTTGGTTACAATTGGGATTCACAACAGAACCAATCAAGGCTTCCTCAGGGTTTATCATGTATACTGCTAAGGGATTCTTAGGCCCAAACTATTAACATACACTACACGATTTACCGCAATCCCGCCATATACTGGTCAAGGCATCACTAGGCCCTAAACAAGCATGGATGCTTCAGAATCTCTCTGCCTAAACTGTCAGGAATTTGTCTCTCTCCACCCTCTAGGGTTTACTATGTATCTTTCCATTACCGTTCAAGGGATTCCTAGGCCCAACGAGGGTATACATCTCTAGGATTTACTGTGTATCCCACCATTACCAGTCAAGGGATTCCTGGGCCCAATGAGGTTATTCACAACCAGGTTTTATTGTGTATCCCACCATCAATGATCAAGGGATTCCTGGGGTTTTTTGTGAGACCACTCCACTCAGCTCAACTAAGTAAGAGAACCCCATCACACCATGGCTATCTAGAAATGGAAAGGCAAGGAAGAAATCCACTGTCACACATAGCAAGACCCATGCTAATGATAACAAGAGAACCAAATACACACATGCATGTACCATGCATGCCAAAACTAGCAAGGAAATCATACATGCAACTTGATACCTGCAAGTAATTTCATTATAGCCACTTGATCCCACTCTTCCTTGCTTGATCTTTGCTTCCATTTGCTTTGTTGTCCTTCATTTGCCTTCCTTCCACCAATACTAGAGTGCTCAATGAATACTTTAAGTGTGCAAAAGTATGAGAGAGAGAGAGAGAGAATAGAGAGAGAGAGCTCCAAAAATGAGCTGACAAAAGGTCGTGAACTGATCCTCAAAAACCTTTTTATTTTATATTTTTGTTGTAGCAAGAGCAAAACCTTCTATATCATTAAATCAAAATATGGTTACAAAGTGTACATAAGTGGTCCGAAACCAAGAGCTTTGGACAAATAGTTCCTTACTAAACACAAAAACCTCACAACCGACCTCAGGTTAACTCAACCAGTGGGGGCCAACTTAAGAGTTGATATCGTAAATCTTCTCCCTCAAAAACCTCACCAAAGGGTTTGCATATCCTCCTGACCCCACCAAACTACCCGCTCTTTCCCAACCGTTGATCCGGGTGCCTGGATCCAACGGCTAGGAGCCAAATCGCTTCCCCCCACACAACCGAATGTTAATCTGCAATGAAGGGTGGTAAACAAAACAAGCCTATGCCACATGTTGAATACTCAATGGAATCGCGGCCAAAAAAGTAAAACCGCTTACCATGTAAGCTTCACACGATCATCAGAAAACCACGTGGCGCAGTATTCCACTCGAAATCGGCAAGGAAAACAATTCCGGTGACTGTAGGAATGAACCTCCCTCCGCTTCCAATCTTACCAAGGACCCAGGGTCCGAGACTGCCCTGATGAAGCAAAAAGTGATAAGAAATGCAGAAGACAGAAGTTTGGACCAAACACACGGGAGCTCACAGGTGCAGATCACCAGGAGCTCCCACCGGCAAATGCATTCGCTCACTTTATTCATTAATCATCAGGAATTAAATAGATACATAAGAAAAAACAGATTCCTAATTAATAGGAACTGAATGTCAAATAAAGAGCAAATCATAACTACGTAACCTATTCTCCATTAATTTCTAACATCCCCCCTTAATGGAGAAAGGGATTTTTAAACACACCTAAAGTGTCCCTAAACAAATCAAACTTCAGTCTTCCTAGTGGCTTAGTGAATATGTCAGCCATATTATCACAAGAATTACAATAGTCTACAGAAATCTCTTTGGACTGCACTTTCTCCCTAACAAAATGAAATTGAGTGTCTATGTGCTTAGTGTTTTTATGAAACACAGGATTGTAAGCCAGTTTGATGGAACTTTGATTGTCACAATTGATGATTGTAGCTTCTGTCTGTTCTTCCCCTGCATCTTGGAGAAGTCTACGCAACCAAACTGCCTCACATGTCGCTGCACACATAGCTTGATATTCAGCTTCTGCCGAGGATAAAGCAACAGTATGCTGCTTCTTGCTGCACCAAGAGATGACCCCGGAACCAATGTTGAAGGCGTAACCTGTAATTGATCTTCTGTCATCTAGATTTCCCGCCCAATCAGAGTCTGTATAACCTGTCAACTTGACATCAAATGAGTCAGAATACAAAATACCAAAATCTAATGTTCCTTGTAGATACCTTAATACTCCTTTCGCTGCACTCCAGTGACTGTCATGAGGTTGACTCATAAACTGACTCAGAACACTTGCTGCATAGGCCATGTCAGGTCTTGTTGTAGTCAAATAAATAAGACTACCAACTAACTATCTGTACAATGTTGTATCTGCAAATTTCGAACCATCATCCATCTGAAGTTTGCTATTCTGCTGTAAAGGTATGCATGAAGGCTTACACTCATCCATCTTAAACCTGGATAACAGACTCTTTGCATACTTACCCTGGGACAAGAAAGTTTGACTTGAATCTCTCCAAACTTCTAGACCCAAACAGTATTGCATTTCTCCAAGGTCCTTCATCTCAAATTTCTGTGATAATTGCTGCTTGATTTCTTCAATGAGATTATCTGCACTTCCTGTTATTATCAAATCATCTACATACAAAGAAATCACCACTATTTTCCCTTCATTATTAAACATGGTATATAAATTGGGATCATTTTTGCTCCTTTTATAACCATTCATGAGGAAAAAAGAATCATTTTTTTCATACCAGGATCTAGGTGCCTGCTTTAAACCATATAAAAATTTCTTTAATCTACACACTAGATGTTCTTCTCCCTTCTTAACAAATCCTTCAGGCTGTACTAAGTATACTTCTTCTTTTAAATCACCGTTTAAGAAAGCAGACTTAACATCTAATTGATGTATTTTCCAATGATGTTTAGTGGCTAAAGCAATGATCATTCTGATGGTGTTTAATTTTGCAACAGGGGCAAATGTCTCTTCAAAATCAATACCTTCTATCTGGGAATATCCCTTTGCCACCAACCTTGCTTTATGTTTATCAATAGACCCGTCTGCTCTAAATTTCAACTTAAATAACCATTTGCAACCTATAGGTTGTTTATCATCAGGAAGTTTTACTAGATCCCACGTATTGTTCTTAATGATGGATTCATATTCCTCATTCATTGCTTTCTTCCATTCAAGACTTTTACTAGCTTCATAAAAGTTAGAAGGTTCTGCAATGTTTAACATACCAGTCATAAGCGCATGATCCCTATATCGAGCTGGTAACTGTCTTGGCCTGTTTGATCTTCTGAGTGGTGGGGGTTCAATTATTCTGCTTATTTCTTCCCTTTGTGGACTGAACTCCACATTATCCTGCTGCTGTTGTACCTACTGCTGACTGACTCCTGTTTCAGTATCCTCTTCTGAGAGTAAGGGCACATGCCATTCTTCATTGTTTTGGACAGGATTTTCATCGTCAATCTGTTCATGGAATAATACATCTCTACTGACAAACACCTTGTGAGTAGCAGGGTCAAACAATTTATAAGCCTTATACTCACTGCAGTATCCAATGAACGTGCATTTAATGGCCTTTGAATCTAACTTCTTCCTATTTTCTTTAGGAACATGTGCAAAAGCTTTACAGCCAAATACTCTAAGATGACTTACTGCAGGCTTGAAGCCAAACAATGCTTCAAAAGGAGTTTTATACTCAAGACTTTTAGTAGGACTCCTATTCTTTAAATACACTGCAGTATTAACAGCTTCTGCCCAAAAACCATTGGTTAGATTCTTACCTTTCAACATACTGCGAGCACACTCCACCAGTGTTCTGTTTTTCCTCTCAGCAACTCCATTCTGCTGAGGAGTGTAAGGTGTTGTGAATTGCTGCTGTATCCCATGCTTGTTGCAATATTTGGTGAAGACTTCTTTCTTGAATTCCCCCCCTTGATCTGATCGAAGAATCCTGATGAATTTTCCTGTTTGCTTCTCAACCATGTTTCTGAATTGCTTGAAATATTCAAAAGCATGACTCTTCTGTTTAAGAAAATACACCCATGTGAATCTTGTACATTCATCAACACAGATTAAAAAATAATAGGCCCCCCCTAACGACCTTGTCTGCATCGGGCCACATAAGTCAGTGTGTACAAGTTCAAGTATATCCCTCTGTTTTCTATCTTTAATGACAGGAAATTCATCTCTATGTTGTTTACCGAACGCACATGCCTCACAATCAATATGCAACTTTTTCAAAACAGGAAGGCCCTCTACCATACCTTTGTTTTGCAGCAGAAAGAGATCACCAAAGTTAATATGCCCAAGTCGCTGATGCCACAAATTTTCAGCAGACTTATTTGACACCATCAAGGCTTGCTGAGGCGTACTTTTCACATCCAACTTGTAGAGTCCTCCTATGCGAATACCTGTAGCAATGGGCTTCATCTGATCCAACAAATCTTTAATAATGCAATAAGATTTAAAAAATTCTACCTTGAGGTCCTGATCTGTAATCTTGGACACAGAAATCAGGTTCTTCTTAATGCCAGGAACATACCACACAACAGATATATTCCTGATCTTACCATCAGGCAGAGTAACAAGGACATCTCCATGTCCCTTGATCTCGTACCCACTATTATCTCCAAGATAGACTTTTGCTCCAGTGTTGGATTCTTTAAAATTTCTGAACCATTGCTTTTTACCTGACATATGCGAGGAGGCTCCAGAATCCACGAACCAAATATCTGATTCATCCTCCTCAGTAGCAGTGTCAGCCTCGGCCATAAATAGTCTAACATCCAGATTCTGATCTGGGTCTGTATCTGCATCTGCCATCTGAGAATTCATCTTGGAAAAAAAAACAGGCTACCCGACAACTTTTTTTTTTATGCCGCCAGCGAAGGTGAGGTCGAACCGGGAACTTCCAGAAGATGGGAAGAAAGCCCTCGAATGATCTGGGATGAGTTTGAGGTGAAAATTGATTCCGAGAGCCGTGGTCGACTGGAGGAGCGGAGGAGGGTTACGTCGTACGAGATCGAATTGGAAGGCGAGAGCTTTATTGGAAACGTCGATCCCAGGGACAATGACTTAGATGAAGCTCACCAGCACGCAGCTGCCACCACGATCCGGGCAGCTTGATCTGCCTCGCTCTGCACCAGATCGCCTCTCTCTGCACCAAATTCGCTATAACCTTCACTTCATTACAACGACCTCAGATCCTTTGATCTCGCCACTTCGTCACTGCGATCTCCAAGTCCACGATCCATCAGGCGATCTCAAGCTCCACGCGATCAACACCTCCACACAGATCGGCTCCCACTGCTGCACGTCTACGCAGATCCAACTTAAGCACCTCACTTCCACGCACGATCCAGCCGGCCACGTCTTTGCAGCCTTCCAAAGTCACGCACAGCTTCAGCTTACAGGATTCCCAGCACTAAGCTCTGATACCATGATAAGAAATGCAGAAGACAGAAGTTTGGACCAAACACACGGGAGCTCACAGGTGCAGATCACCAGGAGCTCCCACTGGCAAATGCATTCGCTCACTTTATTCATTAATCATCAGGAATTAAATAGATACATAAGCAAAAACAGATTCCTAATTAATAGGAACTGAATGTCAAATAAAGAGCAAATCATAACTACGTAACCTATTCTCCATTAATTTCTAACAAAAAGCTCTGACTCGAATCCATCCGAGAATAAAGGGCGTCCAAAGGAGAAACTTTGGGAGAAAAGCCAAACTAAGAGGCAGAGGATGCATTGGCTGGGGAAACTGCATTCCTGCATGACACCCTCTCTTGATATCGGACTACTTCAATGTCCTCTTCCGCTTGTTCATTGCAGAGTACCTTTAAATGGTTTTGGGGCATTTCCTGCCACTTCTTCTCCATCCTGCAATCCACATTGTTCACCCCTTGGTTGGCCAGAATGTCCACAAGCTTATTAGCATTTCGGTGCACATGATTGAAACTAACAGTACGAAGTCCCTCAAGGTGTACTTGAATCTGTTGATAAACCTGGATTATTCTCCAATGGTTTGAGACTTTCTCCGGTTTAGAACCACAGCTAATTCTTTTTACAGAGTTGATGGTTATTTTGGAGTCTGCTTCTATAATGACATTTGGGCTGCGATTTTGAATCAGGATCTCTAGGCATTGCTCCAGAGCCATTAATTCCACCATGTTATTGGTTGCTTTACCTAAATGGCTGTGGAAGATTAAGATGATTCTGCCCTCTTCATTTCTTAAAACTCCTCCAAAACTAGCTATTCCCGGATTGCCTTTTGAGGCGCCATCAATATTGAATTTCAGGTAGTTTTTCGGAGGAGGGTGCCAGAAATCTTTCTCTATATACATTGCCGTATCCTTTTTTCCAAGCCCTTGGGGAATGATCTCTTGCAATCCCAGAAGTCTGAGAGTTCTCAGCTCCATTTTTGAGAGAGGATTCTCTGGGATATTGCACACTGTGGTGTTGACTGTTTCCCTGATCTGCTTCAAAATCAAATCATAAAGCTTCTGAGGGTTGGACTTTTCATTCTTGAAGATTCTTTTGTTTCTTTCTTTCCACACATTCCAGATAATGAATCCTGGTGTGAAAGCCCAGGCCAAATTAAGAGCCTCATTCTCCGAAAAGATCCTTCTCCATTTATTTAGGGTATTAATGATACTTCCTCTGTCCCTATCTGCTTGTTGGAAAATGTTGGAATAAGAATCCCATAGGCAGCTGGTGTAAGAGCAGTAGTTGAGAATGTGCTCCATAGTCTCCTCTTGCTCTTCACAAAGCTAACATCTGGAAGGACCCAAAACACCCCTTTTTCTAATATTGTCCCAGGTCAAGATTTTCTTATGATGAACCAGCCACATAAAAATCTTGATCTTCTTCCATCTTTGGTAAATCCAGAGTTGCTGCCAGGATTTTTCTAGAACATTGGATTCCATCCCAAGGAGAATATTCTTTGCCTTCTTGAGATTAAAGGTACCTTTGTTGTTGTTACCCCACCTCAATTGATCATGCTCCTTTGTAACCAAGATCATCCTTTGTTTTAGTATGCTTCTTAGTGCCTCTGCTTCTATTGTTATGAGGCTATTATTTCTGCAGTCAATGTTACTCTAGCTTCTCCACTTTCCCTGTACCTATGAGATATCCCAGAAATCCCTTACTTTGTTTAACCCTTGGGAATATGTTTCCTGTTTGAGACTTAAAAATTCCTCTTTTAAAAGCACTAGTTCTTGTTGCCATTTGCCCTCCCAAAAGAGTGCTTGATCACCTTCTTTGATTTCCCAGAAACTGTGTTGTTGCACTATGTTTCTATTATCCCAAGCCCTGTTCCAGATGTGAGAGCCCTTTATGTTTCCATACATTCTTATGAGATCCTTTGTGTCCCAAGAGCTGGCATATTTTTCTTTCCAGATCCTTGCCAAATGGGATTTTGGTCCTTGCACCCATCGCCACCAAAGCTTGGCCCCTAGCACTTTACTAAGAATCTCCTGATCATTTAAGCCTAGAACCCATGGCTTTTGGGTTTGCAGATTTTGTCGCAGGAAACCAGGGCCCATTTCTTCCTGGTTTCCTCCTTACCCCTTAGGAAATATCTTTGAATATTCCTGATTTGCTCTAAGACTCCTTTGGGAGCTGGAAGGGCCGATAACATGGAAATCCGGATGGATTGTAGAATAGCCTTTGTCAGAACCAGCCTGCCAGCCAAGTTCAAGGCTCTGAAGGTCCATTTTTTAACTTTATCCTGCAACTTGTTTAGCACAGGTTCCCAAATACTTTTAAGCATTGGTCTTTTCGTGAGAGGCACTCCCAGATATTTTGAGGGGAGGGAGTCCCTTTGGAACCCAAGGATCCTTCAGATATTTCTTTGAATAGCAATGTTAGCATTAAAGAAGAAATTTTTTTAGTTTTGAAGATTAACTTCCATACCTGTTACCATTGCGAAAACATTGAGGATTTGATTGTAGGCGGAAGCTTCTTTGACTGTGGGAATTCCTTGCAACATGGTGTCATCTACAAATTGTTGGTGCGTCAGTGTCTGACCATTCTCAGTTACTTGAAGACCCTTAATTTTGCCCATGTCTTTGGCCTGCTTGATAGACCTCCCAAGTCCTTCCATCATAAGGATGAAGAGAAAGGGAGAGAGTGGGTCTCCCTGTCTAAGGCCTCTAGAAGGAATGAAGATCTCAGAGGGAGAGTCGTTAACCAAAATAGAAAAGCTAGAAGTAGTAGCCAGAGCCATTACCCATATGACCCAATTGTGATCAAACCCAAAGGCTGTGAGTATACTTTTGATGTAAACCCAATTGACCTTGTCATAAGCTTTGGCGATATCCAGTTGCATGATCATCCCGGCCTACTTTTTGCTTGTGAGAGAGTGAACCACCTCATGGGCTTGAATAATGTTGTTCAAAATTTGTCTGCCCTCCACATAACCAGATTGCTCCTCTGACACCAATGTAGGGAGGAGAGGTTGGAGTCTGTTAGCCACTACTTTGTATATTATCTTGTATACTACATTGCATAAAGCTATGGGTCTATACTTATCTGTTGTTTGAGCCGAGTCCTATTTGGGTGTCAAGGAGAGGAAGGAGGTATTGAGGGCTTTTAAGATAGTTTTACTACCCCTTGAATCCTCAACAACATTTAAAATATCTAGTTTGACTATATCCCAACAAGCTTTGAAGAAATCCACATTAAAACCATCTGGGCCTCGTGCTTTGCCATTCTGCATTTCTTTGAGTACCTCGCTGACCTCCTCTTCAGTTACTGGTCTGTTTAGGTTAATATTGTCCTCTCTAGACACCAGCTTAGGGATATATCTTGTGATTTCCTTTATTGATTTTTCCCTGTCAGGATTGTTTTCTCGTGAAATGTCTCGAAAACGTTGGACAAGCACCGTTTCAATATCATTATGTGTGTTCTGAGTCTCTCCCTTCTTATCCTTTATTGCCGAGATTCTATTGAATGCTCTATTGGCCATAGTGGATCTATGGAAAAATCTCGTGTTGCGCTCTCCTTCTTTGAGCCATTGCACTTTGGACTTTTGTCTCCAAAATATTTCCTCCTGTTTGCATAGGTTTTCCCATTCATGGTGAAGTTTGTCAGACTGTTCATTTTCGTCTTTGTTAAAGCCATCTTGGATAAACTCCTGGTTGAGTTCCTGAATTTTGGTTTCCACTCATTTTTTGTTCACAAAAATGTTACCAAAATCCTTCTTGTTCCATTCTTTGAGTCTAAACTTAATGTGCTTTAGTCTTTTGTGCAGGAGAAACATTTTAGATCCTTGGATATGCAATTCCTCAATCCACCATTATTGATATTAGTCAAGAAATCTGGGTGGGAGAGCCAGATATTTTCGAATCTGAAGGGTCTATTCCTTGGAGAATCCAAACCCTTGATTTCCAATTGAATCGGCCAGTGATTTGAGCCTCCAAAGGGAAGAATTTTTGCTGTAATTTCATTATTTATAAGCATAAGTTCCTCTGATATCAAGAACCTGTCTAATCTAGAGGCCACCTGAGCTTCCCCACCTCTCTTGTTGTTCCATGTGAAAAGGCCATTGTCTGAGTCCGAGTCAACCAATTTCAAGTTCTCTGTGAACGATTGAAATGATAATGAGTCTTTGTTTAGTGCTCTAGTTCCTCCTTTCTTTTCGAAGATATTTTATCATATTAAAATCCCCTCCCATGATCCAAGGGATACCAATCTATCTGTCCCTGAGATCAGTGAGAGATTCTAGCAATCTGAGCTTATCCTCTATTCTTTGAGGACCATAAACATTAGTGACTAGGAAGGTTTTAGAAACCCCTACTCGTTGAATGACTACTGATAAGTAGTTTTTGGATGCCTCTGCATCTAATACTCTGACTTTTTGGGGGTTCTAGAGAGTGAGAATGCCCCCAGCTGTGTTAACTGCTTTAACTTCTAAAAACCCAAATTTATGGAGCCATTTTCTATGGATTAATTTTATTTTCTGGACGTAACACTTCATTTCCTGAATGAAGATCATATCTAGCATATTTTGTTTCATTCTAAAACTGAGCATTCTTTGCTTTCTTTTACTACCTAGACCTCTTATATTCCAAAATGTAAACTTCATAATTAAAGATTTATGAAGGAGTAACTAGTCAGGTCTTTCATCTTACCTGAGTCTATCATTAGCTTTCCACACTCCATTAATAGCTTCTTCTGCTTTTTTCAGCTCCTTTTCTTGCCTGCATTTCTGGTTGCTAATCATGGATTTGATTTCATTGTTTTGACACCTTTGCACTTCTGCATGTCGATGTTCTTTCCTTTAACTGCCCCCTTTTCCTGAGTTTTCCAAAAAAACAACTACTGTATTCTATTGCATTCATCTTGAGGTAATGAATCTATCCCCGTCGTGGTTCCCTGCTGTAGAAATCCTTCCAGATCTAGGTGTTCTTTATCTATAATTTCCTGAAGTTCATGATCTTGCAGATCTATTTCACTCTGGGTCATCTCTTGGTCCATCTCTAGCTCTGTTTCATTCATCATGGTTTCTTCCTTATCATTAGTATTTTGTACTGGAGTGTAGTTTACCACTTTCTCCTTTTCTTTAGGGTCTTCCTCCATAGATTGGTCTTCATTTGGCATGTCTTCAATCTCTACAAGAGCTTGGAATTTATTCTGACTGGCCTTTTTCCCTTCATTATGTTGTTGCTTTGGTTCTTTTTTACTCCTTTTTCTCTGCTTGCTACTTTCTGAAAGTTTTCTGTGTCATTCTTTGCTTTTTGTTTACTTTTGTCTTCTACTTTACTGAGAGGGCAGTCCTGATCAAGTGTCCGTGTTCGTGGCATTTACGGCATCTAAACGGAATATGCTCATAGTCCACCGTTTTCACCCATTCCTCATCTAAAACTTCCAAGATGACTTCGTCTGGAAGAGCTCCTGAAAGATCCATATCCACACAAATCCTTGCATAGGAAGTATATTTACCCCTTTTGGTGCCTTCTGAGGCTTTGAAAAAATGACCTATCTTATTACCTATAGCCACAAGTGATTCATTTTGCTAATAATCTAGAAGTAGAGAAAAAAGCCTTACCCAGACAGGAACTGAAGTGAAAGTTTCCCGCTCTGGAACAAAGTTCATCACCCAAGGCCACATATAGAGGCCCACTGCTGCAAAAAAGTAGGGTCCTCCTTCGAATATTCTATCTTTGTCTTCGATGTTTGTAAACACCATTGTGAAGAAACCCTTTGACCCAAGGTGTAGATCAATACTATCCTTAGGTTTCCAGTGATATTTGATCCATGTCTGCAAAGCCTTTTCAGTGGGCCATACTCCCATGAATTTTCATATGATGGCATAAGTCTCCATGTGTTCCCTATGCTCCTGCAGTGCCAGATTATTTAAAACTACTCTTGGAGTGATTTTCATTCTAGGTCTACATGGTCCCTTTTGTTTTTCATCCTTTTTTTTCCTGGTTTTTGTCTTCTTCTTCCTTGTCCTTTATGTTGCTCTTTTCCTTGGACTCTGCCCCATCTGTCTCCTTTTCCTTATTTATGCTTTCTTCCTCCACTGAACCTCTAACATTACCCAGATGTGACTTGCCTCTGCTAGCCACAACATCTTTGTAGGAGGGAGTGGAGCTCCCTCCTCTGCGGGCCTCCATTAGGGTCAGACTCTGCATCTCTCAGAAACTCTGTGTGCTTTTTTGTTCTCCTTCCCGTGTGATGTTCAGAAACCTTTTTATCAATGAGGCCTCTATTTTCTTGAATTTCCATTATTTTCCATCATTTTTTCTACTAATTTCTTTTTTTTTCATAAATGAAATGTCAATTAATGCCTCATTGTCTTTCTAAATCCTTTGCGAATTTCCTTAGCCATAATAAACTAAACGAGCACCCATACTAGGATGTTTTGCCTAATGTTAAGCTTGGAATAAGTGTCCCATGACCTTGGTTACTATTTTTCCTTTATTAACCTTGTTACATGGATTTGTAACCCTAGGCTGTTACAACAAACAAACAAACAAAACAATGGACTATGTACATAGGATAGGGAACAACCCTAGACTTTCACTGAGAATATTGTTTCGAATATTGGCCATTTAAATGAAGAAAGTCAATATTTCCGTCTAAATATTGGAAAAAATAAGTGTGATCGCCAAGCTTTTCACGAATGAAAAAGGGTCCAATCCACAGGGAATGGAGCTTACTATGTTTCCCCTTCTCTTTGTGGGATTTGTCCCACTTCAATACCAAGTCACCCACATTGAATATCTTTTTCCCCATAGACTTCTTATCAAACCATCTCTTGATACAGTTTTGGCGAAGAGAAAAAATTTCATTTTCTTTCCTCCTTTCTGCTTGTAGCTTCAGAAGAGTGTACCTGTTCTTCTTCTTCCTCCTTCGTAAGGCTTGAAGGTATGGAGTCTTCAATATAATCTTGATCTCCAAATATTGCCGCAATTTGGTGTCCTTTTGTCTTTAATTGATTGGTCAACTTCTTTTTCCAGCTACAAGGGTGTCTTCTAACAGGGTCTCCTTCTTCATCTCCTTTGCCATGATCCTGTCATAACATGATATAATACCTGCAACTGATATCCACTCATGACAAGATGACATCATCCAATAAACCCCTAGTCTTACATGCTTCATGCAAACCACTGACTAAGTTGGAATCAAGTGCTAAGCTAAGAGACTAGCTCAAGGATTGCATAGCTGCACAACTCAGTAGGTCACGGGATAGGAATTAGCCTTCAGACTGCGGAGTGCACACTTCAGGCAAGCTAGGGCAAGGCAACTGCACAGTTGAGGGGATCAAGGAGGCTAGCTTGAGGCTTGAGGCTTGAGATTTCCCACTGTGTAGTTATGGAGGGTCAAACGCTTAGGGCTTGTGTAGTTGCTTAGTTCAAGGAGTCATGCTAGAGGCTTGATGCTAGAGACGATGTAGTGCAAAAAATAAGGTGACTACAAAGTAAGATTGCGTAGTTCTAGAGCTCAAGGGTCAGGGATGAGCACTGACACTGCGTAATGCGCAGTTATGGGAGGCAACATCTACGCATGACGTTGTTCCAAGAGGTAAGTTTCGAGCTTAAGGGTTGAGACTGCACAATGCATAATTTAGGAAGGCTGAGTGAGGTCAAGCTGGTTAAGAAGGTACTTTTCCAGACTTGGCTAAGTGTGGGATCAGTAAGACCAAAGTGAATAATGACAAAACTTGAGCATGGTTTCACTTAGAGAAAATTATATAACACTTAGCCAAAACACATGTAATGACCCTTAATACTTACAATGACAACATGCAAAGTCAAAGTAGGCTCCGAAATTTGGATGTATGCCAAAATTTTGGAGGGTGTTGTAGTAGTGACAGTATGTCCTCATTAGTAAATGCATCCAAGTCACTTTTGTGTCATGTCCTTACATGCTCAAGGGAAATCTAAACCTTAGTTGGTCGTCTACATTCCTTGCTAAACTTTTGTGTAAACCATCCTTGTGTTGGTTATACCTCATGAATTCATCCATTTACATAATTTCTTAGTCTATTCCATGTCTACTGATGGGGGATCCATTAGGGCCCTCCTTAGATGGATCTTATCCTCAATTGAGATGGGTATTCATGCTAACTAGTTGGAACATTGAACTAGAGTTTCTCTACCTGATGTAAGCTATGAAAATTGACCTATAATAGATGCCCCCTAATGCATGAGGTCAAACAAGAAATTCATGGCCAAGATGCATTACAAAAACATATGTCAAAACATAAGGATGGAATTGATACTGTCATCCTCCACAATGTCCCAGGCTGAGAGGAATCGATGGAGGTAACCATAGACCAAGCTTTCAGTTTAGTAGCTAGCCCTGCCAAACCATAGTGGGATCTGTCTATGAGATCGCAGCCAAAGAATTGACTAGAATATAAAAATATTTTAGGCTAGATATGCTAGGCTCAGATGGGTTTTGAAAATTTCGACATCCTATATATGCATTCGTTGTTGCTAACCATGGTCTTCCTAGTATTAACGGATCTCCATCTAGGCTACTTCCCAAGTTGATGACCAGAAAGTCTATAGGATATTCCCAGAAGTCTACAGAGACAGTAATGTCTTCCAAAGTTCCTTCCGGCTTGAACACCGACCTTTTAGCTAATTCTAGTAGGATTGAGGTTGGTTTTAAATTTGTAATACCCAAGACATTACAGGTTTTGTAGGTCAGAAGGTTAATCACTGCTCCCAAGTCTACCAATGTGTTTGGAAAAGTGCAACCTTGTATTTGGACAGTCACGATTAGACTTCATGGGTCTTCGTAATTAAGAGGAACTAGTTCTACTAAAATAAGGTCAAATGATGTTCCTACAATGTGAATTGTGGGTAGATCTTCCAGGTTTCTCTCAGGATTTTTCCCACATAATTCCTTGATCATTTTGGTGTAAATCGGGATATCTCGTATGGCCTGCAGGAGTGGAATTTTTATACACAACATTTTCTACTCCCTCACACTATCAAACTCAAGGTAGATGGTTGGTTTAGTTATCGTGAGTCTTCCAGGGAATGGAGGGGAAGTAGTTCTCATTTTCTCAAATTCATGTTGCTCAACTGTGTTTCCTATTGGTTTTGTTTTTGTATTAACCACAGTCGAAGGATTTATCGTAATTTTCTCTTCTTTATTGTTTTCTTGTTCTTGATCATTATGATTTTCCTCAGGAGAAATAATGCATCCAGATCTCACTCGAAGCTCATTACATCCTAAAGGATTTATTTCATAGGCCGAATTCTCAACAAGTTGCACATCTTGGAGAAGTCTATTATTGGGGTTAGGATTTGGTTGAGCCAACAGTTGAGGATGCACTGGAGTTTGAGGATTAGGAGGTAACTGGAATGGAGCTTGCAGTGTCGGTTGACGTTGAGGGATCATCCCTATGGGTGGATTTCCAAATCCCACAAGGCGCTGCCAATTTTGAGGCCATATTGGATTTTGCGCAGGCATCTTTGACCATTGCGAGGGATAGGAATTGGTAAAAAGATTCTGCCATAACGGGGTAGGATATTGCGAATTTGGCCATCCTGATCCAGTAAAATATTGATTTATCCATGGTTATGTAGGATATGGTTGGGATTGCCAAGTGGGATTTAAGGGTGATTGTCCCTACAATGTGTTTCCAAGATTTTGTGGTGGAATATATTGCCCATAATAAAATAAGGAGGGATCTTGCATCATACCTGTAGGGTGTGATGTCCATGGTTGACATTGAGTCATCAGGTATGAAAGTTTTGTTTCCTCCTCAGCTTCTTTAAATACAACTTTAAATCCTATAAGTGATGGAAATTGTTTTGTCGAATGTTCCTTAGTGAAAATAGAACAGGTTCACACGATGTCCAGTGGGAATTCCCTTTCAATGTGCTTCTTTTGGCAACATGGACACAATATGGCCAATGCTGGATCTACCTCGGCTTGCTTCTGTTTGGCCTGTAAAACATCTAATTGTGTAGTCAGTGTGCCCAAAATGTTAGTTTTAAAATTTTCTAAAATATTACCAATTTTTGTTCGTGTTACACCACCACCTATGGTCTTACTGATTTGGGTGAGGGGATATCATATCCCAGATCTAGCTCGTGTACTACCACATGAACAGCTAAAACACAGCTTAACAATATTATCATATTCTTCCTGGAAGATTTCACCTTTGCCCATTAAATTTAACATTTCTATCCATTCATCCTTCATGCCTTTTATTAAAGCAACTTTCCATAATTCATTTGGTAAACTAGTATAAGGCAATATTTGTAAGTTGTACTGAAATATCTTAATATATTTTTCTAAGATTTCATTGTCTTTTGCAGCCATTTTAAAAATTTCATCCTTCAGGTCTATGGTTTGACAATAATCCTGGTATTTAGTAAGAAAGGTATTTTTCATAGCATCCTAGAAATTTATAATGCCTCCTACTAAGGCCATAAACCATCGTAACACTGCTCCTTTTAAAGTAGAAGGGAACAATTTCAATTTATGTGGATAGGTGGTATAATTATAACCTCCGTACAACACATTGACCTCAAATAAAAAGGTGTCTAGATCCTTTGAGGTCATCCCATGAAAGGTTGGGATATTTTGTAAAGGAATAGCGTTCATTGGGGCATTAGCCTGTTAGAAAATTATATATTACGGAGCAATGGAACACATAAAATATTGCAGAAATATAAACACAGAAAACGCACAAAACAAGAGAGACACAAATATACGTGGTTCACCCAGTTTGGGCTACGTCTACACCGAACAGCCAATCCTTCCTTTCTATTATCCAGCAAAATGAAGAGACACAACCTACAGCAAATCCGCTGTAATATCCTCTGTTTTCTCTCACAGTCTCACCTCTCTATTTCTCGCTCCCAGAATACACCTCTATATCTCAGCCTCCAATACAATGCCCTCATACAAAGAGATGGGTTGCCTTCTAGGGCAAAAAACCCTAAACTAAACATAAGTTCTACAGTCAGATCATCTGCCTAATGAACGGCCCAGATTGACTAGAAATTACTATACTTTTACAAGGCAATTTTACATTTGTTTTTAGCTTCGGGGGTGCTGCCCCTGAGCCCCCGCCGGGGGACCGCTGGCCCCCGAACCCCCGAGCCCCTGTCGGGGGACCGCTAGCCCCGGACCCCCCAGTCGAGGGGGATCGGCCCCCCCGGACCCCCGCGGGGGGGACAAGTCCCTCGAGTACCCCCCCGTGTGGAGGGGTGTACAAACTTCCTAGGGTATACATCCGGATGAAACAAAGACCTCTGAAAAATCATGCTCCACACACAACATAGCCATTGGGTCAACAATAAGATATTCTAATGTCGAAGTTTGGTTTTGTTTCCCTTGGGTTGCAATCTGATCGAAAATCTACGAGCAATTTTCAAGGATTTCTTGATGAGGAGGTATTATTTGAGAAGGGAAGTTATAGATATTACTTGGCTCTCAAGGGGGGTTTTACTATGCTTCCTAAGTCTAGGATCTCTGGCGATTTCTCTACTATCAAGATCATAGGAGATCCTGAGCCTGAGGATCTTGGATCTACTCCACTAGTTTCAACTTCTCCTTCTTTCAAATTGAAAGAATTTCCCTCTTGTGAAGGACTAGAGTGCTGAATAAATGTGCTTTGGAAGCTTTGCTAAGATCCTTCAGTTTTACTGTGAATATCATCATGAGATGCAGTTGGTGATTTCGCTACTTGAGGGATTACGGTAGAGCCCTTCCGAGGTACTATTAGGGGTCCTACTGATGCTTGAGATTCAACTTTTCAAATAATTTCATCGATGGGGTTTTTGTGGTTTTTGATACTGCCTTCCATTCTATTGCTACCTCATTCCTATTATTTTTCTTAGTCATACACACTTACATTGCCTAATCGTATCAACCAAAAGTGGGTGCTAGGCACAAGCTTTTTACTTATAGCATGCATAGTTTCTTACATTCCGTCTTCAATACCCGACCTCCCATAGATAAAACCTATGATTTGACAACCTTCCCTACAACTACGCCAAAATTTTGGGCACTAATATGACAATCCAATCAACAATTTCAGGAAATGCATAATAGAATTACAAGATACAAAACTCAATCAATTATCTACCACGAAATCAAAGGAAAGAGAATATAAACACAACTAATGCGAATGTGGAAACGTAAATAACTAATAATGATACACAAGAGACATTAGAACCTCCATTCATGGTATGGTCTCCAGAAGTACCATCTTATATAAATTCGATATTGAAGAATAAGGTAAGATCTTGTGCAAATTCATTAACTTCAAAAACGTTTTACACAATGATGGAAAAAGTTCAAACCAGTAAAATGCAATAACAAAAAATATCCCCTATCTTTTGACTTGTTGTCTTATATATTACATTAAAAATTAAATGTGGAGCTACCATGAGAATCAACAGATTCTCGGGATTTCTCTTTTAAGCATAAGATCCTTGAATAGTAATGATCAGTTTACTTTGACTCCATTCTTCGATCTTGCTCATGCTTCCAGCTATAATTTGCCAAAAATGAGACATCGGTTAATCAAAATCTTACTCCAATGTCTCGAGGGAACAACAATCATTCGATTGGACTGATCTGCATAACAATTTACTCAAATTATAACTTTTTCGATACTTAAAAGACTCAAACTAAATATACTATCTTCAACTCACTTTCATTATCCTTTTTCTCTTAAATCATTACAAATTAAAGGTAAACTGCTTAGAAACATAATGATTATTTAAGGAAATGGGGAGAATAATTATATCATTTTCATGGCCCAACACCTTGATTTTGAACAGGGCCAATTTAAATTAGCATTTCTTGAGCCTAAGATATTTGGGGCTAAAGTTGCTAAATACTACAAAACATTTGTGCTTTCTTTTAATACTAAAGAGATTCATTCTATAGATCAGATCTATTTTCACAAACAAACTAGGGAGATGATCTATTCTAGGCTCACAATTTCGTTTTTATCAGTGTGTCTAAATTATTTATAAAATTCTTTAAACAATACTCTTGTAGAGCTCAAAATGGAGAATAAATCATCTCTGGAAAAGGACACTAAGATTAAACCACTAGACGATGTTGCAATTAAATTAGGTTTGGACCCTCAAAATGTTGATTGAACTCAGGCAATTATCAAAAAGAAGAATGACAACATCCAAGCTCCCTGAAAAAGGTCGTAGTTTCCCATGAAAGAGAATCCATAGACACAGGAGGTAGGAGAGCTTGAAAAGGAGAAAGAGACTTTGTTAACGATTATAATTCAACAAAATGTGCATATACAAAAAGGTGGAAGTAGAGATGGAAAGGTTATTAAAGGAGAGAAAGCAAGTTGGAAACACATGAATTTAAGAATTAGATACTAGTTCAACAGGAGATGATGCCATAGAAAAATTGACAGAAGAATTATCTTCTCTCACCATGAAGAATGAAAGGGTTGATAAATTAAAGAAATCATTGGAGAGATCATAATAGAATAACATCAATTCATATAATGGATTAGTGGCCAAGATACAGAAAAATTCAAGTTGAAAAAATAACTTTAGCCATTTTTGAGATGATCTAATAGTGCTCAAGGTTTGTCATGGATGAAAGAACAAATTTTGATGGAAATCATGTCATCTGTATCTAATTTTTACTCTTTTATTGAAATCATTATGAAATAGGAAGAGTTACTGGAAAGAGCAAAGGAAGATATCAATGAAATAAAATTTAAATAGGAAACAACCCTGGCTTGGAAAATCAAATTATCAAATATTTGAATACAAAGACAAGCGAATAACTGGAAGAGTTAGGTTTTGATGAAAAAAGTGACACAATTATTCAAACTAGGAAATTTCTAATGAAAAAAAATGTTATGCTGAAAACAAAAGATAAATGTGAAAATTTACATGTACAAATTACTGAGTTTTACAGAAAAAAAGGGTCTATTCTTCACCAAAAAGGTCTTCCCTCTTTCAATAATTCGCAGGGCTAGATGATGACAGAGTACAGACATCAAATATCATTGAAGATAGTAGCCAGTCAAAGTTTGTTAGAGTCAAGGGAGAAATAAGTCGTGAAAATCTAGTTCAGATTTTAGTGGATGATCTTTTTATTTTCTATGAGATCAAATATTTTTTCACAGTAAAACCACCTTTGAAAATTATACTGAAGTAGATGAAGCATACAGGAAAACCCTCGATCTAGATTATCCAACAAATGAAGAATGGGAACAACTAGTCAATTGGTTGGATAAGTTAATTTTATTGTTGCGGAACAACTAGTAGAATTGGTTGGATAAGTTAAGTTTATTGTTGCGGAATATCAATAAGAGATCAAATCATTTCATGATTACAGCTACAGAGGTGTCTTCTAACATGGTCTCCTTCTTCATCTCCTTCATCATGATCTTGTAATAACATGATATAATAGTTGTAACTGATATCCACTCATGAAAATATGACAACATTCCAATAAACCTGTAGTCTTACATGCTTCCTGACAACCACCGACTGAGTTGGAATCGAGTGCTAGGCTGAGAGACTAGCTCAAGGATTGCGTAGCTACAAAACTCAGTAGGTCAGGGTCTAGGACTGAGCCTTAAGACTATGCAATGTGTAGTTCAGGCAAGCTAGGGGAAGGCAACTGTGTACTTGAGGGGATCAAGGAGGATCGGTTGAGGCTTGAGGCTTGAGGTTTCCCACTATGTATTTTTGGAGGGTCAAAGACCTAGGGATTGTGTAGTTGCATAGCTTAAGGAGTCATGCTAGAGGCTTGATGCTTGAGATGGTGCAGTGAAAAAAACAAGGTGACTAGAAAGTATGGTTGCATAGTTCTGGAGCTCAAGGGTCAAGGATGAGCACTGAGACTGTGCAATGCATAGTTTTGGGAGGCAACATCTACGCATTTACATGGTAAGTTCCTCATACAGAACACGAAAGGACACTGCTCACAAACAGATCACAGATCAATACACGAGTATTCTTGACGTGGTTAAAACCCTCAAAGAGGGAAATAGTCCATAACTTGAGCCAACGCGGCCACTTCAAGAAATTTATTAATAAAAGAATGAAAATTTACATAAGCTTCTCTCATGAATGGTTACGCTAAAAATGGACCTCCATGCTCTTTAAATAAAGATCATGGAACAATCAGTTGTTAAGCCACGGATCAAGTGTCAGTAATACCGAGGAGATAATGAACTGTCGGATCACTACATATCGTGACCGTCAGATTGTAAGTTACAAAAGTACATATTAAAGAAACACACTTTACCTAACTCTACACTAGACCAAGTTATACTTAACTATTTCCTATGTGTCGAAATATCCTAACATCCCCCCTTAGGAACAACTTGGGATAGGATTGAAGGATGTACAAATATGGCACAATAGGAGAAGGAAGGAGGCATTAGAGCATATCCCCCCTTACTGACAACTTTCTGAACTCCAACCATAAATCGAATTTTAGTAAACTTCGCCTTTGTGAGAGCCTTTGTAAAGATGTCTGCAACTTGATCATCTGTTGAACAATATTGCACTTCAAGAATATGCTCATGAATGAGCTTTCTAATGAAGTGCATGTTCAGTTCAATGTGTTTTCTGCACTGATGTTGGATTGGATCTTTGCATAGTTGAATGACACTTTGATTATCACACCAAAGTGTAGTTGGATGTTGCTGCTAAAAGCCAAATTCTGACAGGATCTGACGAAGCCACATGGCTTCCTTACTAGCTTCTATGGCACCATGATACTCTACTTCTGCTGAAGAAATAGAAATGGAACTTTGTTTCTTGCAAGCCCATGTAATAGGTCCTGAGCCAAGAGTGAACACATAACCTGCAATAGACTTCCAATCATCAGGGTCACCAGCCCAATGAAAATTAGTGAAACCAACCAATAGAGGAGATGCTTTTTCACTATAATGAATCCCAAATTGAACTATACCTTAAACATAACGAAGTATTCTTTTAGCTGTTTTCCAATGAATTTCATGTGGGTTTTTCATAAACCAAGAAATAAGGCCAACAACAAAGGAAAGGTCAGGATGAGTGTGGGTTAGATACAAAATTTTTCGTACAATTTGATGGTATAAGGTAGCATCAACTTCAAGGGGAGTACAAGTGACTAAAAGTTTGGCTCCAAACTAAAAGGGAGAAGTGACTGGCTTACAATCTTCCATGTGAAATTGGTGTTGAATTTCACAGGGCATAATTGGACTGGGAAAGGGGAATACCTTCCTTGGATTGCAAGTATTGAAGACCAAGAAAATAATGCAAGTGTCCTAAGTCTATCATTTCAAACTTCTTTTTAAGGCTCGACTTCACATGGTATATAAGGTTGGGATCATTACCAGTAAGGATAAGATCATCAACATAAAGAACAAGAATGATAAGAGACTTTCCCACTTTCTTGGTGTAGACAGTATTGTCAGAATGACACCTAAAAAGGCCAGTTTCTAAATGAAAGCTATCCATTTTGGCATACCAAGCTCGAGGGGCTTGCTTGAGACCATAAAGGGATTTCTTAAGCCAACACATAAGGCTAGATTTTTTTTGTATAAAGGCAATAGGTTGTTCTATATAGATTTCTTCATGCAAGTCCCCATGCAAGAAGGTAGATTGAACATCCATCTGATGGACTTTCCATTTGAAAGAGGCAGTAAGGGAAAGAACAAGGCAGATAGAGTTCATTTTGGCAACAGGGGAGAAAGTTTTAGTATAGTCAATCCCTTCAACTTGTGAAAAACCCTTAGCAACAAGACAAGCTTTATGTTTATCAACTTTTCCATTTGGTCCATACTTGGTTCTGTAAACCCATTTTCATCCAACAAGTTTTTGTCCCTTTGGAAGAGGAACAAGATCCCATGTATCGTTTTCCAATAATGAACGATATTCTTCATTCATAGTTGCGTCCCAATCTGGATGGCCTAAAGCTTCTGCAAAGGTGTCAAGATCATAATTCGTTGAAGCTTGAGCCAGTAAAGAAGAGGCTTTATCAAACTAAGAACGCGTACATCATTGATCTGTAGGATCACCAGCAAGAGCACCTACTGCATCCTGAGTAGCACAGACCCATTTTCGAAGCTGAGGAGTCGAAGGAGGATCCTGAGAAGGTGGGGGAGGATTGTCATCCTTGTTGTCATCATTTGAAGAAGAAATATTTTCAGAAGTAGAAGGGATAGAGAGAGGTGGCACATCGGCCGAACTAGGCTCATAGGCCGATATATTTTTAACAAACTTTACATCTCTTCTAATGATAGCATTTTTGGACTTAAGTGGAATAAGTCTATATCCTTTGACATCTCCAGAATATCCAACAAAAATACATTTTTCACTCTTAGATTCTAAAGCTTTATGTTTCTCATCTAGAATATGGGCCCATGCTCACTTCCAAAAACATGAAAGTGACTTAAATCTGGTTGAATTGAGCTCCTGCTTCTTTTGAAGTGATCTTATTTAAAACCTTAGTAGGAGTGTGATTTACTATGTAATGTGTACAGTTAATTGCTTTGCCCAAAAATTAAGACCAAGTCCTTTAGATTGAAGCATACAATTAGCCATTTCCTTTAATGTGCAATTCTTCCTTTCAGCTACACCATTTTTTTTGGAGTATATGGAACAGTATGTTGCATTTGAATTCCATTTTTAGTGCAAAATTTGATGAATTTGTTGTTAACATATTCTTTGCCATTATCAAATCTTAGCTTAAGAATTTGATGTCCAGATTGTTTTTCAACAATGGCCTTAAAGACCAAGAACATGTTAAATAATTCACTCTTGAATCTTAAGAAGTATACCCAAGTGCGTCTAGAGAAATCACCAATGAAAGTTAAGAAATACTTTTAGCTAGAGAATGAAAAAACTGGAAGTGGACCACATAAATCACTATGCACAAACTGTAAAGGGGTTGAGGCGTGCCAAGAGGCACGTTTTTCAAAATTGTCCCGATGATGTTTTCCGAGTACACATCTGGAACAAACACCATCTCTACAAGATACCATTGGAAGACCTGTCACCATATTTTCTTTACATAGATTCTAAAGGGAGCGATAGTTTAAGTGACCAAATCGCTCATGCCAAAGTTTGCTCACTTCATCATTATGAGAAACAAATACCAAGGGAAGATTTGATGAGCCAAAGTTGTTAAACTTATATAACCTTGTAGAATCATCAGCAATGCCAGTAGCTAAAATTTGTCTAGAATATCTTAGGTCCTTAATTACAACATCGTGAGGTGAAAATTCAATGATTCTACCTTCATCTAAATGAGTTATCTGATATACAGATAGAAGGTTATAGGATAAGGTTAGAACACATAATACATCATTAAATTGACCATTGTCTAAGTGAATAGTTCCAGTCCCTACAACACTAAGACCTACAACACTAACACATCTATCATCACCAACATATATATCTTTTGTGTTACAATCATTTAAAGAAGAAAACATGGCTTTGTTTTTGACCATGTGATAAGAAGCTCAAAAATCAATGAGCTGCTCATGAGGATGAGAAGAAGAAGATACATTTAGTGCATAACTAGACCGAGATCCTTGACAACCACATGCAGAAAGTGTTATTCCTAAGATGAAGTTGAAGTTGAAGAGTGCTCCAAACGGATGTTATGCTTCTTCATTGCTGCTTCCAAGGCTTACATCTTCTTAAAGCATTTGGATTCTAAGTGGCCATCTCGATTACAACAGCGGCAACGTCAGTCAGTCTTCCTCCCTTTGTTTTGATTTGCCTTATCATTTTTTTGAAATGATTTTTCATTTTGAGACTGAAATTGCTTAGGACCCTTGTTTGGCTTAGGACCATTCTTTTTAGGATACTCCTTCTTAGGATTCTTTGAATTTGGTTGCTGCTGTGTGGCTAAGGCTTTCTTAGAAGAGTGTCCAAGATTAAGAAGACCAAGATATAAGAGTTTTTCTTATTCTCTTATTAAAGAATCACAAAAGGCATCAAAAGAGGGGGACTTGTAGTCTTGTCCTTGAGAAATAAAGGCTTCTCTAGTAGAATGGAAGATGGAAACAAACACAGAGTAGGCTGGTCCCAACTTAGTAAGAATGGAATAGATAAAGCTACCATCTTCTTTCTTAACCTTAACACCTTCCAATAGAAGTCTAAGGGTCTTGAACTTGGACAAAAGATCTTCAATGTAAGAAAAATTATTGGGGTCCAATGTAAGCAACTCATTTTCGAGTTGATGGGTTCTAATTTCACTTTTAATTCCAAAAACTTTAGAGAGTTGTTTCATTGCTTCACTAGGAGTATCAAGTTCTGCGATATGGAATCTAAGGTATGGAGAAATAGACATTCCTATCAACCCACATGCTTGATCTTTCCTATTTTCCCATTTGGCTGCCTTATCTTCATCTTGAGGTTTGGTTTCTTGGCCTGAGGCTATTCTATAAAGACCTTTACTTTTAAGTAAATCCACAACGTAGGACCACCATTGGAAGTAGTTGGTGCTGTCAAGAATAACTTGGCATGGAATTTCCATTTTAACAGAAACTAAAGCTGTAGATGCTGAAACTAAGTGTTCCAATTGAAAGATCTCAAAAAATTAGGCTGGTTAAAAAAAAATGTCTCTGAAAACGGCTTCCGGATGAATAAGTTATGGCTTTTTAAAGAAAAGTTGTTGAAGATGCTGATGAAGTGCATGAATGTGTGGAAGTGAATGATAATGTTATATTTAAAAAAAATCCCCTCCTTTCTAAACTTAATCTAATTAGCTCACTTTAAAAAAAGAATTATGTGACTCACTTCTATAAATAAGTGAAAGTCACTTTTACAATGGTACTTTTTGAGCTACCCACTAAATTATAACTTAAATAAAAGATAAATATACTTTAGAATTACAAGTGACTCACTTTTTATAATGGGTGAGAACACTTTTATATAAAGTAACTTTAAAACATAAGTTACATGTTCTTTTTGAAAAAGTAACTCAACAAAAAGAAAGACTTGAACTCAAGACCTCTATTCGCATAAAGTAACTTTGGACCAAGTGAGCTAGTTTAAAAGGTTAGTAATATTTGAAAAAGAGGAAGGTTTTTATTGTTTTTTTAGTCACTAAAGCTTTTGGGTGCGTGCTTACATTTTTTCCTACAAAAAAAAAAACCACAAAACCCAACACGAACATACAAATAAAAAACAAACAAACCTTACGGCTAGAAGTTAGCTTTACCCGAAAACTAAATATTTTCCTCATTGTTTCTGTTTTTTCGAGATCACACTAAGGTGTGGCAGAAAAGAGCATATGCCTGAGAAAACTCCTTCCTTTTGTTTCTGATTTTCCCAGATTGCACAGAGTCGTGAGGTAAAGAGCATATGCAGAAATGAAAGGTATAGATCCCGTAATAAAAAATAGAGAGCTAAATAAACCGAAATAAACAGAGAGATGAATAGTTAGAATTGCAAATAAAGACTATATACCTCTAGATCTTAAAAATGATGTAGCTAGGGCTACCGAAAACCTTTTCGCATGAAAATAAAGGGGTTCCTCATTGGAACAGATGCTCCTAACACAATAGAGCAGTTCTCTCATCCCAAAAGCAGTCAGAAACAGTACATCTAGGAAACGTCAGTCGGATGCAGTTGTATTGGATTCATATTTGAATAATCAACAGATGTGGCCCTCAAATAGCTCTAATAATGTGTAGGAATTTATAGGGTAAGTTCCCTAGACAGAACACCAAACAACACAACTCACAAACAGATCACAGATCAATATACCAGTATTATTGACATGGTTAAAACCGTCAAAAAGGGAAACAGTCCACGACTTAAGCCAACGCGACCACTTCAGGAAATTTATTAATAAAAGAATGAAAATTTACATAAGTTTCTCTCATGAACCATTACACTACAAATGACCCTCCATGCTCTTTAAATAGAGATCATGGACTATGTTAGAGTCGGTCTGGTCAGTCCTCCGTTAGAGATCAAAAATCTTTATGCATTTCATTTTCAGGTGTCCCGCTCCATTCACTCAGCTGCATTCCACTAGGAGCATGCCATAATTTGACGGAAAAGGTCATGCTAGTCATTTCCCCTCATGTCTGGCTCCTGCTGGCTTAGGTCTTTGGTCAATGATCACTAAAGTCCATGACAGTCAAGGTCTGGTCCTTTAACAGACAAAAGTCATTTTCGATCATTAGGTCTAGGGATCAATCAATTTGGTCTTTAAATATGTCCAGTAAAGCCATGCAAGCTAGAGTGAGGCCCTTACAAAGTAATGATTCAGATAGTTTCATTGTCATATTGATAAACTTCGACTGTTCTTCAAAACTCTGTTTTGAAGAAAAGTCAAACAGTGTCATTGGTGATAAAATTTTCAAAAAAGTCGTCAGTTGATTTCTTCAGATGCATTCATGGTTTTTGTGGCCAAATGTCTTGTCATGCAATCCCTGTGAAGAGTGCTGAAAATTTCATCATTTGAGCCAAAATTTCAAAGGAAAAGTTAAAATCAGTGTTGCTTTAAGTTAGTGAAAATGTGTCAAAACATAACATTAGAAAAATGGGTTTTTGAAAACCAAAATTGAACCCATGACTTCCAAGTCTTTATATATAAGTTTCCACCAAAAACTCAAAGTCATTGTGCAAATCAAGGCATAGGGAAACATTGCAAAGTCTTTGAGAGTGCATCGTGCGTGTTTGGAGCAAGGTTGGAGGCGGTTTTCAGGGTGCGACGCATATACACAGGGGTGTGGCACACAGAGAGCCAGCCCTTAGTGTATTTTTCCAATGAGCGTGGCGCACACCCAGGGCACGGAACATTGGGTTTTGCACGTGGCACACACAGACAAAGCGCCAAAACAGTGCCAAACTTCCCCAAATTTTTTGTGAAGCCCCTCAAATTGGTAGGTAGGCTCTATGACGTGACTTGTTCCTCAAATTTTATAAATGATATGGTGGTTTATGGCAATGTTTGAAATGCAACAAAACTCATAAAGTCAGCCACAAGAAAACACCAAAGGCCATTGTTGCTAGGGTTGCATATTTGTGGTATTGAAGCCAAGGTTCCATTTTCACCCACCATTTTTCCCTCACCTACCATTTTTCCCTATCCTCCCTTTCTCATTTTTCCCATTATCCCTACCCTAAAACACTACCAAACCCTATTCCCTTTCCCCTCCTACTTGTTAACAAAACACCCCAAAACCCTACCTTGTCAAAACCCCAAAAACCTACCCTATCAAATACCCAAACCCCCTACATATCCTTAAACAAACTTCTCCCTATAACCCCTATTCCCATCACATTACTCCCCTCCTAATACTCTCTTTTGTTTCATTGTTCCCCTTGGTGGCAGATATCACAACAACACCTAGTTTCACCATCATCAAAGGGCAGTCTAAGCATAGTACATAAACAACAGTCATGGCATCTGAGGGTTCATCAGAGTATGAGGTGGAGACTCAAAGTGATACATCCCTGGAAGAACAGACTCCCATGAGACATCACAAGAGTGTAAAACATGTTAGGGATGAGCCAAACACCCTCACTGAATTGCAGGCATGCCCTCTTGCTATGTCATGTTTCCAGCACCTAGCATGTTTTGAATTTTGTCAAAGGGTGGCTAATGTTAGAGTTCATCATGAGTTGGCCTGATCCGGATTTAAACAGGAACGCAACAAATTACAGAGATAACCATATACACAAAGATGCAACGGAAATAATACTTCATTTCATTAATGGAAAATACTGAAATATGCTTACAACCAAAAACAGAAATAAACCAGCTAGGGCGATGGTAGCTTATCTCTGAGAAGAGATGTGATGGCTACATGCCTCTAAACTGTCTTACAATGAGGCTCGAAGGCCTATTTATTGTTGAGAAACAGTGGAAAAACCCTTAACATTCCAAAACCTAACCCTAGAAGATGAAACACCAAACTATGGGCCCCGTTTGGGGTAAGTTGGTACATCAACTTCCCGGGGTCGTAACTTTGGCATACGATCTCCGTTTGACGCATACAATAGCTCGTTAGAAAGATCTATCCGAGCACTATCATTGTTGGAACGGGAAACATGGGTCCATTCCATGGACCCATGTTGCCCCCAGATTCCCCAAATAACGTCGTTTAGGGCCTCAAAACAGCTCCGGAAGTTCAGGACCCAAAAAACTGCTAAAAATAGTAAGTTGTGCTACAATTAAGGAAACTGAAAATGCTGAGAAGAACAATGGTGGGGGTCCAGGTGGACTTGGTAGGTGGCCACCAATATCCACCTGGATCATTCCCCCCCCCCCCCCCCCCCCCTTAGGAAGCAATGGTCCCCATTGCGTTGAGCTCCTCCATGAGATGAGGAAACTTTTGTTGAACTTGTTCCCTGGTGAGCCACTTGCCCTGCTGAAGGAGTTGGCCTGCTTTGACAACTTGATACAGTTGGATATTCTGTTGGCGAGTGTTCTTGATCTGTGTGTCCATGATCCGATCAGTTGCAACTTGTTCCATGCAATCTGGATTTAATTCTGTGGGTTTGAGCTGTTCTGCAATGTCGAATGTGTCTAGCAATGGTGGAAAGTATGGCCGAAGGCGATCCACATTGAACACTGGGTGCAGGCCAAGGAATGGGGGAATGCTGAGCTCAAATGCATTGTCTGCCATAGCCTTCGTAATGGTGTAAGGACCATATCGGAGTGGTCTCAATTTCCGATAGGCTCCAGTAACGCGTTCCTTTTGCAAATGCAACCAGACTTTGTCGCCCACCTGAAACTTGTGTGGCACCTGATGTTGATCATGTCACTGCTTGTACTTGGCATTTGATTTCTCAAGAATGTCATGGACCTGCTGGCAAATGTGTTGGATGCGCTCAATGAAGCTGGTGGCCTTATCTGTTTCGGACTGGACATGAGCTGAATTTATGTGAGTAGCTGCAAGTGGCATGGCCACATCAATGGGGCATAGTGGCTGGAATCCCAAACCCACCTAAAAAGGGCTATGGCCAGTGGAGCTGTGAAGAGCTCGGTTGTAGCTGTGCTGAACATAGGGGAGGCTCTCGTCCCATGTACGTGGATGCTTTGAGTTATACATGCGCGGAATGTGCACAATCATCCTATTGACAACCTCTGTCTGGCCATCAGTTTGAGGATGGAAGGCTGTGGACTTCGTGAGTCTGGTGTCCAGAATTGACCAGAGACTGGACCAAAATGTGCTGAGAAACCGACTATCCCGATCTGAGATGATAGACTGTGGGATCCCAAAGTGCACCCACACTCGTTCAAAGAAGAGTTTAGCAGTGGCTTCTACTGTGATATTCTTCTTGCAGGCCACCATAATGGCCATCTTCGAGAATCTGTCAACGACCACAAAAACACAGTCATTTCCATGCTTAGTGGAAGGAAGGCCTGACATGTAATCCATGGAGATGGATTCCCAAGGTCGACTTGGGGTAGGCAACGGGATATAGAGGCCGTGCTTCTTAATGGTCGGTTTGGCAATGGCATAGGCAGTACATGATCTGATGTACTTTCCAACATCCTGTCAAAGATTCGGCCAATAGAAATAATTTTGCAGAACTGCCACTGTTTTCTCGACCCCGAAATGCCCAGCAGCCCGACTGTAGTGGGCTTCCCAAATCATCTTGGCACGCTCGCTTGAAGGAACACAAAGGTGACCGAGGTGGCATAATAGGGCATCCTGAAGGTGAAAATCTGGAACATGCCGACCCTCCAAGAGTGTCTGGTATGTGTGGCCGAATTCTGGGTTGCTTTTGTAGAGAAGTGGCCAATCAGAAGTCTCGTGCCCACAAGAGTTGAGCACGGTGGTTAACACCATGATCGGTGGTCGACTGAGGCAATCTGCAACATTATTGGTGCTGCCCTTCTTATACTTGATATTCAAGTGGAACTGTTGCAGGTATGTAGACCACTTCTGATGCCGATCATTCTGCAATTTCCCTTGGGTCTGTATGAACTGCAGGGGTTGGTGGTCTGTGTGGATGACCATTTCCTTCCCCAAAATGTAATGCTTCCATGTCGGCAGGCCTGTACAATGGAATACATCTCTTTATCATAAGTGGGGTACTTCCAGACTGTGTCTGAAAGTGTTTCACTGTGATATGCCACTGGATGTCCATGTTGAGTAAGGACTGCCCCAATAGCATAGTCAGAGGCATCTGTCTCGACCTCAAATGGTTGTTGTAAATCTGGTAACGCGAGCACTGGTGCCGTGCAGAGGCGATCCTTCAACTCCATGAATGCCTTCTGTTGAGATTCAGACCAAAAGAACTTTGCTTTCGCCCCTCCCTTGGTGACTTGACTCAAGGGCCAAGAAATATGAGAAAACCCCAACACAAACCTGCGGTAGAAGTTGGCAAGACCTAGAAAGCTGCGGAGCTCTGTTAGAGTGGTTAGAGAGGGCCAACCTCGAATGACTTGGATCTTGGCTGGATCAACATGCACCCCCTGTTCATCAATGATGTATCCCAGATACTGAACCTGGGTCATGCCAAAAGTGCATTTCTCCAAATTGGCACATAGCTTGTGTTGCCGCAGTGTTTGGAGAACCTGTCAGATGTGGTGGAGGTGCTCTTCCCAACTCTGGCTGAAGATCAGAATGTCATCCAAGTAGACTACTACAAAGGAGTTGGTGAATGGCCGCAAGATGTCATCCATTAGCCTCATGAAGGTTACAGGAGCATTCGTCAATCCGAAAGGCATAACCAACCATTCGAAGAGGCCCTCCTTGGATTTGAAGGCAGTCTTCCACACATCAGAGGGTTCGATTGGTACCTGGTGATATCCTGACTTCAGATTGATCTTGCTGAAATATTTCGCCCCCTTTAGTTGGTCTAGGAGGTCATCAATCCGCGGGATCGGGTACCTATTACGGACAGTGATCTTGTTCAGCGCCCGATAGTCAATACAGAGTCTCCACGTCCCATCCTTCTTCTGTACCAACACAATCGGGCTCCCACAGGGTGATGAACTCGGACGGATGTGACCTTTCTGCAGGAGCTCCTGAATCTGCCTCTTGATTTCATCGTTCTCCAGAATGGAGCGCCAATAAATTGGTCCATTGGGTAGCGGCGCACTTGGGGTCAGATCGATGGAGTGCTTGACTTGACAGTGCAGAGGAACCCTTGCTGGGGAGGTGAAGATGTCCTCGTACTCCTCCACAACCTTGTCCAACTATAGTTGTCGTGCAGAGGGACCCCGTCTGGAGGCCGCGGCCACTATCTTCTTCTTTCCTTGAGGGCGTATCATCAGGAAAACAAATTTCGTGGTTTTGGAAATGATCTTACTGCATTGTTTTGCAGTAATCAAAGAGATGGCGGTAGGTGGTGCTACCTCTGGTATCCTGTACAGCTTATTTCCCAATGTAATAATAACAGCACGGGGCCTTGATTCATACACAGCATGTCGCTTCCACAAGTATGGTTGTCCTAGTAATACATCACAAACTTCAAGGGGAGCAATGTCACACAATACCTCATCCGTGAAGGGTTTGATGTTGTATGGAAGGCGACACTGCTGGCTCACGCGAAGATCTCGTCCTTGGTGAAGCCACCCAATGGTGTATGGTTGTGCATGTGCTGTGGTCGGTAAGCCCAACCGCTTCACGACCTCTGCTGAAATGAGGTTCTTTTGACTCCCGCTATCAACAATGAACTGTATCGGGGAGCCCTTTACCCACATCTGGGAGTGGAAGAGACGCTCCTCCTCCTCTGGATCTTCGGGTTCATTTTTCTGGATCTTTGCAGTAGCAACAGTGGCACTGGGATCCGCATCAATGATCTGCTTCCCTTTTTCATTCCCCGTATCGGGTTCTGACTCAGATTCAGAACATGCATCTGATTCTGAAACCTTTAGCTCAGCCACCAGTGACTGCTTGGCCTGACACTCACTTGTGTTGTGAGTGGAGCTCTTATGGAACTCGCACCATTTTCCAGTGTCCTTTCTCGGCTTCGCGATGCTGTTCTTTGCTTGCAGCTTCAGCTGGTTGTCTTGGGCTGTCCCACCTTGGCTTTGTCCTTTGTTCTGTGGTTTAGGGGTACTTTTCCCCTACTTTGGATTCGCAGATCCAAAGTCTCACTTCTTTTGTTTAAACTTCTGCTCGACCTTGACGGCATATCGGTATGCTGCGCCGAGCGAGGAGATGTTTAGGAATTGTATTTCTTCCTGGATGTACTTGTGCAGGCAGCCACGGTATTTGAGTATCAAAGGTTGCTCCGAATCCTTGACACCCAACTTTTTGCGAAGGGTATGGAAAATATTGGTGAACTCCGGCACGTCTTGGTCCCTTCCCTGCCGCAGCGTGGTCCACTTTATGTATTCATCCTCATAACTTCCAACAGGGTAGTACTGCTCCTTGATGGCATCCCGGAACGAATCCCAGGTGGGTGCGGCTGAAAATAGTGAGCCAGTACTTTCATCCTTCTGCTCGCAGTAGGTTTCCCACCAGTCCTTGACGTGGGGGGCTGCTTTGAGAAGAGCAAAAACAATCTTTTCCCGACTCGAAAATTCATGAACAGAAAAATAGCCCTCTAGCAGATTTAACCATTTATCTACGGCATCTGCGTCTATCTGACCCTCGAATATGGGGATTTCAAAATTAACTTGTACCTTAAAGGGTGTGGCGTTTCCAGAGTAGCTGCTGGAAGCCGATGCGTTGCTTCTGGGTAGCCGCTGAAGGATCTGGGCAAAACTGTCCATCATCGCGTTCCGTTGTCGCTCGAGGGCTTCTTCGAGCAAGATTTTGATGGGATCTCCTGCCCCCTCGTCTTTCTTCTCATCCGCCATGGGAGGCCGTCGGGATTTGCGAGGCTGGTCTTGCAAAGGTTCAACCAGTTCAAGCCCTAACTCCTTATATCTCGACCTTGTTAGGGACATGCAAAGAAAAATAGAGAAAAAGCAGACCGCTCTGATACCACTGATCCGGATTTAAACAGGAACGCAGCAAATTACAGAGATAACCATATACACAAAGATGCAGCGGAAATAATACTTCATTTCATTAATGGAAAATACTGAAATATGCTTACAACCAGAAACAGAAATAAACCAGCTAGGGCGATGGTAGCTTATCTCTGAGAAGAGATGTGATGGCTACATGCCTCTAAACTGTCTTACAATGACGCTTGAAGGCCTATTTATTGTTGAGAAACAGTGGAAAAACCCTTAACATTCCAAAACCTAACCCTAGAAGATGAAACGCCAAACTATGGGCCCCGTTTGGGGTAAGTTGGTACATCAACTTCCCGGGGTCGTAACTTTGGCATACGATCTCCGTTTGACGCATACAATAGCTCGTTAGAAAGATCTATCCGAGCACTATCCCCGGATTCCCCAAAAAAAGTCGTTTAGGGCCTCAAAACAGCTCTGGAAGTTCAGGACCCGAAAAACTGCTAAAAATAGTAAGTTGTGCTACAATTAAGGAAACTGAAAATGCTGAGAAGAACAATGGTGGGGGTCCAGGTGGACTTGGCAGGTGGCCACCAATATCCACCTGGATCATGGCCCGTCCTTTTGTGCTTCACCTCCATGGAGGTCAGTCTATCTTGGCCAGGGTCACCTTCACATTGACACCCGAAACTGTCTCAGTGGCAACAGGCATACCAAATGTTGGAGAACAGTGGCATAAGAAGAAGAAAGTGGATAGGCAGCATTATGAGCCTTACATTACGGCCAATTGTTTGAGGCGGCTCACAAGAGTCTTTCCATTCCGATATTTGAGAAATGAGTATGCTCCACTCATGAGGTTGATCATGAAGTACTTCAGCTGTGAGGGGAGGTTCTCTCGTCTATATGCCTATCACATCAGGTTGCTCATGCACTTTACCAGGGTGCGGATGATGAACCTCCCATTTTTCATTTGTAGGAACATAGAGAGGATGAACACTTTCATGCAGCATAAGACCCCTTAGCAGCAACTTAACAATGTTTATCACTTTGCTCTTATCCGGATTTTTGTGGATCATCAGTTGGGATTGCAGGGCATTGCGTGGGAGGAATTCATCTCCCGTGACTTCTTCAGCACTCCACAAGTATTATCAGAGGCAGAGCATGAGATAGGTGGTCCCTCTCACCAGTATGAGCACCATGAGGCCGCTATTAGCTAGTATTCATCACCTATCAGAGAGGCAATAGACATTTGTTTGTAGCAGCAAAGCGAGTGTTATCTCCACCCAGGGTGGAAGGGGCCTCGCTTCCGGCATCGACGACACAAGAACAAGACAGAGGTAAGGAGCCAATGCATGATGAGGGGCCTTCAGGTGAACCATCAGGTGAATGAGAGACTGAATTCGTTCTCCTTCATGATGATGAGACAGATACAGAACCGACAAATGTAGAGCTTAGAGAGATCATCGAAGAGAAGCAATCAGAGATTGAAGTCTTGTCCCCTGATTTAGAAAGAGCCAAATGGAACATGAAATATCTGGAGTAGAGGAACAAACAGCTTGAGGATCAACAAGCAATCATGGAGCTACAAAACATTTGTGAGCATCGCCAAGCTGCACAAAGGAGAAGAGTTGAGCTCACGTCATTGGAGCAAGAGATCAATGAGGACCGGGAGGCCAATCTCGAGAGAGTTAACATGCACTTGGAGAGGTTTCTGGACAAGGCCTACATGGACCATGCCTTACTGAAACACATGACTTTCCATTACAGGGCACGAAATATGAGTGCAAAGGCCTAGATAAAGAGCTTGAAGGCAAAATTGAGCAAAGCAACAAAAGAGGAAAAAGAGGAAAAAGAGAAAGATCGGCTTCGAATCTTGGCTGAAGCTTCTTTGGAACAACATAGCACTTCATAGAGAATATCCAGCCCAAATTTCAAGAAATTTGGGGCAATTTTGGTCACATGGTAATTTTTTGGTCAAAACACAGGTTTTTTCTCCCTGTGGTGCGGCGCTTAAAATTGGGATTTCCAAATTGGAAATGGCTTGCATTTTTGGATTCAACATGCAAAATCATGACTACTAGTGCTTGGACAAGAAATTTGGGCATGATTTGAGTCTCCAGGAGGTCAAAAACATCCAAAAAATTACCTCTCTGCCTCTATTTTGACACACAGGAAGCAGTCTTGGGAAAATAAAGATTTGGAGGGGCAAATGAGCACCAAATTCATAAATTCGACTTGGGATGGAAAGTAGACAGGACATTCTTTCTAACAAGCATACTTGGGCACATTTTGGACTCCTACAAGTGCCTCAAAACAGTCTCCAAAGTGGCGCAGCGCATATAGAAAATGGCGCGGCACATATAGGAAAAAACGCTAATTTCACCTCCGTTTCGCGAAATTTTGATTCGCGACTTCTCCAAGTGGGCCCGCTCATCTAAATTTCACTTTTTCAGCACCTAAGGTAGAATTTAAAGTATTTTCACTCCAGATTGGCTTCTATCCAAGTGGCAAAGGAAGGCAAACAGTCACCCAAGTCATTTGTCATGTTTGTAACGTTGCACCTGTAGCTAATGGTTGGCTTTCCACCTCCATTTTGTAATTATTCGAGTAACTCCCTAACCTCAGGCATTCTATCTCTTCCTGGCACATTCTATATATTGTATGCAAACTATTTGCAAAGGGTTGGTTGGCTTGTAACTTCTTGGAGACTGTGGGAAAGAAACTCTGTTTCTTCATTGTATATTTTGACAGAGGATTAACGAAAGGCAACGTCTCTGTTTCATGAGATTCATGTGGTTGTTAGTATAGCAAATGTGTCTCTTATGTTTCATATGTATTTCATTATGTTTCACAGTTCATTTCATATTCATTTCCAGTGAAATTTTCTAAGTTAGATAAGGTAGAATTCATTTATATTTCTCTGCCTGTGGGAAAATTTCATGTTCAATGTTCTTCTTCCATTAAAAAGGATTCATGTACTTATGCCCTTTTCACTCTCCTAAGCAATCTCTCCATTCCACATTATTTCAAACTAAATCGCTATACTTTCTTCTGGTCTTGCCTCAGAAGTAGTCTGTGCCTTTGTATTAAATTCTCTGTTCATACCATCCTAGAAAATCAGTCATTCATAAAAAATTGTTTTTTGTATCCATATTCACTTACTAGCCTAACATCAAATATTTCACTGTAAGTCATCTCAGACCGTTTCATTTATCTATTCATTGAGCGTGACTCAGAGAGAGCCCTCTCCTGTTTTGGTAGGGCTAGATACCAGACTGAGCGTGGTTTGTGGTTACCCTGAATTTTGCCTTCCTTCAGCCTAAGGCAGATTTAGGTGCTAACATAGTGGCAACCATACTGGGGACTGAAATCAAATCCCCTTACTTCGTAATAATTCTAAGCTTCCGAATGATAAGTTTAGGATTGGATAGGCTGAGTAAGTTGGTTGTGTCCTGTGATTTTGCTCAATCGCACGCTGGCTTCGAGACGGTATACCAGAGCTAGTCCAGACCCGGATCCTCCTCATATCTATGAAAACCCCAATTTGATTCCAAGACTCCTTCATCAAGAGAGCTCTATAACTCCCATGTTCAAATCCCATTCATGTCCTAACATTTTTGAGTATCCTGAAGAGATTGAGTTTGATGAGCGGTTTGAAATATCGTTGTTCGAGACCAAATCCGAAAGGGCTGTTGACTATACTGTCCCCAATCCACAATTTCTTATAGACCTAGAAACTAAAAGGGCTAACCGGTCATTTGACGATTATATTGCGACATAGCCTCAAACTCCAATTGCTAGCCCCTTACAAACTGTGCACACTCCTCCAACACCTCCAAGGCCAAATCCACCAAGAGTGATGGCTACCCGTTTTGCACCCCTTGTTCTGCCTCAAGTTCTAGATGACATGCCCACAGATTATCAAAGAAAAATCCCATTTTTTGATGGCACTCCTAACAAGATTACTACTCAACAACATGTGGACAGAATGGCAGATTTCTATGAACTTCATGAGATCGATGTGGAGAATGTGGCAATGAGACTCTTTGTACAAACATTTGCAGGTGAAGTGAGGAAATGGTTCAGAGGTTTGCCGGCGGCACATATCACTACCTTGGCTGACCTACAAAGACAATTTTCAAACCGATGGGAAGTGAAAAAGAATCCTCTTCAAATTCTGGCTGAATATGAGAAAATCAAACGAAACACTGGTGAGTCGGTCCAAGACTATTGCGTTAGATTCAATTCAGTTTATAACGAAATTCCAGATCATCTAAGGCCACTTGTGGGACTAGCCATGGTGAAGTTCCCGGATGGTTTTGATGCTGACATGGCTTATCAATTAAGAGAGAGAGAACCGGCCACAATGGAAGACATGCAGAAGATAGCGGTCAGCGTTGAAGCAAATCTTCTATCCAAAAGAGCTAGAGCGAAAGAAGAAAAGAAGGTCACAGTCAAGGAAGAGTCTTCCTCGATGGATCAATTACTCAAGAAGGTAGAGCAGATGCTTGAAAGCGTGAAACTTGACAAACCAGAGCCACAAGTTAGAAATCTTAACTTTCGTGGTCAGCAACAACCACAATATAGAATAAGAGAGAGAGATCAGCGAGCCCAAGAGCAGACAGCACAACAGCCAATACAAACACCTTTGCAGCAAAATTTTATGCATGGACTAGAGTCAGATGAGGACGGGAATATAATAGGTGAAGAAAACCACCTCTTTACTCCTGATGATCTGCCTATTTATCTCACTGAAGATGAGGAGTATGCAGAAAATTCGGCTGTACACAAAGATGTAGATTTCATTCTAGCAAATGACACCGTCTTGGAGGAAGAATCAGAGGAGTATCAAAGGGTCTATATGAATGCTCTGTCCACCCAGAAGCAACGATATTCACTTAGAAACAGAGATGTGTCGGTCAAACCAATTCAGAAAAGGAAGGATGTTCAGGCATCAAAGAATGATTCATCAGTTACACAAAGGAAAGGAAAGGAGGCGGTTGGTCTGGAGAGCAGCAAATCACCATCAGCAGAACAATCACATCAGCAAGCTGCATTGAAAGAAAAGGAAAAGAAAGAAATCCCAGTCAAAGAGGTAGAAAGGATTCCCGCTTTTAATTTAGAGAATGAGATTTCTAAATTAAAGGTATCCATCCCCTTGAGTGAAATAATGAGGAACAACGGTTATAGAGGGAAAGTATCTAAAATGTTGAATTTGGACCCAATGTCCGACATGGTGAATGTCGAAGATGATCAACCTGAAATGATTTTTGGGCCAGCATCGAATGGTGAGTCCCCTGATAGTGATGTGCCACCCTTTTATATCAGTTTAAGATTACATGATTTTGTGTTACATAATGCCATGTTCGATTCCAGAGCTTCTCACAATCTCATGCCCAAAGCTATCATGGATAAGCTTGGTCTGGACATCACTCGGCAATACCATGATCTCTATTCATTTGATTCCAGCAGAGTAAGATGTATAGGACTCATCAAATACTTGGTTGTGAGTCTGGATCAGCTCCCAATGAAGAATGTTTTGATGGATGTGGTTGTGGCAGATATTCCTCCCAGGTTTGGCATGCTTCTTTCCAGGTTTTGGGTAGCGAAATTTAAAGGGACATTATAGCTAGATTTCTCTTATGCAACGATTCCGGTGTTTGGACAAATGAGGAAATTGTATCGGGAAAAAAAAATGAAATACATGATCACAAGCAAGGAGAAACCAATAAATCATCTAATTAACTATGTACATACAGATTTAGAGTCTTTTGTTTTGTATTCAGATAGTTTCAATGATATAGATAGTCAGTTAGTTGAAGCAGATGATATTCCGGAAATAACGGAAAATTTCAGAGAAATTTTAAAGAAAAAAGGACAAGAACTGCAGAACACTGTTGGGCAATCAGCTGAAAGTAATGGACAGCAAGCAAACAAGGCACAACAAATAGATTTCTAGCACTTGCAAGAGGAGGAAGAAGGTTTATGGACCATAGATTTCGATGGAGCAATAGGAAATGATGGAGCTGGAATTGGAATTTGGGTACGCAGTTGTTACAGGGAAAAGTGTCTATGCAGAACTGCTAATCCCACTAAGGTGTGGTAGCTACCTTAGAAACAAACAAAGTAAAACTACTTTCGTTTTCCTTTATGAAAGATAGATGAGAGAAGAATGAAGGATACCAACCTCTGTCTTGTGCTTGGTTCCTTGCTCGATTCCTCTCTCTTCTGATAGTCCTTTGCTACTTGCTTCCTTGTATACCCAGCTTTACAGAGTAACTGTAGAATCAAAGCAGCATAACACTATACGAGAACATGGATCTATTATCATAAACAATCTAGGATCAAATGTAAATTTACCATACAAATGCACAAAACATAGATTACACAAGACTATCGTGGAAAACTGGAATAGCTTTATTGATAATCAAGAAAGAGCCAAGAGAGTTACAACCAGTTGTTCTGACCCAGCATCATCCTCTCAGCAAGTAATCCCTTCTTCACCTCGTGAAAAGCTTAGATCACCCAACACTATGATGTTGCCTCAAGAAACCAACATCAATTCCTTACAAGATGCAAAATTCCAGCCTCAGGATCTCTGGGATGAGGGATTCATATATAGATACCTGTAAGGGAGATGAGTCAGCTTGTGATTTGATTAGTGTCTTCCCTCTGATAGTTCTTGCTTCCACTTGGAGATTGATGATCTCTTACTCATCCTTGGTCGAATTCAAAGAGGCAAGTGTCATAGGAGAAGTTTCTGGAAGATTCCATGCCTCTCCACCTCGCGGATTGACACTGCCATTTGTCTCTTCTCGCCCATCGCACCCCATAGAAGGGCTTTTTGAAATGCAACACACCAACAGAGTGTACTTAGGTGAGATGCAACACACTTTGCCTATGGAGCAGGTGAAATGATCCTATTTTGACCAGTTCTGAGTGGTTTTTATGGAGAACTTCTGGGAGAAGCTGTAATCAGTTGACCTTGTTCCTTTAGGGGTCGGAACAACACTTTTAGGGATTTAGGAGCCCTTGGTTTATGGACATTTTATGCTTGGGGTTGCAGTGCCAAAAAATGTCTATAACAGTTGCCCCCTAAAGCATGAGGTCGTTAATCTTTTTGATGTCGGGTGAAATGCTTTATCATGAGGATCCGAAGTTTTTTCAAGCTGGGAGGAGACCTGTAATAAGATACAATACAATAAATTATCTTCATAATATTTTCATGATCTAGCTGAGGCGGACATTCCCATGCTCAACTTTATAAATTCATTTTCATGTACATAGGACAGACAATCGTCTGAGTGTAGACTGATGATTCTGGTAGAGCCATCATCCCTTTGATTGGATGATTATCTGTGCAGCAATGATGTACATTTGATGTATTTATTTTCCTGAATATATATCACAGCCCGGATGGATGAAACTAGATCTGGGGTCTTCAATCTCGTTCGATCTTCACTCAAAGTACAAGTCGATCCATGTGAGAGATGTTCTGGAATCGAACATGAAAAGACATCGCCTGATTACCAGCCAATGATGTAAGCTATTAACAGGCGCAAGACGAATCACCGATAATGATAATGACCCTCTAGGTGCTGCAGTACAATTCACGTGGTGTGAATAAAGGACTTGGCGTCGAACGCCACGCAAAATCTTTCGGTCGAAGGCCATTTATGTAAACCTATCGCCGGAAGTGAGAAACTTGCCATTGAGGCATGCAAGCTTCAAAGTACTGAAAGGGGTGTTCCTAGATCGACTTCTTGGATAATGAGCTGATGTCGACAAGAAGCGATCCGTCATAGGAGGGCCTTAATGAATCCCACATCAATGACACAGAATGGAGCAAATGATTTTAATGGAGGTGAAAACGATCTGGTGATATAAGGTTCAGGGTGGCGGTCATGAAAGAATGGAGCGTAAATGTATTGCAGCGGGTGAGACACAGGTGAATTCTCTGAGTGACTTCTCTTGAACATATCAGCGACACTGACATGATGGATTGGTAGCATTAACCCCAAATGTGGATGGTGTGATGGGACCATGATGATGTGGCATGTGAATGAAACAACCCAACCCGACTTGGATGCGGAGTGAAAGTGTCATGTTCAAAAGCGACTTGCTACCAACAAAGTTTCTTCAAGTTTTCTTCCCAATTTTTCCCCAGTCATTGCTGACCAGTACCTCTTTATTTTTGTCAAGCTTGAGGAGGATAACATATGCTTGTTCTATAATTTGCCCTTCGGGCAAACCCATCGCTATGTTTTAACGAGCCTAGCGATAGTGAAACTCGTTCTTCTCTGCTATGGACAAGTTTGTCGCTATTAGGTTTTAACGAGTTTAATGACAAAGATAACTCGTTCCTTTTCAATTTTAGAGAGTCTGCAAAAGGACGTAAAGTAAACTCCAAAAATCCTTTTTCGTCATCTAATCCCTTAAGTCCAAAAATGTATAAAACAATACAGAAGGGATGAATTTTCGATACTTTTTACGGGCCGAACAAAACAAGCGCTTGATCTTTTTGGGTAATAATCCCTCAGGTCCAAAAAGATTAAAATCTAAAGGAGGGATAGCACTTCTGGTCCCTTTAACAAGCTGGAGAGGCCAATGGCTCGACAATCTTTTCGTATTTTACGAGTCAGTTGAAAAGAGCTTAAAGGAGACTTGTCTTTGAGGAACGAGTGATAAAATTGGGTAGCAGCTGATTCGAGGTAAGGTTTGGAATTTTCCAATCACGGTGGTGTTACAAGGATGGCTAGCGAGATCAGTCTTCGCAGATGTTCCTCAAAAGGGGTAAACAATCAAATGGAGGTGAATGATCGGACAATACAGAGTGGAGGTGATGATGGGAACACGACCAAGGCTTTAAAGGCTGAAGTATTACATTCACGATGCTTGTTTACCGGGAATTGGTTCATTTTTTATTGAGCTTAAATGATGGGGGAAACATTTGCTCATTGCTTATGCTTATTTTTTAATGAGCATGAAGTCCGCGTTAAAAATGCTCGAATAATCCACTCATATAATAAGAATGTCTCATATATGAAAACAACAATTTTTAAAGTTTTTCCCCACATCCTTTCTTTATGCAAGTTAGGAAACGACCAATCCTACATGTTTAAAGGGTTAGAGGACCTACAAATTTAAAAAATAAATGGTCGCTCTTCACTTACACGCCAAAATGTTTACATGCCCCCAGGTATAAAATAGAGTTTCAAGGTCACCTTTTATTCTACTGACAAGACATTCGTTTTATCGGGAAAGGCATACCTCTTTCAGGTTACCAAAGATTGTTTAATTTGTCCTGCAAACAAAACATTTCTTCGGCGATGCCTACCGAAATAGACAAAGGTGGGTGGTGCAGACGCCTCCACCCACATAACTTTGACAAGGGAATCTTATTCCAGTCCAACCCCCTTTTTCAATCACGGACAGGAGCCTCAGACTAGTCATATATCCCTCGCGGAAAACTACCCTATATCTGAAGTTTTCCTGCTGAAGCAGACCATGGTGCATGCCCCCTGGGTTTCAGTCATGTCCCCTGAATCACTCGCGCTCATCAGGTGGACAGACTGGGGATTGATGAGACATTCCTTGTGTGAAAAGACCATTCAGGGATGGTATATGACTATTTTCTATGCATGAACCAGGGAATGAAAGCTGGTCTACGAGCTTGACCACTATTCCTTCGTGCGGAAAACACATTACTCTAAAGAGTGATGAGACAATGGCTCCCATGCAATAAATATAGTCTCGTCCAAGGAGTAGATTATAATCCAGGGGTCCTTGGACTACCATTACGTTCATATGAATGGTTTTCCCTCTCAATGTTATGGGCACATTAGGAAGGATCCCTAACGGTCGACTGGTTCCTTTGTCAAAGCATGTTAGATTTCTCATCTCAGGCAAAAGCGATGGCGAACCAAGTGCTTTCCAAGCAGTCGAGGAAAGGATACTCACAGAAGCCCCTTCATCTATGATGGTACCGGCCATAACCATTCTATATATTTGAGCAATGATTCAGAATGGTATACTAGTCGGTAAACAGGGTCTGCCTAGCTGATTCCAGTCGAAGGAAACAACTAGGTTGCTTGGAGGTGGGACCGAATAGACGGCCGGGTACGACTCTGACGAACTTCCTTCCTACGGTAAAGGAATGGGTAAATTGCCCCCATGTTCATCGGAGTCTGTGTTTACGAAAAGAATTTGGACGGTGTCATCCTTGTTCTCTTCGGTGACTGTATCATCTGAAGATAAGACCTCTGAAGGCAAGACCGGGTCAACTGCCGCCTCGACCTTTTGACTTTCATCTGGTATGGGTTCAGCTGGTTTATCTTCAATGATAGATGCTTCGGCTGATTACCTAGGCGGGTCAGCTGGATTTTCAGCTAGCGATGAACTCGGCAAGAGTTTCTTATATCCAGGAGGAAGTCGTAACGGTGAAACCAGACGATCGTCCAAAACTCTTTTAGCCTCGTCTAAGAAGGGACAACGGTGGATGGCATGATCGCCTTCACATAGTTTACAAGGAAATTTTCACTTTCCTTTTTGTCCAGGGACTTCACTTTCACTAGTCAACGGTGTGTTTTCAACATGATCATCAGAGGTTGATGACACCGGGTTGTGCAAACGAGGAGACCAGTCCCTTAAGATCTGAGGGATGCAGGGAAAATCTCTATGATAGTGGTCTCCTTTGCAAATGACACATGGCGATTTAGGCCTGGTCGGTGTAGTGTGTGGATTTTCACTAGACGATGCTTGGTTTCCCCCTTTTGCCTTTGGTTCCTTCTTCTTCTTCTCTTTCTTCTTATTTTCCTTCTTCTTCTCAGATACTTGATCTTTGGCTTTACCAGCCCCATCAAGCGAAGAGGAAGGAGGAGAGGAAGAATTAGACGAAGTAGATGGTTGGGGGGTAACTCTGGAATTGTCTAGTTGCTGACTCGATTGTTCAGGAATTGCGGTGTTCTGAACGACGGAGGTTGAGAAAAGCCATACGAGCAAGCCAATTGTCAATCCTGGAAGTGACAATGTGGCCATATGGGGTGCACCAACATCTCCCCAAGAGGAGAAGGGACTAGGATTTCCTCCAAGGGGAACTCCTTGGTTGGTGTACTCCATTCTCTCAACCCAAGACCAATGTAGGAAAGGTGGTCATTATTCCATTTAAAATAGATTTTAGACGCTTTGACACAACTTGTTTTTTCAATTTTAAAGAGTCGAGAAAAAACAAAAGATGACTCTAGTCGCCTTCGATTTTTAATGAGCCTGAAGTGACAAGTGCTCAGATGGATATTTTCCATTAACGAGTCTGAAAAGGAACGAAAGGGACTGCTCTAGAAATCTAGGCAGAGGGATTACCAAACCAATCGCAAAACTACAAAATACTTTTTAAGGTACGACAGTCAATCTTCCTGAAAGCTGTGTTTAGTGCATTGCGATCAATAGGGCGGCAGACACGGCTTCCTAATGATAAAGGATTAAGCCTATTGTGGTCTCCCAAAATATAATCGACGGTACGTGGGAGCACAAGTCCGTACTGGCACTTATCGTCTCAAAGTGGAGGAATCACCCAACCAACAGTGAGAACAACAGTTACTAGGCTTTACGACACCGGAATACGTCTCTAGCCTAGACTTCTAGATGTTGTGCATTAGGTTCCAAAGCGTTGTTAGATTCATTAAATTTATTTTATAGTTGATCTTGCTTAAGAAATTTTCCTTTCAGGTTCACCGCGTGATGTAGATGTACAATTCCTAAAATGCAATCTAAGATGATAAACAGTCTTTTATCTTCTTTGTGCAATGAAAATCCTAGCTACTAAGGAAAGAAAGACAAAATTCTTTCAACAAAGAGCAAAGAGCACACACTATATGCATTGTCCTAAATCAAACGAATCAAATAGTCTAAATGCAAATGCACATGCATGTACTTGTTTTCAACCTTCTTAATATGTGAATGATAAAAAGAAAGCTAATGCGCAAATCTGAATTACTTCTCAAAGCAACAATTACTAACAAGTTTCTTTTCAAAAACAAAAATGAAGACAATGACAACACTTTGTGATTTGGAAATGAAGACTTGCTTTTGACACTAGAAAAACTACTAATTCAGATCAAATACAATAGTAACAGGGTAATCGACTATCAAGAGCAATCAGATTCTCTTCTATGATTGAAAACGACACTTGCGACACTTTCAAATCAAGAAACGACAGTACAATTACGTTACTTTTTTGCAAAGGAGAACTGAAAATGACTCAACAAATACACAAAACATTTAGAGTTCTTTGCACAATGGAGGCGGAATATCTGCAAGGAAAGGGATTTCAAACAGAGGTGTACTAACTACAGGTAGCAAAATTCTTGAATAGATCTGAAAAGAATGAACACAAAAACCAAAATCTAGGAACAATGCCTAGTCTGATCAGTGCACCTGTAACACAGTGAATTTGAAATGCCGCGAACCTACTCACTCGGGAAGTGCGCTGAATTTCAGATTCACAGAACAGAGAGTGCGTTGGGCCAGGGACGAGACTTTGCTTGGGTTCTGGGTCACAGTTTGTAGTTCAGCTCAGGGATTTTGGCCGAGCAAGTGGTAATCAATAAATCAACAACAGGGGTAGATCTAAGGAGGTTACTAGAGCCACCACAAGGGCAATTAGAGAGTTTGTAAATCAGTTATTTAATTCATAAACAAAACCCGGAGATTGACTGGAGCAGCATTTATCTACTTTGCATTTGCATAGAAAATGCAGTTCAAAAGCTACCTGGCTCGACTTCAGGCTCCGTCTATAAGTTTATAAAGTAAACGAATGTGGATAGACAAACAACCTAGTCGCTCCCCATCGGAGTCACCATTTTGTTACAGGGAAAAGTGTCTATGCAGAACTTGTAATCCCACTAAGGTGTGGTAGCTACCTTAGAAACAAACAAAGTAAAACTACTTTCGTTTTCCTTTATGAAAGATAGATGAGAGAAGAATGAAGGAGACCAACCTCTGTCTTGCGCTTGGTTCCTTGCTCGATTCCTCTCTCTTCTGATAGTCCTTTGCTACTTGCTTCCTTGTATACCCAGCTTTACAGAGTACCTGTAGAATCAAAGCAGCATAACACTATACGAGAACATGGATCTATTATCATAAACAATCTAGGATCAGATGTAAATTGACCATACAAATGCACAAAACATAGATTACACAAGAGTATGGTGGAAAACTGGAATAGCTTTATTGATAATCAAGAAAGAGCCAAGAGAGTTACAACCAGTTGTTCTAACCCAGCATCATCCTCTCAGCAAGTAAGCCCTTCTTCACCTCATGCAAAGCTTAGATCACCCAACACTATGATGTTGCCTCAAGAAACCAACAACAATTCCTTACAAGATGAAAAATTCCAGCCTTAGGATCTCTGGGATGAGGGATCCATATATAGATATCTGTAAGGGATATGAGTCAGCTTGTGATTTGATTAGTGTCTTCCCTCTGATAGTTCTTGCTTCCACTTGGAGATTGATGATCTCTTACTCATCCTTGGTTGAATTCAGAGAGGCAAGTGTCACAGGAGAAGTTTCTGGAAGATTCCATGCCTCTGCACTTCGCGGATTGACACTGCCATTTGTCTCTTCTCGCCCATCGCACCCCATAGAAGGGCTTTTTGAAATGCAACGCACCCACAGAGTGTACTTAGGTGAGATGCAACGCACTTTGCCTATAGAGCAGGTGAAATGATCCTGTTTTGACCAATTCTAAGTGGTTTTTATGGAGAACTTCTGGGAGAAGCTGTAATCAGTTGACCTTGTTCCTTTAGGGGTTGGAGCAACACTTTTAAGGACTTAGGAGCCCTTGGCTTATGGACATTTTATGCTTGGGGTTGCAGTGCCCAGAAATGTCTATAACAACAGTCCTTTCTCCACCCCGAACAAATTGCCTAGTAACGTACGAGTATGCTCTTACAAGTTGGCTTTTGAGTGTTCAAACAATGAAGCTGAGTATGAAGCTCTGATTGCTGGCCTAAAGATTCTAAGAAAGCTGAATGCTAAGAGGATTTCAGTTTATGGTGACTCCGAATTGGCAATTAAGCAGGTCAGAGGCGAGTATCAAGCAAAGCATTCAAGGATGCGGGCTTAGCATAATGCAATTCTAGACATCCTAAAATTATTTTCAGAATACACCTTGACATGCATGCCTCATATACAAAATAGTATTGTTGATGCTCTTGCCAAGGCAACAAGTAGTTTGAAGATCCCAATGAACTCTAGCAATAAATTTGAAATCCATGTCAAGCATCGTCCAACCGTTCGAGACAATCAGAGATATTGGCAAGTGTTCCAAGATGATGAGGAGATTGATGATTTTCTGCAAAACAAAGGAAATTTCAAAGAGACCTCAATTGATGTAGAAAATGACGATGGTAAAGGTAATGGCACAGATGAGGTGCAGATCAATGAAATGGACGTGTTTCAGCTGAAGAATAACATTATTCCTAAAGGCTTGATACCTTTAGAAGAACTTTTTGATCAAGATGATGTCGCCCGCAAGCCAACATTGCAGCCAACAGAGAAGGGTGTAGAAGAGGTCAACATTGGAACCACTGCTAATCCTAAGTTGGTAAAATTGTCCAAAGCATTGTCGCCAAAGATCAAGGACAAATACATCAATTTGATGGCTTCATTTGCAGATGTGTTTGCTTGGGACTATTCTGACTTAAACACATATGATACCAATATAATTAAGCACACTATACCCATCAAGCCCAATCAAAAACCATTTAGACAAAAGTTAGGGAGGCTAAATCCAAAGTTGTTTCCATCTATTGAAAAGGAGGTAAATAGGTTGTACAAATCAGGGATCATTGTGCCCATCAGATTTTCAGATTAGATCTCTAACTTGGTGCCTGTACGAAAGAAGACAGGTGAAATCTGCTTATGCATTGATTTTAGAAATCTCAATAAAGTTTCATTGAAGGACAACTATCCACTGCCCAAAATGGACCATATACTTCAGCGAGTAGTGGGAGCATCTCGTATGTCACTACTCGATGGTTATTCTGGATATAACCAAGTTTCTATCCATGAAGATGATCGAGACAAGACAACATTCACCACTCCATGGGGAGCCTTTCATTATGCTAAAATGCCTTTCGGTTTGAAGAATGCAGGTGCCACATTTCAGCGTGCAATGGACTTGGCTTTTGCAAATGAGAAGGATGTATTTTTGGTGGTGTACCTAGATGATTTGACAATGTTTTCCAAATCTGGTGAAGAGCACACGTACCATCTAAAAACTATCTTCCAGAAGTGCAGAAAATATGGTTTGTTGCTGAATCCGAAGAAGATCTTGTTCGCCATGGAGGAAGGCAAACTACTCGGGCACATTATCTCAAAAGATGGAATTCATATTGACCCAGCACGTGTGCAAGCAATTCAGCAAATCGATCTGCCCCGAAATCAAAAAGAGATACAATCGTTCAATGGTAAGATGAATTTTCTATGCCGCTTTGTACCTAATCTTGTTGAGCACCTAAGAGAAATGACAAACATGCTTAAGAAGGACAGCCAAGTGAAGTGGACAGAGGAGGCTATAAAATCTTTCAATTTGGTCAAATTGGCTCTTTCTTCAGCTCCAGTTCTAGTTAGCCCGGACTACACTAATGATTTCATATTATTTTCATTTGCTTCGGAGCACACTATGGCAGCTATGTTATTGCAGAAAAGAGTTGATCATGAAAGACCCATTGCATTGTTCAGCAGAGCCATAAGAGATGCAGCCATAAAATACAACATCATTGAGAAGCAAGCCCTTGCACTTGTGAAGGCATTGAAAGATTTCCGAGTATATATTCTACATTCTCATATTTTGGCCTATGTTCCTAACACTGCTTTCAAAGATGTTTTAGTGCAGACCGATCCGGAAGGAAGATGAGGCAAATGGATTGCAGCCTTGTTGGAATATGATGTGGAAATAAAGCCCACAAAGCTGGTTAAAGGACAAGGATTGGCAAAGTTAATGGCTGAATCAAACTTGCACGCCTTAGACATAAATCTGATCACTACTATGTCTGATGAGAATGAGGAAGCATCATCTATTCAGGTATCTGAAATTTTTGCTCTCTCTCCATGGTATTCAGATATCATATATGTGCTTAAAAGTTTATCACCACCGTTCAACATGCCTAGAAACCGAGCGAGAACACTCAAGTTGAAAGCTGCCAAGTTTTGCATTCTAAATTTTGCGCTGTATTGGAAAGATCCCAGTTGCATTTTGTTAAATTGTTTGGTGGAAAAAGAAGCAAAGAAAGTTATGGAGGATTTCCATGGAGGAGAATGTGGTGGTCACCTTTTTTGGAAGTCAACAGCAAATAAAATTCTGAGAGCAGGGTACTATTGGCCGACATTGTTTGCTGATGTATATAAGATGGTCAAGCGCTGTCATAAGTGTCAGATTTTTGAAGGAAAGCAAAAGTTACATCCTTTTCCACTTAAGCCTATTGAGGTGAGTGCTCCTTTCCAGCAATGGGGGTTGGATTTCATTGGTGAAATTCATCTCACTTCTTCCGATCAGCATAGATGGATCCTCACAGCGACAGATTATTTCATGAAATGGATCCAGGAAACTCCCACCAGATAAGCTACAGATGTGGTAATCATTTCATTCCTTGAAAATAACATCTTGTCTCTCTTTGGTTGCTCGAATAAGTTAATCACCGATAAAGCAGCAGCTTTCAAATCAAAAAGGATGGTAGATTTTTGTCATAAATATCACATCATTTTGGGTCACTCAACTGCCTATCATCTGCAAGGCAATGGATTGGCGGAGTCTTCGAACAAATCATTGGTCAACATCATCAAGAAGCTGTTGGAAATAAATAAGAAGAGCTGGCATAAGAGGTTGGTCCATGCACTTTGGGCAGATCGGGTTAGTCAGAAGAAATCCATTGGTACGTCACCGTTTGAGCTTGTTTATGGAGTTGATACAGTATTTCCTACCTCTCTTGCTGCCCTGGTAGTCAAACTTCTTCAGGAGGCTGGCAGTGAAGAAGATCCCATGCAGAGAAGGTTGAATCAAATGGTCCACTTGCAGCAAACAACATAAGAAGTTTTCAAGAACACATCCAAATTGCAGGAGAAAATAAAGAAAATTTATGACAAGGTGGACAAATTTCAGTTGGATGATGTGGTGCTGAAGCGGGATGTAAGGAATGAGGAAAAAGGTAAGCACGATAAGTTCGAGAATCTTTGGAAAGGTCCTTTCAAGATTGTAGCATATCGGGGTCAGAATGCCTTTCTTCTGAAGGAAATGAATGGGGAAGATTGCCCAGGAGGGCCGATCAATGGTCGGCTACTCAAGCGGAACCATTGTTGAGTTATTAACGCTGCTTCCACTGTCATTGTAAATACCATTTTTTTTTTCAGTTTGGTTTGAGTTTGTCAAGTTAGTCTTTAAGTCATTTCAATGTCAAGTTTGAGTCAATTTTTTGGTCATTTTAGTTTCATAAATGAGTCAGAGTCCGGTGTTGTTTGTCAAAATGATGACTCCATAGCCCAATGGATGAAGGCACTATCTAGCTCTTCCAGAGATCTGCTATTCTTGGCACCTCCAAGGAGCTACCATCCCCCATTGGAGCCAATGTTAGAGTCGGTCTGGTTAGTCCTCCATCAGAGATCAAAACTATTTATGCATTTCATTTTCAGGTGTCCTGCTCCATTCACTCAGCTGCATTCCGCTAGGGGCATGCCATAATCTGATGGAAAAGGTCATGCTAGTCATTTCCCCTCATGTCTGGCTCCTACTGGCTTAGGTCTTTGGTCAATGATCACTAAAGTCCATGACAGTCAAGGTCTGGTCCTTTAACGGACAAAAGTCATTTTCGATCATTAGGTCTAGAGATCAATCAATTTGGTATTTAAATATGTCCAATAAAGCCATGCAGGCCAGAGTGAGGCCCTTACAAAGTAATGATTCAGAGAGTTTCATCGTCATATTGATAAACTTCAACTGTTCTTCAAAACTCTGTTTTGAAGAAAAGTCAAACAGTGTCATTGGTGACAAAATTTTCAAAAAAGTCGTCAGTTGATTTCTTTAGATGCATTCATGGTTTCTGTGGCCAAATGCCCTGTCATGCAATCCCTGTGAAGAGTGGCGAAAATTTCATCATTTGAGCCAAAATTTCAAAGGAAAAGTGAAAATTAGTGTTGCTTTAAGTCAGTGAAAAAGTGTCAAAACATAACATTAGAAAAATGGGTTTTTGAAAAGAAAAATTTAACCCATGACTTCCAAGTCTTTATATATAAGTTTCCACCAAAAAATCAAAGTCATTGTGCAAATCAAGGCATAGGGAAACATTGCAAAGTCTTTGAGTGTGCATCGTGCGTGTTTGGAGCAAGGTTGGAGGCAGTTTTCAGGGCGCGATGCATATACACAGGGGCGCGGCACACACAGAGGGTGCGGCGCATATACACAGGGGCGCGGCACACACAGAGGGCGCAGCGCATATATAGAGGGGCGCGGCACACACAGAGGGCATGACGCATATACACAGGGGCGCGACACACACAGAGGGCGCGGCGCATATACACAGGGGCGCGGCACACACAGAGGGCGCGGCGCATATACACAGGGGCGCGGCACACATAGAGGGCGTGGCGCACACAGAGCCAGCCCTCAGTGTATTTTTCCAACGAGCGTGGCGCACACCCAGGGCGCGGCACACTGGGTCTTGCGCATGGCGCACACAGACAAAGCGCCAAAACAGTGCCAAACTTCCCCAAATTTTTTGTGAAGCCCCTTAAATTGACAGGTAGGCTCTATGACGTGACTTGTTCCTCAAATTTTATAAATGATATGGTGGTTTATGGCAATGTTTGAAATGCAACAAAGCTCATAATGTCAGCCACAAGAAAACACCAAAGGCCATTGTTGTTAGGGTTGCATATTTGTGGTATTGAAGCCAAGGTTCCATTTTCACCCACCATTTTTCCCTCACCTACCATTTTTCCCTATCCTCCCTTTCTCATTTTCCCCATTATCCCTACCCTAAAACACTACCAAACCCTATTCCCTTCCCCTCCTCTTATTTGTCAACAAAACACCCCAAAACCCTACCTTGTCAAAACCCCAAAAACCTACCCTATCAAATACCCGAACCCCCTACATATCCCTAAACAAAATTCTCCCATAACCCCTATTCCCATCACATTACTCCCCTCCTAATACTCCCTTTTGTTTCATTGTTCCCCTTGGTGACAAATATCACAACAACACCTAGTTTCACCATCATTAAAGGGCTGTCCAAGCACAATACATAAACAACAGTCATGGCATCTGAGGGTTCATCAGAGTATGAGGTGGAGACTCAAAGTGATACATCCTTGAAAGAACGGGCTCCCAGGAGACATCACAAGAGTGGAAAACATGTTAGGGATGAGCCAAACACCCTCACTGAATTGCAAGCATTCCCTCTTGCTATGTCATGTTTCCAGCACCTAGCATGTTTTGAATTTTGTCAAAGGGTGGCTAATGTTAGAGTTCATCATGAGTTGGCCCGTCTTTTTGTGCTTCACCTCCATGGAGGTCAGTCTATCTTGGCCGGGGTCACCTTCACATTGACACCCGAAACTGTCTCAGTGGCAACAAGCATACCAAATGTTGGAGAACGGTGGCATAAGAAGAAGAAGGTGGATAGGCAGCATTATGAGCCTTACATTAAGGCCAGTTGTTTGAGGCAGCTCACAAGAGTCTTTCCATTCCGATATTTGAAAAATGAGTATGCTCCACTCATGAGGTTGATCATGAAGTACTTCAATTGTGAGGGGAGGTTCTCTCATCTATATGCCTATCACATCAGGTTGCTCATGCACTTTACCAGGGTGCGGATGATGAACCTCCCATTTTTCATTTGTAGGAACATAGAGAGCATGAACACTTTCATGTAGCATAAGACCCCTCAACAGCAACTTAACAGTGTTTATCACTTTGCTCTTATCCGGATTTTGGTGGATCATCAGTTGGGATTGCAGGGCATTGCTTGGGAGGACTTCATCTCCCGTGACTTCCTCAACACTCCACAGGTATTATCAGAGGTAGAGCATGAGATAGGTGGTCCTTCTCACCAGTATGAGCGCCATGAGGCCACTACTATGCCAGTATTCATCACCTATCAAAGAGGAAGTAGACATTTGTTTGTAGCGGCAAAGCGAGTGTTATCTCCACCCAGGGTGGAAGGGGCCTCGCTTCCGGCATCGACGACACAGGAACAGGACAGAGGTAAGTATCCAATGCATGATGAGGGGCCTTCAGGTGAGCCATCAGGTGAACGAGAGACCGAATTCGTTCTCCTTCATGATGATGAGATAGATACAGAACCGACAAATGCAAAGCTTAGAGAGATCATCTAGGAGTAGCAATCAGAGATTGAAGCCTTGTCCCTTGATTTAGAAAGAGCCAAATGGAACATGAAATATCTGGAGCAAAGGAAAAAATAGCTTGAGGATCAGCAAGTGGTCATGGAGCTACAAAACATTCCTGAGCATCGCCAAGCTGCACAAAGGAGAAGAGTTGAGCTCACGTCATTGGAGCAAGAGATCAATGAGGATCGGGAGGCAAATCTTGAGAGACTTAACATGCACTTGGAGAGGCTGTTGGACAAGGCCGAAAAGGACCATGCCTTACTGAGACACATGGCTTTCCATTACAGGGCACAACATATGAGTGCAAAGGCCCGGATAAAGAGCTTGAAGGCAAAATTGAGCAAAGCAAAAAAAGAGGCAAAAGAGCAAGATCAGTTTTGAATCATGGTTGAAGCTTCTTTGGCAGAGCATAACACTTCATAGAGAACCTCCAGCCCAAATTTCAAGAAATTTGGGGCAATTTTGGTCACATGGTAATCTTTTGGTCAAGACACAGTTTTTTTCTCCCTATGCGCCGCGCCACTGGCATGGCGCTTAGACTTGGGAGCTCCAAATTGGAAATGGCTTACATTTTTGGATTCAGCATGAAAAATAACGACTACTGGTGCTTGTACAAGAAATTTGGGCATGATTTGAGTCTCCAGGAAGTCAAAAACACCCAAAAAATCACCTCTCTGCCCCTATTTTGACACAAAGGAAGCAGTCTTGGGAGAATGAAGATTTGGAGGGGAAAATGAGCACCAAATTCAGAAATTCCACTTGGGTTGGAAAGTAGATAGGACATGATTTCTAACAAGAACACTTGGGAAAATTTTGGACTCCTGCAAGTGCCTCAAAACAGGCTCCAAAGTGGCACGGTGCATATAGAAAATGGCGCGGCGCATATAGGAAAAAAGGCGAATTTCACCTCCGTTTCGCGAAATTTCGATTCACGACTTCTCCAAGTGGGCCCGCTCATCTACATTTCACTTTTTCAACACCTAAGGTGGCATTTAAATTATTTTCACTCTAGATTGGCTTCTGTCCAAGTGGCAAAGGAAGGCAAACAATCACCCAAGCCATTTGTCATGTTTGTAACGCTGCACCTGTAGCTAATGGTTGGCTTTCCACCTCCATTTTGTAATGATTTGAGTAACTCCCCAACCCTTGGGCGTTCTATCTCTTCATGGAACATTCTATATATTGTATGCAAACTATTTGCAAAGGGCTAGTTGGCTTGTAACTTCTGGGAGACTGTGGGAAAGAAACTATGTTTCTTCATTGTATATTTTGACAGAGGATTAATGAAAGGCAGCGGTTCTGTTTCATGAGATTCATGTGGTTGTTAGGATAGCAAATGTGTCTCTTATGTTTCATATGTATTTCGTTATGTTTCACAGTTCATTTCATATTCATTTCCAGTGAAATTTTCTAAGTTAGATAAGGTAGAATTCATTTATATTGCTCTGCCTGTGGGAAAATTTCATGTTCAGTGTTCTTCTTCCATTGAAAAGAATTCATGTACGTATGCCCTTTTCACTCTCCTAAGAAATCTCTCCATTCCGCGTTATTTCAAACTAAATTGCTATACTTTCCGCCGGTCTTGCCTCACGAAGTAATCTGTGCCTTTGTATTAAATTCTTTGTTCATTGCTATCCATTGGTCCCATACCATCCCAGAAACTCAGTCATTCATAAAAAATTTCTTTTTGTATCCATATTCACTTACTAGCCTAAGATCAAATATTTCACTATAATTCATCTCAGACCGTTTCGTTTATCTATTCACAGAGCGTGACTCGGAGAGAGCCCTCTCCTGTTCTGGTAGGGCTAGCTACCAGACTAAGCGTGGTTTGTGGTTACCCTGAATTTTGACTTCCTTCAGCCTAAGGCAGATTTAGGTGCTAACAGACCAATTAGGTGTTAAGCCACAGATAAATTGTCGGTAATACCAAGGAGAGAATGAACTATCAGATCACTACATATTGTGACTGTCGGATTGTAAGTTACAAAAGCACATAGTAAAGAAACACACTTTACCTAACTCTACACTAGATGAATTTATACTTAACTATTTCCTATGTGTCGGAATATCCTAACATTATGTAGTTCCAAGAGGCAAGTTCTGAGCTTCAGGGCTAAGACTGTGCAATGCACATTTTAGGAAGGTTGAGTGAGGTCAGGTTGGTCAGGAAGGCACTTTTCCGGACTTGGCTAAGTGTGGGATCAGTAAGGTCAAAGTAAATAATGACAAAACATAAGCATGGTCACACTTAGAGAAAAGTAGAAAACACTTAGCAAAAACAAATGTAATGACCCTTAATACTTACAGCGACAACATGTAAAGTCAAAGTAGGCTCCAAATTTGGAATTTATGCCAAACGTTTGGAGGATGTTGTAGTAGTGATAGTAGTTCCTCATTAGTAAAAGCATCAGAGTCAGTTTTGTGTCATTTCCTTACATTTTCAATGGAACTCTAAACCTTAGTTGGTTGTCTACATTTCTTGTTGAACTTTTGTGTAAACCATTCCTATGTTAGTTATACCTCATGCATTCATCCATTTACATAATCTCTCATTCTATTCCATGTCTATTGATGGGGGATCCATTAAGGCCATCCTTAGATGGATCTTCTCCTCAATTTATATGGGTATTCATGCTAACTAGTTGGAACATTTAACTAGAGTTTCTCTACCTGATATAAGGTAGGAAAATTGACCTATAATATATGCTCCCTAATGCATGAGGTTAAACAAGAAATACATGGCCAAGATGCATTACAAAAACATATGTCAAAACGCGATGATGAAATTTATATGAAAGGACTAGATCAAAATCACATTGAGAACCAAGTCTAAATCATAGGATGATCATCTTAAAGGTGGGAAAACATATGCTTAGCATAAACAAAAAATTAACATGTCCAACAACCATACACTCCAGATCCATGAGATGAAATGTTAATACATGGTTAGAAGCATACACAGTATATCTATGTAACAAACTAAAACATCATAGCCACCATAAAAATCCAATGTGGATCTATGTCATAGAATACATTAGTAGAACTGTGGACACATAGAAGAGGGGTACCCAAAATTAGCCCTCAAAGTACATAAGATGATACATAACTCCAAGTCATCTTGGGAAGGGTGTCATATAAGAGGGATTTGTCCCTATCCCAATTTCTTCTACTCATCTTTGATGGTATGAATCTACATCATGTGAATATATGGGCTAATATCAAGCATGATGGAAATCAACTGACGATTAATTATTGAGCCATATTGTTAAAACATGTGAGGTGACCCACCAATGATGAAAATGAACTCCTAGTTACCTAAAAAAACTCACATACTGTGAATAAAAGTGTTGATATCAAAGACTCATAGATTTCACCTGTTAGGATCCAGTGAGGTATACTCAATATGAACTCTGAGGAATCCTACTATTATGGTATACAAGATCCAAGGGACTACTAGTTCTTGTATCAATCCCCTGGACAACGAGCTGAAGTGGAGATGAGAACATCCAATGAAATTAGGGCCTTAACTTATCCCCTATCAATCCAAATGGAATAGATCAAGATACGATGTAAATGAAAGAAGCCATGAGGTACATCTGACATAGGGATGACGAACACAAAAGGTCAACAAGGATTGTAGATGGTTTATTGAGGTTTAGAGTTCCAAAGAACATGTAACAACATGAGACAAAAGAGACTAATGAGCACCATGTGATATGGCACAAAAATGGAGGAGGTATTGAAGCATACTCCATGATTACGAGAAGAGTAACAAACTCCAAAAGTACCAATATATGAGATAATTATTTACATATTATTGCTAATATGGAGTGCATGGGGAAACCTCATGATAAGACTCTAACGAGTAATAGTCAAACTTCATCTATCCATATTTCCAAAGATTTTAATAAGGTTGATGATAAAAGTGTCAATGCTTCACATGCTAGTAGTAGCTCCAAAAGTACCCTTATCAATTGAGGAAATGGTGATGGAGCTGATAAGCATGTAATAGGTAATAGTTCATGTTAGGCCCCTATACCAATAGGTGTCATATGTCATGATTGACTTGAGGAGCTATGTAATATGTTCATAACTTTCCTTGTTGCAAAGGTTTTCCATATTAAGTATGGGGGATTTACGCAGTGCATTATATTAGATATCATTTTTGGGATTCAACTGCGTTAAGTAAGTCATTCAAACGTATGACCATTTCCATGAGAGGTAGTCGTAACTGACTAATTTCTCATGATTTTTGAATAGTTCACTTAGCACTCATTGCATCGGGTGATGCTCACAGGGGTGAAGAAGTGGGATTGAAACTAATGAAATGTGGAGAACGAATCACATAGCATCAATCATCACTTCCGGGGCTTGCACCCGGTAACCAGGACTTCCCAGGAGGTCACCCATCCCAGAACTCCTCTGGCTCAAGCGCGCTTAACTGTGGAGTTTTTCCCCACAATCAAGCCCACTTAGCTTGCTACCCCATTTGCAAAACCTTAGCAAGTATTGTGCCTCATGAACCATTCAAGTAGAGATCCCTTGACTCTTTTTGAATTTAAGTATGGGGGATTTACGCAGTGCATTATATTAGATATCATTTTTGGGATTCAACTGCGTTAAGTAAGTCATTCAAACGTATGACCATTTCCATGAGAGGTAGTCGTAACTGACTAATTTCTCATGATTTTTGAATAGTTCACTTAGCACTCATTGCATCGGGTGATGCTCACAGGGGTGAAGAAGTGGGAGAATGGATAGGGAAATTAAAGAGGGTATACACTAAAAGAAAAATCAAAGGGTAAAAAAAATAAAAGATGGTCAAAAATTGAAAGAAAATGAATCCCAACCAAAAGAAAGACCAGGAAAGTGTGCAAGTCTAAATGCCACTACTTTTTACTTTTGTGTAATAAAAATTGTGTGCAGTTTGTCACCTATGCCACAATTCATGAATAGTCAAATAGTTCAAAATTGACTAATTCATTTTTCAATTTCATGTTGTAAAATAGAGAGTAAATATCTGACCAAACAGTGTAATCTTGGTAGATAAGTAGATAGGTAGAGTAAAAAGGAGCTCAACAGTTTAATCAAAGCCCTCAGATGTAATAAGTGTAGATTTAGATAGATATCATTATGTAAAAGAAAATAAAGTGAAAAAAAAGGGTTTGCCAGTCTAAGTGCACCCTAATAAAGAAGTAAAAATGCTAGGATAAAGTAGGTAGGGTAAGTAGATGATGGTTGCAGAATAAATGTGTGGTGAATGGTTAAGTTTAAATGCTTAAATCTTTTGTTTTCATCACTTGGACAAAGCACAACTCACATTGGATACAACCCATCAAATAAACAAACTCAGATTAATTAATTTCCCTATCCATTCTCCCATTAAGTTTCACTAATTTCCCCTAAGTACTAAAGGCATTTACCAAGTTAAAGGGGCTCATAGCATTTCTCTAACTTCTGTAAGGACTGAACCCTCGGCCCAATAATTTATAAGGCCTAAGTACTTAAACCATTCATTAAAGTCATTCATTCCCTTTCATAAGCTCTACAAAATTTTCCATAAAAACCCTTTTTCACTTTAAGCCTAAGTTTGAATACACACATCAAACGTTTTACACTTAGCGCTTTCATTTCATAATGTCATATTAACTATTAACTTGTGTTAATTTATAAATCCCGTATAAAAATGACCCATTCCCGTATCATTGTAACTATATAATAATCCCAAAATACTATATATCCCGCCCTGGGTTAAATATAACTGTAACACGTTTTAATATGGAATTAATTAGTTAATCAGTAACTAGTTAATAGCCTTAACCCCCCCGTGACATCAAAATTGGATTAGTTAACCCTCATGGTTAATTAATAACCTCATCAGCCAATCTCGCCACCCCTGATGTGATTAAATAATACTTAATTATATCAGGACCCGCCCGCACTAAACCCCTATCATTTCATACCCCTCGACCACCGTCTGATCAAGCCCTTGACATTCGACGGCCATAATGCATATTGCACGGCCCTTTGTGACCGCACGGTAGCATGTGATCACAAAGCGATTTTGTGCACAGTACCTTGCCACGTGTCGCTTTTTCAATGGAATCATTGGCCCAATGAAAAATACCACCCTCCGCCATAAGCGGTGCGATATGAAACCATTTACCGCCCCCCCCATAAACGACAAAACATCATGTCATTTTGCCATTGACGCCACTCGTCCGAATTCTAAAACCCGCCAACTCTCACTTTGTATATAAAACAAATAAGTTTTTTTCAGTATTTTATCCTGCAAACCTGTATGCCCATGCAAAGACGTCGAGGTCAACCAGTTTAAACTTTCAACCTTCAACCTGCTCCAAACTTCACAACCAACGCAACCTAAAGCCCTTCGGCAACATCCAATACTTGCATTTCATTGTTCATTCCCAAAAAAACAGGTATTTACCCAATTCCCAATAAAAACCCTACAAATACTTTTTTTTCACTGTAAATTGATGAAAAGGGCACAAATTCATTATAATTCAGTTATTACTTTCATCATTTAAGTTCTCCAGACCCTCTGCTTTGCCCATTTCACAAAGAAAACCTCATTTCCCTTTCTGAATCCACAAGAACCAGAAATGGAAACTTCGGTAGCTTTGAATGTTGCACCCATCAATGCTCCTCATCGAGATTTAGACTATCTGCCTCTTGCAGATAAGGACTTTCAAATAAAAGACTTAGTCACTACCACTGATAAAAATCCCCTTAAAGTCTTTTGCAAATGTAGAGATAACTACTTGAATGGCCGAGATATCATAAGACTATGGGAATCCAATCTTCCCATATACTTTCTTCCCTCTATCCATATTTTTCCAGATATAATTGATCAATGCCATGCCAACTATGAACCCATCCGCAGAGCAGTTATGTCTCCCAGCCAAACAATCCTTTTCCCAATAAACACTGAGTCAATCAATGAAATGCTCCAATTTCATGCAGGTCAAGCCCTCACTCCTATCTCAATCGTAAATTTACTTGAAGAATCTGCCAAATGTCCCCATCTGAACTCAATCGTCTTCGCCAAACTTTTATACAAGAGAAATATCAGATCATAAGTCCTCCTCCTTATGGCTCAGTTTTCTTCACTGATATGGGTAAACTCATTGTTGATATGATATCAGTAGTTATGGGATTCAACACTAGCGAGTATGTAGATGAGTTAACCCTAGTGTTGATGTCTATCTTTGCCACTGGCCAACGTCTTGCTATTAAGTACGATTATGCTTCATATATTGCTAATAAAATTCATGACCAGTTCCTAAGATTGGAGAATGAAAGGGTTTTTAAATACACCACCTTCATATATCACCTCATGCTCTATTATCAGTCAGATAATTTCCCATTTCCTATCATAAAATTGGATACCAAGGGTAATCCAAGGTCTGTCATCTTTTGGACTTCCATCTTTCATAAATTTCCATCCAAGTCTTACTCCTATAATGAGTTCAATGATAAGTTCGTCCATCCAGTTACTACGTTGTTAATAGGAGTTTCACCTCCCAGAATCAGTGGTGACATTAAGAAGATCCTTCAGCTCTCCAAACAACACAAAGTGGGTGACTGGTATTTATACTAGAACCATACAGAAATCAGAATATATGGATGTGAGCTTTCTCCATTCAAGCTGCCTAGATATGTTCCAATGAGATTGTTTGCATTGGAATATTTCAGACAAATAATAAATTCATACTTGGTTCATTTCCACAAAGCCAAAAAGGAAGCACAACTCAGAATCAAGAACCAACTAGGCCCTTTCACCTGCAACAATAGGGAAGCATGGAAAGAAGCAGAGAAAATTCTATAAGATCAACTTAAACTACACAAAAGTTTCAGTTGGTTTCCTTATGATCCCCATAGCTTCATTTGTGATAGAAGGATGAAAAACAGACTATCACCTTACATACATCATAGAATTCCAGAGATTGAACAATTTGCCAACATGGATGAATGGAGGGAAGGTACCTTAGTGGAAACTGATACTGACTAGGTCAATATAGAGAATGTAATGAAGGATCTTGAAAAAACACTTGACCTAGATTCTTTTGGATAGGTACAGTTTGAAACATCTCAAAGGTCAACATTAGAGATTAGTGCTTCTACAATTGAAACCTCTCAGAGGCACTCACAGGATACCAGCACACCATTCTCAGGGACATCCAAGGGAAAGGGACCAGGGACTAGCACCCAAGCAACAGAACAATCAGTCATGTCTAAGTATCCTGAAACTTCTCAAGAGCAGGCTCAAACACAAGCTCCCCCAGCTCAAGTCAATGTGGAAGAACTCCCAATTTTCCATACCCCTCTGAAGGAGGAAGAGAACAAGAAGAGAGACAGAGAAGTAGCTACCCCTACCAGTCACCTATCAGACCAGCCTAGTGCCAAAAGGCAAAGGCTAAATCCTCATTCGGAAGAGGAAATTTTTGAAGAAACCACAGACAGCCAAAGAAGAGAAGGTGTGGACAGTCACCAGACTTTCCTAGTAGGGGGACACCTTCTAGCTCACAGAGGCAGGAGCTGGAAAGAAAGCAGAGCACGGAAGTATCATACTTTAAGCCCCCAGGAAATGAGAATCTTGACTTTAAAAAGAAATTCAAAGATATAAAAGCTAGGAATGAGCCATTAAGAATCCAGGTCTACAATCAATACTTGAAAATGGCTCCCACTAACCAGAACAGGTTGATGTCAACCTATGACATCAAGGAGGGCAAGATAGAAATGAGCCTTTTCAAACCTAAAGTGCAGAAGCCTCAAATGGCTACAAATTATTTTCAAACCAATTTTGAGGTCATGGCCAAAGATATTCATCCCTTGGATCAAATTGAGCTACACAGGAAAATAGGAGAAATGATATATTCAACTTTGACAAGTAAGGCCATGATGGCCCAAAGATTAGAGAATTCTCTAAATAATACAACTGCCCAATTATAATTGGAGAGAGCCTCCTCACAGGCTAAGGATAACAGAATTAAATCTTTGGAAGAGTTAGTAACTGGATTAGGACATAATCCAAAGGATGTGAAGGCTGCAGAAGCCTTAATAAAGAAAAAACATGAAGACATAGCTGCCTTAAGAAAGTAGCTAAAGTTACCCCCATCCAGACATCCACAAACTGCAGAAATTATTCAGAAGAAGTCTGAAGAGGAGCTTATGGACTTTCTCCTAAAGCTTAATGAACGACCGAATGAGACCGAGCAAGAACTGGAAAGATCACTCAAAAGTAAGCAGGGAGAGTCGACCTCCCAGCCACCAAATGTGATACCCATGGTCTCCACTGCAGTCCCTTCAACACTGGCAACAGCTCTGGCACCCAATGTCCCTATGGCCACATCTGAAGCAGTCACAGGTACAGGTACAGGAACAACACCAGCAAGAACTTTAAGTCTAAGTACAAAGGAATTGATAAAATCAATGGAGGAGATGAAGCTCCAAATTTCAGAGTTGCAAAAGGTAAAAGAAAAATATGTTACCTTAGAACAGAGCTATGACCTTTCAAAGATAAATTTTGTAGAAAATGTGAGGGAAAATAAAGGGTTAGAACAAAAGGTGAAGTCATTAGAAAAAGACCTCACATTTGACAAGCCCTTGACAAACATCAAGAAGATTCTTTGGACCAACATCACTCAGGCAATAAATGATGTTTGGCCCTCAATACAAATAATATTTGAACAGATTGATTTTGTAAAGGTATCACTGGAAGAAATTTGAAGGACAAAGGAAGAATTAGGCAGGATGCCTGAAGAAGCCACCATGCTTATAAAATTTTTGAATAGTAAGAACAAGTATCAGTTGGAAGAAATTTGCATTGAAGACAGAACAGGGACTATTTTGGAAGTCAAGAAGGTGTTGACTAAAAGGTTTCTAATGCAAAATTTGGAAAGAAGATGCCAAAATATGCAGGAGGAGATCAATGCTTTCATGTAGAAGTTTAATATTTTGTAGAACAAAGGGCTACCCAGTCCTTTAGTTATCAATGATAAATTAATGAGGCATATAGATTATCTTGAAAAATTGGATCAATATGGAGATAATCAGGCAAGTTCATCCACCAGTACATCAGCACCAAAGGCACTACCTACAGGCAGAGTTCTCTATGATAGTTTAGAGAACCTTTTCTATGTTGAGCATGAGTTAAAGCATTTGTTTCCAATTCAACCTACTTTTCTCAAGTACACTGAGACTGACGATATCCTCAGGAAACTCCAAAGGACTAAAATACCACAGGAAAAATTGTGAGCAGAAATGCTAGATATTTTGTAAATTTATCCTTGGTAAAAAAGTAAATTTGCATTATTTACTACAGTCAATGAGGGTAAAAGTGGGTGAACAAAGATCAAATAGGTAAAGAGTATCAGAACATGTCAAAGTGTATCAGTGAGAAAGTGAAAAGAAAAATAGTCAGCAAGGATTTACAAGGAAGACAACAAGATGCCTCATCTGAGGGCCTGCCTCCAGCACATCCACAAAAGCAGGGACAACAAGCCATTGGTTTACTTTATCGTCTATCTATGAGACCATCTGTCTCTATTTTCATGTAACTTATAGTTAGTCACCCTAGAATATATCTCTCTTTGTTATGAGAGTTTTTATGGTAAAATTTTTGTATAAATACTCCCTCATTCAGAGCATTGAGGGTGGATTCTTAGACATTGCCGTAAAACTGATTACTTTGGAATAAAGTGCTATTGGACCAAATCTTGCATGGCTGGTTGGATGTAGAATTGATACAAAGGACTTTTCACAGGATTCAAGTGCAATACATCGGACAAATAGGTATTTTATAATGCATGTGTTATTGTTTTCTTGTTTAGATATTTCAATTATGTTCCATATCTGAATATTAAAACGAAAAAGCTTAATTGAGAAAGTGCTTAAGTGCAATCTGTTTTCAATTGTTTTTATTCTTAATGTTTTCCTCTAAACTATGATAGGAAAGTAAATCTTAATTCTTCTTAGTTTATCATTTAAGTCATTTAGTAAGAAATCCTTAATTGCTTTTTAATGATGATCATCCAAATTCCCTCTTCTCAAGACATGCTGAAGGATCCTTAATTTCCCTTCTTCACTTTTGAGGCCATCTCATCCTTTCAAGTCGTCATTTGCTCCCTGTTTAGCTATATTTCCCTGTGAAGCCATCCTTTGCTGAGAAACAAAATCCAGTTGAGGCATCTTCTTTTGACTCCATTAGCCCAATGGCCTGAAATATTCAGTTATACCCATCTGCTATTGAATTTCACAAACAAACTCAATCAAAATCCCAAAGCTCTAATAACTAGCCTAAAATCTTGTAAAACAAAGATAAATCTTAAAGAGAGAGCCCTCTTTAGGTACAAATTGGCTAGATTCTGTACCCAAAAGTTGGTTTGTGGTTACCTCGGACCCCTTTCCTCTTCTTACAACTTCTAGGAAAATCTGAGTTTTAACATAGTGGTGACTCTGCTGGGGAACAAAAATTTGTTGTTATTGCTGTTTACTTTATAAACTACAGATGGAGCCTGAAGTTAGACAGGTAGCCTTTGAACTTCTCTTGCTTTGCAAGTGCATAAGTAGATGAATTCTACTTCAGTCAATCTCCAATTTAGTTTATGAACTGAACACGAACCAGTTCCTTAATCAAATAAATCTTTAGGAATGTTTAAATTCAAACTTGAAACTTCTTAAAGAAATCAGAGAAGTTGTTGTTGCTATTAATTTAGAAAATAAAAACCAAGAAATCTGGCTTCAGAAAGGACTCATTACACTAGAGAAAATCCTGATCCAAATCCACCACCAGTGTTTGAGAACCCCAATCTGATCCCCATAATTCTTAGGAGACAAGAAAGTCAAGAAAGCACTGTTAGTTCTCGGCCCACCTACAGATCAAGATCCTATCCTATTAGGTGGATTTATCTTGAGGATGAACCCTTTGATGAGCAATTTGAGACTTCTTTGTTTAGAACATCTTCAGACTCTGAATTCATTGACCTAATCCCAGATCCAATATTCATCAAAGAATTACAATTCGAAGCTGTCAGTTTTTCAATTGATAGACATTTGCAGAACTCCATACAATCTAATCTTACCTCTGAAGGAACACCTGATCCCTCTACAATCACTGCTGCTTCTGCAAGTTCCTCACCATTTCCTAATACATCTCAACCCCAAACCACCCCACCACAAACCCCTCCTTCTACTCCTCCATCCACAACCCAAGTTCCCATTGTTACCCCTACCCCAGCTATTGTTCCATCATTACCTATAGCCATGGCAAACAGGTATACCCCCCTGGTTCTACCAACCAATTTAGGTGCCATGCTGTAAGACTATCAAAGTAAAATCACTCCATTCGATGGTGTTGGTACCTACATAGCTCAACAACATACCAAAAAAATGACTGACTACTTTGAAATATATGAGATAGATGCTGATGATATAAGAATGAGGATATTTGTTCAGAGTCTAACTGGGGAAGTCAGAACTTGGTTTAGGGCTCCAAGAGCAAACAACATAGATAGCCTAGAAACCATTTATACACAATTCTTGAATCATTGGGAGAAGAAGAAAGATCCTTTGCAGATCTTATCAGAGTATGAAAACATTAAGAGTGGAACGCAAGAAACTATGCAAGATTACTGCACTAGGTTTAATATTGTCTACAATGCCAGTCCTCAAAACCTCAAACCCCCACCTGATTTGGCCTTAATCAAATTCCCAAATGGATTTGATTCTGATATGGCCTTTCAGCTAAGGAAACGAGCCCCTAGAACTTTAGAAGAGATGCAAAGTATAGCTGTCAGTGTTGAAGCCAACCTGGTGTCTAAACGAGCCAAGGTTAGAAGTGAAACAAGGATACCAGTGAAAGAAGAAACTTCACCTATTGAACATAAACTGGATGTTATAATTAAAGGGATGGAAAGACTAGGAGATAGAGTGGAAACAATAGAAAGAAAATCCCCTTGGGATGGTTAGCCAGCCAACACAGGGAGGAATCCTAATTTCTGAAAAAACCAAAACCAGAACCCTAGAAAAACTGGTCCAGATCAAAACATTAGACCCCCTTTCCAGGAGAATTACATAGAAGCTTCCAGCTCCAAGGGTCCCCCAGAAGATACTCAGATAAATCTGATGGGACTTAACAATGAAGGAGAAGTTTTTCTAACTCAAGATGATCAAGAGGCACACATTCTCAAACAATTTCAAACTCAGTTAGGAGAATCATTTGACTTTAAGGAGGGATATGACACAGCCATCTACGAAGTATGCAAGAAGTATAACTTAAGGAGTAGAAGGGTTGATGTTCCTGAAGTTAACAGACATAAAGCTCCGAAACAACCTATCAAACGTGAAGCAGCTACTACTGCTGTACAAATTTTGTCTAGATCAAGCAATAACCCACCTAATCCAATAATAGTAGATGTGTCTAACAATCAGCCGAATAATAGAGACTCTTCCACTCCCCTTACTTCTAAGGGAACTATAGAAGAACCTCCAGAAAACAATTTAGGAGAAAATGTAAATTTTAACCCCACTCCTGAAAAGGAGAAAAATATAGAAAACACAGAAAATAGAGAGAATCCCACTGTTCGAAACATAAAATCCCAAATAGAAAAACCCTTCAATATTGAAACTGAAGTAGGCAGACTAAAGATAGTTGTTCCATTGTCTGAATTAGCTAAACATGATGCCTACCGAAGTGAAATTAACAGATCACTCAAAATCACTGGAACTAAAGACTCTATTAATGCTTTTGATGATCAACCAGAATTAATCTTTGGCCATGAAGTGAATGGGAAACATTTAGAAGGAAGTATTCCTCCCTTCTATGTGAGCTTGAATATACATGATAAAATCCTTCACAATGCCATGTTTTAATCTGGTTCATCTCATAACCTAATGCCCAAGTATGTTATGGAGAAATTATACCTAGACATCACTCGACCATACAAAGAACTATTTTCTTTTGATTCTAGTTAGGTGAGATGTTTAGGGTTGATAAAATACTTGTGTGTTTCTTTAGTTCAATATCCTACAAAAACAATCCTAATGGATATAGTAGTAGTAGATATACCACCAAAATATGGAATGTTATTATCCAGGTCCTAGGGTGCTAAGCTTCAGGGATCACTTCAATTGGACATGTCTTATGTTGCTATTTCGGTTTTCGGCCACCCTAAGAAGCTATACAGAGAAACACTGATGAAGTACGTAGTAAGTAGTCAGGAGAAATGACAAAATTTCCCCATCTACTCAGTACGCTCTGATATGGATTCATTTATTATTTGCAATGCTGAAACCAATCCTGCCAATACTGAACAAGTTTTAGCAGCAGAACCAAAAGAAATTAAAAGAGGAAAATCAAGTGTTCAGATTCAGTAAATATCAGATACAAATGACAAATCAAAAAATAAAGGGAAACCGGATGAGAACGAAAAACTAAATACCCCAGTTAAAAAAATTCCCACCACCCCTGATACTGATTATGTGCATGAAATTCTATGGCATTTAGAATTTGATGGTTCAGTCAGCAAATTAGGGGTAGGGGCAGGAGTTTGGGTGCACAACTTGGAAAATGACCATGCTGAAGGCCATGCCTACAGGTTAAATTTTAAGTGCACCAATAATATGGTAGAGTATGAAGCTCTTTTGCTAGGACTAAAACTTGTCAAAAGGTTAGGAGCAATTAGGGTTTCTATCGTAGGTGATTCAAAATTAATTGTTAATTACATCAAAGGGAAGTACCTTACTAGGGATCCTAGATTAGGATACTATAGGTTGACAATCATAGAGATTCTTAATACTTTTTTGGAAACTAAGCTTGTTGTAGTGCCTAGAAAACATAACTTACATGCTCACAGTTTGGCCATGTTTGCCAACACCTACAAATTACCTTTCGAACCTAATCATCACTTTACTGTTGAAATTAGGCATAGACCAGCTATCCCTAACAATCTAAAGAACTGGCAAGTTTTCAAAAGTGATGAACAGATTAATAATTTTTTAACTTTATACAAAGAATTTTCTCATAGTTACATAGATGTTGATACAGATAGTAACTTTAAACAAGTAGATGAGGTAGAAACCAACATTTTGGAAGAAAGTTCAATTCAAATGCTTCACCCCACAAAATTCACTAGAAAATAAGTTCAAGACCTAAAACAAATGGACCATGATGAGATAATTGAAGAAGAAACAGAGGTCATTCACCTAAAATACAATCATCTACCTAAAGGATTAACTCCTCTAGAAGACCTCTTTGATTCCAATGATATTCCTAAGAAACCAAAGATGGAACCATTAAAGGGAGACATTGAAGAATATAATTTAGGAATGGAAGACAATCCAAAGATGATAAAATTATCAAAGTCTTTACCACCTGATCAAAAGATAAAATATGTTGGACTTATGAGAGAATTCCAGGATGTTTTTGCTTGGAGTTATGAGAATTTGAAATCATATGAAACCTCAATAATTCAGTATACTATACCTCTGAAAGAAAACCAGAAGCCATTCAAACAAAAACTCAGGAGAATCAACCCTGTATTACTACCATTGATTGAAAAAGAAATTAAACGTATGTATGAAGCAGGGATTATTGCACCTATAAGATTTTCAGAGTGGGTATCTAACTTAGTACCTACTAGGAAGAAAACTGGGGAAATAAGATTATGCGTAGATCTGAGAAATGTGAATAAGGTTTCCCTTAAAGATAACTATCCTTTACCCAAGATGGACCATATTTTGCAAAGGGTAGTAGGTTCTTCTAGGATTTCTCTTTTAGATGGATTTTCAGGATATAACCAGATTCTGGTTCATCCTGATGACCAAGAAAAAACTTCCTTTACAACACCATGGGGCACATTTATGTATATCAAAATGCCATTTGGACTTAAAAACGCAAGAGCTACTTTCCAAAGGGAAATGGACATTGCATTTGCTAAAGATATTCATGATTTTCTTGTCATATATCTGGATGACATAACGGTTTTTTCTAAATCAGATCAGCAGCATTTGAACCATCTTAGACAAGTATTCTTAAAATGCAGAAAATATGATATTTCTTTAAATCCAAAGAAATCCTTGTTTGGCCTAGAAGAAGGTAAACTCTTAGGTCACATCATTTCAAAGGATGGAATTCGAATTCACCCTGCCAGAATAGAAGCAATTTTGCAAATACCTCATCCAAGAAATATCAAAGAACTTCAAGCTGTCTTAGGGAAGATAAATTTTCTGAGAAGATTCATATCTAACCTAGAAGAAATCATTAGATTACTTAATAATATGTTAAAAAAGGATTCAAGTATAAAATGGATAGTAGAAGCCAAACAAGCATTTGAAGAAATCAAAATGGCTTTAACCAGAACACTGGTCCTTACAAGTCCCCAATTTGATAGAGACTTCATAATTTTTTCTTTTGCCTCAGAGCATACTATAGCAGCAGTTGTTTTATTACAAAAGGATGACCAAGGATGTGAAAAACCTATCACCTTTTTTAGTAAAGCACTCAAAGATGCATCACTGAAATACAAAATCATGGAAAAACAAGCTTTTGCACTTGTTAAAGCCATTAAAGACTTCAGAGTTTACATATTATACTCTCATGTGATAGCCTATGTACCAAATGCAGTTGTCAAAGACATCCTGACTCAGGATGGAATTGAGGGCAAAAGGGGTAAATGGATTGCTACCATCTTAGAGTATGATATTGAAATAAAACCTACAAAATTGATAAAAGGACAGGGATTGGCCAAACTCATGGCAGAAACCAATTGTCAAGTCCTGGACATAAATGAACTGGATGACGAACAGGAGATGGCGACTCCAAAAATTAGCCAGGCCTTTTCAGATTCACCTTGGTATGCTGATATAATTTATGTGTTACAAAACCTACAGGCTCCTCCAGGGTTATCTAGAACAAAAAGTAGGTTTTTAAAGATGAAAGACTTAAAGTTTTGTATTCTAGATAATGCTCTTTTTTTGGAAAAATCATGAAGGAATTTTATTCAATTGTTTGTTAAAGAATGAAGCTGACAAGGCTCTTCAACAATTTCATGCAGGAGACTGTGGTGGACACCTCTACTGGAAATCAACTACAGATAAGATCTTAAGAGCTGGTTTCTATTGGCCAACCTTGTTTGCTGATGTGAAAAAACTTGTCACTTCTTGCCATAAATTCTAAATTTTTGGGGGCAAGAGAAAACTATTACCTTTACCCCTGAAACCCATTTCTACTAAAAAGCCCTTCCAATAATGCGGTCTTGACTTCAATGGTGAAATCCATCCTCCCTCCTCTGGCCAACACAAATGGATACTCATTGCCACTAATTATTTTACCAAATGGATAGAGGCGATCCCCTCCAGACAAACCAATGATACAGTGATCATAGGTTTCCTAGAAGCCAATATATTGTCCAGATTTGGCCACCCTACTAAAATTATAACCGATAATGCTGCAGCTTTCAAATCAAGAAAGATGACCAGTTTTTGGAATAAATACCACATTACCTTAGGCCATTCCATAGCCTATTATCCACAAGGAAATGGACTAGCTGAATCTTCCAACAAGAGCCTCATTAATATCATTAAAAAACTGTTGGAAGAAAATAAAAAGACTTGGCATAAGAAACTAATAAATGCACTATGGGTAGACAGGCTTACAACCAAAAAATCCATTGGAACCAGTCCTTATGAATTAGTATATGGCATGGAGGCTGTATTTCTTTCATCATTAGGAGTTCTTATTATGAAACTACTCCAAGAAGCTTAAGTGGAACCCAATGATATTCAAAGAAGGATTAATCAGACAATCAATTTACAGCAGACTAGAGAGGAGGTGTACCAAAGATCCCAAATATGGTAGGAAAAGCTCAAGAAGATATTTGACAAAAGAACCAAGGCAGAAGATTTCCACCTTGGGGATAAAGTGCTAAGATGGGATTCTAGAAGAGAAGATAAGGGGAAACATGGGAGGTTTTACTTCCTATGGAAAGGACCATACATTATCTATGCCCTACAAGGAAACAATACAAATTCTCTCAAAAACTTGGATGGCACAGAAGCAGAAGAAGGACAAGTCAATCGTCGAATGTTAAAACATTACTTTGATCCTACTTATTAAGATTTACCATGATGTTTAACATGTACATACTATATCCTTTGTAATGTCACAGTTTTGATTGGACAATAACTTTTGGAGTTGAAGCCCCAAGAGAAGGCCATAAGCGCGCTTGAGCCAGAGGCAATCTGGGATGGGTGACCTCCCGGGAAGTCCTGGTTACCGGGTGCAAGCCCTGGAAGTGATGATTAATGCTATGTGATTCATTTCACTAGTTTCAATCCCACTTCTTCACCCCTGTGAGCATCACCCGATGCAATGAGTGCTAAGTGAACTATTCAAAAGTCATGAGAAATTAGTCAGTTACGACTACCTCTCATGGAAATGGTCATACGTGAATGACTTACTTAACACAGTTGAATCCCAAAATGATATCTAATATAATGCACTGCGTAAACCCCCATACTTAAATTCAAAAAGAGTCAAGGGATCTCTAATTGAATGGTTAATGAGGCACAATACTTGCTAAGGTTTTGCAAATGGGGTAGCAAGCTAAGTGGGCTTCATTGTGGGGAAAACTCCACAGTTAAGCGTGCTTGAGCCAGAGGCAATCTGGGATGGGTGACCTCCCGGGAAGTCCTGGTTACCGGGTGCAAGCCCCGGAAGTGATGATTGATGCTATGTGATTCATTTAACTAGTTTCAATCCCACTTCTTCACCCCTATGAGCATCACCCGATGCAATGAGTGCTAAGTGAACTATTCAAAAATCATGAGAAATTAGTCAGTTACGACTACCTCTCATGGAAATGGTCATACGTGAATGACTTACTTAATGTAGTTGAATCCCAAAATGATATCTAGTATTACTGTCATACATACAATAAAGCAACAGGAAGAAGAAAATTGCATAGCATAGTCAAAGCCATTCAGAGGCCATCTAATCTACTATTCTTGACTTTCCACTGGGAAAAGCCTGTTGGAAATAATACTGAAAGGGGGGGGTGAATCAGTATTACCAAATCAATATAACTTTTTCACTTTCATACTCAGATACATTTACGCTACTTTAGTGAAGGGAACCTGCGTGTACACGCAATTGTGTGTAATGCAACTAGTGTATATCCAGTAAACTTATGATTCAGTTAATCCATTAAATGTTGATATTTAGTTAGTGCATCAGAACTTCTATTAACCATATGAACAGTAAACAGATGCAGTAAAATAGAACAAATCATCACACACAAGAAGTAAACATGAACACCATGATGTAAGGTGGAAACGCAATGTGGGTGAAAGCCACCTGTTGCAAGTTGTCTCTATCTTCCTTTCATAAGAAACTTATTTTTACAATATTTATGTACTGGTGCAGTCTTATACCAGTACACAGGCTTCTACCTGCAGAAGGCTACAACCTTCTCTCATTTTTTAGCTTCTCCTGGAAGGGAGTTACAACCCCGGTAGCTCTTGTACTAGTTGATCCTTTTACTAGTACGTAGGTGCCGGCCTACTGAATGCTCCAACCTTCACTCATTTTCTAGCTGCTACTGGAAGGGAGCTACCACCCCCTTAGCTCTTGTACTAGCCGATGTACTAGTACGTAGGTGCCAACCTAAAGAAGGCTACAACCTTCTCTTTCATCCTCCAGGTACCATGTTTCATAAATTTTCAGACTGGATACTCCTGAAGCACAACACTGTAATCTGAAAGGCCACGTTTCATCCAATTTTCATACTAGACCCATCAATATCATTGAAGCACAAAATCAATCAACACTAGCATCATTAATCTCTGAATCACTCAATACTGAATCACTGAAACCCTATCAACAAACTGCAATCACCAGAACACAGAGCAGAACACAGAACTCTATAACAATATTCAGAACCAACTGTATCATCAGAAATCATGCATACCCTACTTGGAAGAGCCGAACTAGAGTGTATATGCAACCTCACCAAAGTGAACCTACGTATATGTCAACAATTACTTACTGATAACTTCACTGCACTTCCTGAATTTAGACATACCCAAATCATTACATATACAAGGATAATACATATGTTAGCAACCAGATCTAGTCCATTAGATCACATAAAGATAAGTCATCATGATCCTGATCCATTATAGATCTCATCCATCAAAAATGAAGCTAAACATAATCAACCAATCTGAATATGCAGAATATTGACACCAGTAAACAATCACCAGAACTCAGACTTTGCATCAACAACCAAAACCACCTGTAACTTCAAACATCATAGTTCATATTGTATACGCTACTTAGATGTATCTAACCTGCGTACGTACGCTCTTTTATCAAAGTCAACCAACGTATACATATGTAAATATTCATTCATCTTTTGCAGCTATTTCAGTCTTAAGTTATACCCAGATCAGAAAATTACATGCGTCAATATATAGATCTAGAAAAAGCATGATCAAACCATATAGAGATGATTCATTCCAAACCATTTGATCCAGATCTATCCTTAGATCTTGTTCTCCATCAACTGTTGAGATTCCTCCTTAGCTCAGATCAAGAAAAGCATCATGAACACATAACCTGCATACTAGATCTCATACATCGTCAGATATTCAAGATTTTTTGAATGCCATTGCCTAATGATCTTCTTCTCCTTTTATAGTCTTAGGCCTTACTCAACACCATGGTCCAAAACCATTTAGAACCAATACTAGGGACCCAATACCTGGGTTCAACACTTTGGACGCAATACCAGGGTCCAAAACCATAGGTCTAAATACCACGGACCCAAAAATAAGCTTTCCCACATGTAAGCGCTTTTCCATCATGAAAGTGTGTGCATATGCATACGCGACTTTTGATCGGTACACCCGCGTGTATACGCGATTTTGATAAGATGAACCTGCGTATACCTCATTTTCTTTCTTCATTCTTTGTAGTCTTATCGTCAATTCTTTGCTACTGACCTGCTACATTATGATCTGTCATCTATGAGTTGCCATCAAGGATAACACTTGTATCATAATGCCAAAAAATTCCCCCTTTGGACTTGATGGCAAAGCTAACTTGCCATATCTGAACTGATTCCTTTGAGCTGCCCTGCATCCCATGTGTTCTCTCTTCTGTAGATTCATCTAGTTATGTATAAGTGAGATGTTCTGCTACAAGTGGGTTGCCATCAAGTAGAACACATGCATCATAATGCCAACAATGTCCCCCTTTGGACTTGATGGCAACAACCATACCAAGTCACTCTCCCCCTTTGACATCAAGGGCAAAGGGTGGAGCAAGATATTCTCTTCCTTGATATACATTCTGCTGTCCATACTCCCCCTGAGTACTTTCTGAAATCTCTACTCTGCTGAAGAGTGTTGTTCATGCTCCCCCTGACTGTAAGCAAGGTCTGCAAAAAGATGTTCTACAAGAAGAACATGACTCTATCATAAATGACCTTCCTATCACCAAAGACTCATACATACATCCATCTCCCAACCAAGTGGGGATATACCAATATTGACTCATCCACCCAACCAAGTGGGGATATACCAGATACCAATTGTTTATACATGACTGAAATATTACATCATCTTTCCCATGCATAATGGGGGTACAAATTACATCATATGACCAAAAGGGATTCATCAAATGACTACAATAGATAGAGACAAACTATTACATCATGAGTCTTGATATGACCTTTACATGACATTTATAATAGAGACCAAACATCTAAATAAGACCATGATAGTCATCAACAACTATCATACACAATGTATGATCTGCTCCATAAGCATCTGTCAACAACATCTAGACCAGCAACCTGTATATGTCCATTAGTGTATAAGTCATCAACCTATAACAAGGTATGTCTGCATATGACATACAAAATAATTCACATTATATGTGAAAAACACCATAGTCATCTCATCATCATCAAGATCTGTATGATCTTATATACCATCCATGTATCATTACTCGGGAACATCCCTCAACTGCATCAATCAACATATCAACCTATCATCATATAGGTAAGAAATCATCATCATCATGTCTCCAACAATGCAACTTTGAGTAATCATCCATGTATCCAGCATACTGAATGTAGCACTATGTATCTTGAGCTCAAGATCTTTTGTCAAGACTTCTTGATATCATCAACAACAACAATCCTCATCCATGTGAATGCCAAGAACTATAGGAATCCTACATCATAACTGTATTATATGTCGACAACAGCATATGAGTGACTCATCATCAAGTAATGAAATTGTGTATTCAAGCTTTGTGCTTCTCCTTATCCTTATGAAGATCACCATGTAAGCACCATATATGCATCATCAGAGAATCAACCACAAATCTAATCTGAACACCAACTATGTAACCCCAAGAATCATATGAGATTTTATCATGGAAAACTCATAACCATATCATAAAAATTTAGCCATATAAGCATCATCACCAAGGACTACTAACCATAATGCCAACAATGCATTATTAAAAGTATATGCTCCCCTTGAACCTGTGCCATCTTGTTTTACTGTTAGATCTGGTCATGCATATATCAGCAAGAAGTATCAAGGAAACATCATCAACAAGTTAGGATCAAAACACTTCTATACATCTTACAAGTATCAAGACATTTCCACACATCTTCCGTAGATTGTAACCATTATCAAACAGAGCAAGTAATGGACTGAATCATATCAGACCCTTTTCCTGAGCCCGTCCTATTTCTTTTCTCAAACTGACATATACGCGACTGTGCACTGTCTAACTCGCGTATATACGCGACTTCTCTTTATGAAACTTGCGTATGAGATTGAGAACACTGAAGTTTTACACTTCCAGCTTCCTCTAAGTCTGTTATGTCTGTACATTGTGCTATGCCACATCTTTCTGACTGTACTTCCTTCTTCTTCCATATCTTCAAGTGTGATGATGTTTTCTCCTTTTGGTATGGTGCCCGTACTTTGTTCCTGCATTCCTTTGCTATATGTACCAGCTTGTTACATGCATAACATCTTACATGTTTCATATTCCTTCTGTAGCAATCAACAGCTTTGTGACCAAACATATTGTCAGAAAAAAAATATCCCTTAAAGTACCTTGAACATGAAGATATTTCTGTGTGATGGTCTTGAACCATTCTACTTCTGCATCTGGCTACAACATGTCCAAGATTATGACATACATAACATTCAACATTATTCATTAGAGGAGTAAAAGATTTTCTTTGAAGAATTTCTTTCCTTGGTTTCTGATGGGATTGACTTCTCATCTCCTTGTTGAGTATTTCAGATTGTGCATTAGAGTTCCGTGTCTTAATTTATGAACTAGATTCACCTTCAACAGATTCATAAAAAACAAGACCAGTTTTGATAGCAGGAGACCTTTGAATACAAAGAATATCATCCAAGATCTTAGTACTATCTTGAAATCGTAAGATCTTATCCTTTTCTTCTAAGTTGTCTTTTAGAATATTTACCTCAACCTGATGTTGCTCTTCCTTTTCACGATACTGCTTCTTCATGTTTTCTTCATGTTTTCTTCCTTCTTCCAACTGATTTCTTAATTCAAGAACTTTGTTTTCTTCTTTTTCAAGAGCTTGGAGTAGTTCTTTATTTTGCTTATTTGATTCTTCAAGATCTTATTTTAGCGAGAGGATCTTAGCTTCAAGACTTTCATAGTAACTAGATCTTTCTCTGAGTTTCTTGATTGTTGTGCTCCTTTCATTTACTTCACTTCTTAATGATGTCACGTTATCCTGCAACTTTTGACATTGATCTTCCTTTTCCTTGAAAAGCTTCCTTACCTTGTTTCCTTCCTCTAGTTGAGCTTTTAGTTTGGTAGCTTCTTCTTTGAAGGCACATTCCCTTTTGTTCAATAGATCTTGTTGATCTCTAATTTTGTCTGTAAGCCTTTTAAATTCTGCCTCTATTTGATATCTTTCTTTCTCACCCATAAGAGCAAATTCAGTTGTTTCGCTATCACTTTCATCATCTTCAAGTGGATGGATAAATGTGTCACTAGAGGATAACAAATTCATACCTGATAGTTTTTTTGCCTATTCATCTTCATTCTGAAGAGATTTTGAATCTGAAGTGCTTCTTCCACATATTCCCCAATTGATTCTCCCACTGTCATAGTTCTTCTGATATGTCTTCTTCTTCTTAGGTGCTTTCTTCTTAAGCTTCTTTCCCATATTTTTATGGATCTCCTTCAAGCGATCAAGCTTCTACCAAAGGACTTGCTCTCATACCAATTGTTTGAAATAATACTAAGAGGGGGGGGTGAATCAGTATTATCAAATCAATATAACTTTTTCATTTTCATACTCAGATACATATATGCTACTTTGGTGAAGGGAACCTGCATGTACACACAACTATGTCTAATGCAACTAGCGTATATCCAGTAAACTTATGATTCAGTTAATCCATTAACCATATGAATAGTAAACAGATGCAGTAAAATAGAATAGATCACCACACACAAGAAGCACACATGAACACCATGATGTAAGGTGGAAACCCAATGTGGGTGAAAACCACCTGATGCAAGTCGTCTCTATCTTCCTTTAATAAGAAACTTATTTTTACAATATTTCTGTACTGGTGCAGTCTTATACCAGTACATAGGCTTCTACCTACAGAAGGCTACAACCTTCTCTCGTTTTCCAGCTTCTCCTGGAAGGGAGCTGCAACCCCCTTAGCTCTTGTACTAGCCAATCCTTTTACTAGTACGTAGGTGCCGGCCTACCGAATGCTCCAACCTTCACTCGTTTTCCAGCTGCTACTAGAAGGGAGCTACCACCCCCTTAGCTCTTGTACTAGCTGATGTACTAGTACGTAGGTGCAACCTACAGAAGGCTACAACCTTCTCTTTCATCCTCCAGGTACCACATTACATAAATTTTCACACTGGATACTCCTGAAGCACAACACCATAATCTGAAAGGCCACATTTCATCCAATTTTCATACTGGACCCATCAATATCATTGAAACACAAAATCGATCAACACTAGCATCATCAATCTCTGAATCACTCAATACTGCATCAGTGAAACCCTGCCAACAAACTGCAATCACCAGAACACAGAGCAGAACACAGAACTCTCCAACAATATTTAGAACCAACTGTATCATCAGAAATCATGCGTACGCTACTTGGAAGACCCAAACTAGCGTGTATATGCAAATTCACCAAAGTGAACCAGCGTATATGTCAACAATTACTTACTGATAACTTCGCTGCACTTCCTGACTTCAGACATACCCAGATCATTACATATACAAGGATGATACATATGTTAGCAACCAGACCTAGTCCATCAGATCACATAAAGATAAGTCATTATTATCCTGATCCATTATAGATCTCATCCATCAAAACTGAAGCTAAACATAATCAACCAATCTGAATATGCAGAATACTGACACCAGTAAACAGTCACCAAAACTCAGACTTTGCATCAACAACCAGAACCACCTGTAACTTCAAACATCATAGTTCATATTGTATACGCTACTTAGATGTATCTCACCTGCGTACGTATGCTCTTTTATCAAAGTCAACCAGTGTATACATCTGTAAATATTCATTCATGTTTTGCAGCTATTTTAGTCTTAAGTTATACCCAGATCAAAACATTACATGCGTCAGTATACAGACCTAGAAAAAGCATGATCAAACCATATAGAGATGATTCATTCCAAACCATTTGATCCCGATCTATCCTTAGATCTTGTTCTCCATCAACTGCTGAGATTCCTCCTTAGCTCAGATCAAGCAAAGCATCATGAACCCATAACCTACATATTAGATCTCATACATCATCAGATATTCAAGATTTTCTAGATGCCATTGCCTAATGATCTTCTTCTCCTTTTATAGTCTTAGGCCTTACTCAATACCATGGTCCAAAACCATTTAGAACCAATACTTGGGACCCAATACCTGGGTTCAACACTTCAAACGCAATACCAAGGTCCAAAACCATAGGTCTAAATACCACAGACCCAAAAATAAGCTTTCCCACATGTACATGCTTTTCCATGCATGAAAGTGCATGCATACGAATACACGAATTTTGATTGGTACACTCGCATGTATACGCGATTTTGATAAGATGAACCTGCGTATACCTCATTTTCTTTATTCATTCTTTGTAGTCTGATCATCAATTCTTTGCTATTGACCTACTGCACTATGATCTGTCATCTGTGAGTTGCCATCAAGGATAAGACTTGTATCATAATGTCAACAATTTCCCCCTTTGGACTTGATGGCAAAGCTAACTTGCCATATCTGAACTAATTCCTTTGAGCTGCCCTGCATCCCATGTGTTCTCTCTTCTGTAGATTCATCTAGTTATGTATAGGTGAGATGTTCTGCTACAAGTCGGTTGCCATCAAGTACAACACATGCATCATAATGCCAACAAAGCCATCCCTAAGTGGAGCCACTCTTAGGCCCCTATACCAATATGTGTCATATGTCATGATTGACTTGAGGAGATATGTAATATATTCATACCTTTCCTTGCTGTAAAGGTTTTCCGTAGTTTAAAAAAAATAAAAAATTAAAAGATGTAAAGAGGGTATACCCTAAAAGAAAAATTAAAGGGTAAAAAGAATAAAAGATGGTTAAAAAATTGAAAGAAAATGAACCCCAACGAAAAGAAAGATCAGGAAAGTGTGCAAGTCTAAATGTCACTACTTTTTACTTTTGTGTAATAAAAATTGTGTGCAGTTTGTCACCTATGCCACAATTCATCAATAGTCAAATAGTTCAAAATTGACTAATTCATTTTTCAATTTCATGTTGTAAAAATAGAGAGTAAATATCTGACCAAACAGTGTAATCTTGGCAGATAAGTAGATAGGTAGAGTAAAAAGGAGCTCCACAGTTTAATTTGAGCCCTTGGATGTAATAAGTGTAGATTTAGATAGATATCATTATGTAAAAGAAAAGAAAGTGAGAAAAAGGGTTTGCCAGTCTACGTGCACCCTAATAAAGAAGTAAAAATGCTAGGATAAAGTAGGTAGGGTAAGTAGATGATGGTTGCAGAATAAATGTGTGGTAAATGGTTAAGTTTAAATGCTTAAATCTTTTGTTTTCATCACTTAGACAAAGCACAACTCGCATTGGATATAGCGCATCAAAGAAACAAACTCAAATTAATTAATTTCCCTATCCATTCTCCCCTTAAGTTTCACTAATTTCCCTTAAGTACTAAAGGCATTTACAAAATTAAAGGGGCTCAGAGCATTTCTCTGACTTCTGGAGGGACCGGATCCTCAGACCAATAATTTATAAGGCCTAAGTACTTAAACCATTCATTAAAGTCATTCATTCCCTTTCATAAGCTTTTCCTAAGTTAGGAAAATTACAAAATTTTCCATAAAAACCCTTTTTCAGTTTAAGCCTAAGTTTGAATACACACATCAAACATTTTATACTTAGTGCTTTCATTTTATAATGTCATATTAACTATTAACTTGTATTAATCTATAAATCCCTTATAAAAATGACCCATTCTTATATTATTGTAACTATATAATAATCCCGAAATACTATATATCCCGCCCCAGGTTAATTATAACCGTGACACGTTTTATTATGGAATTAATTAGTTAATTAGTAACTAGTTAATAGCCTTAACCCCCCCACGATATCAAAATGGGATTAGTTAACCCTCATGGTTAATTAATAACCTCATCAGCCAATCCCGCCACCCCCGATGTGATTAAATAATACTTAATTATATCGGGACCCGCCCGCACTAAACCCCTGTCACTTCATACCCCCTGACTACCATCTAATCAAGCCCTTGACATTTGACGACCACAATGCATACCGCATGGCTCTTTGTGACTGGACGTTAGTGTGCAATCATAAAGCATTTTTGTGCACAGTACCTTGCCACGCGTCTCTTTTTCTATGGAATCGCTGGCCCAATGCAAAATACCACCCTTCCCCATAAGTGGTGTGATATGAAACCATTTACCCCCCCCCCCCCATAAACAACAAAACATCATGTCATTTTGCCGCTGATGCTACTCGTCTGAATTCTAAAACCCGCCAACTCTAACTTTGTATATAAAACAAATAAGTCGTTTTCACTGTTTTATCCTACAAACCTATATGCTCATGCAAAGATGTTGCGGTCAACTAGTTTAAGCTTTCAGCCACCAACCTACTCCAAACTTCGCAGCCAACGCAGCCTAAAGCCCTTCAGCAACATCCAGTACTTGCATTTCATTGTTCATTCCCCCAAAAACAGGTATTTACCCAATTCTCAATAAAAACCCTCCAAATACTTGTTTTCTTCTATAAATTGACGGAAAGGGCCCAAATTCATTATAATTTAGTTATTACTTTCATCGTTTAAGTTCCCCAGACCCTCTGCTTTGCCCATTTCACAAAGAAAACCTCAGTTCCCTTTCTGAATCCACAAGAACCAGAAATGGAAACGTCGGTAGCTTTGAATGTTGCACCCATCAATGCTCCTCATTGAGATTTAGACTATCTGCCTCTCGCAGATAAGGACTTTTAGATAAAAGACTTAGTCACTACCACTGATAAAAATCCCCTTAAAGTCTTTTGACAATGTAGAGATAACTACTTGAATGGCCGAGATATCATAGGACTATGGGAATCCAATCTTACCATATACTTTCTTCCCTCTATCCATATTTTTCTAGATATAATCCATCAATGCCTTGCCAACTATGACCCCATCCGTAGGGCAGTTATGTCTCCCATCCAAATAGTTCTTTTCCCAATAAATGCTGAGTCAATCAATGAAATGCTCCAATTTCACACAGGTCAAGCCCTCACTCCTATTTCAATCATAAATTTACTTTAAGAGTCTGCCAAATGTCCCCATTTAAACTCAATTGTCTCCGCCAAACGTTTATACAAGAGAAATATCAGACCACAAGTCCTCCTCCTTATGGGTCAGTTTTCTTCACTGATATGGGTAAACTCATTATTGATATGATATCAACAGTTATGGGATTCAACACTAGTGAGTATGTAGATGAGTTAACTCTAGTATTGATGTCTACCTTTGCCCCTGGCCAACGTTCTGCTATTAAGTACGATTATGCTTCATATATTGCTAATAAAATTCATGACTAGTTCCTAAGGTTGGAGAATGAAAGGGTTTTTAAATACACCACCTTCATATATCACCTCATGCTCTATTATCAGTCAAATAATTTCCCATTTCCTATCATAAAACTGGATACCAAGGGTAATCCAAGGTCTGTCATCTTTTGGACTTCCATCTTTCATAAATGTCCATCCAACCCTTACTCCTATAATGAGTTCATTGATCAGTTTGTCCATCCAGCTACTACCTTGTTAATAGGAGTTTCACCTCCTAGAATCAGTGGTGACATTAAGAAGATCCTTTATCTCTCCAAACAACACAAAGTGGGTGATTGGTATTTATACCAGAACCATACAGCAATCAGAATATATGGATGTGAGCTTTCTCCATTCAAGCTACCTAGTTATGTTCCAATGAGACTGTTTACATTGGAATATTTCGGAAAAATAATAAATTCAGACTTGGTTCATTTCCACAAAGTCAAAAAGAAAGCACAACTCAGAACTAAGAACCAACTAGGCCCTTTCATCTGCAACAATATGGAAGCATGGAAAGAAGCAGAGAAAATTCTATAAGATCAACTTAAACTACACAAAAGTTTTAGTTGGTTTCCTTATGATCCCCATAGCTTCATTTGTGATAGAAGGATGAAAAATAGACTATCACCTTACATAGGTCACAGAATTCCAGAGATTTAACAATTTTCCAACATGGATGAATGGAGGGAAGGTACCTTAGTGGAAACTGACACTGACTAGGTCAATATAGAGAATGTAATGAAGGATCTTGAAAAACACTTGACCTGGATTCTTTTGGACAGGTACATTTTGAAACATCTCAAAGGTCAGCATCAGAGATTAGTGCTTCTGCACTCACAGGATACTAGCACACCATTCTCAGGGACATCCAAGGGAAAGGGACCAGGGACTAACACCCAAGCAATTGAACAATCAGTCATGTCTAAGCAGCCTAAAATTTCTCAAGAGCAAGCTCAAACACAAGCTCCCCAGCTCAAGTCAATGTGGAAGAACCCCAAATTTTGCAAACTCCTCTGAATGAGGAAAGGAACAAGAAGAGAGACAGGGAAGTAGCTACCCTTGCCAGTCACCTATCAAACTAGCCTGGTGCCAAAAGGCAAACGCTAAATCCTCATTCAGAAGAGGAAATTTTTGAAACCACAGACAACAAAGAAGAGAAGGTGTGGATAGTCTCTAGACTTTCGCAACAGGAGGGACACCTTCTAGCTCACAGTAGGCAGGAGCTGGAAAGACAACAGAGCACAGAAGTATCATCCTTTAAGCCCCTGGGAAATGAGAATCTGGACTTTAAAAAGAAATTCAAAGATATAAAAGCCAAGAATGAGCCATTAAGAATCCAGGTCTACAATCAATACTTGAAACTGGCTCCCACTAATTAGAACAGGTTGATGTCATCCTATGACATCAAGGAGGGCAAGATATAAGTGATCCTTTTCAAACCTAAAGTTCAGAAACCTCAAACAACTGTAGATTACCTTCAAACCAATTTTGAGGTCATGGCCAAAGATACTCATCCCTTGGATCAAATTAAGCTACACAGGCAAACAGGAGAAATGATATATTAAACTTTGACAGATAAGGCCATGATGGCCCAAAGATTAGAGAAATCTCTAAATAATACAACTGCCCGATTACAATTGCAGAGAGCATCCTCACAAGTTAAGGATAACATAATTAAATCTTTGGAAGAGTTAGTAATTGGATTAGGACATAATCCAAATGATGTGAAGGCTGCATAAGCCTTAATAAAGAAAAAAGATGTAGACATACTTGCCTTAAGAAAGCAGCTAAAGTTACCCCCATCCAGACATCCACAAACTACAGAAATTATTCAGAAGAAGTCTGAAGAGGAGCTTATGGACTTGCTCCTAAAGCTTAATGAACGACTGAAGGAGACCGAGCAAGAACTAGAAAGATCACTCAAAAGTAAGTAGGGAGAGTCAACCTCCCAGCCACCAAATGTGATACTCGTGGTCTCCACTGTAGTCCCTTCAACACTAGCAACAGCTCTGGCACCAATGTCCCTATGGCCACAGCTGAAGCAATCATAAGTACAGGTACAGGAATAGCACCAGCAAGAACTTCAGGTCTAAGTACAGAGGAATTGATAAAATCAGTGGAGGAGATGAAGCTCCAAGTTTCAGAGTTACAAAAGGTAAAAGAAAAATATGTTACCTTAGAACAGAGCTATGACCTTTCAAAGATAAATTTTGCAGAAAAGGTGAGGGAAAATAAAGGGTTAGAACAAAAGGTGAAATCATTAGAAAAAGACCTCACATTTGATAAGCCCTTGGCAAACATCAAGAAGATTCTTTGGACCAACATCACTCAGGCAGTAATGATGTTTGGCCCTCAATACAAACAATATTTGAATAGATTGATTTAGTAAAGTTAGCACTGGAAGAAATTCGAAGGACAAAGGAAGAATTAGGTAGGATGCCTGAAGAAGCCACCAAGCTTATAAATTTTTTGAATAGTAAGAATAAGTATCAGCTGGAAGAAATTGGCATTGAAGATAGAACAGGGACTATTCTGGAAGTCAAGAAGGTGTTGACTAAAAGGTCTCTAATTTGCAAAATTTGGAAAGAAGATGCCAAAATATGCAGGAGGAGATCAATGCTTTCATGGAGAAGTTTAATATTTTTCAAAACAAAGGGCTACTCAGTCCTTTAGTTATCAATGATAAATTAATGAGGCATATAGATGTTGACAAATTGGATCAATATGCAGATAATCAGGCAAGTTCATCAACTAGTACATCGGCACTAAAGGCATTGCCTACAGGCAGAGTTCTCTATGATAGTCTAGAGAATCTTTTCTATGTTGAGCATGAGTTAAAGCATTTGTTTCCAATTCAGCCTACTTTTTTCAAGTACACTGAGACTGACGAAATCCTCATGAAACTCCAAAGGACCAGAATACCGTAGGAAAAATGGTGGGCAGAAATGCTAGATATTTTGTAAATTTATCCTTGGTAAAAAGTAAATTTGCATTATTTACTACAGTCAATGAGGGTAAAAGTGGGTGAATAGAGATCAAGAAAGTAAAGAGTATCAAAACAGGTCAAAGTGTATCAGTGAGAAAGTGAAAAGCAAAACAACCAGCACGGATTTACAAGGAAGACAGCAAGATGCCTCATCTTAGGGCCTGCCTCCAGCACATTCACAAAAGCAGGGACAACAAGCCATCGGTTTACTCTATCTTCTATCTACGAGACCATCTGTCTCTATTTTCATGTAACTTATAGTTAGTCACCCTAGAATATATCTCTCTTTGTTATGAGATATTTTATTGTAAAAATTTTGTATAAATACTCCCTCATTCAGAGTATTGAGGGCGGATTCTTAGACATTGCTATAAAATTGGTTACTTTGGAATAAAGTGTTGTTGGACCAAATCTTGCATGGATGGCTGGATGTAGAATTGATACAAAGGACTTTTCACAGGATTCAAGTGCAATACATCGGACAAATAAGTATTTTATAACGCATGTGTTATTGTTTTCTTGTTTAAATATTTCAATTATGTTCCATATCTGAATATTAAAATGAAAAAGCTTAATTCAGAAAGTGCTTAAGTGCAATCTATTTTCAATTGTTTTTATTCTTAATGTTTTCCTCTAAACTATGATAGGCAAGGAAATCTTAATTTCTCTTGCTTCTTAGTTTATCATTTAATTTACTTGGTAAGAAATCCTTAATTGCTTTTTACTGATGATCATCCAAATTCCCTCTTCTCAAGACATGTGGAAGAATCCTTAATTGCCCTTCTTCACTTTTGAGCCCATCTCATCCTTCCAAGTCATCATTTTCTCCCTATTTAGCTATATTACCCTGTGAAGCCATCCTTTGTTGAGAAACCAAATCTAGCTGAGCCATCTTCTTTTGACTCCATTAGCCCAGTGGCCTGAAATATTCAGTTATACCCATCCGCTATTGAATTTCACCAACAAACTCAATCAAAATCCCAAAGCTCTAATAACTAGCCTAAAATCCTATAAAACAAAGCTAAATCTTAAAGAGAGAGCCCTCTCTAGGTACAGAATGGCTAGATTATGTACGCAAAATTTGGTTTGTGGTTACCTCGGACCCCTTTCCTCTTCTTACAACTTCTAGGAAAATCTGAGTGTTATCAGTTCCGAGAAGAATAATCCTAAAAACCCTATAATAAACTCTTTATTTTATTTTTCTTGAGAAAGGTAAGGTAGAAAATGCATTCATGGAGATCGAAAAAAATTGACTTGGATACCTCCATTTCTTGTGACTTACATGAAAATTAAATAACATATTTAGGATAATAGTGTTGTGCTATTAAATCTCAAAACATTTCAAGATCAATTGGTTACCCTACATAATTTTAATTATTACATGTAAAATATATTTATGGTTTCTTGATCAAATTTAAAGGGAGAAAACATTATATATTAAATGAACACTAAACTTCATACTCTTAGAAATCACTAAGTACCATTAAGCAATAACATATTTAATTTAGTGGAAATCATCCAATAACTTGGATTTAAATTTGTTCAAGTTTTACTGCGCTTCTTATATGAATGAAATATACATTTAGGGTATGTATGAATATAGATAGCTATGAAATTAATATGTATGATATTAGTGTCTGCCAGTCCTTCTAGTCACTGGTGATCAAATGTACTCTTTCAAAGTTTTTGTTAGGGTCTGAGGTCAAATTTTTATATTTTCAAGTCAGTCCTCAAACAAAAATTTGGTCACTAGTTGGTATAGGTCTAGGTCATCACTACTCCCTTGGTTTTCAAAGTCAACACCCTAAGCATGGTCATGTCATTATTTATTATCATAAGTCTAAATGTTGGTCTATGTCATCGTTGTGGTCTTGAAATCATGTATGGTTGAAAAGTCCATAGTTTCATAAACTAGTTCAGAGTACAACTAGTCTCATCATTTTCCTGTGTCATCCTATTGACACGGTGAATTTTTGTTGTACCAAAAATGGGAACTAACTCGATCACATACCCCAATTAGAACTGCTTTCGTTTGGGGTGGATAGCTCCAACGGGTTTTAAAGGATCCCTTAAACTGTTAAATGTGTTGAAAGACTGCTTCTAGGAGGAAGACTTCAATTAAATCAACAAAAGGAAACAACTAACCTATATGTATCCAAACTTATCTAAACTACTTAAGCTATTGCTAACTATCCTAATCTATCCTGCAGGCATAGCAAAAAGAGGTTAAACATCATAGATAAATTCCAAGTCCAAATGAATCAATTACTGGTTCACATAAGAACAAGGTTGCATTAAATCTTAATTGCAATCCAATTATTCATACAAGAATACACATTCCTTTTTATACAAATAAAGCTTGCAACTGATGTTTAACATAGTTTCAAATTAGGGACTACTCATGAGTTAACTATGATGAAGAATTACATTCAAACAACCAAGGCTAATCATAAGCTGTATCGTTATCAATATACACAAAAACAAAACACATTTGTATTTATGCCAGCAACAACACCCTGTTTCAAAACACCTAAAAGCAAAGGACAGTAAATTAGAAACAAAAGGCTCCTTCTTGAACCAAATAGTCTTCTTTATTCATAATAAATCCAAGTTGTTCTCTCCAAAAAAAATCCCCCCTTCTCATCTCCAGAGGTAATGCTTATGCAGCCTCTGAATGACTTTCGGTCTTCCCCTAACCTTTTATCTCCCCCTATTCTTTTCAATATACAAATCATAATATACAGAAATAGAATAGTCGGTGTAACGCTAACACGTAGTAGGCATATTTTCTTGCACACTTTGTTTCCTGGGGTAATGAACAGATGTTGATTAAAAGAGGATAACTGTGTGTCATATCTTCATGATGAAACCCGAGGCAACTTCTCTTTCGAAGTATATAGACAACGCGTGGAAACTGACTGAGAATGTCTAAGGCCGGCTCTTTAAACAGAACACTCCTATATATATGAATTCTCCGAATCCACTTATGCATCTTTTACTCCCCGCCTGCAGAAATAATTCATATTAGCTATGATTATGAGAAATATCCCAAACATGCTCCCAAACAAAACTTGCATTCAGCCACCATTTCTATTTAATATCACAATGTAGAGCAATCATGATTATTAAGCCACTGAACCTGTTATAACATGTACTCTCATTGCCCATGATATTCATTATTATTCAAGAATCAATTGATAATGATTCAATAGGCAGACCATTCACCTTACCTGATTTTCTTTTAAAAATCAGGACCACCACATTTTATCGAATACACAGGAAAACATAAGAAAACCCGTAGTCGGACCGTAATCCCAGACTTAAAATCTTATACACCCAAGCCTATAATTATCGGCAGGTCCGCCATATCGTAAATCACCTTTTGTATAAACAATGAACTCTACTGATTGTGATAAGTGATTGGGGAGGCATACCCGAAATATATATGTGTCACATTTAATAATCCCTTCGGGTTCACCATATTGCCCCTTCCTTTGAAAACCTAGACTGGAATGCTTTATCGGAAATACAAGGGAATACACAAGAAAACCTGCGGCCGACCATAAGGCTGGACTTGAAAAATTATGCACTACGGTTAATACCACTGATGGGTTCGCCGTATCGCATCGCAATGTTTCAATGGTGAGTGAATAGACCTTGGGTTTCATTGAAGCCCTATTGCGATATGCGATGGGCTCTAGACCTGAAATATATATGTGTTGCGCTTAATAGTCCCTTTGGATCCGCAACATAATATTTCCCTATGAAAACCTCGACCACAACGTATTATTGCGATACATGGGAATACACAGGAAAACCCGCGGCCGACCATAAGGCCAGACTTGAAAAATTATGCACCCGAATTGATAGTTATCAGTAGGTCTGGTATATAGTGGTGTGCCTAATATATAGGCCTCGAACCCCACCGATTGCAATATGCGATGGGGCTCCAGACCCGACATATATATATATATATATATATATATATATATATATATATATATATATATATATATATATATATATATATATATATATATATATATATATATATTGTGGTTAATAATGATGTTGGGTCCAGTGCCTTATGGTACTTGTTGTGTATCAATGTTAATTGCGATTAAGCGAAAAAGGGTAACTAATGCATGTTTTGTGAAGCATTTCCATTGTAAAGAGTTAGGATGGAAATAATGATGTGATAGAAGGTTTTGTGGGTTGGATCCAAATACAACCATAATAGAGAGTAGGGGTTGGTTATGTTATACTCCTATACCAATAGGTGTCATATTTCATGATTGACTTGATGAGCTTTGTAATATGTTCATCCCTTTCCTTGTTGCAAAGGGTTTCCATATTATCAAAAATCAAAAAATGTAAAGAGGGTATGCCCTAAAAGAAAAATCAAAGGGTAAAAACAATAAAATGGTCAAAAAAGAGAAAGAAATGAACCTCAAATAAAGAAAGACCAGGAAAGTGTGCAAGTCCAAAATGCCACTACGTTTTCATTTTCTGTAATAAGCATTGTGTGCAGCTTGTTGAACTTTATGCCACAATTGATGAAAGGCCAAAACAGCTTAAATCCTAGCTAGTTCATGTTTGAATTTCATGTTTTAGAGATAGAGAATAAAATCTGACCAAACTGTTTAATCTTGGCAGATAAGTAGATAGGTAGAGAAGAAAAGGAGCTCAACAGTTAAATCTGAGCCCTGGATGTAATAAGTGCAGACTTAGGTAGGATTACCATGAAAAGAAAAGAAAAGTTGATGAGGGTTTGCTAGTCCAAGTGCACCCAAAGAAAGAAGGAAAAAATGCTAGGACTAAAAGTAGGCTGGGTAGGTAGATTGATGTTGTAGAATGATACTTGTGAGGGATCATGTCTCTCAGTGTGTTAATCTAATCCCTATCACAAGCGCAATGGAGGACATTATACTTGAAGTAGCTCAAGCGACGCAAGGATACATAACTAACCCTCTTCATATTTTTCCCTGATCATTTACTAATTCCCCCCCTAAAGGTGTTAAGATCTGGTTAATATCACTCACAAGCCACTCCTTCCATTTCATAAACATTGCCTAAGTAAAACCCTATTTTACTTAGGAAAGTGGCCATATTCCTCATGTAAACCTAATTCCCTCTTTAGCCTAAGTTTAAAAAATATATAAATTGTTTTTATACTTAGCGCGCATTCATTTTATTTTCATATTAACTGTAAATTTCATTATATAACTCCCTTATAAACGTTTTTCCCATCCCGTATTATGTAAATATAATAAAAAACCCCAAAAATATTAATATTCTCGCCCCTAGTTAATTATAACCATGTAAACACCATTTGAAAAGGGATTGATAAATTTATTTGAAATTTATTAATAACCATTCCCCGCCGTGCTATGATGGATTAATCAACCATTTAGGTTGATTAATAACATTACCCCGACCATTAAAACTAACCCAAAAACTATTAAAAATCATTTCATAAACCGGCCGGGCTCGCTGCTTAACGTCCCGCCATATTCCCTGCCCGTCCGCCATTAGATCTCCGCCCATTCATCCGGCGGTTCATAACCATTTCGCGCCCCCCTAACCACCACTCTTTAACCCGCGGGGGACCAGTGGTATTTCCCCCATACCACTGCCATGCGTTGCGCTCCCGCTATGATTTCATGCCCTCTGCCCGATACCGCTCAGCCCCAACAGCGGTGCAGGCATAACTGCTTACCACCGCCCTCCACTAACGTCACCCGACACATAACTCACCACATCATCTGCCCTCGTACTCCCGCTGACGTCATCCATCCTTCAAATCAAAAATTCCCGCCAAAACTACATTTTGTCAAATAAAGGGCAAAAAATGCCATTTTTTCTATAGTTTGCTGCAAACTGTGCTCCAGGCACAACAAACGACCGAGTCTGCTCCAGTTTCTAACCAGAAAGGCTACATCGACGAGCTCGCGGCCATTCAAACTACAGCATGCAGTTTTCCTCTGTAAACACAGGTACCTTTTCCAGCTATCTCCAACAATCGGCTATCAGTGCATCAATTACCATGGTTTCTTAGCAAATCTCCACAGAACTCAACATACCAGCCACAGAGAGATCCATAGCTGCACTGTTACCCTTGGAAAAAGGGAAATTTTGAGGCTAAATACCAGAAAGCGGTGAGCAGGGGTCAGATCAGGTCAAAGAGTATCAACATCAGCATTAAAGGGAAAGCAGATCAGAATTAAAGTAAATCAGAGCAGATAAAGGGTTAGATCATAATTCAAGAAAGCAAATAAAAATTAAAGAAGTTCAGAAACAAGTCAAAAAGCATCAGATCAATTTTGAAGTATATCAGATGTGCAGAGTTATTGAAGAGGACAGCTGCAAGCCGAACCCTAAGGCCTACCTCCAGCGCAAACATCAGTGCATCTTTTCCTAGCTGTTTCTATTTTATTATTAGTTAAATCCTAGATATTATCTCATAGTTGTTATGAGATATTTGTTGTACAGATTTGTTGTATAAATACCCCCTCCATGAGAGTATTGAGTGGGTGTGTGGATTTCCTAGACAGTTTTGTAATACTATAATTTTTGGAATAAAAAAGCTGTTGGAATCAACTGTTGTATGGCCTCATGGATGAAGAATTGAAGTAAAGGACTTGTCACAGATTACTTGAATCAACCACTGGATCAATAAGTCCTCTATATCTTGTGTTTTATAGTTTTCTTGTTTATTATATCATCCATGTTTCATAATCTGAATGATAAAGAAAAAGGTTAATTTCAGAATATTCTTGATTGCACTCTATTTTCAGTCTTTATCGTTCTCTATGTTTTCTCCAGAATTTGGATAAACAGTGAACTCTTAATTGCTCCTGTTTCCTATTTCTTTCATGTTGATTATTTGCTAAGGAATACTTAACTGCTCCTTATTAGTAACCATCCAATTTCCCTCTTTAAATAGGTTGGAGGATTCTTAACTGCCCTTCACCCATTTGAGCCCATTCCATCTGTTTCCAGTCTTTTATTTGTTCCCTGTTTGGCCATCTTGCTCTATGAAACCATCCTCTGTTAATAAATCAAATCCAGTAAGCCATGTTCTTTGACTCCATTAGCCCAATGGACTGAAATGCTATGTTTTACCTCTCTGTTCTATTGAATCTCGCCACCCAAACCCAAACAAAACCCTTGAACTTCATAACTAGCCTAATACCTTTAAAAACAAAGCTAAGCTATTCAGTTATTAAAGTAATTCAAGATCTGAGTTATTTGAGAAAGAAACACAGGACTATTGTCCTCTTGAATTAGAAAAATTTTACATGGTATAAGAGGATCATCTCTAATTGAGATCCTCAAGGGTTTACAACAATAGATCAACTACCAAAATGAAAGACCAGCAATTACAGGGTTTCATTATTGTTGCTTGAAGGACTAACCACTCTTGCAGGTATGTTTTTGTTGTTTTATTTTCATATCTGAAAAGTTTGTAAAATAGATCTCAGAGATGGTAGCATCAAGTCTCAGCTTTGAGGACAAATTGGATGGTGCCTCCAGATAGGTGTCATCAAAAGCCAAGGTAACATTTCTTTTGAAAGAAAACGATATGTAAGATATTGTCAAGGATGTTATAATTCAGTCTATAGATCTACATGAATTGGCATCACATAAAAATAAGGAAGTGAAGGCCCAAAATACTTCAGGAGAGGGTCCAAACCCTACCTTGGGAAAAATTGATGAACTTTGCCTCAGGAAGGTCAAACTGCATATATGATTGAAGATGTTTTCATGTACAATTGTTGCAAATGCTGGTGTGGAAGGTGCAGTGGTTATTGGGAAATTACTGAACAATATAATCTTGACCTTGGCTATGATGCTGACTAAGGTGAATACATTGATAAGGTGAAGGCAGGGATTATTGACCCCCTCAAATTGATCAGAGCTATTTTGGTTGATGTTGCAAGTGTGTCTTCATTGTTAACCACAACAGAGTGCATCATTGTTGTGATTCTGAAGGATAAGAAGGAAGTCCCAGGTATGAGAGACGATATGGTGGCATGGACTACTAAAGAGCATATCTAGATCGATGTGCCTTCTGCGTGGTGTCTTGTTCCGAAAGTAGGGTTAAAGTTCAGGTTATCTGTTGTCCTAGTTTTGAAGGTTAAACTTTGGGTCAATTAGTTTGACCCCTATTATTGTCTCGAGCATTACATTTCCCATTACTAGGAGCAATTGCTTATGTATTCAATCTAACTTAAAGGAAAATTTGTCAATTGAAGTGCCCTGCAATTCTACCACCTATCTTTTATGCAGGGAAAAGCGTAATCCTTATGAAGGAGAGACCGGAGAAATGTTTTCCATTTTCACCTACTGGAGATGATAATTTATTCAAAAAGCTAATTTTTTAGAAGAAGAAAAAAATACCTGTTTTAGGGAAAAACCATGGAAGATCGGGCCTTGCAAAATCCATGGAAGATCGGGCCTCGTAGAAGGAATGGTTGTAATTGCATAGCTTGTAAACATGTCTTATGGTGTGCAAGGGTTATTTCTAGAAGCACCTCACCTGTTAATGCTCCACGATACTCCCTGAAGATAGTGGAGTTAATCATCTATCTGTAAATGTGTACACCATCTAATGCTCCTCGAACGGTATATCTGTTTGCTAAAAAGTGTCCCAAAAAACTTGAACACCAAATTGTTCCATAAGTGCTTGAAATTTGAAAATTTCCCACAAAATTGTTTGAAAAGTGCCCGAGATTTTTATTTATGTAATAATTACATAATTTTAATGTGTCAATTAGGATCTATTGATTTAATATTTATTAATTATTTTATTTTTCTTAATTTAATGTGTTAATAAAAATTTATTGATTCAATATATATTAATTATATATATTTAAAAAAAATTATCTTGATAATATAAATATATTTTTAGTAAAATATATAAATTAAAAAATTGAGATGTATTTTCAAAATTGTTAGATTTTTGGAGGGAATGAAAGCACTAGCCCAGCTTTAAGTGCTTTTATGGGAGTCTCTTGGAGGGAATCATTTATGCTAATATTTATCATTGGATTCAGCATAAGTTGGAAGATGAATCAAGTGGTTTGAGAATAGAAATGCACCAATCTAGACATGTTTTAAACCCTTAAACATCCACCATAATTGAGGCAATGTTGAGAGGATTATGAGCTGAGTTGAATTTAGAAAGAGCATTTTCAAGGCTTGAGGTGTAAGTTGGAACAACCATTATAAGTAGAATCTAATGAGCTTATCATGACCTCATTATAAATAGATATGGATTTATTAAATGAGAGCTACCATCTTGGCACATGTTTCTATTTTGAAGAGTTTGTTAGATTGGTTGAAGGAATGTCCCACCTCAAGAGTATGTGGAAAGCACAATTGGTACATTGCACTCTGAGGTCAACAAATCTGTTTGGAGAACACTCCCTTATTGTCAACCTCCTAATTATTTGAAGGTGACCTTGGAGAGCATATGAGCTTGTTGATATAGGCTATATGATGAGGGTTTGAAATTATGAATGATAAATAGTTTGAAAAATCAGTGAAAAATCTCTCCATTACCTAATGATAGATTTGAATATCAACTTAGAAAAATATATGTTGAAACATATTGCAAGTAGTTTGTACATGTAGTTTTGCTACCATTTCTAACCATTATAGAATTACAGTGCCAGAGAGAGGGTCTCAGCGGACACGCAGGTGGAAAATACTTATCTATCACATAAACAACATAATGATGGGCTTTGGTATGTCCAAAAATGTCTCAATCCTTGTTGGAAATACTAGGGGGGTGAATTGATACTTCTTACAATTGTTATATTATGTTAGTTAAAAGGTTAAGCCATAACATAAGAAGTAGAACAAAAATAATAAAGTTATTAAATATAGTGAGGACTTTGATTGTCATTTATAAATATGGGCTCCAACTTGTAATATAAGTTCTTTAATTCTTGGAGGCACCAACCTTGAATGAGGACAAAAAGCCTCTTAGGCCAATCTAGGCACTAACCTGGTCAATATGAGGACATCAATCCTCTTAGGTTGAAGCCTTTAACTATACTTACAAAAAAAAAAAAAAAAAAAAACTTTATCAAAATACTTCAAAATCATTCCTTCAAGATGTCTACCATATAAACCTCTTGTAAAAGCAGGGAAGATTTTACACTCAAGATGCTCATGTCTATTGAACATAGGCTATTTAACGATGATATATGGTCTATGTAATTTGACAAATACTTTATACATATAGTGACATCCCCCAACCCATGTTTGGACAATGACATCCAACCATCATCAGATAATGTGTTCACTACCTCAATTGTCATCTTCTATGCAAAGAATGTAGATGAATCGTGTAGGGTACAAAGTGTTTCAAGGACACTTGAAGCCTCTAAGTCATGTGATGAACCATGATGACTAATGCTCCTCTGCCTTCACTAGGTTGGATCAAATACCGACTAGATAAGAGTTCACCATACACATCTTTGAGATTGTGATACCATATGCATACAATCAACACATAGACATACATATGTTTTTTATTTATTGATCTACGCACATGTTTACACTATTCATACTCTATTGAATTTTTACTATGCAATTGCTTCCTCGCATTATGAGAGCCTTGAAGCTTTTTCTTAGCACATTGTTGATCCTGAATTCTTTTAGGCAAGGGATTATAGTCAACTTCAGGGGATAGTGAATTCCTTGGTGGTAGTCTTTTAAGAAGGCTTGAAAATTTCTCAATAAGACTCATGAGACATGCAACATATTAAGGGTTACCTCCAATTCAGCAATGACCCTTTCTTTGGCATCAATGGAAAACCTCTCAAAACTCCACACATTCAAGTGTCTCCTTGAATATCATAATCTAGAGCCTCTTTTTCTCCCTTGTGTCATGCACGGAAGAGTGCTCCTGATCTTCAACTTGAATCAAGTTTGCTATACACTATGAGACAAGCTCCTCCAACCTCATAGTAGGGTCCTCCCTCCCTAAGAAACAACCTCCTTTTTCTAGTTCCTTGTCTATCTCTTATTGTGTTTTTGTGCTTTAGTGTCCTTCCATGAATCACTTCCCCCCCTTGGATCTTAGGGACAACCTAATTTTTCTCCCAGGACTCTCCTTTGCTATTTCCTCCTTGATTTTCTCCTTCATCCCTTCCCTCCCCTATATTCCCCCTTCTCCCCCTATTACTTTTGTTTCCTTCCTACCCTCCTCCTCTTTAGCCTCCCCCCTTGTTACAATTTATGATGCTCTGCTCACCTTTTTGTTTCCCCCTTCTTTGACTCGTCGAACATCCCTTTTTTAGACTATGGTAGAGGGTTGTGGTCTCATAGCAATGATCATCTAAATGTCCCCAAGGGAGGGGGAAAATCCTTTTTTTCAATGGAACATAAATATGAAAATTTTTAAATTTTCTCCATGAAGATATATATATATATAGATATATATATATATAGATATAGATCACTTTTCACCTTAGAGGTTCAAACGTTGAATCTCTTTCAAAATGAAAGTCGTATCCTTGAATTGCAAGTCCTTAGCCAACCCTATAAAAAACTTAGCTATAAATAGATTAATCAAGTTCACTACCCTCATATTGTGATTATACAAGAATCAATGGCGGAGGGGGAAAAGGGGATCCAATTACTATAGAATGCTCTCCCTCATTGGGGAAAAATCTGAAACTCTTCACATGGTTTAATTTAGATTGCACAGTGATTTAGTGATTTGTGAAAATTTGACCAAATTCATAAATTTGGAGGCAATAATTCAAAGTAGTAAATTTGGAGGAAATAATTTACAATCATTATACTCTCTATTTTGCATAACTAGATTTTATTTTTATTTTACTCAAATTGTGGAGATATTGTGGTCACACAAGGAAGGTGCAAGAGAATGTAAAATTTTAAAATTTGAATTTTGGAAAAATTATGTGTATTTTTTATTTTATTTTTAAGTTATTGACTATTAAAGAGTGCTTTTTTATTTATTTATTAATTTTCAAGCTCATTGTCATTTAATCAAGGATATTTTTTTAGGAAAGATAAAAAGGAAATGGATTTGAAAGGTTGTACTCTTTGAGGATCAAATAGTTCTAATGGTCATTCATTGAGAAATGAAAACAAATTTATCACATAAAAAGATAGTTATTAAAACCCAACCCATTATTCGTTACCTCACCTAATTTTACATCTAATTAGTTTAAACTATAATCTCGAAGGATTGCAATGTCTAACATTCTCCCCTTTAATTTGAGGGAGTTTTTGTTAGCCCAAGCATCATTTTGAACTTTTCGAATTTTTCTCTTCCTAGAGCTTTGGTGAATATGTCTACAATTTTCTTAGTCGTAAAACAATGTATTGGATGAATTGTTTTGGCCTCTACATGATATCGAATCAAATGATATTTCATAATGATGTGCTTGGTTCGATCAAAATCTTGGGTTCTTGGCCAACTTGATTGTAGAAGTATTATCTAAATGTAAAGGAGTTGAGTTCACTTGTTTCTCTTGCAAGCCTTCAATTATTTTCCTGAGCCATGCAATTTCCTTTGTCGCTTCTGCGAATGCCACATATTCTGCTTTTGTTGTTGAATCTATCGAAACTGATTGTTTACATGACCTCTATGAGACCATGAGGGATTCATTTGGGGAGCAATACCATACCACGTTCATTCATAATGGGGTTATATAATGTGATTTATAGAGGTGTTTTTCAATATGTAATCAAATTAGGGGTATCATTTAGTATGCCATGAACGCATGTGATATGTGAGAGGTTCATTGGGTGAAGCCCCGTGCAGGAAACCATCGTTGATCCAAGACTCATGAGATATCCTGAAGTTGATACTATGTTTTCCTTGTACCCATTGAAGTATGAATTAGAATGTGCAATAACACAGAAGTCATCCACCTTGGTGTACTTAAGCCCATAATCTTGAGTCCCCTTTAAGTATCTCATGACTCTTTTTGCAGCAAACCAATGTCCCTCACATGGTTTATGCATAAATTTGAAAAGTATGCTCACAAATTTGTACATGACTCATATAAGGTATAGATTATGAGAGCCTTGAATCTTTTCCTCAGCACACTGTGTGATCCTGAATTGTTTTAGGCAAGGGATTATAGTCAACTTCACGGGATAGTGAATTCCTTTGTGGCAGTCTTATAAGAAGGCTTGAACATTTCTCAAGAAGACTCATGAGACATGCAAAATATTAACGGTTACTTCTAATTCATCAATGGCACTTTCTTTGGCATCAATGACAAACCTCTCAACACTCCACACATTCAAGTGACTCCTTGAATATCATAATCTCGAGCCTCTTTTTCTCTCTTTGAAAGTTTGTATGGAAAACCAGTGCTGGATCAAAGGTTTACTCATATGAAGGATGCAGAAAATGAGACTCCTTTAGCGAGTCCAAGAAAACTTCCTGGTGAAGAATTAATGAAAAATGATACCTGCAACAGAGCCAACAAAGTTTCAAAATTAGAGCTAAGCGTGCCAATTAAAAATTGCAAACAACCTAGAATCATATCTTTAGGACAACATTGTTCGAAGCACCCCAAAAATTCAAGTATGTTGCCACTGTACTACCTTTCTATAAACTGAAATTATTTATTTTATTGTTGTAATATCAGTGATACAGTCTTGGTTCAAACATTTGAAAGATAGACTTGATTTTTCATCTAGTTGATTATGAGACTCTGTACTCAAGATCATGAGAAAAAAAATCCAATAGTTTTTAGCTAGTCAAGCATAAGTTCCTGAAAATTAAATAGTAACTGTCTCGATCTTGTTTACCACTGTGCAGAGATGCATATCACTGATTTTAGCAAGCCTTAGCATTTTCCTCTCTACCTTCGTAAGGAAGCAAATTTCTGAACTCTTCCCTGACACACATGAAAGTCATATGTAGTTTCTACAATGGTATTGACAAATTGTAAGAAATTATTGTATAAAAACCTTCTTACAGTCCTTGCTTCTCAATTCCAAGTAGATGTCCAACCATCCAAAATACATAGTTCCTTCTTCCTTAGTCTTTTAGCTATTGCAGTATGATTGATGGAGCAAAGATTTAACTGTGTCCTTAACATTAGCACTAAGAGGATACACACTAAAGCCTACCATAGTCATTATAGCGCCCCATTTTCGTGCGGCTTCATACCTCTCAATACTTTCTTCCCCCTCACAAGAAATTATGTTCACTATGTCTCGGGCAAGGCATTATTTTTCAATATTCATACGATCTATGATATTCCTTTTAAGTGTAGCATCTAGAGACTCAAACACTGATGAGTAACTATTTGATTATTTCATGAACCAGAAAAATAAAGGTGTACTATTAGTGTTATTCTGTTTTTCTACTACTATGACCAAGAAAGGTGTAGTATTAGTGTTAATATCTTGTTCTTTATGGTTGAGAGACTTCGCCATCCTAAGAAGTCGGTGACGTGGGTTCTTCGTAGACACACTTTCATCGGACATGTGATGGAGTTGGAATGAAAAGTTGAGTGCTAAAACCTCATCTAGATTTATGTCAAGCATCCTTCATGCTCTACTTTGAACTCAGGCATACTTTTCACCATCTGTCTCACATCAGGTAGAACCTTATAATGAACATGGGCAAACCTCTGGTGCCATAGTTCAAATTGTAGAGATGTGTCGCAAGACATGGCTCCCAATGGACTTCCTCCAACTTGATACAAAGTGTCAACCTAGAACCCAAGAGTAAAACCATCTTTAAAATTCATTTTCCAAATGCGTACCTTTCCATCGATGAATTCCACCTTGTATCCTTCGTCTTCCATTGTCGAAATGGACACAAGGTTCTTCTTGAGATCAGGTACATATAAAACTTCTTATAAATGAATCGTGTTAACTCGATTCAATTGAAGGGTAACATTTCCTACTCCCTTCATGGGATAGGTGGCATCATCTCCAAGAATAATTTCCAAGTTTGTCTCCTTCTCTATTAGATTAGAGAGAGCTTCCTTGTATCCGGTGAAGTTCCTTGAGGCACCACTATCAATTAGCCAATTCCCCAAAGAGTCTAGAGGACAGGTAGTGGATAGGGCCAATATAAGATAGTATTCCTTTTCCTTATTGTTAACAACATTTGATTCTTCATACCTAGAGTTCCTTGCTTTATTGGAGGGTTGACTATTTCCTTGATGTTCTGAATTGCTTTTGCCATTGAACCTACCATTCCTTTGATTGTTGTTGTTGAAATTTCCCCTGGAATGGTTGTGATCATCATCATGTGATGTGTCCCTTCTATTTCGACACTCCCTTGCATAGTGGCCAAACTTATTACAAACAAAGCACCTGCCCTTCCTTCCACCCTTAGATCTATGCTTTCCATTGAAATGACCTTTAGACCCTACATTATTTCTCCTTTTGGCATGAGAAGAGAAAGCAGTGGGGTTGCTTCTATTAGAAGGAATTTCTTGCTCCACAATTCTTGTTTCTTCTTGAATGCATCTCGACGTTAATTCTTCAAACCCTAGAATTCAATCATTATTGAGAATAGTGGTTCTAAATATATACCACTCAGGTGGGAGTCCTCCAAGGATCATGATAGTAAGTTCCCTGCCAGGAATGACCTCTCCAATAGACAGAAGATCATTCTTGATCTCAATGATCCTTAAGAAGTAGGATTGAATATCCTCGTCATTGAACTTCTTAATATCCTTCAACTTATTCTTGAGAAATAAATTTTGATTTGCATCACTAAACTTGAACATGCTAACCAACATGTCGTAGATCTCCTTGGAGGTGTTCAAATCGGATATGTAGGCAACCACATGCTTATCAATGTAATATCTAATAATCTTCTTCGCTTTGACTTCAGCCTTATTGTAATTGTTCTTCGCAGCAAACGATGCATTTGAAGAAGGCTTAGGGATTTTCCCCTTCACATAATCCAACACTTCTTGTTCTTCCAATGTCAAATCAAGAGACATCTTCCATCCATGATAGTCAGACTTTTCACGGAGCTTGTTTTCAGCCAGGAAGTGGGATGAGGAACCCATTGAGCCTTTGGTCCTTGTCCAATTGTCTTTGGTGATTACTCTTTCACTCTTGCTTGGGCTTTGTCTTCACTTCAACTCTAGTATCATGTTAATTTTTGGTATGTTCTATGCTTAAGAGCAATTTACTACAATTTCTTTATTAGCCCAATATCAATATCCAGTTTAGCAATCATATCATCATGATAGTGAATTGCAGATAGAACATAAAAATAAACAGTAGAAGACAAGCCAAGACAAGATGACACAAGATGTGGCACCAACCAGGGACAAACCCTAATGTGGGGAAACTCTTGATCAATTCTTCTTATATTCTTCAATAGTTCTGCAGAGAGAGATAGTACAAATTTATAAATTTGATATTTTATGACAACAGCAAAAAAGCCCTAACCAAAAAAGTCAACGCTGGTTAAACAATGCAGAATTCTTCCTCTAAGAAGCTCAGTCAAAACCAGTCAACTTCAGCCTCCAACAACAAACCCAAACATTCCAAAACAGTCTGAAAAACTCAGTCAAAGTCTGGTCAACTGAAGTCAAACTACATCCAGGAACTAGGGCAATCAACGCAGGTCAAACCAGAGGTCAAATCACCTCGATTTTTGTGCCCAGATCTGCGGCCTGCCAAGGAGGAGATGCCTCACCAAAAGAGTAGTCAAAGGGAGGTCAACGTTGTTCAACGCATCCCAAAAAACAACCTTCTGAAATTCAGTCAACACAGTCAAACAAAAAGTGTCCTTCCTTTGCACGTGTGAGAGATCGCTGCCTAGATTAGCATACCCAGTCAAGTGAGGAGGGAGGGATGTGATGAGATGAGATGATGAAATAATTCCTTGAGGTCTCCTCCTTTTATATGCAATGTTGATGATGAAACGGGGGTAAAAATGCTTGTTTTGTTTGATGGCCAACCTTGGCAACTTGTCAATAATACAAATAAATTCATAGCTTCATTTTTACATGTCAAAAACGAATGATATTTAGATCAATCCTACACCTCTAGGAGAGAGGAATCCAAGAAAAATATCATCTATCATAAATAAGGTGACCCATATGGAGTTTGGCCCTAGTTGCCAATTTTAACACTCACCAGTGATTTCTAACGCCATCTGGAAAATTTATCTCATTCTAGAGGAGAAACCTATGATCACAATTGTAGTGACCTACATCAACATCATTTATTATAGTTAAAAAGATAGACATTGTGTCTATTAAGAAAAAATATGCATTTAAAACAAGGAAACATATAAGTATTACAATCTAAAAATGTGAAAGTATGTGAAAATATATAGCAAGATACATTTAAGATGACAATGGAATTAGAGGGATCATAAATAGTTTGGGTTTTGTCATCTTCCTCTAGATGATCTAGTGAATATTCTACTAACTCATCAATGGTTTCTAATGCCATCTGAAAAAATTATCTCCTTCTAGAGGAGAAACCTATGCTCATGATGGTAGTGACCTACTCCAACATGATTTATTATAGTTAAAAAGATAGATATTGTGTCTATTAAGAAAAAAGATGCATTGAACATAAGGAAACATATAAGTATCACAATCTAAAAATGTGAAAGTATGTGAAAAGGTATAAAAAGATATGTTTAAGTAGTAATATACTAAATCTCAATGTCATAAGAAAAATTGACAAGAGAAAAGGAGGAAACGAGGTCAGGTATTTACATGGCTAAGGAGTTCTATTAGAGTTTTTCCTACAACCTGATTGAAAATTCAATTGTACTTAACCAGATGTTATACAACTATTTATGAATTTTTATGAAAATCTATTGCCTTATATTTCAGTATCGTACTTGATATCAATGTTTTTTTAGATCATTTTATCTTACTAGTAATTTTTTATGGGTAACAATGTTTGTTTTTGTTTCACAGGCATGAGGATATTTGCATCCCATTTGAAAGGTTTGAACTAGTAAAATATGTTTATCTTCCTAAAAATTATTATATGGGGTATGGCCATCTTGTTTATTTTAGATATTGTTAATTATGCTTGTTTATAACTTTTGAGGTTTTAGCTTTATGAAATATTGACACAATGTTCATATTATGCATTAATTGGAAATTTATATGAACATCTAATGGTATTCGGTATCACTTTTGATTTTATGTGAGACCATGTTTTTTCATAATTATATTTTGTTTTTTAGTCTATTATCATGGTTTTACTTGTCTTTGTAATAAAAAGCATATGTGGTTGATAAAGTAATAATGCTATTGAGTGTTGTAATTACTTTATGTAAAGGGGCCATCACTAGGAGATATTTCTTAGCAAGGTGTAATAACCCTAGTTGCATTTCCCTACTTATTTTAAGCATTAAAAATTTAAGTAAATTAAATGGGCAGAGTTGGGGTACACGGATTCCAGAGATGAGGTGGAAGGGGAAAATTGCTTGGAATGTGGGCTTGTGTGGCATATTCTGGTAGGTAGACACAAAATAAATTAAGAATGACAAAACAAAAACTAACAAGAAAAAAATCAGAGAGACAAGGGGCAACTCGCATGATTTCACAGTCTAAAGAGAGCTTAGCCAGGCAGGCAAAAATGAGGGAGGAAACAAAATGTGGAAGGCATGTAAATTCTTCCATGTTTATCATCTCAAGGCTATCTAGGAGATGAGGGTCTGTTAAAATTGGCAACTAGGGCCAAACCCCATGTGGTTCACCTTATTTATGGTAGCTGATATTTTTCTTGGATTCCTCTCTCCGAGAGGTGTAGGATTTGATCTAAAGATCATCTGATTCTGTTAAAATTTGCAGCTAGGCGAAACTCCATATCGGTCATCTTATTAATGATAGACGATATTTTTATTGGATTCCTCTCGTCGAGAGGTGTGGGATTGATCTAAAGATCATCCAATTCTGACATGTATTCATGGAGATATGAATTTATTTGTGTTATGGGACAATTCATCATGGTTGACCAACAACCAAATTGCCCCCACTTGTGCTCAAAATTTTAGTATAAAAAGAGGTGGCTTGCTAGTCATTTGGACACACACTCTTCTTGTGATCTCTTCCTCTCCACTTGTCTTTGGGTTTTGGTGGGAGGAGAGATCCTAAGAGACTACACAGCCCTAAGAAGAAGATGCCCTAGCTCTACACTGTCATGGAGAAGGCATGCCCTAGATCTAGATGCAGCCAAGGGAGAGAGGGCTCTATGTTGTCCTAATATGGTAGATGCATAACATGGAGGACAACTCTTATGGTGGATCTACACAAGGTTCTACGTTTTCCTAAATGGGACCTTTCTACACAACAATAAGAAGCTTAAGTATGCTACCATAAATGATGTCATACCCTAATTGCAGAGATGCTAAGATGTTGCCTAAATTCCCTATGGAGATGACTTTAAGGCCTAATGCAATCATGAAGGAGGACAACCCTAACGTAGTGAAAGAAAAGTCTACACGCTGGTCTAAAAGAGACCTCATAGTAGTTTTGTGTATGCCTTAGTCACAGTCCGAATGCACTCTAAATGCTGGTCGTATTCCACAGCAAAAGAAGGGCTCCATGCTGCCCTAACCAAGGAGATATAATCCGCCACAAGAAGAGGATTCCTATAAGTTGGAAAGAGGAGAGCCATATGATTCCTAATCTGAACGTTGTTTTGGACAGGGATAGTGTCCAGCTTCAAGCATATGACATGAAGTAGAGTGCTGAAAGATGTGTGTTCAGCAAGATTGGACAACATATTATTAGGACTATGTTGACATAAATTCAAGTGCACAAATTGTTGTATGTTGCAGACTTTGATTTAGATGGATAGAAAAAGGGTTAAAGGCAATAAACAATGAAAGTAATCGCTGTGATGAAGACCAGTTGAAGGGATCTGCAATTATAGCCTAGCTGCTCTGCTATGCTACAAGCCATAGCAAGTAGATAAGGCTGGTGAGTGTAAATGGTGTAGCATAGTGCACAGTGAAGGGTACAACAGTGATGGAGTGGTGCAACACAGTGCACAGTGATGGAATGGTGCAACATAGTGCACAGTGATGGAATGGTGCAACATAGTGCACAGTGATGGAATGGTGCAACATAGTGCACATTGATGGGTACAATAGTGATGGAGTGGTGTAGCATAGTGCACAATGATGGAATGGTGCATCATAGTGCACAGTGATGGGTACAACAGTGATGGAGTGGTGCATCATAGTGCACAGTGATGGAATGGTGCAACATAGTGCACAGTGATGGGTACAACAATGATGGAGTGGTGAAACATAGTGCACAGTGATGGGTACAACAATGGTGGAGTGGTGTAGCATAGTGCACAGTGATGGGTACAATCGTGATTCAGTGCAGCTCAGTGATAAGAGCAACTTAGTGAATGGGTGCAACACAGTGATGGGTGCAGCATGATGATGAGGTGCATCACAGTGAGGTGCAACATGGTGATGGAGTCACCTTGGATGATCAGTTGAAGCAGTATGCCTTCACCTGAGTCCAGATCAGCTACCTCATGTGACATCTTCTTTGAGAAGATCTCTACTCTTATTTTGATAAGTCAAAATGTTGACTTCTGATGTATATGTACTATCTCTCTCTCTGGTGAACTATTGAAGAACATATAAGAAGAATTGATCAAGGGTTTCCTGACATTGGGGTTTGTCCCTGGCTGGCACCACATCTTGTGTCCTCTTGTCTTGGCTTGTCTTCTGCGATTTATGTTTATGTTCTATCTGCATTTTACTATCATGCTACATGTGATTGCTAATCTGGAATTGATATTGAACTAATATGGAAAATTGAAGTAAATTTTCTATCAGCATAGAACATACCTAAAATTAACAGATTCTGACATGTATTTATGGAGATATGAATTTATTTGTATTATTGATAATTTGTTAAGGCCAACAAGCAGGAAAATTACCCCCAGCTTAACCAAAACATTGCATTTAAATAGATGATACCTCAAGTCATTTTAGGCACACATGATCTCATGATCTCTCTCCATTTGTTTGGGTTTATCTTCTATCAAGGAGGATGTAGTGGAAATAGTCATCGAAGAGAGTCCTAACCTCAGTCATGAAGGAGATCTAGTTGTAGTTGAATAGAAGCCCTAATGCGCAGCTATAGGAGGAGCCCTAAGCCACATCAAAAGGAGCCCTAGCTGTAGCAACAGAAGGAGCCCTAGCCACGACTAAAGGAGAGACCTGAGTTGCAGCAAAGGGAGCCCTAACGCACTAAGAAGAAGCCTAAAATAAGCATGAGAATTTCGGGTTACAATGTAGTGATAGAGGTTGTTCTTAGGAATGGGTTAAGGGGCCGACTATCCGGAGGTAGCCACTAAGCAGCCAATTCAGGAGGAGGAGATGGAACAATTGGGGGACAGCCCTCCACAGGTCCCCGTGGAGGAAGAAGAGCTGGCCACCATCTTGGCCAGCCTGGGAGATTATGCTTCACCTTCCAGTCCAGCAGACCCTCCTGAAGGACCCTCTGGGGAGGAGACGCATGAAGAATTGCATGAAGAAATGGCGGGAGGAGAAAACCCCCCTGTTGTTGACAAAGAAAATGTAAATACCAACCAGGAACAATCTGTTCCCAAGACACCGGGAGAAAACCCACCTGCTGATGACGTGGAGAATGAAAATGCTTGTCGGGAACAGTTCGTTCCCAGAATGCCAGAAGAAACCCTCGATGAAAGAGGAGCAGAATTGAGGGCCACTCATGCGCCCACTGCCGAGGCAAGAGAAATTAAGAAATTGAGAAAGAAACAGCAGAGACTGCTGAATATTATAGCCCAGCTTCGGCAGAAAATTCGAAGTTTGAAAGCCAGTCTGAGAATAAGAAGGACCATAAGGAGAAAAAGAAGGACAAATGCAGCAGGGTCCTGTCAGATGAGAAGGCAAGGGGCTTATAGGCGTCTCGTAGGTCAATACTCTGCTGATAGACCTACGACTGTTCCAACCGGCACTGAGGAACAAAATGTCGTTCCATCTAATATGGAACATCAAAATGTCATTCCATCTGATATGGAACATCAGAATGCCGTTCCTATTGACGCTGAGGAACAGACTGCTGTTCCAAATAGCCCATTGGAACCAACTGTCGTTCCAATCAAAACCGAGCCGCAAGACGACATTCCATTTACAGAGGGGCCATCGTACCCCTTTATTCATGTTAAGAAAGAAAGGGAAAACAAAGCAGTCCAAACTGAGGCACCACCTTTAGGGATAATTCGGGATACGAATTCCAGGCAGCGAAACGTGAAGGTCCAGGTAAAACTCCCTGCCTCTGAGAAATCATGGAAAAAGGATCCAAAAACCAAGGCCTTGCACCACGAGATGAAGCAAGCCCGACAGGAGGCTGACCAGCTAAGGGAACAAATGATCCCTTGGGAAAAATACGAGGAGTTGCAGTAGGAAGCTGAGCAATTAAAGGAACAAATGATCCCTCGGGAAAAACATGAAGAACTGCAGCAGCAACTGCGGAGCATGAGTCAATCAGAGAGTCAGGCCTTTGAAGGATGGCAGAAGGAGCAAGAAAAGGTTGCTAAGGTAACGCGTCGGCTAGATGTTGTTATTAAACAATTGGACACTATATGTTCGCTGTATAATGATGTTTTGACTTGCAGGGCCCCTGCAAAGAATTATGCTTTATTTCTCCTTGAAAGATACTTAAGATTGAAAATAAAAGCTGTCAGGGCAGGTGCCCTTATTTAGATTAATACTGTTAATGATTTTATTGATTGTTGCAAACATTATGGGGTTAAGGTCCAACGGTTACTATGTGAATTCTATTTGCACAATATGGTGCTTGAGCAGGAAACTGATTTAAACCCTGGCCCTTTTGTGGGAGATATACAGCTGCAAGCCTTTGTTTCATTTGGGGTCAATCAGTTAAAATGGCTCAGGGCTTACAATGCCTTTCAGAGGCAGGAGAACAGCCTAGATCTATGGGTCAGGGCTGAGCCTAGAGACCCAGTTCACCTATGGCAATCACACAAAAGCCTTATGAGAACCCCGGGCGTCATAGAACTGCTAGGACCCATGCATGAGGATTTGATCCGAAATAGCTTGGAATACTTTCTGGCTATTAAGGATTCTGCCCTGGATGCTGCCAAATTCCGCTATCGGATTTCTACCCCAAGCATCCAGCTCAGGGAGCCATTCAAATATGAGAATTTTGAGCTGGCTGCTGAACAGTTGAGCCTTTATGGCCAGCGCATTCTGCAAGATGGGCCGTCTTGGTTAGGATACCGGTTCCGTAGCCCAATTATTTGGCACCCTGCACCTGGGTACCAGGCCTTGTATAATATGCCTGCAAATCAATTGAATCAATTCTTTGATAATCTGGTTGCTCACCATGGTTGCAGACCTTCTCACGAGGTGCCCTCTCCCGCCTATTCTCTTACCGCTCTCCATGTTAATTATAACGTTTTCATGAGGCCATGAAACAGAGTAAGCCGGGGGGTGTGTAGAGCATTGGAAAGGTATGTTTTAACGAATAACTTAGTGGTGTTTCAAGCAATAGTTGTAACCTTTTCTTTGTTATAAAATAGGGAGAATGTAATGAGAATGAGCATGAATGACCCAATCACTAATAGTTATCTTCTCTATGCAGGAAAAGACAAAAGTAGGAAGGCGCGGTGCAAAACGAGAGTTCCATGAGGAGATAACAGTTGTCCCTCCAAAACCAAATAAAATCCAGACCAGGGCGAGTAAATCAAGGCAGATCAATCCGGGACGAGATGAAGGACTGACAGTTCTGAAGGCTAGGCAGAGAAAAGAGAGGAGTTAACAGTTTAACAGATCCCTCAGGATCTTTGATCCTGAGGGATCGTTACTTTCAATTATTTTGTTGTTTAGTTAAATCCGCCATTACTTGTATAAAAAGGGGCAGCATCGAAGACTTCAGGGACTTTTGATTATCTTGTATCTTTACTTTCTGTTTACAGACTTCACAGTTGGTTTAAACTCAGACTATCGAGTCTCTTTGAGACTTAGTTTTGCTGTACTATTATTGATGCGTTAATATAATATATTTGGTGTTACTTTCTCCCTGCATCTGAAGTAAGTTACAGCGGTGTGCCATTGGAAGCTAAGGGCCCGGCTCCAACGGACACTGGTTGATTGTATCATTACAGTTTGGCTTTGTGTGGTTTGTTTATTGTTCTTAATAATCTGATATACTTACATGCTGTTCCATACTCGTTCATCAGTAGTTTTCCTTTTGTAAATCTTTGTAACAAGTTTACATCATATTTCCAGAATTGATCACATAACATTGTTCTGAGTTGTTCACTTCCGTTACAGAATTTATAAGTGGAATGTTTCAGCTACATATGGTTGGAGTGATGGACTACTGGTGATCATTTCAGATTATGTGTACATATGATTGACGTTTCCTGTTTGTGGTGGTTTGCTGTTCCATTTGATTAAGCTGTTTACTTGTACAAAAGATTGCTCTTTCTTTGTATGTAAGCTGATGCCAAGAATTGAGAGTGTTGAACTCGCGAGATTTAGTTTCTTTACTGCCATTCCTTTTACTGTTGTTCCATTTCTGAATTGCCGTTCCATTCTGCTTTCTTGTTGTTCCTTTTTACTTGCATTCATTGGTTTGGTGTGGGAGGAGGATCAAGGTTGTCGTGAGACACAATAGACGCTATTATGCTCCCAGATCCATGATCCATACTCTAATTTCTTTTCCTTCATCAGTTTCTAGAGGGATGGGTTACTACTTCCGTACCCTTGACTGATAAAGTTGCCGCGTGTGATTTCTTTATGCAAAAGTAATTTAGCCATAGCTTAGCATCCGTTTACTCTTGTATTTCTTAGACCTATACTACTGAGCATTACTCTGACAAATAGCCTCAAATTGAGATACCCTTTACAATAACAAAACGCTCCCGGATTGACTTGTAATGTGAGATAACTAGAGGTGAGAAAGACCCTTGTTACAGCTCTACATTTTGGCGCCGTTGCCGGGGAAAGGGTATAGCCATTTGTCTTTTAAAACAGAGTAGTGTACGAATCTGCTAGGGGAGAGTTGGATTTTAAAAACGGAAGGTAAGAACCTGCGTACGGAGCATGTAAAAGCCCTGCTCCACCATCCGCTTTCCTAGCAGAATTGATTGGTTAAATAGGATTTAGCAGTTTAATTGGAGTGCATGACTAAGCAGAAAAAGCCAGAAAAAGATCAAAAGCCTCCATCTAAAGCCAAGGGGCCGGTGACCCTTGGATGAACGACCTTCATAGACGAAATCTATAAGAAAGCCGAATCTCAGCCATCAGTAGGTTATAGGAAAATCAATTCTAAACAGCCTACTAGTTCCCTTCAGGCCTCGGGATCACCATCTGAAGCCTTTGCTGAAGTGCACAATCAAACAGAGGAGCAGGACTTTCAAGAAATTGAAAATTTGACTTCTGGACTATTGCACGAAGGAAATCTTAGTAACCTTTGCAAAGGAGGAGGAGAAACAGGGGAAATCGGGGAACCTAGATCTCCTATTGAACCAAACCAGCCTTTAAATAGCCCGAATAAAGGAAGTGCTGTAAAAATCTTCGTTGAAGGAATTCATTCACCTCAGACAGTTGGGACCATCATTATCCCTGATAAAGGGAGTTTTGTCAAAACAATCCCTGTTAAGACTACCCCTTCTCAACCAAGGAACACTCTCTTGGAAATTCCTGAAGATTACTGGCATATATTCGATCCCATGGCGCAGAATCAGCCAAACACCCAGACCTCCACATTGCAATATCCTATAGTAGATTCTGCAGCAAATGCGCCCATGAAAGCTATCCCTCTCCAGCATATCCCCACATTTCATGGCCTTACATCAAAAGATCTGGATGCATTCTTGTTCGAATTTGATGTATTATGTAGAGGATACGATTACACCACCGATCCCCAGAAATTAAAATTGTTCCCCTCCACATTAAAAGGGGCTGCTTTAAGATGGTTTATGGGCTTAGGTGGTGGGGTTATTAACAATTGGGATCAAATGAAAGAAGCCTTTTTAAAGAAATATCAGGATTACTGTAGGTCAAGAGAACTAAAAGATGAAATCTTTCAAATGTCAGCCAGACCAAACGAAACTCTAGAAGAATATGTAGAACGTTTCCAATATAACTTGCAAAGATCTCCCTATGCATCGTTACCTCTGCCTGATAATGTGTTGAAAACCGCATTAATTAGAGGTATGAAAGAACAATGGATTGAAACGTTGAATATTATGGGGAAAGGAGACATTTATCAGGAAAATTTTGCTGATATCATTGATCTGTGTATCAGGAGCTCAAGAGGCAGCACGAGGATAAAACCAGCAGAATATGATCGCTTTACCAGAGATAACAGAACATCAACAGAGGGAGTAACACGTGTGGAACTTGGAAATTTGCTAGAAAATTTTAAAACTGATATCTTGGGGACATTAACTACACAGCTTGACATTGTGCAGGCTAAACAGAAGCAAGCAGAGGCGGAACAAAATCTAGCGATTTTCTGCCCTCGATGCAGGAAGAAACATAGCCACAAGGAATGCCCGTTGGATACAGTCCAAACATGTGCTATCTGTACCAAGGACCACCTGACTGAAAGCTGCCCCTCACTTCCTGGTTTGAAGGCAGTATACAAAGAAGCAGAAGAGGAGCCAGAATCAACATATTTTATTAACCAGCGTCGTCAATGGCAGCCAAGGCAATCTGGTATGTTTTCAGACCCCTCCTCTTCTTTTCAATCCCCGCCATTCAATGCTCAGCAACAGAATATGTGGCAAAACCAATTTGAGCCCCCGTTTTCGAATTGGTCACCTCAAATGTTTCCTACTCCGAATCCTTGGATGAACCAATTTGGTTGGCCAAACTTCCCTTATCCCCCACCATATTGGCAGAATAATTCATATCCTCCACAATGGACCCCTTCTACTTCACAAGGTTCACCCTGGCAGACAAACTGGCCAAAATCGACATATCAACCAACAGGATCAATTCCACTCCCTCAACCAACTCTGCCAGCCTTACAACAAAATCCCCAGCCTAATCTGAGACCGCAGCTCCCAGCCCAACCCAACCCCAATCCAAATAATAGACCAGTTCAATCTCTTCAAATTATAGAATCCTCAGAGATTGAACCTGATCTGCAGGAGTGCAATGATCTTCAGTTAAGATCTGGGTGAATAATAGAAACTGAGGGACATAGAACAACTCACATTGAAGACCAGTTACCTATAGAATAGCCGTCACAACAGGAAGATGTAAATAAAGACCAGACCCATCATCAAGTAATTACATCTCCTCCACCTTTCCCAGAACGATTGGCCATTCCACGACCAACGCAATATCCAGATTTTGATATTCTGGGAGAACTACAAAACTTGTATATAAGAATTCCATTCCTCCAAGCTATACAGGATATCCCCATATATGCAAAAACCATAAAAGACCTTTGTAGCAGAAAATCAAAAAGAAATGTAACCTCGAACCCAAGAGTCCAGGTAGTCGGCACCTTATCCGACCTCCTATCAGGAAAAGAAACACCAGTTAAATACGAGGACCCTGGAAACCCAATTGTCACTGTTCAACTCTATGGGCAGACCTTGACCAATGTCTTAGTTGATCTAGGGGTTGCAATTAACATCCTGACAACATCGACTTGCCAGAAGCTCGGAATTACATCGGTAGAACCTACTTCCACTTTGTTAGAACTAGCTGACTGATCAGTAATTATACCAGAAGGCACCTTGTATGATGTCATGGTTTCAGTGGACTCCTGGGAATACCCGACCGATTTCCTGATAATTAATCCAAAAACCCGACTAGATGGACATCTGCTAATTCTAGGTAGACCGTGGCTCACTACTGCTGACGCCTACATTGGTTGCCGGCAGGGAAACATGACCATAACCAGAGGGCCAGATATCAAAAATTTAATCTTGTACCCTCCAGCGCAGCCAAGCATCATGATGATGAGAACCAACCTGCGCCCTGCCTCATATATCACTGACAATATTAGACCCCCATTAACAGTCCAGGAAGCGCTAGATTTCAAAGATCAAACGGAAGACGATGCCATCAATAAATTCATTAATCAAACAGAATCCACATCGTATACACAATGTTTTATGATAAAAGCGGCATTTGATAACGAATTAGAGGAGGATCCTCTGAAAGACGAGCATGACCAAATTATACCTGTGACTTCTGTCGCTAATAGCAAAGTAGTGCAAATTGAACCGGGGAAAACTTTAAATATTAACGCTAATCTGACACCAGATCAAGAGACAAAACTCATCCAGCTGTTACGAAAGTATCAGGAGGCATTTGCATGGGACTATCCCGATATGAAAGGGATTGATCCCCAGCTATGCACACATCATATTTATATCGAAAAAGACGCAAGACCTGTTCGTCAACCGCAAAGAAGACTCAACCCCCATTTAAAAGATGTTGTAAAAGCTGAGCTTCAAAAACTTTTAGATGTTAATTTTATTTATCCTATTTCTGACAGCAAATGGGTCTCTCCACTTGTGGTAGTACCTAAAAAGAACGGGAAATGGAGGACCTGTGTGGATTATAGAGAATTAAACAAAGCCACACAAAAAGATCACTCCCCTCTCCCATTCATAGATCAGGTACTGGACACCTTAGCAGGCAAGAAATTCTTTTCTTTCTTGGATGGCTTCAGCGGATACAATCAGATTCAGATTGCCCCTGAAGACCAGGATAAGACTACCTTTACTTGTCCCTGGGGAACGTTCGCTTATCGAGTCTTACCTTTCGGGTTATGTAATGCTCCGGCCACATTCCAAAGGGCTGTTCTTAGCATCTTTGCAGATTTAATTAATGATGGATTGGAAGTCTACATGGATGACTTCACACCATATGGAGATGACTTTGATCCAGCTCTAGATACTCTCGAAAAAGTCCTACAGCGCTGCATCGCTACCAGACTTTGCTTGAGTCACGAAAAGTGTTACATGATGATGACCGAAGGACTCATTCTGGGACACTATATTTCAGCAGCTGGTATTCAGGTAGACCCGGCTAAAATTCAAATACTTTTGCTTATTCCGACCCCCACTAATCAAACAGAGGTACGCAGTTTTCTTGGTTTTTCTGGGTATTATAGACGATTCATACAACATTATTCACATATTGCCGCACCTTTACATGCATTAACTGGAAATGTTGACTTCTTATGGACAGAGAAATGTGATCGAGCCTTCAAAGAATTAAAGAAGCTGGTATCTACAGCTCCAGTTCTCTGAGGACCTAATTGGAATTTACCATTCCAAATTTCAACTGACACCTCAGACACAGCAATCGGTGTAGTTTTGGGCCAAGAAGAGGATAAAATACCATATGCCATCTATTACATCAGCAAAAATTTGGCTCCGGCTGAATTAAATTACATTGTCACCGAAAAAGAATTTTTAGCTGTGATACACGCTGTTAATAAATTTAGACACTATATTACAGGCTATCCCGTTATTTTGTATACAGACCATTCTGCTATTAAGTATTTAGCAAATAAGCCCGTTACAAATGGAAGAATAACCAGGTGGTTGATCCTGTTGCAGGAGTTTGATATTACAATCAGAGATCGACCGGGGAAAGAAAACCCTGTAGCTGATTTCCTCTCACGAATACCAAAATCAGTTGAAGCAGCAGCAGTCGAGGACCAATTTCCAGACGAACACTTATTTGCTGTCGCTGTTCAGACTCCTTGGTACGCTGATGTTGCTAACTATCTTGCAGTAGGTAAGCTTCCAAAATATTTAACCCCCAATGAACGGAAGCAGATTGTTCAGAAAAGCAATCGATTTTCGTGGGTTGGGGGCTATTTGTTTCACACAGGTGCAGATATGGAAATCAGAAGATGTATTCGAGAGGACGAAATCTTTGATATCTTGAAAGCCTGCCATGACGGGCCATGTGGAGGACATTTTGCTGAATGAAGAACAACACATAGAGTATTACAAACGGGATATTACTGGCCTACAATTTTCAAGGATGCAAAAAAATTTGTCCAGGCCTGTGATAGCTGTCAGCGTGCAGGACGACTTGGTCCAGCCGATGAAATGCCTTTGCGGCCTCAATTAGTGATCGAACCTTTCGAACGCTGGGCTCTGGACTTCGTTGGACCCATCAGCCCGCCATCAAACCAAAGAACCTACATTTTGGTGGCAACTGAATATGTTACCAAATGGGTTGAAGCAGAGGCATTGCCTAGAGCTACAGAAGATTCGGTAATACAGTTCTTGTTCCATTTGTTTGTACGTTATGGTCTTCCAAGAGAAGTAATTACAGACGGAGGACCACAATTTTTGGGGCATAAATTAGCTGCAACACTCAATAACTATCATGTCCAGCATAAAATTACTACCCCATACCATCCACAGGCAAATGGGCAAGTGGAAGCAGCAATAAGGTAATAGAGTCTATTTTGACAAAAACCGTTGCCTCACATCGGCGTGATTGGGTCGCCCGACTACCCGAGGCACTGTGGGCTTATCGAACCACATGGAGAAGCACCACCGGCTATTCACCATATCACTTAGTGTTTGGAAAGCAGCCCATTTTTCCTATAGAATTCGAGATCCAAACGCTGCGAACAGCCCAAGAAGTCGGATTGGATTTAAGTGAAGCACAGAAAAATCGATTATAGCAAATTAATGAATTAGATGAAATAAGGCTCTCTGCATTACAGAATACAGCACTCATTCAACAGCAGCGAGCCAAATGGCATGATGCGCTCATCAAAAACAAGATATTTCATGAAGGAGACTGGGCTCTGTTATATGATTCTAGATTTCAGGATTTCCCGGGGAAGCTTCAGACTCGTTGGTTGGGACCATACGAGATTCAAAAAGTCCATGACAATGGGACCCTTACTCTGATCACAATCGATGGGTCTGGATATACATTTAAGGTAAACGGCCACCGAGTTCGTCTGTATCACAAACCGCTCAGTCGGGAATCTTTTTGTCAGCAGCTACGCCAAGATACTAACATTGAGATTATGGGCGAGGAAACAAAAACTTCCTCACCTATAGATCAGTAAGAAATTCGTCTTTTATTACCACATCTTGTATATAAGATTGTAAATTTTGTATATATGTTTTTAGCATTTGTGCGTGCTGTTCCTTTTCAAAACGAACAGCACTTGTGTGTTTTGCTGTTCCTTTTCAAAAGGAACAACACTTTTGGGTTTTTGCTGTTCCTTTTCAAAAGGAACAACACTGGTGTGTTTTTGCTGTTCCTTTTAAAAAGGAACAGCACTTGTGTGTTTTGCTGTTCATTTTCAAAAGGAACAGCACTTTTGGGTTTTTGCTGTTCCTTTTCAAAAGGAACAACACTTGTGTGTTTCGCTGTTCCTTTTCAAAAGGAACAGCACTTTTGGGTTTTTGCTGTTCCTATTCAAAAGGAACAACACTTGTGTGTTTTGCTGTTCCTTTTCAAAAGGAACAGCACTTTTGTGTGTTTTGCTGTTCCTTTTCAAAAGGAACAACACTTTTGGGTTTTTGCTGTTCCTTTTCAAAAGGAACAGCACTTGTGTGTTTTGCTGTTCCTTTTCAAAAGGAACAGCACTTTTGGGTTTTTGTTGTTCCTTTTCAAAAGGAACAACACTTGTGTGTTTTGCTATTCCTTTTCAAAAGGAACATCACTTTTGGGTTTTTGCTGTTCCTTTTCAAAAGGAACAGCACTTGTGTGTTTTGCTGTTCCTTTTCAAAAGGAACAGCACTTTTGTGTGTTTTGTTGTTCCTTTTCAAAAGTAACAGCACTTTTGGGTTTTTGCTGTTTCTTTTCAAAAGGAACAACACTTGTGTGTTTTGCTGTTCCTTTTCAAAAGGAACAACACTTTTGGGTTTTTGTCGTTCCTTTTCAAAAGGAACAGCACTTGTGTGTTTTGCTGTTCCTTTTCAAAAGGAACAGCACTTGGGTTTTTGCTGTTCCTTTTCAAAAGGAACAGCACTTGTGTGTTTTTGCTGTTCCTTTTCAAAAGGAACAGCACTTTTGGGTTTTTGCTGTTCCTTTTCAAAAGGAATAGCACTTGTGTGTTTTTGCTGTTCCTTTTCAAAAGGAACAGCACTTTTGGGTTTTTGCTGTTCCTTTTCAAAAGGAACAGCACTTGAGTGTTTTTGCTGTTCCTTTTCAAAAGGAACAGCACTTGAGTGTTTTTGCTGTTCCTTTTCAAAAGGAACAACACTTGAGTGTTTTTGCTGTTCCTTTTCAAAAGGAACAGCACTTGTGTGTTTTTGCTGTTCCTTTTCAAAAGGAACAGCACTTGAGTATTTTTGTTGTTCCTTTTTAAAAGGAACAGCACTTGTGAGTATTTTTGCCGTTCCTTTTTAAAAGGAACAACATTTGTGCTTTTGGCTGTTCCTTTTTCAAAGGAAACAGCATTGGTGTGCTTCTGCTGCCCTTTTTAAGGCAATGCATCAGATGAACTCCTCCTCACCCTCCCCTTCAAAAAGGAGTAGTATGCTCTTGTCCCTTTCATATAAAGGATGTGTTGTCCATCCTCTTTCCAAGGCCATAAGTAGCAGCTATACATTTATGCAATGAATATAAAAGTCAGGATATATCGAGATCAACATATTATAAATCGCTATCTTTAACAGCCCTAGTATTGATGCAACAACAAAGGAAGGATCCACACACTCATCATTTTTGTTGTCATGGTCTCACCTCCTCTGCCTTGTTGGAAAATTTCATCATGTTGAGTTCCTACAATTTTCTCTATTATTACTTGGAAATAAGAATAGAAGATTTATATCTTCCTATTGGGATGACAAGACTTCTTCCGCCATTCCCACTCTTAAGGAGGGTTGAACCACCCTTATGTGTAATTACACAAGAGCAAAGTCTGTTTCAAAGAAAAAAAAAGCGAAAGCAAAATAAAAAGAAATTATTTGTCAAATGCATGATATGGGGTTTCATTAAAGAACCAGCCTACTATGATCATAAGATTGGAAGCGAAGTGGCATTCCCATCATGGCCACCACACCAGGGATATGGTACAATGGGTTCACTACATAAACAAACCTTGGAACAGGGGGTCTCATTACGAGCCGGCCTGCCCACGTTTCGCGCCTCTCTAGTGAATGGCATCATGGTTATCTGGTTACCAAGCCAGCATGATGGCCTGCATTTTGACAAGAATTGCTCTTCAAAAATACACAAAGGACCATGGTTCCAGGGTGAAATAAACAACTCTGCCAAGGTTATGAACACCTGTCGGCAGCAGAGCTCTGTTAATGGTATCGGAGTCGTAATATATACACCAATTTGGATCATATCAAATACTTCTTTCTATCCTCGTAATAATTATATCTTACACTTTGATGGATACGTCGCATGAATATCTATCACCACCAATCATGGCAAAGGTATTGACTATGACTACCTCAGACTTTATATGAGTGCCAGACGTCCTATCCTCCTGTCTTGCATCACATCACGCAGGCTTATGAAAAACGCGATCTACCTTTTGCCTCGATCTCGGTATTTCTTTGTCTAATCTGAAACATGGCAAAACTCTATATGCTGTTCCTTTATGACTTGGTGACGGGATGGCGGCTCCTCCTCCATTTGATGGCTGGGACAGCCTATCATATTGCGAGGGGGGAGGTGACCTCATTACTCCGCCGGCCACGTGTTAGCACATCATTCGGAAATGATATGGTACGAAGGTACGGTATGGGTTAACGGCAGGACAATGCTATTTTTGCAAAAAGTTGTTATTTACAATCAATTTTCATGCATGCTCTGTGTTTTTTCCTTGCTGCGATTACGTTCTTTGCGACAGGTAATTGCTATTCCATCTAGGATCCCGAAACAGAGCCATGGGAGGCAAAGCTATCAGAAGCGAGCCTAGTGAGCTAGTAGTCTCCGAAGCTGCTCGGGAGATCCTAGAAAGGGCGGGGTGGCTAACTTATTTTAGCCGCCTGCGTGAATCAAATGAAACTGTGGCCATGGAATTCCTGCAGAATTTGCAGGAAGAACACTCTGTAGTGGGTGGGAAGCAGATAATGGTCACGAAGGAAATAATCGCGGAAGTAACAGGATTACCAGCCTCAGGACCAATATGGACGATAAAGAAAGAGAGGTTGTAAAAGATCATAGAAATTTTCCAAGAAGAAGGACAGAATCTAAAAGTGAAGGGAAAAGGAGTGCTGCCGGCAACGCTAGGAGAACCCTGGAGCGAATTGGCAAAGGTGGTGCAGAGCTACATCACCTGCGAGGGGCGAAAAGATGTGGTAAGACCGCGTCACCTTAAGCTCCTGGCTGTGTTAAAAGGAAAATGTTCTGTGAATCTCCCTGCATTGTTAAATTCATTACTGCATGATGCCTCTCGGAGCCTGAAAAAGGCACACCATGAAGACGCAGTGGTTAGCCACCATGGGTTGATCCGCCTGATAGTGAACCACAGTCTCACTCAGCAGCAGAGTAGCTGGGGGGAGCTTATTACAGCAATTGGAGGGGGAGTGGCATCACCATCCCCAAAGGCTAAGCATCCCGCTAGTACCTCTGAAGCACCTAAGAAGCCCAGAGAATCACCAAAACCCAAGCATCCCTCGGATACACCCGAGCAACCCAAGAAACGCACGGAGTCATTAAAACGAAAACGTTCCTCTAGAGCATCTGGACATGCAGAAAAACATAAGGAACTGGCCACAGAAGAGCATGCTGCCTCGAAACGTAGGCATTCCTCTAGCACGCCAGAAAAATCTGAAAAAAGCAGAAAGGTGGTGGTGGAAGAACAGGTGGCCAGCACACCCGAACAGCCCGAGAGGCCTAGGAAGTCAGCTCGGTTGGCAAGGATAAAAGGCAGGCTGGAGAAAATCCAGCTAAGCATTGACCAGTCGATCGAAATAACAGATGAGCCACCAGTGCCAGACCAGGAACCCTCGAGGGAAAATGTGGAACAAATTGAGAACGAAGCAGAAGCCGAGGAAGGAAATGAACATTCTGACTCTCAGGCCAGGGCCGACTATCCGGAGGTAGCCACTGAGCAGCCAATTCAGGAGGAGGAGATGGAACAATTGGGGGACAGCCCTCCACAGGTCCCCGTGGAGGAAGAAGAGCTGGCCACCATCTTGGCCAGCCTGGGAGATTATGCTTCACCTTCCAGTCCAGCAGACCCTCCTGAAGGACCCTCTGGGGAGGAGACGCATGAAGAATTGCATGAAGAAATGGCAGGAGGAGAAAACCCCCCTGTTGTTGACAAGAAAATGTAAATACCAACCAGGAACAATCTGTTCCCAAGACACCGGGAGAAAACCCACCTGCTGATGACGTGGAGAATGAAAATGCTTGTCGGGAACAGTTCGTTCCCACAATGCCAGAAGAAACCCTCGATGAAAGAGGAGCAGAATTGAGGGCCACTCATGCGCCCACTGCCGAGGCAAGAGAAATTAAGAAATTGAGAAAGAAACAGCAGAGACTGCTGAATATTATAGCCCAGCTTCGGCAGAAAATTCGAAGTTTGAAAGCCAGTCTGAGAATAAGAAGGACCATAAGGAGAAAAAGAAGGACAAATGTAGCAGGGTCCTATCAGATGAGAAGGCAAGGGGCTTATAGGCATCTCGTAGGTCAATACTCTGCTGATAGACCTACGACTGTTCCAACCGGCACTGAGGAACAAAATGCCGTTCCATCTGATATGGAACATCAAAATGTCGTTCCATCTGATATGGAACATCAGAATGTCGTTCCTATTGACGCTGAGGAATAGACTGCTGTTCCAAATAGCCCATTGGAACCAACTGCCGTTCCAATCAAAACCGAGCTGCAAGACGACATTCAATTTACAGAGGGGCCATCGTACCCCTTTATTCATGTTAAGAAAGAAAGGGAAAACAAAGCAGTCCAAACTGAGGCACCACCTTTAGGGATAATTCGGGATACGAATTCCAGGCAGCGAAACGTGAAGGTCCAGGTAAAACTCCCTACCTCTGAGAAATCATGGAAAAAGGATCCAAAAAACAAGGCCTTGCACCACGAGATGAAGCAAGCCCGACAGGAGGCTGACCAGCTAAGGGAACAAATGATCCCTCGGGAAAAATACGACGAGTTGCAGCAGGAAGCTGAGCAGTTAAAGGAACAAATGATCCCTCGGGAAAAACATGAAGAACTGCAGCAGCAACTGCGGAGCATGAGTCAATCAGAGAGTCAGGCCTTTGAAGGATGGCAGAAGGAGCAGGAAAAGGTTGCTAAGGTAACGCGTCGGCTTGATGTTGTTATTAAACAATTGGACACTGTATGTTCGCTGTATAATGATGTTTTGACTTGCAGGGCCCCTGCAAAGAATTATGCTTTATTTCTCCTTGAAAGATACTTAAGATTGAAAATAAAAGCTATCAGGGCAGGTGCCCCTATTCAGATTAATACTGTTAATGATTTTATTGATTGTTGCAAAAATTATGGGGTTAAGGTCCAACGGTTACTATGTGAATTCTATTTGCACAATATGGTGCTTGAGCAGGAAACTGATTTAAACCCTGGCCCTTTTGTGGGAGATATACAGCTGCAAGCCTTTGTTTCATTTGGGGTCAATCAGTTAAAATGGCTCAGGGCTTACAATGCCTTTCAGAGGCAGGAGAACAGCCTAGATCTATGGGTCAGGGCTGAGCCTAGAGACCCAGTTCACCTATGGCAATCACACAAAAGCCTTATGAGAACCCCGGGCGTCATAGAACTGCTAGGACCCATGCATGAGGATTTGATCCGAAATAGCTTGGAATACTTTCTGGCTATTAAGGATTTTGCCCTGGATGCTGCCAAATTCCGCTATCGGATTTCTACCCCAAGCATCCAGCTCAGGGAGCCATTCAAATATGAGAATTTTGAGCTGGCTGCTGAACGGTTGAGCCTTTATGGCCAGCGCATTCTGCAAGCTGGGCCGTCTTGGTTAGGATACCGGTTCCGTAGCCCAATTATTTGGCACCCTGCACCTGGGTACCAGGCCTTGTATAATATGCCTGCAGATCAATTGAATCAATTCTTTGATAATCTGGTTGCTCACCATGGTTGCAGACCTCCTCACGAGGTGCCCTCTCCCGCCTATTCTCTTACTGCTCTCCATGTTAATTATAACGTTTTCATGAGGCCATGAAACAGAGTAAGCCGGGGGTGTGTAGAGCATTGGAAAGGTATGTTTTAACGAATAACTTAGTGGTGTTTCAAGCAATAGTTGTAACCTTTTCTTTGTTATAAAATAGGGAGAATGTAATGAGAATGAGCATGAATGACCCAATCACTAATAGTTATCTTCTCTATGCAGGAAAAGACAAAAGTAGGAAGGCGCGGTGCAAAACGAGAGTTCCATGAGGAGATAACGGCTGTCCCTCCAAAACCAAATAAAATCCAGACCAGGGCGAGTAAATCAAGGCAGATCAATCCGGGACGAGATGAAGGACTGACAGTTCGGAAGGCTAGGCAGAGAAAAGAGAGGAGTTAACAGTTTAACAGATCCCTCAGGATCTTTGATCCTGAGGGATCGTTACTTTCAATTATTTTGTTGTTTAGTTAACTCCGCCATTACTTGTATAAAAAGGGGCAGCATCGAAGACTTCAGGGACTTTTGATTATCTTGTATCTTTACTTTCTGTTTACAGACTTCACAGTTGGTTTAAACTCAGACTATTGAGTCTCTTTGAGACTTAGTTTTGCTGTACTATTATTGATGCGTTAATATAATATATTTGGTGTTACTTTCTCCCTGCATCTGAAGTAAGTTACGGCGGTGTGCCATTGGAAGCTAAGGGCCCGGCTCCAACGGACACTGGTTGATTGTATCATTACAGTTTGGCTTTGTGTGGTTTGTTTATTGTTCTTAATAATCTGATATACTTACATGCTGTTCCATACTCGTTCATCAGTAGTTTTCCTTTTGTAAATCTTTGTAACAAGTTTACATCATATTTCCAGAATTGATCACATAACATTGTTTTGAGTTGTTCACTTCCGTTACAGAATTTATAAGTGGAATGTTTCAGCTACATATGGTTGGAGTGATGGACTACTGGTGATCATTTCAGATTATGTGTACATATGATTGACGTTTCCTGTTTGTGGTGGTTTGTTGTTCCATTTGATTAAGCTGTTTACTTGTACAAAAGATTGCTCTTTCTTTGTATGTAAGCTGATGCCAAGAATTGAGAGTGTTGAACTCGCGAGATTTAGTTTCTTTACTGCCGTTCCTTTTACTGCTGTTCCATTTCTGAATTGCCATTCCATTTTGCTTTCTTGTTGTTCCTTTTTACTTGCATTTATTGGTTTGGTGTGGGAGGAGGATCAAGGCTGTCGTGAGACACAGCAGACGCTATTATGCTCCCAGATCCATGATCCATACTCTAATTTCTTTTCCTTCATCAGTTTCTAGAGGGATGGGTTACTACTTCCGTACCCTTGACTGATAAAGTTGCCGCGTGTGATTTCTTTATGCAAAAGTAATTTAGCCATAGCTTAGCATCCGTTTACTCTTGTATTTCTTAGACCTATACTACTAAGAATTACTCTGACAAATAGCCTCAAATTGAGATACCCTTTACAATAACAAAACGCTCCCAGATTGACTTGTAATGTGAGATAACTAGAGGTGAGAAAGACCCTTGTTACAGCTCTACACATGGACGCTTAGGAAGTGGCGATGTATCTCCATCTAATTGGCACCAGCATGCTTTGTCAGTTCATTTTCTTCCGTTATTCCATGTATGCATTCTTTCTCCACCGTGGCGGTCGACAGATTCCAAATCCCTCTAAATCATAGCTTAATTCCCTGTCAATTCTGCTTCTCTCTATCGGGTGCAATCTCAACCATCCGATATGGGCTCCTCCAGATCCAACGCCATACGCACGTCGAGCGCGGTTGACTTGCTCGACCGATAATGCACGATCGCGGCGGTTTTTCTCTCACCTCTGCTGCCACGCGTCGATTGCTGAGTGGGATCGCTCCACTCTCCTCCAAAACCTCTTACCGTTCAAGGGCGCCCCGATCAATACCGCCGGCTTTCTAGAGTGCGGGTCCCGCCTTTTGTCCTTTAGTGCTTTTTGTTTTCTACACGCGGTTCTCCGACTCCCAATGTGACCGAGTGCTTAAGGCTTCTCCACTTTATCCCTTTTTTCCTAGTGATGCGCAATTAGCTCTAAGCGCTAATCGCGCATCAAAATCGCCTCCCTTTTCCCATTTCGGGGCTCCCAGGGGCTGTCTTGACCTCCCGCACAGTCTCCATGGGCCTCGGTCAACGCGCTTTGATTGAGGTCCTCGTCATCTCCATGCTGGAAGCCATTGCCACTGGTTCAAGGCGTTTTTTATCGCTGTTTTGGATTTTCATTAGAGCTTTGTTCAACTCGATTTAGTCAAGGTTCTTTAACAATCGTCTATGGATCCGATTCGGATCAGGGATACTAAATGAAAATTCATTATATGGAAATATACCTGAATGTCTTTGCGTTAAGGAGAGAAAGCTCCTTGAGAATTAAACAAACTCTACTACTAGTGATACCCTACCAAAGGCTGTCAAAATAAAGCATAGGGGTTTGTTGGCAAGGAAACATAACACAAAGAGGTAAAGGGACGAGGCTAGGAGGGATTGGTCCTTCAACTTGCTTGGTTGTTATTGGGAAATATGCAAAGATTTCCCCTTCATGCTTTGATAATGCCATGCCCTTTAGTGCAAATAAAAAAAACAGAAAGAACATTCCCAAACACCTCCTAAAATTCCCATAGAATACATCAAGATCAACACTATATTCAATGACATCATCCATTTTATTTAGTGCTTTCATTATGGAGTGAATGCAAAGAGATGATTGTATGCTCAAATGAAGGTTTGTGCAAAGTTGATTCAATGCGATTTGCAAACTCTCCATGATTTGATGAATTCACTGACGCATCGTGTAAGCCAACCTCAATTGGATACAACTACCCAACTTTTTCATCCTCTTCACTCATGCCCAACATAACAGTTTGAAAGTATCACAATCTAAAAATGTGAAGATATGTAAAGTCTATTATAAGGGGGCCTATCTAAAAATGTGAAAGTATGTAACGTCTACTATAAGGGGGCCTATCTAAATGTGAAAGTATGTAAAGTCTACTATAAGGGGGCCTTCTAATGCCCCCATAAGTTGCCATGAGGGGGCACCCAACGTCCTCAAACTTTGCAGCAAGGTGGTTATAAACCACCCTCATAAGTTGCTACAAGGGGGGTTGTAAGCCACCCTTGTACGTTGCTATGAGGGGGATTTTAAATTGCCCACATAGGTCAATTTTTGAGGGGGTTTCAAATCTCCCCCAAAAGTGACTTTTTTTAGGCGATTTACAACCAACCTTGAAAGATGACTTTTGAGGGATATTTCAATCACCCCTAGAAGTCACTTTTGTTGCTAGTTCATATCTCTTAAAAAACCTTTTTGTTTGTCCTCACAACACAGAGCTCATGTGAAGGGCCCTCATGCCTAATTAACGCAACTTTTGGGGTTTGACCCTAACGAAGCTAAGGAGAATTGAACCAATGCCTCATAACAGAGGGCCAATGACTTGGCAGATAGGCTTCAACCAACCATTTGGGCTACCCATCAATGCTATCTCTAAAAATTTCTAAAAATTTCCACCCAAAAGTCACTTTTCAAGTTTGGAACCCCCCTTGAAAAGTGACACATTTGGGGGAAGTTCATATCTATTAAAAAACCACCCCTAAAAGGCTTGAATTCTAGAGGTGATTCTTTTAGGGGTAGGGGGGAGGAGGTGTGATGGAGGTTTTAAAAAAATGCAGCTAATGTTAATATTGCTTCTAATTCCCACTTTTGGAGGCAGATTACGACCCCCCCAAAAGTATTTTTTTGTAGTAGTGGTAGTTATAATTTTTGTCTCCATAAGTCATTCTTTTTTAATGATTAACTATGCTTTGCTTCTTTCTAGGATATCCTCTCAAGCACATGTTTCAACCAATTCTCAAGTTCATTCTTCAAATTACTCTTATATTTATTTTTGAGATTTATACTTCTCTAATATTTTGTAAGAAAAGGTCTTTCATTTTATACAGGGTAAGTGAATCCTTGAGTTAGAGGAAAGGAATATCCTTCCCTCACTAGTAAAGGGATTTCCCTATAGAAACAGAAAATGATTTCCTTTCTTGAGAGAGATACAAGACTTTCCTTATCAACACTGATTGCATTACCAACAGATGCATCATCAACCTTATAGATAGTTGGTGAAGTCTCTTTTTTAATCTTTGCCTCTCGAGTAATCTTCTTGTTATTCCGAGGAAATCCTCGGTCTCTCCCCTTCGCATTAGCATTATGAGATACAACCTTAATTGCTTTTGGTTTTTTCAAGCAATCAATCATGAGTGCTTTCTTACAGATATTAGGCACATCTGATAACATTGCACATTGTTTAAGGGGTTCAACAACAACACTGGATCCATAAATATTTGACTCCATTCCTACATGCTTTCCTTTTGGTTTACTTTGGACTGGTGGAAGAGGTCGAAGGGGATTGTTCAATGTGGACTTTGCAACCCTTGCCCATGTAATGTGAACATTGGATGTCTGGGTTCCAGTCATTGTTATTTTGTAAAGTTGTGAACAACACGACTTTACACCTTTGAATTTGTGTAAACCTAGTAGCAAAATTCAGAGATCCAGTCGCGAAAGTTTACCAGTTATTGCAGCCCACCCAAAGTTCAACTAGAATGCTCGAATGTTAAAGTGCATAGTGAATTAAAGTGTGTACTTCTCAAACTTTTTTCTAATCCAAAATAGTGGTTGAGTCATATGCTTTATTACTAAGCGACGGTTGGTTTGAAAAAATAAATGGATATTTTTTTGATAGAATGGTCACATCTTTGGCTTCCATATAACGAAAATACTAATAAAATTAAAATAACAAGCAAGAGGAATATGAAGCACACGATCATTGTTTTGAATGATTCAAATGTGTTCATTGTGTTCTTTAATTCTACACTTTTTAACTACTATTTTGACTCTATTTTTTGGAAATTTATTCTTGAATGTTCACCTTTTGTAGATGTCTGTAATCAATCTAAAATCTTTCATTCAAATTAGCTTCTTGTAAATAATATATATATATTATGCAAGAACATGTACAAAGTTATTTTCAAAATTAGTAAATTTAGATGTAAATTAGAATGTATGGTTTTTATTTTTTGATGGCTCTAAGTCGAGTTCATGTGAAAGGTCTAGATTCACTCTTAGAGATCTTAAAGGATACAAATATTTGATGTCTTGACGCTTGGATTTCCCATGCACAAATAATGTCACTAAGTATGAGGCTTTGATACAAGGTTTTAAAAAGGTGATAGATTTGGAAGTTAAATAGCTCCAACTGATAGGGATTTACAAATAGTTATCAAACATTTAGGAAATTCAATTCACTGTATTTTAATCACCTTAAGAATTATATAGATGAGGAATGGATTATTATTTCTAATTTTGATACATTCAATATTAATTATGTACATTGAAGTCAAAATGAAAATGAAAATTTACTTTCAAACACAACTCCTATATTTATACCAGTCGGAAAATTTTCTATGGACATGTTTTCTAATGAACAATTTTTTAGGCCTTCTATACCAAACAATATTACAAACTAAATATTTTTTTATGATGATGCCCCTATTTTAGAATTCCTCACATAGGGAGATACTTTTAGGGGATCACCATTGACGAAAATTGACATTGTGATCAAATTAATACATTGTCTCTAGATGCAAAACTAAAGAGTGAGAACTTATTTCTTAGATATGTGGTTCGAATGGAGAAGTATCATGACCCAGAAGATAAGTTCAAGGGAGAAACAAACTATAAATCCAATACCTACACAATGCAATATCAGGTAATGAATATCTGTAACAAATAATACCCACAAAATATTAATCTAGGTATTATATACATGCCTATTGAGAGGGCTACATTTTTTCATTTCCTCGAGGAATATACAGATTTTTTTCTCCTAGAATTACACTGATTCAAAGATCCATGACACTAAAATCATTCAGGATGTGATATAATTCAATAATTATATGATCCTATTCAACAAACATTCTTAGATAGGTATTCAACAATAATGAAAATGAAAATCAATAAGTTTTTGGAGGAAAAAATAATATTTGCCATTCATCATGTGCTAGAATTCTTTTAGCATGCAATGTTGTTATGCTCTTGTATTTGTGCTAGAAGGAAATCTAGCACACGTTAGATTTATTGTACCTTGCAATGTTGTTATTTCTAAGATGATTATATTTGCGATAAGATAAAATCTATTGTGTGTTAAATTTATTTTACCTTGGAATGTTGTTGTTGGCAATATAATTGTGGTTGTACTAAAAGTAAATCTAACATGTGTTGAATTTATTTAGTCCTAAAATTTTGTTATGTGCTTGTGGTTGTGCTAGAAGAAAATATAGCACATTCTAGATTTGTTTTGCCTTGCAGTGTTGTTGGAACCATGCTCGTGTTTATGTTAGAAGTAAGTCTAACAAGCACTAGATATGTTTGAAGTTATAATGTTGTTATGTTATTATTTGTGCTAAAGGAAATCTAACACTTGTTAGACTTGTTTCATCTTACAATGTTGTTATTAGGAATACACTTGAGTTTATTATAGAATGAAATCTAGCATGTGTTAGATTTCCTTTGCTTGATAATGTTGTTGTTGGCAATATGCTTGTATTTTTGCTAAAAGTAAATATAACACATGTTAGATTTTTTTCACCTTACGTTGTTTTTATGTGCTTGTGTTTGAGCTAGAAGGAAATTTAGCATGCACTATATTTCTTTCAAAATGCAATGTTGTGGTTTGAAATTTGGTTGTTTTTTCTAGAAGGAAACATGATAGAATTCTTTGACCTTGCAATGTTATTGGAATTTTACATGTGATTGTGTTAGAAGGAAATTTAGCACATGCTAGATTTCTTTATTGCAATGTTGTTATTGACAATATACTTCATTTTGTGCTAGAACTAAATTTAGCGTGTGTTATATTTCTTTAACCCTACAATGTTGTTATGTTCCTGTGTTTGTGCTAGAAGGAAATCTAGCACAAGAGATTTGTTTCATCATGTAATGTGCTTGTGTGTGTTAGAAAGAAATGTAGCATGCGCTAGATTTCCTTGCCCTGTAATGTTGTTGTTATCAACATGGTTGTGTTTGTGTTAGAAGTAAATCTATGATGTGCTATAATTCGTTCCTGTTACAATGTTTTTGTCTACTTGTGTTCATACAAAAAGGAAATCTAAAACACATTAGATTTCTTTCACCTTGCAATGTTGTTATTGGCAATGTGCTTATCTTTGGGCTAGAAGGAAATCTTGCATGCACTAGATTTATTTTACAATGAAATGTTATTGTTGGAAATATGGTTTCTTGTGCTGGAAGAAATTTAGCATGTGTTTTGTTTCCTTTAGCTTGCAATATACTTGTGTTTGTGGTAGAATGAATCCAACATGCACTAGACTTCTTTAGTCCTACAATGTTGTTATGTGCTTGTATTTGTGCTAGAAGAAAATATAGCATGTGTTAGATTTCTTTAAAATTGAAATGTGCTTGTGTTTGTGTTGGAAGAAAATTTAGCATAGGCTAGATTTTTTATATTCTACAATGTTGTTGTTAGCAACGTGCTTGTATTTGTTGTAGACATAAACATAACACATGCTAGATTTCTCACTCTACAATGTTGCTATGTGCTTGTGTTTGCACTAAAAGGAAATATAACACATGTTAGATTTTTTTTTTACCTTGCAATGTTGTTATTGCTAACATGTTTTTGTTTGGGCTAAAATGAAATCTAGCTTGTGCTAGATATGTGTTGTCCTGTAATGTTGTCATTGGAAATATTTATATGTTTGTTTTAGAAGTAAATATATTGGAATTTTTTCTCACCCTACAATGTTGTTATGTGATTATGTTTGCATGAGAAGGAAATATAGTATGAATTATATTTCTTTCACCTTGTAATGTTTTTATTTGCAAGGTGTTTGTGTTTTTGATAGGAGCAAATCTAACATGTGTTAGATTTGTTTTGTCTAGTAATGTTGTTGTTGGCAATATGTTTGCGAATTTGCACTAGAAGGAAATCTAGTACGTGTTATATTTTTTTTCACAATGCAATATTATTTTTGACAATATAGTTATTTGTGCTAGAAGGAAATCAAATGTTGTCTTGTATATTTTTATTTTGCAATGTGCTTCTGTCTATGCTAGAAGGAAATTTAGCTTGCACTAGATCTCTTTTTTTCTTGCAGTGTTGTTGTTGACAATATGCTTGTGTTTGTGATAGAAGTAAATCTAGCACATAGTAGATTTATGAGACCTTGCAATGTTGTTACGTTCTTGTGTTTATGATAGAATGAAATATAGCACGCATTAGATTTCTTTCATCTTACAATGTTATTATTCGCAATGTGTTTTTGTTTTTGCTGGAAGAAAATCTTGTGGGTACTATATTCTTTTTTCCTTACAATTATGTTATTGGTAATATGTCCGTGTTTCTGCTAGAAGTAAATCCAACATGTATTAGGTTTATTTAGCCATATAATAATGTTATTTACTTAGGTTTGTGCTAAAATGAAATATAACATGTGTTAGATTTTCCTTTACCCTGTTGTAATGATGTTGTTCACAACATATTTGTGTTTGTGCTAGAAGCAAATCTACTACATGTTAGATTTCTTTCACCTACCAATGCTGATTTGAGTTTTTTTTTTTGTCCTCGAGAAGGAAGTGTGCAATGCTTAAATTTATGTCCCTTTCCAATGTTTTTATTGGCAATGTGCTTGTGTTTGTACTAGAAATAAATCTAGCATGTCCTACATTTAATTTTCTTTGCAATATTGTCATTGGAAACATGTTTGTATTTTTGCTAAAAGTAATTCTAGCACATGCTAGATTTATTTCACCCTACAATGTTTTTATGTGTTTGTTTTTATGCTAAAATGAAATTTAACTTACAATATATTTATTTCACCTTGCAATGTTTTTATTGGCAATGTGCTTGTGTTTGTCATAGAGGGTAATATAGAATGTTTTTTTTTCACAATGCAATGTTGTTGTTGGAAACATGTTTATGTTTGTACCATATCCCATTCTTAGGCCACATATTCCATATGAAGGGCCTTCTAATCATTTTAGGGTTTAACATTTTTTATATTGTAACATTAGTTTATGTAGGCATGGACTATAACCTTATTGTCTCTAAAAGGAAATTTCAAATTACATAAGCATGGAGATGTCTCAAGAAAGATTATTATTGTAATGTTTTTATTGACAATGTTTTTGTGTTTGTGATAGAAGGAAATTTAGCATGCACTACATTTACTTTACAATGCAATGTTGTTGTTGGCAATCTTCTTTTATGCGATAGAAGGGAGTCTACCATGTGTTACATTTCCATTGCCTTGCAATATTTTTAATGACAATGTGCTTGCGTTTGTGCTAGAAGGAAAACTAGTTTGTGCTAGATTTCTTTCGGTTTGCAATGTTTTTCTTGGAAATATGCATGTGTTCCTACTCAAAATAATTCTACCATGTGCTATATTTATTTCACCATACAATGTTTTTATTGGCAATATCCATGTGTTTGTGATAAAAAGAAATCTAGGATACAAATATTTCTTTTTCTTTGCAACATTCTTGTTGGCAATATGCTTGTGTTTTTGCTAGAAGATATTCTATCACGTTCTTTATTTCTTTCACCTTGCAATGTTGTTATGTTTTTTTCTTTGTGCTAGACGAAGATCTAGAAGAAAATCTAATAATCGCCATAGTTAATGTTCTTTCATTGTGTTTTGATTTTATGGTTTCTAAAGCAAGCTAAGAATATACATCACTATAAAAGATAAATTTTCTATAAATATGATGTTGTTGTAGTCTCTACAGTTTTAATTATTTATCCACAATGTAACTTTTTTTGGAAATGTGTTTATGCTCGTGCTAGAAAGAAAGCTAGTAGGTGATAACTTGCCTATAGTGACGATTAAATAAACATAACAAATTATTTGGCGGTTCCCTTTTTCTAATCAACACCATGATTAGCTATTATTGTGAGTTCTACACTTGTTATTGTTCTTGTTCATTTTTGTTACACATATAATGATGCGATTAGTTATAGTATTTATAAATTCATACTTCCTTCAATAATTCGAAACTATGTTAATAATCTTTTACTTTTTTTTATTATTTATTATTATCGGAAACCATAGGCTATGAAGCTAGTGAGAATTCAAAGGAAGCATCCAAGGAAAAAGGATGTTCAAGAAACATGACACCAAAATATTTAAATGGTATGATAATTTTATAATTAGTTTATACTTTGTTACAATGGTTAGACATTATGCTAATAAATGGTTGTTGATTAGCTTATATTTATTATTTTATCAGGCCGACGATGAAATGTTGTGCACCTTCTTCGATTGTCCAATTAGAATTTTTTCTCATAAAAAAATTCTCTTATATCTTGATCAACCTATTTGGGATAAATGGTACACTATTTTTAACTGTTACCAACTAGGAACATTAAAGTGTTCTCCAAGTGAACCTGATTTTGAGAACTACAAGAGAAATAGTTTACACAATTTGACAATATGTACTTGTGAACCCGTCAGGGATTAACCATGGAAGAAATTTCTTCAGTAGCAGATAAGCTATTGGATGAAATCATTTTGTTTTTTATTCCACTTAATCATCCAACAAATGCCACAAAATTAAAAGATTATTGTTCTAAATTGAAAACCAACAAAACATTATTGGAGGCAATGGTTACATATTGTCAAAGTCATGATGAGAAATTGAATGAGAATACTTTTACCACATTCAACATTCTTGAGAATTATGAAATTAACGATATTATATTTTCCAACTTTTGCAACATGGTGGAGGGGTCTACTTATGTAAAAAGAACACATAATACAAAGATAGAGTCCCTTTCTCAGCAAGCATGTGGAGTCCTTGACAGAATGATAAATGGATCAACAAGTGTTCAATGGGTTGACAACAATTTTGAATTTGGTTGTCACTTTAGGGGCTTTGATATTTTGTCAACACTTTTGCACTCTTTTCCAATGTCAGTTGCAAGCAGTTTTACATACTAACCTTATTGTTCCAGATACACTTGCTTTGAAAAAAGAACCATTCCACAAGGGATATAATATTGATTTTTTTCGATTTCTTATGGAAAAAATGAGTTGAATGACTTTACTATAGTTCTCTTAGTAGAACTTTGGTTTTGTAATGATGTACGCAAGTTTTTGGAAGTTGCCATAAAGAACTCCAAGTTCAACTATAAAATGACAAGTGGCATTTATGAATATAAGTCTCAAAATAGGTATAGTTATGATATAGTTTTTACTATACATTTCTATACTTAAGAATTAAAAATTTTGGAAGCTTCCAAATACTCTCACACATTTGAAGACACATTTGATGAAAATGAGAGAGATTATGATTTTTGAATGGATTTATTGGAAAAACACCAACAATGTAGTAATGCAAAAGTGGTTATTACTCTTTATGCGGGGACAAAGTTAATCGAGGCTTGTTGTACATATGGAAGAAGAATTTCATGTGTTGTGAAAACATAGTCCGAAAGGATAATCATGTTGAATAATTACAAATATTTTCAACTATCAAATCTAGGATCTATTAACTTCTTAGAAAATTCAAGTACTATAGTTTCTTTGTTGTTTCTCCTATAATACTTTGGATAATATTTTGTTTATATTTTTAATTGTCAAAGTGTTTACGCCCACGGGGCTTTGGATTGACGATGATTGGGTGCGCTTTTAAGGCACTCCTTGCGATAGGTCACCGGTTCAAATCCCCCGTGGGTACTTAGGTTAGTCTTAATTGAGAAAAAAAAATTGTCAAAGTGTTTACTAAAATGACTAATGATGGAGATTATAAAACAAAGAATGATGAATGTGGGAAGAAAAAAAATAATCAATATAGTGCTTATGACATTGAAAAAAGTTTAGAAATGGAAACAGGAGGAGAAGAAGTTATCATAGCAAGTACATAATTTGTTTGGTTGTTGCTCTTGTTACTTTTTGAATTTATTTAATTTCCATATTCATAACATTTTTGGATGTCTATTATAGGGAATTATGAGAAGAATGAAATTAATCAAGACAATGATCATGGAATGATGGGGATAGAAATGGGTATTAATCATTGTAACTCTTTTTTTTTAATCTAAATTATTATTTTTATTATCATGAATCATAGTATTTCATTTGTTGATTATAGTCGGAAATAAAGAAAATGAATATAGTGACTAAGGGAATGTCCCTAAAAACTGCAATCAAGACCAAAATATTATATGGACAATTAAAGATGATTCTTTTTTGTATATTTGTTTAATGAATTTTTTTCATTGTCACAATTTATAACATTTTTTGTTGTTTATTATAGAGACAAGCAAGGAGAACAAAGACATTGATCAAATGAATGTGAAACAAAGCTAATCAAGGACAAAATATAATATCAGGTACTTATAATTTGTCCACTTTTTTTCCTTATTATTTAATGATTTTATTCATTTTCACAATTCAAAATATTTTATATGTTTAATTTAGAGAAGAATAAAGGTAACAAAGATGATGATGAGGTGCAAAGTTGCAAATATGAATATAATGTCATATCAAATACTTATAACTTGTCTTCTTATTTATTTTATTATTCTTTGTACTCTAATGCTTGTAACTACCATAATGTTGTACATTTTTATTAGAGGAACTAATAGAAAGGACAAAATTAACAATCAAAATAATGTTCAAGGTGTGTGTGGGTGTGTTTCTTTTTAAAGGTTTCATTACTAATGTTTTTCTTGGTATTGGTATTTGATTAAATGTTTAATAAGAAGTATTATTGGCAGTTGATTGAATGTTTAATATGTTTACTCCAAGTTCTATCAAGATGATAAAAAAACTTATTATTTCATATATAAATAGTGAAAAAACCACTGAAGGTAAGTGTATTGTTTCAACAATTTATTTAGTAATTTTTGTAACATGAATAAAATGGTTTGACTAGATTATTTGTCATTGTGTTGCAGCCAAAATAACTGAAAATAAATTAGTTATTTTTTAACTAAAGGACATTTGTTTATCATAGCATCGATGATGAAGAAACAAAGGGAATATTTAGAAAATGGGAACTGATGTTGATTACACAATAGAGAAAGAATTATTTTGGATTCATCCACATGAAAAAACATTTTTTGAAATGTGTTTCAAAAATGAATATCTTGACATTGTAATTTGGACAACAGCTTTGAAAGAAAGCACAACAAGAGTTTTAAAAAAGTTGGTTTCAGAAACATTCAAGATAAACTTGTGTTTATGTGGACTTCTTAAGATTGTAAACCACAAAAGGGACATAAGGTAATTGACAATCCAAGCAAAGTTATACACATTAAATCATTGAAAAAAGTGTGGGAAATGCATACCCAATATGATGTAACCAATACTACTATAGTGGATAGTTCACTTGAGAGCGTGAAATATAATCCCAAAGAAAATGTGATTCTTGCCCCTCCATTCATTGGAACAAATCAAGAGGATAATTGGTTGATCGATGAGCTATGGAGAATGTTGCATAAACTCAAGAAGGCTTCAAATGTGCGAGCTACTTTTAAAGATGTTCAATTACATTTAGAAGTACCTTAATATGACTGATGTCTATTTCATGTTATTATATGTATGGCATCATAAATTATTAGTTTTATTTCACAACACTAATAAATTAATTGTTGATTTGGTTTGTCATTACTAAAAGAAAAATACATTTATTTTCCTTATTTTTTGTGAGATATTGTGTTGATAATAATTATTGATTTGAATGGCCATTTAATGTTTTCATATCAAAATTTCCCATGCTATAGAATTTTTTATAGTGGATTACATTAAATGTAAAAATTAATAGTTAATGGGTATATTTGTTTGAATTAGATCATTACATTATTTGTTTCAATTTTGGTTTAAGTTATCATTATACCTCTTAGAAATTAGTAATGTGAAGGATGGCCCATTGTATTTTTATAATATTTTTTAATCCATATAAGTTGAAAAACTATATTAGGTTGTACGTAGCACCAACAATAAACATACAATTTGTACTAAAAGAAGCACCAAAAGAAACTAAGGTATAGACTCTATAAATTAGCATATAAATAATTAGGTTTGAAATTTAAAAATTGTATTATGTTGTATGTGGAAATTAATATATAATTTGTTTGTTTACTTTCACTAGACCATTGTAACTATACTTTTCAATTGCAATTAAAGAAATCATTATAATTATTAAAATCAATGATTTGAATGGTGGGCCAATGCGTTCCTAGAATATTTTTATTCCATACAAATTAAATAAAGGTATTATGTTGTATGTATAAAGTAAACATATCATTAGTTTGTTCATTTTAATGGGGCCATTGTATTTGTATTTTGTGATTACTATTAACTCATTGTAAAATTCCCTTTGCATACAAATGGAAATAATTCATAATAAATATTAAAATCATTTTTAAATTGGTAGGTTTTTATGTCCTTAATCAATGAAGTGTTGAAGTGGAGATGTGTTAATATCATACATGTGGTTGCAGTGTAGATGCAGATAAGCATTACTACAAGTCAAAAGATGGTGATATTTGAAATGGAAGGAGTATTCTTCCAATCATACGCCAAAGTTGAACTAAATTTTCATATTCAAAGAGAACCAGATTTGTAGTTTGGTGATGGGTCCTATTTTTTAAGGCCTTTTCAGTTAAGTATGAAAATGTTGCATAAAAAATTATGATGTCGCAATATGGACATTAAATGTCACTGACAAGTACATCCGAAAAGTACTAGAAAAATCAAATATTGACATAGAGGACTTTAAATTTGCACAGGACAGGTCTCATTGTCATTTGCAAACAAAATTGGAAGCAAGGAGAACAAGACAATTTTATGAGAAAACGTTGACTGATGTGTGGTCCCAATATGGAAATAATTATGAAGAATCAAATGTATTGCTAATAGATACAACAAAGCATACTTCTCAATTCATTGGATATCGATCAAACCACATGTTCATAAAATCCTATACAGGAAAAGAGAAAGATACTTGGCTTATGCAAGTTTAATTCCCCTTTCTTAAGACACTTCATCTTATCAATAAAAGACATTAGTACATTCGAATGTTCAATAGAACATGTACTTCATTGTATTGGATGGAGGTAATTTCCTTTATAAATTTTTTGAAAAGTACATTCCAAATCTTTGATACATTTTGGACATAATTTTTGTTGAATCAATTTGTATGATTTTATATTTTTTTGAAATATATGGGAATTTCCAATTATATTAATATGTATATTCTTATTATTTATAATTTCTTTTGCAATGACTTTGTTGTATCGATTTTTTTTCTAAGATGTGTGTGTGTGTTCTTAAATGAATTGTTTTTCATTTAAATTATCTTGCATGAACCATCGAGGCATTTTATTTTTAATGACACATGTTTACTTATATGCATCAATAATCATATATAAATGTGAAATTTAAGTTTTGAAATAGAAATCCTTGCAAACAAAAGTGTAATTATTGCTAAAGAAAGTATGATAATTTACTTGATAAATTTTATGTGCACTATTCAATATTCACAATGCATTATTCACTATTAAGGCCAATGGGAAATGTGTCATAGGTGAATGATTTGAACTTTTTGAAGCATAAGATATGTGATTTCTTAATCCATAATTTTCATAAATTTATATGCCTAAATCAATTAATGGTTGTAACTGCAATCATATCATATTGAAAATCAAAAAGGCACAAAGTCAGTTATTCATTGTTTACATATAAAACACACTAATATGAGTGAATAAATGTGATTTGTAATTTTTGAGATAAAAATATAGTGTAAATAATTTTGCATTTCCTAAAAAAAACATATAGTTAATGATAATGATTGCTAAGTGGACTATCAAGGTTTGATTAGACACTCTCATGGATGAATTATGTCTTTGAATGGTAAGGCATCTAATTTCATTACTTAAAGTTAATTTTTAGTAAATTTGTATTCTAAATCAACTGAAATCATATGATTTGAGCTAGAATTATATTATTGATTTGTACTTAGTTATGTCCATTAATATGATTGTATAAATGTGATATATAATATTCGTATACTATGATGCATTTCTTCCAAAAATAAGTCTTATAATTTGTTGATAATAAGTATTAAGTGGACACATTAGGCTAATGGGTGATGGCTCATAGGTGAATACTACTCGTTAAATTGTAGGGCATTCGATTTTTAATCCATAACTTCTTTTATATATTCTTAAATCGACTATTTGTATATGCAATCATCTCATCTCACATAATTTAACAAGGAATCGATTTATTGACTTGTATTTCGTTATCACTTAATTTACTAAGAGTGTATTAATGTCATATTGTATTGCTTTGAAACAAAACTCTATGTAAAGAAAAATTATCTTCTTAATAAAACATGGAATAATTAATTAACAATGTGTTAAGTGGATGATCTATACTCATTAAAGAGATGGGTCAAAAATAGTTGTATTTAAACTTTTTGCACCATAAAACATTGATTTTCTCATTCATATTAACATTTTGTCATTTTCAATTCTTAAATAGTTTATTTGTGATTTAAATAATTTCATATAAACCAATATGACTTGAATAATTCTATTTGGTTATATGCATTAATAGAAGTTTATAAATGTGATGCATTTTTTAAATGTAGCTCTTAATGTAAGTATATATATATATATATATATATATATATATATATATATATATATATATATATATATATATATATATATATATATATATATATTTTACAAAACAAATTATAAGTAATTGATAATGATTTCTAAGTGGCCTATATAAATCCATTTATCGACTTTTATTTTCCTATCATGAGTTTTAATATAAGTGTATAAATGTGATATATTTTTTTTTGAAATAAAACTCCATGTAAAATTAAATGTTTTTCAGAACAACACATGGAATAATTATTTGGTAATGAATGTTAAGTATATCGTTCAAGTTCATTCAGTATACGAGTTATAAATAAATGAATTTAAACTTTCTCCAACATACGACATTTGATTTTCCCACCCCTATTAACGTTTGGTAAATTTCAATTCTTAAATAAATTATTTGTAATTGAAATAATCTCATAGAAGCCAACAAGACAAGTATGTATTAAATTCTATTAAGTATGTATGTATGTATAAATGCAATTTATTTTTGAAATCAAGTTCCTAATGTAAGTAAAAATATATTTTTTAGAAAATTAATAATTTAAAATCAATTGTTGATGAGTTCTAACTTGTTTGTTTTATTTTGAATCAACAACTCTTTCTAACTATGCACTCTTAAATCAATTATTTCTATATGAAATCATGCCATATAAGTCAATAAGTCAAGAAACCATTAATTGATTTTTATTTAACTATCATGTGGTTTAATATGAATGTATAAATGTGACATTGCTATTTCTAGAATAAAAATCCATGTAAACAAAATGCATTTTCAAATAAAACATGGATTAATGAATTTACAACGAGCATTAAGTAGACTATTTAAGCTCATTCAAGAGATGGGCCACAAATGGATGTCTTTAAAATTTTTGCACCTTATGACATGATTTTCCCATCAAGATTAGCATTTTCTAAATTTCAAATCTAAAATAAATTATTTGTACTTAAAATAATCTCATAGAATCCAACAAGACTTAGAAGCTATGTATTCAATTCCATTCAATTATGTGTATTGATATAAGTTTATAAATGTAATTTATTTTTGAGAAAAAGATCTTAACGTAAGTAAAGATATATCTTTTACAAAACTAATTAGAATTAATTGATAATGAGCTTTAAGTGGTTTATTCAGACTACATGAAAAATCAAGTGTCATAGATGAAGGCCTTTTAATACATATTTAATACGCAAAATCAATATCTTAATGATAATTTATTTGTATTTAGATTAAGTATTTAATTATTTAAGAACACGGGGACTTATATAAATTTCAACTTAAATCTAGGAGTTATGTTTCACAATTATTTCTTCCTCATTAAAAATTCTTATCATTTCTCCTCTTAGTGAAAGTAATGATTGATCATGGTTTTCCATACAATTGGTTGGTGCTATTACATTGAGACTATTATTGGTTTTGACAATGTTGACAAGGAGAGATAAATATCCACACTACCATCAACTATACTAATATTTGAAAACCCTTGCCTCCACTACTTACAAGAAGACCGCTAATTCTTGTTTACTTCAAATTGTGACATTGTCCATCACAATGGAATGACTCGAATGCCCATTTAAGAACTCTCATTTGATGTACTTGGCTTTGAGTGGAGATATATCAATGGTGCCTAACCTTCTTGAAATACCTAGATCAACAATGCATAACTTTTATAATGGATGCCTGGATGCTATGAAGATGAATGATCACCCCCTCATTAGTGCTTCATAAAGGCGCAAAGGGACTGTAGGAAATTGAGCACAAAAACATTTTACTTAGTTTTTAGTAGACTAGTTTCAATGCAATGCAAGGGAAGCACATCCTTTCCATTTACACTAAGATCCTCGCATCAACATCATTCAATCAACAAATTCTCCATGGGTTGTGGGAAATGGGTTTAGAGTCATCACACACAAAATTCAAACATCGAGGAATCTAGTTCGTTATCCATAACTATAATATCTTTATTGGATGTTAGACATACTAATATGATTTAAATTGCATCAATTGCTTCTAAGAGTTTGATTTCACATTCCTATTGTGTATTGATACTATTGTACATAACAACTCATGTTTGAACCATTCATGATCTCTACTTGGTTTGAAATTACTAAATTATTTTTATGTTGAATTGAGTTAATATGGCGATTTACAAAAGAATGAATGTTGTTGAAGGCCTTGTAATAGAATACTTCCAAATTTAATGAAATATGTGTTTCAAACAAAAATAATTGGCAATAAAACCCTTGCAACATAAATGCATAAGCAATATAACATTGATTTGAAACTACAACAATATATCTCCTATCCATATCAACAATAAATAGGAGCAACAATCTATAACATAAACATGTTAAACATATATAGCGAGTGTAGCTCCATTATCCTCTAAAATATGCTCTGAAACTAAGCTTTTATCTACTCTTTAACTTTGTGCTATTGTAGGATACGCTCTCTCTTAATCCAACCCCTTCTACTCCACTCTCCGACATTTTATAATTGATAGAAGATGCAATCAATACATTTCACTTAACCTCATCATATTTGACTTTTCACCTTCTAGATCATGGTTAATTCAAGTTGTCTCTCAATAAAAAACTATGAGGGGAAACCTTGGTTTATGCATCTAGAATTCACTAAGATGCACACAAAATTTGCAAAGTTGAGTCTAGAAAGGGAAATGTAGGTATTCCCTTCACGAACTAAGTTACTAATGTTAGTAATGAAGTAATAACCTATGTTATCTAAGTTACTAACAAACGATGTGCACTAGGAACCTACATTACTCTGTTTCTAGCCAAAAGACTCAAGAAATTGTGCTCCAACTCCTCCTAAATTTGATCCTTTGTACCTGCAAACATCTCCCAATCTTGCATATCCTCCACAACCTCATGTCAAGGCCTCCAAACCTATTCAACTAATCATCATGTCAAATCATCCAACCTTCCTTACATGAAGCTTATCTAGGTGGATATTGGTGGTCACCCGCATATTCAACTTGGATCCCCACCATTGTTTCTTTCAGTTTCCTTAATTGTAGCACAGTTTACTATTTTTGGTATGTTTTCAAGTCCTTCACTTCCAAAGCCCTTTTGAGGCCCTAGACAATGTTTTTTTTTGGGCAACATGAAAACCTATTACTTGTGGTAAGGGTTTGCATTCAAAATTTGTATTCATGAGATAGAAATTTCCAACAAGGTATCATATGCATCAAACAAAGAACATATGCCAATGATACGACCTGAGGAAGTTGATGTACCAATTTACCCCAAACAGGCCCACAACTCTTGGTGCTTCAACTCCTAGGTTAGGTTTTTAGATGTTTAGGGTTTCCCATTGTTTTCTTAATAATAAGAAAGTCTTCAAGCCTCATTGTAACATAGTGATTTTATCACATTATTTATCATAATTTATCATATAATTCCATTTTATAATTATTCATGCTCTTATGGATTAGTGATGTTTATTTTAGTTTGTTTTCAATATATTAAATCTTATTATGAATAATTTTTCTAATGATGGTTTATAAAACTATTATTGTAACAATACTCATGATTTTAGTGGCCAAGTTCTCTTTGAGATTACAAACTTGAGCTCCAACTCATAGTCAAACATGTTAACTCAGAAATTTTCTAGATAAAGAAGTGATCGTTTTGAGTTGGATTTTATGCGAAAATGAGGATGAATCTCAAAATTATGAGACATGGGGTTTGTGCAGAATGGGCAAAGTTAGTTTTATAATTAGTTGTTTTCAAAAATTCAATCTAGATTGATAGAAACACAAAGTTCTTTAAAGGTGATTTTGCCATATTTTCTATTGTGTCAAGTTTACAATTTTCCTCAAATGCACAATCATATTCAATTTTTTTTAGATGAATGTTGATGGAGAGATATTCTCATATTTCTTATTAAGAATGTGTAATCAATCCAAAATTATAAGGGGAAATCATTTTGTAATCAATTAAGTTAAAATTTTCCTCTTCTCTCTACTTATTTAAATGAAAACAAAGATAAAAGAGAAAGGATGGTCAATTGTTGAAATAGAGAAAAAGCTGAGAATTAGGTTGTATCTATTTTTAATTTTTAATGAAAAGAGTTGTCAATGGAGCTTAGCATTTCTCATTGATATAAGTCTCATGGCATGTAGGTTTCATAAAATTTATGAAAAACAATGGGGATAGTTATGTTTTTTGGGACCAAATGGGTATTTTCTAAAAACCTGTTTCTATTCTCAATATAATTTGATGTCTAGATTCTAACCCAATTTGAATCACTCGATTTGTATTTGAAAAGAAAAATTTATGTCCAAAACATTGAGAGGGTGTCTAGTAGGCACCTCAAAGACAAAGTTGGGACAATCCTTTTTTGGAGGCCTAAATGACAAGATTTTGCAAACTTGTTTCGATGGTATATTCCCATATGAATATAGTTTACAAGGTAATTTTAATCACTCAATTTTTACGTAGTGTGAGAAAGTTATGACAAAAATACTAACTACATATTTTAAATCATTATTCTTAAAACTATGTTTTTATAGTTGTTCACTAGTGTATTTGACCCATCAATTCTTCTTGTATTGAAAACATGTTTCTATTAGAGATATATACATGAATCTACTTTAGTATTAAATTTGAATCGGTTTAATTGGTCATCAAACCAACAAATTGTGCTCAAAATATAGTTGTTGGTCTAAGCTCAGAAAGCGAAAATAACTCTTTTATGGAGGTTTTTCTTAGTACATTTGACACCGCATATCATGAAGTTTTTAATACCTGTTTCTATGGGAGATAGATCTCTGAGTTTACTTTCATTTGGATTTGGAATCACTCAAATATGATGAAAAACAAAGAATATATTATTAAAACATTGTTGGTTAGTATGGTTGGCCACCCCTCTCCTGCATGTGGTAACTTAATTTACTTTGTTATTTCATTGTGTAGATTTCTTTTGTAGAGTAAATACTTTTTTTTTTAATATTTCTTGGATTAAGAGATGAGAGACCCTAGCTAGAATGCTCTTTTTTTGTAGGTAAGAGAAGCATACAGTTTAATTTTTGAATGAATGATTCTTGAAGACAATGTTAATGAAATAAGGGAATTTCATCAAATAATTTATTAAGAAATTTAATATCATATGATGTTTTTTCTAGGTTTTATGATCTAAAATGTCTTGGATTATAAGAACTTGTTATAAAAATTCCCGCTAATGCTTGCCAACAAGAAGAAAAAAACAACATTAAAAAATTTTAGATACTGGATCAATTCTTAACATGAGAAATGAAGAATTTATTTCTATTTGAACACCAATGTCATTTCCAACAAAGATTTTTTCAAAAAGATATTATGTTTCTATTCATTCACCATTAATAGATTGTTTTTCCCCGAGGAAACATAATGTTGTCCCCTTAGGAAATAACATTTGTATACTTAAAATCATAGTTGTTGTAGCTTAAGATATTTATTTATTTTTTGGTTCTTTTCAATAAAGCATTGTTTCTTTTCTAATTTCTCTTATGTTTTTAAATTTAGGTATTGTTTCTTTCAAAGTTGCAACTATTGTTTCCTTCAAAGACACAGTGTTTGTTTCTTCATCAAAACAAAACAAACAAGTTCTTGACTTTTATGTTGTTCCTCCACATATATCCTTTTTCTCCCTAGTCTTATCAAGTATATGGTTGCCTCAGATCTAATATCAAACACTAGTATAGTAAGTCTAGTGAGGAATGTTTCACTCTTAATTCATCATTATTTTGTAAAGTGACTATGGTTGTTCATTGGCTAATCCTTCTCCATGTCAACATATCTCAGTGAGTTAGTTTGGGGGGGAGGGTGTTATCATAGTTATGCTTGATAATTCATAAATGATATGGGTATCTTTGAGCTTTTAACATGCAACAATGGTATTTTTACATAAATAAATCTCGAACCATAATTGTTGCTACTTTAGCTACAATCGATGTTTCCTAAGTCACAAATGTTTTTCCCTTAGTTACACTTGTTGTTTAGTAGGTTTCAATTAAGGTTACCTCAATTACAACTATTGTTAGATTAGTCACAACTATTGTTTCCTAAGTCATAGTTGTTATCCCCTCACTTACATTTGTTGTTTTCTAGGTCACAGTTTTTGTTCCCTGAATTACAACTATTGTTATTATCCCATTATATACTTTTACTTATTCTACACTTGTAGGTTTTTCTCCTCTTTCTAACCTTCGTTTGAATGGGGGAATACTTGTAATGTTCTAGGTCCTCTTTGACATAATGATTGGGTAGTAGTTTTATCTTTGTTTATATATAAACAAAATCTTATATTTAAGGGATAATTATGCAAAGATGATTTCATCATGCCAACTTTCAACCTTCTTATTTATCAAGTCCCTATCTGGTAACATTTATGACAATTACCAAAAAATTGTACTTAAATATTCATGTCACTATATAATGAACTATTCCTCAACCCGAATCTTAACAAAGAAAAATATATTTATCAACAATCATTTTAATTTATTAGTTTTGAAGAAGAAAGACTAGCCAAGTTGAAAATAATTACTACAATTTTTTTTATGACATCCCTCGCTGACGTACTACCCCATCTATTAAGTAATATTTTGTTGATTAACAATAACCATAGTTGAGCTTTAAATATAAATATTCAATTGGAGGATAGGAGGTCTCATCACTAGAGGACATAATAAAGTGACATTACTTAGGTTGTAAAACTGAACGACAAGAGGTCTCATCACCAGTTAACTTGTTGACTTTTGTTAGTTTCCATCAATGGAATTTTTATTAACTAGTTACTAAGCTAGAAGAATGTTTTTAAGTAGATTACATCCAAGTAAGTTGAAATTCTCTTGTAACTATGTATGTATTTCTAACAGATGGGACACTGGCTTCTAAATGGTTAAAAATGCATCCTTGTAGAGGCTATGGACCTCTACTAGTAGCAGTGCCCATTCTTGTGGTATAGAAATTAATTCAATACTGTGATCTACTTGGTTACCTTGTTTTCTCAAAACTAATTTTTGAAAAGGCCTAATTTTGCATAAATAACATTTGTTAGAGCTCATGTTGAGATCACACCCAAAACATTCACAAGGGTTTCATAAAATCTGCAAGCTCAAGCATGGAAAGAAAATCACTATGTTCATGCTTACATAACCATATCTAAAAAACCTACAAAAGATAGGGAGAATGAGCTAGGTTAGCTTTGCCCTAACCAACAAGCTGATTTGGCTAAGATAATGACAGGAACCAAAATATGAAACTAGCATTAGCTCTATATTTATTCAAAGTCTTCTGAAAATATACATTGTAAAACCATGGATCCAGGCAGAGAGATAGTGCTATACATGATTACAAAATTACAATAAAATGGTATTAGAAATTCTTCAAAGTATCAGTAGCTAAGCCTATCCTAGAATCCCTATTTTATACATAAAACTTAGCAAACGTTAACAAGAAAACCAGTTTGAAAATCCACATGCCTCCATCTTTAGTCCATCCATAACCCTCCAAACTTGTCTTTAGCTCATCCATAACCCTCCAAGCTTGTCTTTAGCTCATCCATAAGGGTAGACTGTAGGTTTTAACCCCGTACAAAAATTACTTGGATACAAATTCTAAAACACAGAAAATAAACAATGCGAGAGCATAACACATAAAACACATATACACAGAGATCTTCCCCTAGATCCCAAAACTGGGACTACCAGCTTGATTTTTAATTATATTCCTTTCAATGTTACAATACATATTTATACCTGCCGAAGCATCCAATACCCCTGAAACCCCCCGTGACTCCACCCGCTACGCAATCGGCACAACAAAGGGGGCTCTCCACCCCCCTTCTAACCCCCCAGTTAACTACGTGGGCTAGTCATGGAAATAATATAACACAACCCAACATTCTCCCACTTGTTGTTTTCTTTCCAAGGGGGCCACAAGAGAGCTTAGTCATTTATCCATCCCTGCAACGCCCATTGTTTCTCTACACCAAGAGAACTTCTCAGAGCTCACAGATTTTGTCAATGCATCTGTAGTATTCTTCAAAGTGTCCACCTTTACCAGCAACACCTTTTTGTCTTCAATCATATTCCTCACAAAGTGATACTAAACATCAATGTGCTTTGTCTTTGAATGATATGTAGCGTTGTTTGCCAAGAAAATTACACTTTGGCTATCACAGTCTATCCTTATAGCTCCCTGTACTAACCCCATACTTGAACACAATCTCTGCAACCAAACTGCTTCCTTGCTTGCATGACTGGCTGCCATGTATTCTGCCTCTGTAGTTGATACTACCACTACAGATTGTTTCTTACTCATTCAATTGACTGCACTTCTAAATAGGTTAAACACATACCCACTTGTAGATCTTCTCTAATCCAGATCTCCAGCCCAGTCTGCATCAACAAAGCCACGAATATCCAACACTCTGTCCAATCCTGGTCTTCCTTGGTAGCACAAACCATAATCACTCATGCCACACAAATACCTAAAAACCCACTTCACTATTGTCCAATGCTCCTTCCCTAGTTTTGACATAAACCTGCTCAATACTCCCACTGCATGTGCAATGTCTGGTCTAGTATAGACCATCGCATACATCAGGCTACCGACTGCACTTGCATATGGAACATGGGACATGTCCTCTTCCTCTTCTTGTGTCTTGGGACATTGTTCAACAGATAACTTTACACCTACAAGAATAGGAACCTTCACCGGTTTACTATCCTTCATATTAAACATCTACAATATTGTCTCGACATACTTCCTTTGGTTTAACCAGAGCTTCCTCTTTGTCCGATCTCTTTTAATTTCCATGCCCAAAATATAGTTTGCAGCACCAAGATCTTTCATGTCAAATTTGGAGGACAAATGGGCTTTCAATTCCTGGATAATTTCTTTCTCATTTCCAACCAGAAACATATCATCCACATACAAGACCAAATAAATAACACGACCATTAATTAATTTAAAATACACATAGTGATCTGCTTTGCTTCTGGTGAAGCCAAGTCCCCGTATAAATGTATCAAATTTCTGATACCACATCCTTGGTGACTGTTTTAACCCATACAGAGACTTTTTTAACTTGCATACTAGTTCTTTCTTACCATTCACCGCAAAGCCTTCAGGTTGCTTCATGTAGATCTCCTCTTCCAGATCCCCGTGAAGAAATGTTGTCTTCACATCCATCTGTTCTACCTAAAAATCAAAAGCAACAACAACAGATAAAATTAATCTAATAGAAGTTATCCTGGCAACAGGAGAAAAAATATCACCAAAATCAATTCCCGACACCTGGGAATAACCATTTTCTACCAATTGAGCTTTGTATTTCTCCACCTTTCCTTCTGCATTTGTCTTCCTCTTGAACACCCATTCGCTGCCCATGGATTTCCTTCCACCCGGCAACTCCATGAGATCCCAAGCCTCATTTTTGTGCAAAGATGCCATTTCATCAACCATGGCCTCTTTCCAGAGTTTTCCATCCTCTGAATCTACTGCTTCCTTCACAATTCTCAGATCATCATCAGAAATAGATAAAGCAAAATTTGAATAGAAAGCAGATGGACTATACCTTTTTGGCTGCCTTCTTTATCGAACTAATCTTCTCACACCCAGAGTTTATGGCTCTTCATCTTCTGATTCCTCCTCTGTTGCAGAGTCTGATTCTTCCTCCTTTAGCTCAAACTCTATCTTCTCAAGTTCCTCTGGTTGGACTTCATGTTTAATAACATCTTTTACCTCTCTGAACACCACATCTCGGTTGTACACAACCTTCCTTGTTACTGGGTTCCAAAGCTTATAACCCTTTAAACCATCCTTATACCTAATAAAGATGCACTTTTCAGATTTACTCTCCAACTTGGTTCATTTCTCCTTTGGAACATGTACATATGCATCACATCCAAATACCCTCAGATGTGAAAGAGAGGGTTTCTTACCAGTCCATACCTCTTGTGGAGTTTTATCCTCCAACATTGATGAAGTTGATTTGTTAACATGATGTGTCCACCGCCTCTGCCCAGAATTCATGTCCTAACCCGGCACCACTGAGCATGCTTCTTGCCCTTTCCATCAACGTCTTATTCATTCTTTCTGCAACTCCATTCTGCTGAGGTGTGTATGGAGTAGTCTTCTGTCGTGCTATACCACTCTTCTTATAGAATTCTTCAAATTCCTTACTGCAAAACTCTCCACCATTATCTGTCCTCAACACCTTTATCTTCTTCTCTATCTGGTTTTCCACTAGAGCCTTAAATTCTTTAAACCCGTCGAAGACTTCAGATTTCTTCTTAAGGAAATATATCAATGTATTCCTTGAGAAGTCATCTATAAAGGATACATAGTACACAAACTTACCCAATGATGGAACCTTCACAGGTCCAAACACATCACTGTGCACAAGCTCTAATATTTGTTTTGCCCTCTTACCACCAAAGGGGAAACTCACCTAATTCTGCTTCCCATATACACAATTTTCACAGAAAGCAAAATCGAGAGAGATATTACTCATACCTTCTACCACAGGCCCGAACAAAACCCCTCAGCAACAAAGGCATCCCCTTGAAGCCAAAACTGCTCCAATACCAAATGTAGGTTTTAACCCTGTACAAAAATTACCTGCATACGAATTCTAAAACACAGAAAATAAACAATGCGAGAGCATAACACATAAAACACATCTACACATAGATTTTCCCCTGGATCCTAAAACCGGGACTACCAGCTTGATTTTTCATTATATTCCTTTCAATGTTATAATACATATGTATACATGCTGAAGCATCCAATACCATGGAACGAAAACCATCGCATCCAAAACCATGTGCGAAAATCATGCACAAAACCATAGGTAAGTCCACCCAACCTAACATAGGGTCCAAAATCAAAATTTTCTGGGGTGCTGCCCCAGACCCCATAGAGTGGGGTTACGTGCACCCCTCAAACCCCCTGCGACTCCCCCCGTTATGCAATCGACGCAACGAAGGGGGGGCTCCACCCCCCTTCTAACCCCCCGGTTAACTACATGGGCTAATCATGGAAAGAATATAACACAACCCAACATAGACTGAATGTAGAAAATGGAACAAACCCTTGAGGAGAGATGTGAGGCATTCCTTAGCAAGTGTAGTGTTGTTGGAGTCAATCCGAAATGAATGACCCAATTGTCCACCTAGTACACTAATGACTGGCAGTACAAGAACTATGAATGGTGCACCAACTGAACTCCCAATTTAATTAATTTTACTTACCATGCCTTAGCTAAATACAAAAAGATAAAGTCAGAAAAGCAATTAAGCCTATAGTCCATATCCAATAAAATCACAAAACGAGAACAAGAACCATTTGTAAAGGTTTTAATTTAATTGTGAAACACAAGTTTAGATGGCATAGTTAGAACACGAATAAGGTTAAAAAAAGACAATTGCAACAACCAACAATCATCATATTTTGGAGAGCCAAATCAATTAAAAATATTATAAGGGAGAAAGAGATTTATAAATACATAATATAATTATCATATACTTAATGCCAACATCACCATGACAATGACATCATCAATAATGCAAAGTCTAGCGTCAGCAGAATCCTGATCAATCATGCACATTCCAGTGCCACCAGAATGACATAAATCGACGATGGATATGGTGAATGCCCTATTTACAGATCTAATTGCCACGACTTATTCATACAATTGGGTAGACAAATTATTCATAAATGTTTGTGAGCATTTCTCACAGTTTGGCCAGGAGGAATTTTCAGACATTGCCTGTAATTTAATTCATTGATTTAATATTTCTCATGGTTCAAAAATAATTCATGTGATCCTTCCTTTATGGTGACCTTTTACCATAATTTTTCATGCAAAGCATTTTTTAAGTGGCCTTTCACCATAATATTGCATGTAAATTTAGGTTTTACATGTCACTGTATATTCCTGAAGGCCATTTTTTAAGTGGCCTTTCACCATAATCTTGCATGTGAATTTAGGTTTTACATGTCACTCTATATTCTTGAAGGAGAATTTAGTGTATTTTTTTTGTCTTTCTTCAGGTGGCAACACTAATGGTCAATAATAATAGGATTTATTTCTTAATATACTTTTGTTTTGTTTTTGGTAGTTTTGTTAATGATTTTTTGTTTTAACTAATTGACAGTCTATTTTTACAAAATCTCTTTATTTATTAGTTGTTTAGAAATGTATTTTTTCTATTTTTAGAGGTTAATGTTTTGGAGGATGTATATAATTTTGTCTTCTAAAATGATATATAGTATTTTCAAGTGTTTTCATGTAATAATATTAGTTGGATTCTTAAAAAAATCTCTTTGATTTACCAATATTATTGGTTATACTATTATGAATTAACTTGGACTTTACCCTTAATTATGGTATTTACCTATGATAACAAAACTCTAGGAATAATAATGTTTTAACAATTTGTTTGGGATTATAAATTATTAAGTAGATATAGAGTATTCAATAAACATATATTATTTTATATAACTTATTATTTTAATTGACCATTATATTTAAATAATAAATATGATATATTTTAAAGAGCTAAATAGTGAAGATCTAACTTACCAATGGACCATTAAATAATTATTACATAATTACCTAATGTAACTAAATTGTAAAAATAATAGTGATTTATTACCATTCACTTGTATTTAAATAATAGTGGAATAGTAATAAATTATTTAATATAATTAAAATATTAATATTATACTATAATATTTGAGATAATAATAATAATATATCTATTTATTTTTAATTAACAAATGAATTCCTTTATTTACCTATTTTAACTATTTCTAGAAATATTAACTATTTTAGTAGTTTGACCAGGATCATTAGGTCAAAATAGTCGTTAGCATTATAGCTGTTGGAGTCTCTGCACACTCTATTTAATCAAGCTAAGCCGGATTGGTTCTTCAACTTGTCCTGACGATGAACCACACTGGTTGGTTCGAAACGCGTCGACAAAAGATTGGTTATGTGATTTTGCCGAAGACTATCTTAACAATGTTATGGATCACAGAAGTCTAAATTCCTTATATAATTAATGTTGACATTTAGTTATTGTTGAAGACACCTAAGGAAAAATTTAGAATTCAAAAGCTTGAATATATTACTTTAAAACCATTATTAAAGATTTTTTTTTAGGGGAGAGGAGGGTGTTGAATTGAGGCTACCAAGATATCTCCTTTGCCCCCTTATTCAGTTTTATAAGTCATTCATTTGAACATGAGTTGGTGTGGTGGAGAGCCAATCTCTTTCCCCCTTATATTTTGTTTTGGGTTGAAAAGGGGTTTGATAGAGCCTTTCCTTTGACTCCAAATATTTTTTTAGGAAAGAGTTTGAGATTGCTAGTGTTGTAGTCATATTAAAATTTTCATCAATAAAACTAACCTAAATGCTGTCATGTACAAATTAAGGCTTTTTGTTACATAATCTTATGCATGATTTTTAATTATTAGCCCAAAGCACCATTACAATCTTGTCAATAGTAGGAAGCATCAATATACAAGATCTAATCAAAACCATTCACAATTTCCAAGTAAATTCATGGATTATTGAATGACAAATATGATGGATGATGAATGTCACACACATTGCAAAATTATTAGCCCAAAGTACCATTACAATCATATCAATAGTTGGTAACATTAGTATACAAGACCCAATCAAATCCATTCACAAGTTCCAATTAAATTCATGGATTATTGAATGACAAATGTGATGGGATGATAAATGTCATATACACATGGCAAAGAAAGGGTTACACAATATTTGAAGGGTTAACAAAGTTTCACAAGGATAATACAACCTTCCACTTCTTAAACCAACACATGAATTGTTGAGGGTGAATAGTAGTTTTAAAAGCCATTGGCCAAGCCTCCACTAACCACTCATAAATCCAAATGAGGTTTCCCATAGAATCACTATAGAGTGGTTGGAAAAGTAAATACTAGTAATTAGAATGTGAGTCACAATAAATAAGAATGAGGAATCCATCTAAACTATAAGGTAGTATTAGTTTCACCTATAAGAATGAGGAATCTATCTAAACTATAGGGTAGTATTAGTTTCACCTATAAGAATGGGGAATCTATCTAAACTATAGGGTAGTATTAGTTTCAACTAATTATGTTACTGTTTGAAAATATCATCTAAAAAGTTACTATATATGGAACATCCGTTAAATTTTACAACCATAGAAAGTGCCAAAATTTGGAGCTCCATTTCAAATATCAAACACTATCTAACATCCAAAAGTTGTAAAATATTCACATATTCTTATTCTTTTATTCTCATTTATCCCTTTGAATTAATTGTACAATTACTAGTATTCCCTATGGCATTCAAAAAGAAATGTGTTGTTCCTTCTAAAATCATTTCTCACAACCCTAAATCCAAAACCCTAATGGACATTCACTATGAATATGATGATGATGATGACAATATAGACAAAGCTATCTTGGGAAAGGTGGTAAATATTTTTGGCTCACTCTACTAATTAAAGGTACACTATGAAAAACAAAACTACAATGCTTATATTCATACTAGGGATTTATTTTATATATACATATAGTGCTTAAACAATGCATCTTGGATTTATATCTTGAGCATTTCATAATCACCAAGTCATACTTATTGAATATTTCATTTAGAAAGAAGCAATTCCAATAGACCCTAAGGCCAACTTTGAATAGTGATAATTCTATTAAAACACTATAAGAACCATGAAGAGAGTCTACTTGGTTTATAGGGCTCTAGGCACATGTAAATATGGCATGATTGAATCCATTGCTTCTTATTTAGTCTAATAAAAAAACACAAAATTAATAAAAATTACTCATCAAAACCATCCAATATATTATTATTATTATTAAAAATATTAATTATTCACTTTATCTCATGTGTTTTATCTCATAACACATGACAAGATTCTTATTAAAATAGATACGAGAATAAAATCCGTAATATACAAATCAAATAATAACAAGAATTGTGTTACCTTATCCATAAATTTATTAAAAATCCTAACGATTATTCTTATTGCTTTGGCCTGGAGAGAGAAAAGATAGAGTGACAATTCTAAGAAATGACATCTTTTGCCGCTTTCTTTTCGATACAATATAATATATCTTTTTGACATAGAACCCAGTACCAAAGATTGGGGTTAAAAACGAATAACTCGTCTGTCCAATTGCGCGAATAACCAGTCTGCCCTATTGCACGAATAAATTGGAGTAGTTACATCTGTAAATAGGGCAAAGAATTATTTTTTTTCCCTGAAAAAGATAACTCGTCTGCCCAATTGCGCGAATAATTTCATGCATCTGTAAATAGGGCGTCCACCATATGGATCATCGATCTATGTCATCCTCGTGATGCTGGACTTCGCATGATTGATCATGTCTTTTTCATATAAGACTTTCTCAACTTTAGTGGGAATTTTTCTAGAACATCAAACCTTCCTGTAAATTTAATACATTAAACACTAAATGGTCCTCAGATGCCTTGAAAACTTCAAAATTGACCCTGGTTGGGAGCGTTGATGATTTTCAAATCCAAGTTTGGAGTAAAGGAACCTTAAGTAGAGCGACTTATAACACCAGGTAATGGCAACTTCAGTACACCAACTGCTCTTTCTTCAGTCCACTATACGCACGTATATTTCGATTTCTTTTCGTAGCGCAAAGACGTCGTGATTTTATTTTCTTTTGCTTAATTTCATTGTTATTGCATGGCACGTAGGGGAAAGAATAAATGCAGTCAAAGGTTATCGGTTTATCTAAGACTGACTATGTCTTGATATATACTTAATTTAGAGCCAAATAGTCTACTTGTAAGGCATTCCCGTATCAATTCAGGTTGGACGCTGCATTGTAATTTTAATTTATGTATGAGCAAACTACCTACCTGGTTAATCTGTTTTAATGTTTTTTAATGGTTTAGAAAACCTCTGGTATAATGTTTTTGCTGTCATACTTCATAATAAGTTAACTGAATAACTAAGTAAATAAACAAATTAATTTAAATTAGCATGGTCATGGACGGTTATGATATTATGGTCTCATTAGCATATGTAATGGTTATGTTATTATGGTCTTATTAGCATATGCTAGATAGATGTGTATCCCACTCACATTCTAAGATGAGTATCCCATTCATATTGTAATTTTGATATATGTAGTAGCAAATTAGCTCCCTGGTTACTCTGTTTTAATGTTCTTAATGGTTTGGTTCTCATATTTTTATTAAATAATTAAATTAATTAATTTAAAATATATTAATCAAAAATAAATTTATTATATGTGTAATTATATATAAATATATATATATATATATATAATATTGAATGAAGTAATTTCATTACACTATATTTTTATTCCATTGAAAATAACATTTATAATTATTTATTATCTAAAATATTTATTATTATAAAATAACTATATATATAATTCAATGAAGTATTCTACTACAACATTTTTCTACTATATTGAAAGACATTTACAGTCAGTGGGTTATTCTAGAAACTTTACATGAAATCTTAATTGTCAATTTGTGGTCTACGAGGTCACCTCTTATAAAAATGTGAAAACTTGTGTATTTGTGTACTTACACAAGTTGCTTTTAGAATTAAAATCAACTTTACAAGAAATCTTAATTACCAATTGGTGGTCTAAGAGGTCGCGTCTTATAAACATTTGAAAACATGTCTTGTTGGCATTATGATACAGGTGTTGTCCTTGATAGGAACTCACTCAGATGAAAGATCACAGTGCAACATATTAACAGCAAAGGATTACTGATAAGACTCCAAAGAATGAAGAAATATAGGTATACGCAGGTTCACCTTGTCCAAGCTGGATATACACGCCAGTTTACTGAACAAAAGGAGTGTATACGTACATACGCACTTTCACAGAAGGAAAAGTGCATACATGTTGGAAAACTAAATTTTTGGTCCGAAGTATTTGGTCCAAGGTATTTTGATCCAAGGTGTTTGGTCTAAGGTATTGACCCTAGGTATTTGGTCAAAGGTATTGGTCCTAAGTGGTTTTGGTCTATGGTATTGAGAAATGCCTAAACCTATATAAGCAGAAGAAGATCACTAGGGAAAGAGTGCACGTATTAAATATCTGATGAAGTGTGAGATCTAGTATGCAGGTTATCGGCTTATGGTGCTTTGCTTGATCTGAACCAAGGATGAACCTTAGCGGTTGATGAGGGATAAGATCTAATGATAGATCGAGATCTTAAGGTTTGCAATGAATTATCATTATGTGGTTTGATCATATATGTACACTGGTTGGCTTTGATAAAAGCACTTATACACGCTGGTTTGACACATGGAAGTAGCATATACCTTATGAAGTATGTTTCAGTTGTTTCTGTTTGCTGTTGCAGAGTTTTGGGTTCTGCTTCCGGTTCTGGTGACTCTATTCTAGTGACAGTGTTCTAAATGATCATATTGATTGATTGTGATTTGCTACAGTGATGATGGGTTGTCAAGTGATTGATTGATTCAGTTGTGGTTGATTCAGAAAGTAATGATTGAGTTTCAGTGGTTGGTTGATACAGATGTATTTGATGATTGTATTGCAGTTATGAGATTAATGATGGGTCCAGTATGAAAATTGGATGAAACGTAGCCTTCAGATTGTGGTGTTGTGTTCCAAGAATATCCACTCTAAAAATTCATGAAACGTGGTCCCTAGTAGAAGAGTGGAGTTTTCTATAGGCTAGCACCTACGTACTAGTAAACGTATTGGCTAGTACAAGAGCTAGGGGGTTGTAGCTCCCTTCCAGTAGTAGCTAGAAAATGACAGAAGGTTGTAGCCTTCTGCAGGTGGCTGCTTGCGTACTGGTATGAGTCTGCACCAATACGAGATTGTAAACAGATTTTCTTATTATTAAAAGAAGACAAAGAGGAAAGCAATAGGTGGTTTTTACCCACATTGGGTTTCCACCTTATATCTTGGTGTTCATGTGTGTTACTTATGTGTGATGCTTTATTTTGCTTTTACTGCACTGTCTAATAAATCTTTGATATACTGGTTAAAGTTCAATACATGATAAATTGTCTAAATCAAAAGTCTTTGCATATACGCTAGTTTCTTTAAGTACAGTCGCGTGTACACGCTAGTTCACTTATCTAAAGTAGCGTATATAAATCAATTTGGGAAATAAAATTATTGATATAATAATACTGATTCACCCCCCCTCTCAATATTATTTCCAACAATTGGTATCAGAGCAAGTCCTTTAAAAGAAGCTTGATTGCTTGAAGGGAGATCCATCATCATGAGTAATCATGAAAGTGTGGGATCCATCAAACCGCCAATCTTTGATGGGAGCAACTTTGTTTATTGGAAAATAAGAACCACAACCTATCTACAACCACTTGGAATGAATGTCTGGGAAATTGTGGAAGGAGGATATACATTTCCAACAACAATTCCTACAGATACGGCAGGTAAAAAGCAATATGAAACCAATACGAGAGCTGTCAATACTTTATCGGGAAGTCTGTCACAATCAGAGTTTGTCAAAGTCATGCACCTCAAATCAGCTAAAGAAATATGGGACCAAATCGTTCTAAGCTACGAAGGAGACTCTCAGGTAAAACGTGCTAAACTTCAAACTCTCAGAATTCAGTATGAAACTCTTAAGATGCATAGTGATGAAATTATAGCTAGTTACTTCTTGCGTATAAATGAGGTTGTTCATTGTATGAAGAATTTGGGTGAAGAAATAAAGGAAGTTACCTTAGTTGAGAAATTTTTGAAATCCTTGTTTGCTAAATTGGAATCAAAAGTGTCTGCCATAGAAGAAAAACAAGATCTGCAGACTATCACTATGACACAGCTTCACGGAATCTTAACTGCCTTTGAGATGAGAAAAGGAGGACCATCAGATATGAGAGAAGCCACATTTAGAGCTTCAGCAAAAGGAAAGGAAGAACACAATGAATCAGAACATATTTCAAAAGAAGAAGATGAGGTAAATTTTGTCAAGAAGCTTCAACACAGTTTCAGAATATTTAGAGGTAAGCTACCCTTCAAATGCTTTCTGTGTGGCAAAGTCAGTCATTATGTTGCCAAATGTCCTCATAAAGATAGATATGAAAAAGGGAAGGAATATGCAAAATGGAATAGAAAACAAGTTGTAAATAAAAGGAGTTACTATACTCATGAAGATAGCGATGGTTTATCAAATAGTGATAAAGATGAAAATAGTAATGACTATAGACTTCTAATGGCTTATGACGATGATAATTTTTGGGATGCTTTAGAAGAAGATGACCTTCATAAAGAAATATCTAAACTCAAAATCTGTTTAAAAGAAAAGAATATGATTATAGATACCTTGACATACCAACTTGCTGAAAAAGAAAAACAAAATGAAAAACTAGAATGTGAAATTGTGGGTCTAAGAAAGGATCTTGAAAAAAATGAAATCTCTCAATCTTAGATTTGCTAAAGGATCAGAAACCTTAAATTAAATTATCAAAGTGCAGCATTCTCCTCTGACAAAGATAGGTCTTGGATATACTGAAGAAGCATCTCAATCATAGAAGCAGTCAACCTCCACTAAAAGCTATCTTGATGCAGCAAATACCAGTGAACAGTATGACAATCGTCAGCAAAGGCATAACGCAGATCACCAGGTAAATCAAATTCAGTTTATTCCAAGGATGAATAGGAGCCACAACCAACCTCGGGTAAATCATACTTAAGTTGCTCCAAATATGAATATCAATAGAAACTACAATCACTAGGTCAATAGATTCGATAGTCACAGGAACTTCTTTCATGGGCAATGTTTTTCATGTTGTAATTTTGGACACAAAGTTGCTCAATGTGTTGCTTACAAAACCATCATGACTAGAGAAGCACGAAATCAAAGGAATGTAACAGGGGTCAAGAAAAGTTCCTATAATAACTTTTCTCTTCTTGAGAATGAAATAGAATGCTCAATCTGTAACAACTTTGGTCATGAAGAATCAGAATGGAGGAGCAAATTTCGGCAAACATCTCAAAAGGAGAAAACTCCATTAAATCCCAAGATATGGAGAAGGAAAGAATCTGAAACTGAAAGATGTGGTATAGCCTTGTATGCAGAAGGACAAGAAAATCAGAGTCCAAGTAGGCTGAAGCAAAAGATGTTCCAAGGACTGACACATCAGATGATGAGCCCTTCATGGTCAACAACCAAACACAAACATCAAACCAGGTATGAGAAAAATAGGTAAAGTCCAAGGAGGCTGAAGCAGAAAATGTTACAGGTACAGATACATTAGATGAGGAATCCGTGGTTGAAGTAATATTGGAAGACAAGAACCAACAACATATGCCACAACATGTACCAAATACCAATTAGGCTCCATTAGGTGGTGAATTAAAGAAAGATACACCGTTGGTTAAATATTCATCATATCACCACCCACATCACCCCGCGAGAAAACAACCAACACAATGGCAACAAATTAGCCACAAGGACAACAACCCCTGCATGAGAGATAGATAGTGGCAATGATCCACCTACTACACATCAACAAAGAAGAGTCGCCAGGGTCAAATTCCATCTCAAGTGAGCGAGGCACCAGCTAGATCGAGGGTTCACCTTTCTCTGGGATGGCTAGATGCACGTGCATGATACCAGTGGACTACTCTTTTGAGTAGATCTTATTATTTGTGTTCTTCTTATGTTTCGAGGATGAAACATGTTTAAGGGGGGTGGAATGTAGTATACCTAGGGGGGATAGTATGGGGTATAGAGGGAGGTACCCAAGGGAATAATGTAATAATGGGATGGGCCATAGTAATAAATAAAGTGGTTAACCCGTATCATGTAAAGGACCACAAGTAGTTAGCAATAATGTAATAAGCCCATGGTATTAGATAGATGGTATTGAGGGAACCATGGTAATGACCCATGGTATTGTATGTATGAGGCCTATATAGAGGCTAGAGACTCCCTATTGAGAGATGTCAAGGAATATTGTATGAACATGCATATGGCTTGTGGAGTCTTCTCTTTCCTTAAGAAGTGATTGTATGGTGTTGCCCTACCTCAAGGGTTTGATCAATAAAGAAGCATTTCTATCTATATTCAGATCTAGTTATTTCATGAGTATATTTGTATTTTCATATATTTGCAAGTCAGATCTATAACATCATATGTTTGAATTTATTCAAAAGAACAAGAAGCACATATATGAATGTTTTCCGTAATTCGTTTTTAAACTGAGATGCCAATTGGCACAATTGCTAATATGTCTCCTAAATTATTTTCATATTCATAATGAAGGATAGACATCGCGCATTCGGGATCATTCACAACCTAAGGTGAAAACATAGATGAAAAATCATTCTCAAAATTTTCAAGGCAGGGTAAGGAAGATGAGCGATGATGGTAATCGTCCCTTGGCATTTCATCCAAATTCATTACCTCCATGATTCCTTCATCAGTTATAAACTATTTTTCAAAAGGATCGGGTATTCATATTGGTTCTAAACATGACAGATGAGAATAATCATCGATGATCATATTCACTTGACCATTTTCAGATGATGATGAGTTGGAAAAGTATTACGCTACCTGATAAAAAAATTAAAAATGGCTAAGAGGCATCTCACTGCTCTATAAGGCTAATTCTCACTCTGAAGGTAGTTTCCAAGGATCAGAAGATTTAGAAGTGCTTGACATAATCATATTGACCTACGAAACATTATGAAGAAGATTAGGTGGAGGGAACACAGAAATTCCCATAAGAGATGAGTATTTAAGAAGACCAACACTAACATCCTCATATGTAGTAATCGATTTTCCAATAAAGGAAATCTACCAGTAGAGTTAGGTTCTGAAGGATAGCTGGTATACCTTCACAATTTTTCCTTGATGAGGAAACATGATCATTCAAAAAAATGGTGAGACAATGATAGACATGACAAAAATCCAATTTTAGCCCAGTAAAATGTTATAATCAAGGGTAGAGTCAATGACCTAAACTTCAATTGCCACCGTTATACCTTCTAATTCTATAGGCTGGTCATCCAAAATTCCATAAGGTTGAAAAATGCTTCGATCAAAGGATTTCAAAGTCATGGGAGACTAATTGATAGTTGGAGAACCTAAATCTCTCCAACAAGAAATATAAATAATACATGTAGATGCTCCTTCATCAATTACCATTCGAAAAATTCATAGGGTTTTGAAAAAAACTCGTATCTTGAAGGCCAACTAATGTGGGAGTCCCAGTACATGATTTTCGAAATAAAAAACAATTAGATTAGAGTCCTAGGGATAAACTAATCCTATGGTTGATAACAGTAATTTCCTTTGTGTAGGAAAAATATGCAACACTTCGAGAGTCGATATCGTTGAAGGTGACGTAGTTAGATCATTAACAATGTTGTAATTCTGAGCAACTCTAGCATGAGGATTAAAAGCTTACCTTCGATGAACACCTTTAAGAAGTGGTCAAATTACCAAACCAGGATTAGGTTTTTCAATTTGTAAAGGTTTAGAAGGGGGAGTAGTTGATGTGGAATATTGACCAGGTGAGATGGAATCATTTCCATCTACAATAGGAATTTTAGATCTATAGTCTTTGGACCTTATAGTCACCATAACTTGTGAAGACTTCATCAAGATGTTTGCTGATGTGGAAGAAGAGGATGGGTTATGGGAAACGATCTTATTGTCTTGAGAAGGAAATGGATCCTTCAAAACAGCGGGAGTAGGTGAACCTTTAACGAATTTTGAAGTTGGTGTAATGATCATCATCACAGATTAAATAAGGAAAGCAAGGTTTCTTATTTTTTCCATATGGTTCATTCTTGTTTGATTTCTCCTTGCGAATCTTGTTTTTATTTGTTTTATATTTTCCTTTATTTTTAATTATCGATTGCTTGTTCTTACTAGTTGATGAATCTACGACATTTATTTCAGAAGTAATTTCAAGAGAATGGATTTCTTCGAGTGAATTTGGTAAGGCCAAAATCAGAGTCTTCTTAGAATATTTCTTTTTAGTCTTCGAATTTTCGCTACCATAACCAATAACACCATCAGCAACGTGTGATCCTGTAAGAGTTGGGTTGGTTTGATCTGGACAAGCCAAACGTGGAATTTTTTCATACAAAGTGCCAGATTGAATATAAAAAAGATCTAATTACTCAAAACAAGTGATAAGTTTCTCTTCAATTACAACACCACCTTTGGCAACATTGTTCGTAATTACTCGCAAAATTGATTTTATAAACCATTCATATAAAATCTGATATAAAATATAAACTTTAACTAAACAATGTCTTTGTCTCCATTCATGAATATGGTCTGAAATATGGGTAGACATTGAATGTTTTTAGAGAAGTTAAAACTTCAGTACCATTTGTTGGAATATAATCCTAACATCTACATTTATTTTTTAGCCTAAGTATCCTTGACTTAGCCACATGCACTAAAAATCATGTTTACACTTGGTTTTTAGTAAACTAGCTCGGTGGACCAACTTTCCCTTGTTTTTTTCCTTTAAAAGCTTAATATTATTGAAATATTGGTCCAACCACTTTCCTAAACCATTTAGACATCTAAGTGCATGTTCACACCTAACCACAACTCATCCACTTGAGTTATTTGAGGATTGGCGCCCTACATGAAGATTCCCCCTTAAATCTAGGGATTTGGTCCCCTAGACCATTTTAGCATGTTTTAAAGTTGCCTTCCTTGGTAAATGTGACCCTCCTCATGATTTCCTCGTGGCTGATAGTTGGCATAGGTTTTCTTTAGTCATTGTTCCTATTTTAGGCCTCCCTTTAGCTTTTCATAGCCTTTTCTAGTTTTGTACTAGTTTTTTCCTAGTTTTTCTAGATTCGGCAATTTCTATATAACTACCTCCCTTTTGGATTAGAGGTTTGGTTGCTCATGTATTAAAATTGTTCATTAATTTAATACATTGATTGTATGGATCAAATTCTTTCTCTCCTCTCTTGAATATCAGAAAATTACTTGTATTTAATTTAACTAGAATTCTAGATCTATCAGAGTTTTTGCAGGAATTCTACATGGTATCAGAGCTAGTTCGAATCTAGTGGATTGTACACGGTTTTATTTGCAGGTATAGATCATCAGGAGGTGTATCAAGTAGCAATGGATCATCTCTCTTAGCCCACAAAACTTGTTCTAAATCCTTTCAATTACTTCGAATGGAAGATAGAGATCACTCTGCTCCTCCGAAGCAAAGGGCTTTTACAGGGTAAAAATGGGAACGAAGACTGAACCGAATTCTGTAGCGGAGAAGATAAAGTATTTCAATAAATTAGATGAAGCAATTGGGCTGATATGCCTATCAATTTCTAGAGAACTCCTCTTTCATGTCAGTGGAGCCACTACTCTCGATGCAGTTTGGACCACATTGGAAGTATTATTCGGCAAGCAGGATGAAATGAGAGTGCATCCACTGGAGAATGAACTCATATACCTCAGTCAAACTCATATTAGCAACCTGCAAGAATACTTCACCAAGTTTAAATCCCTCCTCATTGAACTTGATGCATGTGGATTCAAGAAAGAGGAAGATCAACTCATCCTTTCGATTCTCTCGAAATTAGGCCCTGAATATTCCGTATTTGTATCATCTCTTCAAGAATTTAAATTGACTTAGGGAAAATGGAAAATGCCTCCATTGAATGACTTCATTACAGAATTGACTCAAGAGGAAGCTAGGTTTGTCCAAATGGGTGCCATCAAGCATTCAAAGAACCAAGCACTTGCGGCTACTGATGCTCCAAAGAGCAGTGGAAGAGACAAGCAAAAACGGAAGGGTAAATTTAATGAATCAAAGAAGGAGAGGCTTGTACAATCTTCAGAGAGCTATTATTTGCCTAAGGGTAAGAAGAAGAAGGAAAGAACACTTTTCAGCTATTGTTACAAAGGTTTTCATCTCGAATAAAATTGCATGAGGGAAACAGTCGATGAGATGGCTAAGAAATTGCAACAGCACAATCTCACCATGCCCCAGAATGCAAAGAAGAAGGATGATAACAGAAAGAGAGATGGGAGAGGGAGAGCATGATATGGTCATGCTTTAATGGCTGTCACATCCACTCCATCATCTTGGATCCTTGATTCAGGTGCATTGAACCATATGGCTACATCAAAAGATGAATTTTCCGCCATCGAAGAAAGCACCAGATCCCCAATTTACTTGGGAGATGCCACACCCGCAAAGGTGTGCAGAGAAGGAATTATAGACCTTGAAGGGGGATGCTTCAGAAATGTGCTTCATGTTCCCTTGTTGTCTGCAAATCCTCTCTCGATATATCAGATCACTCCTTCCGGCTCTGGAAGGAAGGTGGATTTCACTTTGGACTCTGCAGTGATTACTGACATTTCCACAGGCTCGCAGCTTACACATGGAATTGCAGATCACGGTTCTCGTTTGTATTTCTTCTCCCACTTTGTTCCTAAATCTATTAGAACTGTATTTCTGTCACAATCTAATGATATCAACAGGTTATGGCATGAAATATTTGGCCATCTAAACTATAAGTACTTGCATCAACTCAGTAAGGAGAACATGGTAGGAGGATTGCCTGCTATTAAATTCACAAGCGGTGTATATCAAGGATGCATTCTTCGCAAGCATACGGAGCAAAAGTTTGACAAAGGGAAGGCACAGAGAGCTTCTTCATATCTTGGGAGGATTCATAGTGACATCACGGGACCATTCCTGCAGCCTTCAATCAGTAAGGCTCGATATGTACTCACCTTCGTAGATGATTTCTCTCGCTTTACTTGGGTATTTTTTTAAAATTAAAATCAGAAGTATTTGAATTCCTTATAGAATTTAAAGCACTTGTTGAGAATGAGTCTGGGTGTAAGATTAAGATACTTCATGTTGATAATGGGGGGGATTATGTCAACAAATATGTGCAACAACTTTGTATTTATGCAGGTATACAGCTACAACGTAGAGTGCCATATACACCACAACAAAATGGTGTCGCGGAGAGGGAAAACCGGTTGCTAAAAGAGATGGCCAATTGTATGCTACAATCCAAATCATTAGCTCCTAAGGTATGGGCTGAAGCTATTAATTGTGCATCATACATTTAGAACCGTATTCCTCACAAAGCACTCAACGGCACCACTCCTTTTAAATGTTGGACCGGTAAGAAGCCGAAAGTGTCTCACTTTCACATTTTTGGTTCACGAGGATGGGCTCACATTCTGATAGATAAGAGGAAGGCTTTGGAGCCTCAAAGTGTTGAATGTATCTTTTCTGGATATCCTAACAGTGTCAAAGGATATAGATTGTTGTACTCTCACACTGAAAAGTTCGTTGTAGCTCGAAGTGTGAAGTTTAAAGAAGAATCACTACATGAATTTTCAGCAGACCCTGCCGAGAAACCACTTGTTGCCTCTGATGAGGAGGAGTCCAAAACTTCTTCGAGCACTTCAGAGAAGCCATCGGAGAAGCCTCTTGGGTCTGATTCATAGGATGAGGAGCAAGTCATGGCTTCTCCAACTCAGCAGCCAACTTGGGCAGAGAAAACCCTGCAAGATGCAGGTGAACTAGTCGGTTATCTTGTGGATGCAAGAAGGACTAGATCACAATTTTTTGGGGCTCCTCAAGCCCTGGCTGCCACTGAACCATTGCTTCCCATACATTGCTATACGGAACTTGGTTCAGATCCACAGTCAAACTCTGAGGCTACTCCAAACCTGCTTTGGGAGGCTGCCATGGATGAAGAGTACTCTGCTCCCATGGAAAACAACACATGGGACTTGGTTCCACTTCCGAAAGGAAGAAATCTGGTTCGATTCCGATGGATCTATCGAATAAAGATTGTTGTAGATGGTGAGATCAACAAGTAAAAAGCTCGACTTGTTGCAAAAGGATACTCACAAGTACATGGAATAGACTACACAGAGACATTTTCACCTCTTGCAAAAATATGTAGAATTTTCTCTACAAATCAGCTAGCTCACTGATATCATGTAGAAATTTCACCTACAGATCAAATTGATATATGCAATGTACTAAAGTGTAATACTAGATCTACATATACCATAAAATTTGTGGAAGCTAATCAACCATGAGCAACATCAAGCATGAACACATGTAACTGATAAGAAGGAATCAATCACACATAACACAGAATATATCACTGGGGAAAGCACTAGCATAAAACCCCAACACTGTATTATCAATCAAGTGGAAATCCTCAACAACATACAAAAAGAATCAGCTCAAAAGTTATCCTTCTCTCTCTGTACTCTAATGATGAAGCTCATGGACTACCTAGCCCTGTATATAAAGGTTGCACCTCAAGTCCAAGCTCCTATTTCCTTGCGCAGTTTTGATTGGGGTCCAATTACAAAACACATGTAAATTGGCCTGATCATACCTGCTATCACCTCAGGTCCAACTATGCAATCATAGAAGGAAGAAGCTTCCTTCCCCATGCAAGGAATACTTACTAGAAATATCCTAGCATCTGATAGTACACTATCCCACATCTGATCTCAACTGGGTCTCTGACATAACTGACATGCATCAGTTATCCATGAGTGAATACACAGTTATCTGAAAATAATAGTTGTCACATGCATGCAAGCATCAACAAACTATATCTCATTAATTTAACAACTTGTTAAATTAATCTAACTGAACTTGACTAAGTTAAACTAAGTCAACTGATCCTCTCAATATAGAACTCATCCTTAATTCCTTAATCAGTGGAGCAAATCAAGGACACATTCCCCAATTAGTGGAGAAATAATTGCATGTTCTCACAAAGACTTCAAGTTTGCTTTTCCTTAACTAATTAACTCATGGAGAATTAATTAATTAATATTCCAAACTGCTGGTAAGACCAAATTCAAATTTACTTCCTATAGATAGACCAAGGAATGCTATAAATAGGAAGGGACCCAGAAATTCTATTTTTAGAAGATGCTATTTTTATCAGTTTCACCTCTCACCCAAGGTGGCCAAAATGCTCATTAGCCAAACTGCTATTTTTAGCAATTCTATTTTTAGCACTTCCTAAATTTAGCATTTCTTATTGCACACTTTTCAACACTCCCTCTCAACAAGAAAGGCTTCCTCTCGAACCCGATCCTATAACTCTGGAATGTTCTGCATGCAACACATCTACCAAGTGTAGTTGCTCCAGCAACGCTCAAAACAATTAAACTCCCAACTGACCTATCTGTTGGGCTAGAAACATACTCTGATGTTGAAGCTCTACCTGCTGCTGACAGGTGCTCCCTCTCTAACCTCTGCACTACTGCAGCATCTCCATGCATCTCGCACCATTGCACCCTTCTCTATGCTACCCTACATTGTGCAACACACTTGTTCCTCTCGCATTGTTGCAGCCTACATCCTTTACGCTGTCCTGGAATTCCCTACATTGTAGCTCTCTTTGTCGCTCCATCCACATTTGTCTCTACCTAATCATTCAGTTCTTGCTACTCCACATCGGGGCTCTCGTAGCAAGGTCTCATCCGAGAGGTTGGGTACCTTAAGGATCCTACCCCTCCTCCTTGGGACGATCACTCCACATCACCCCACCTCCTACCTGGAGGCATGGCTGCATGTGATCCCTCAGCACACCTGGCTCGAAGTTTCCCCCTACTGGAGGTCTTTGCATGAGTAGATGTCTCTACTCGATCTCCTCTCAGCTTCCCCTATTTTGGCTGCTCCACAACCTCCTGAAGCTGCTGCACCAATCGTGGCTCCTCCACAATTGTTTGAGACTTCTTCTAGAACTGCGTGTTGAGAGGTAATATACTCTCCCTCTCAACCACCAAGTATCTAACCTTTGCCTTGCTCCTCAAGGATTTGCATGTATCAAGTACCTTAAGTGCATACAAGTTCTTGGCTAGCACACAAATCCATTTCATATTTCCCGCCGTCACGAAATTTTCTAGAAAAGAGCTTATTTTAAATCAGTGATATCTCCCTCATCCGAACTCCGATTCAGCCGATTTTTTTTTTTTTTTTTGGGTATTTTTCCGCAAGAAATCCAAATCTGTTATTTGTTTCTGAAAACTTTGTACAAAAATTGTCAGATCTGCTCTACAAACTCTCGGCCCAAAACTCAAAATTTTGAAATCTCCTCTCAGTATATTGTTCTCCACTTTGATCACCTTTGCTTCGATACCATGTATAATTTTCTCTACAAATCAGCTAGCTCACTGATATCATGTAGAAATTTCACCTGCAGATCAAACTGATATATGCAATGTACTAAAGCATAATACTAGATCTACATCTACCATAAACTTTGCAGAAGCTAATCAACCATGAGAAACATCAAGCATGAACACATATAACTGATAAGAAGGAACCAATCGCACATAACACATAATATATCACTGGGGAAAGCACCAGTATAAAACCCCAACACTATATTATCAATCAAGTGGAAATCCTCAACAACATACAAAAATAATCAGCTCAAAAGCCATCCTGCTCTCTTTGTACTCTGATGATGAAGCTCATGGACTAGCTAGCCCCGTATATAAGGGCTGCACCTCAGGTCCAAGCTCCTATTTCCTTGCGCAGTTTTGATTGGGGTCCAATTACAAAACACACGTAAATTGCCCTGATCATACCTTTTGTCACCTCAATTCTAACTACGCAGTCATAGAAGGAAGAAGCTTCCTTCCCCATGCAAGGAATACTTACTGGAAATATCCTAGCATCTAATAGTACACTGTCCCACATCTGATCTCAACTGAGTCTCTCACAGAACTCACATTTATCAGTTATCCATGAGTGAATACACAGTTATCTGAAAATAATAGTTGTCACATGCATGTAAGCATCAACAAACTATATCTCATTATTTTAACAACTTGTTAAATTAATCTAACTGAACTTGACTAAGCTAAACTAAGTCAACTGATCCTCTCAATATAGAACTCATCCTTAATTCCTCAATCAATGGAGCAAATCAAGGACACATTCCCCAATTAGTGGAGAAATAATTGCATGTTCTCACAAAGACTTCAAGTTTGTTGTTCCTTAACTAATTAAATCATGGAGAATTAATTAATTAATATTCCAAACTGCTGGTAAGACCAAATTCGAATTTACTTCCTATAGATAGACCAGGGACTACTATAAATAGGAAGGGACCCAGAAATGCTATTTTTAGAAGATGCTATTTTTAGAAATTTCACCTCTCACGCAAGGTGGCCAAAATGCTCATTGGCCAAACTGCTATTTCTAGAAGTGCTATTTTTAGCAGTTCTATTTTTAGCACTTCCTAAATTTAGCATTTCTTGTTGTACACTTTTCAACAAAATGGACTCCATTCAACCAGTTTTAGCCATTGTTGCTTCTCATAGATGGGAAGTTCAGCACATGGATGTGAAGAGTGAATTCTTCATGGAGATCTCAAGGATGAGATATATATGGATCAGCCACAGGGATACATTCAGAACTCTTCCCTCATTTGCAGATTAAAGAAATCTTTGTATGGCTTAAAATAGGCTCCTAGAGCCTGGTATGCAAAGATGGATTCTTTCCTACTTTCCATTGGATTCATTCAATGAAAATCTGATCTGAATGTTTATTTGCTGCAACATGATGATTCCCTTTTTCTGATAGTACTTTATGTAGATGATTTACTGATGACAGGGAACCTTACCTCAGCTATTGATTTGGCAAAATCAGCATTGCACGATCAATTTTCCATGACAGATTTGGGACTGTTGCACTACTTTCTTGGTCTTGAAGTTTCTTAGTCTACTTCAGGGATCAAGATGGCACAATCTAAGTATGGATAAAATCTACTTGTCCACTTTCAGATGATAGAATGCAAGCCAGCAACATCTCCCTTTCTTTCGGGGATCAGATTTGAGGATGCGGGTACTACACCTTTGGTGGACAGTACACTGTATCGACAATTGGTTGGGAGTTTGTTGTATCTTACTCACACCCGACCTGATATATATTTTGCAGTAGGATTTTGTTCCAGATATATGCAGGAGCCCCATGAGCTTCACTGGAAAAGCTGTAAAGGGAATCCTTGGATATGTGAAAGGTACTTCCAGTTTTGGTATCTTTTATGCTACAGATTGCCCACTTTCACTGATTGGGTACACAGATTCTGATTGGGTTGGTGATGGTACAGACCGCAAGTCCACCTATGGTTATGTTTTCAGCTTTGGTTCAGGGCCTTTTTTCTAGTCTAGCAAGAAGCAATCCACAATTGCTTTATCTACAACCGAGGCAGAGTATAGAGGTTGTTTGGTTGTAGGGGCTTCTCTCCGAGTTTGGTATTCAGTATCCACTTTTGACTGTCATATTTTGTGAAAATTAGGGATCCATTCAAATATCGATTGATCCAGTTCAGAGGAAGAGGACCAAGCACATTGAGATTCACATGCATTACATCGGCGAGCTGATTCGTGATCAAGTCATATCACTACAGTACTTCCCCACTTAACAGCAGGTTGCAGCCATCTTCACCAAGTCTTTCACTGAAAAGAAATTTTCAGAACTGAGAGCTATGCTTAGAGTGGTGGAGACAGATGATTAGGCCCTTCTGGCCACTCAGCCATTTTTTCCTCTTTTGGGGGGGTTTTTCCCACGAGGTTTTCCCTCTTTCTTCATTTTATGAGGATCTTTTATTATTGTACCTCGGTACCTAACATGGCATCTTGGCCAGGACTCAGTTTAGATAAGTGAGTTAGGATTAAGGGGGGGTGTTGGAATATACTCCTAACATCTACATTTATTTTTTAGCCTAAGTACCCTTGACTTAGCCACATGCACTAAAAATCATGTTCACACTTGGTTTTTGGTAAACTAGCTCGGTGGACCAACTTTCTCTTGTCTTCTCCCTCTAAAGGCTTAATATTATGGAAATATTGGTCCAACCACTTTCCTAAACCATTTAGACATATAAGTGCATGTTCACACCTAAGCACACCTCATCCACTTGATTTATTTGAGGATTGGCGCCCCACATGAAGATTCCCCCTTAAATCAAGGGATTTGGTCCTTGAACTATTTTAGAATGTTTTAAAGTTGCCTTCCTTGGGAAGTGTGCCCCTCCTCATGCTTTCCTCGTGGTTGATAGTTGGCATAGGTTGTCTTGAGTCATTGTTGCTATTTTAGGCCTCCCTTTAGCTTTTCTTATCCTTTTCTAGTTTTTTACTAGTTTTTTCCTAGTTTTCTAGATTCGACAATTTCTATATAAACACCTCCCATTGGGATTAGATGTTTGGTTGCTCATGTATTACTATTGTTCATTAATTTAATACATTGATTTTATGGAGCAAATTCTTTCTCTCCTCTCTTGAATATCAGCAAATTACTTGTGTTTAATTTAACTAGAATTGTAGATCTATCGGAGTTAGGATGAAGGGGGGGTGTTGGAATATACTCCTAGCATCTACATTTTTTTTTAGCCTAAGTAACTTTGACTTAGCCACATGCACTAAAAATCATGTTCACACTTGGTTTTTGGTAAACTAGCTCGGTGGACCAACTTTCCCTTGTCTTCTACCTTTAAAGGCTTAATATTATGGAAATATTGGTCCAACCACTTTCCTAAACCATTTAGACATATAAGCTCATGTTCACACCTAAGCACACCTCATCCACTTGATTTATTTGAGGTTTGGCGCCCCACATGAAGATTCCCCCTTAAATCAAGGGATTTGGTCCCCCGAACTATTTTAGAATGTTTTAAAGTTGCCTTCCTTGGGAAGTGTGCCCCTCCTCATGCTTTCCTCGTGGTTGATATTTGGCATAGGTTGTCTTGAGTCATTGTTGCTATTTTAGGCCTCCCTTTAGCTTTTCTTAGCCTTCTCTAGTTTTTTACTAGTTTTTTCCTAGTTTTCTAGATTCGACAATTTCTATATAACCACCTCCCTTTGGGATTAGATGTTTGGTTGCTCATGTATTACTATTGTTCATTAATTTAATACATTGATTTTATGGAGAAAATTCTTTCTCTCCTCTCTTGAATATCAGCAAATTACTTGTGTTTAATTTAACTAGAATTGTAGGTCTATCGGAGTTTCTACATGAATTCTACACCATTATCATATCGGATGGGCAACTTAAAATGCATAAAAAAGCATTTGTAAGGGCGTTGAAAGCACTGAAAGGAGTTCGTGATAATTAAAAATACCACTTGGATGACGAACCAGTTAAGTCTGTTGGAAAATATGTAACCTAATGGACTCATCAATTAATGAGTTCGATGTGCACCAAAGATGATAAGTCATGACATGATTTGATGGGTCCTCTCCTAATTTACCTTCAAAATTTGGAATGTCACTCGACAATTTCGTATGGATTACCGACAAAAACTATAGATATAAAATGGGATCATTTGTCAACTGAGATAGATATGGTAAATGCAAAGTTGCAACAAATGGTAACTAATGGTTAGGATCCTACTACAGGTATTGATAACCCTGAGGGATGAGTCTTGTTCCTGAAGTGGGATACCCAGGATATCCTGGAATAGCTTGAGCAGATGGAATTTTCATACCTCCAAGATATCTAGGATGAGGCATACCAAATTGTGGTTGAATTGGTACTTGAAAAGTATGACTGGGGTATGGTTGATTATCAAAAGGAGAACCTTGATCCATTTGACCCTAGATAAACTGTCTCTGATAGGGTTGTCTCTATAAAGGTTGACCTTGGAATAATTCACTTTGGAATGGTTGGCCTTGTAAAGGCTAGCATTGGAAAAATTGACTTTATGGTTGAACTTGAAAAGCCTGTCCCTAAAACAATGTCTGCATAAATGGTATACTAGGTTGTACCACTTGCATTTGGGGTATAGACCTAAATCGTAGAAAAAGTTTGATAATCAGATGCTTGAGGAATAGCCTGAGTAGTTGGATGCACCATTACTTGAGAATTAATTGGAATAGTTACTTGTGGTACTCCTGGGATGGGAGTGTGTGATGAAATCAGAACTGTATTTTGAATAGAGGTTTGCACAACCGAATGAACCAGAGTTTGTGGAGTACTTGGCTCAGGCTGTTGGAGTGGTTCTTGAAAAAATTTTGATGGGTTACCCTAGACATGATATTGGATTTGTATATTAATATCTTGAAAAAGCATGTGCTAAATAGGTTGTCTAATAGGATGAACATGTTGAGAAATTTACACGTGAGGAGAAACTTCCATTGACTGTTCATTATATGAAGGATTCCATATTGTGTTCATCTCAGGATATGGAGTACCAATATTGGGTTGAGATATGATAGATTGACTTAAACCGGCTTGAGGTATTTGACCATAACTTGGATAATTTTTGGTAGGAGGTTACTCTCTAACCGTAGGATAAGATCAAACTAAAGGTTGTCCTCCAAGAGGAGGATATGATGGTTTTCCCCCCAAGAGGGTAATAATTGCCTATTGGGTTAACTTGAGGATTACTTACATTACCGGAAATCATATTTAGATATTGATCATATGTCAAGTCATGGATAGCATAATCAATTAAACCAGTTGAGATAGTGGAAGGTTGAATTGAAGGAGAATCTCTTGAATAAGCCCTAGAAAGAGACTAATATCTAAGAGGGACTGATGGACCATCATATAACGTTGATTCTAGAGAAGTAGAAAACAAAAAAGTATCGAATCACAAACCTCTACAATTTATTCTAGACATATCAAAGCATGGTATAGTAGAATAAGGAGTAGTGTATCATGGAATTACTTGACCTAGAAATTTCAAGGGCGTAGAGTACCAAGGTTCAGGTCAAAAGGCAGAAAAGAGAAGCTCCTGAATAACTAGTTGATCACCTACAGAAACTGGTGTATGTGGCAATTCTTCCTCTTTGTCTAAGATAATTTCTTCAATGCTAATAAGACCAGGAGGTAGACTATCGATAATAAGAAGTTTTACTTGCGGTGAACATGGAGCAGGAGTAGGGGCTAAAGAAGCGGGAGGTGACTCAAGTTTAGAAACTTCAAACTCAAAGTCTTCGATATCTAGTTCGGTCAATTGTGAGTCTAAAATCTCTCTAGTATCTTATTCTATTCCAAAAGTTGAGTTATTATTGGATCAATTACTTCTAAGTCTAATTCTAGTGTTTGAGGTTGATAAGATTCAGATTTTGCTACTTCAGTTTCTAGAATAGTAGATTCACTTCAGTTCTTGTTATATCAAATCCTAAAATAGTAGAATTTTTAGGTTCATCTGTAGTCCCAGGTCCTGTTGATTTTGACTTTTCAAGTTTAATATTTTCTAGCTGACTTGGCATATATTCAGAGGGTTGACCTTCCATTCTACATTATTATCTTGGTAATTTAGCCACGATTAATTCTTAAATTAATAATTAACAAATATAAAAATCACACGTAAACTCTCTAAAAGTAAAAAAAATAAACAAATTAACACACGCTAATAAATCTATGGATTGAAACCATCCAAACTAACTTTTCACAGCGAAATCACTAGTTGGCAATGAAATCCAATGTTGCAGAGATCAAAGTTAAAATTTTATAGATATGAGAGAGTGGTACCAGTTACACTGATAACCTTCTTAATGAAATGATATGAGGCAAGTAACTTTACGTATGCCATATCGAGCGAAGATTACCCTGCAAAATGTCCAAGTGAGTCTATCAAACATTTGTTCCATGTCTAGCAGAACCTTCCCTATGTTGTCAGCTTGGTAATATCCCTAAGATTATGGTCACTAAGGTTACCAAATACAACAATTTTACCTACGGGAATAGTCATATATCAGACATAAATACAAGGGTAGAGTAACAAAGCTCAATCCCCTTGAAATCTCCTCAAAATGGTTAAGTGGAGGTTTACGTTCAAGTGTCCCCAAGTACCTTTCGGAACCATTGTAATACATGCAAATCACTCTATCATAGCCAATGAAGTAGGAATTATCACTTCACTAGGTCTGACATGATCTCGTGCTTAAATCATCTGTTAGAGGAGCTTCCTAGAGAAAAACTAAAATAATTGGATTTATCTCCATATTACAAGGTTATATTTTTTGTCTATAGCTTTGGAAAGTTTACTCACTTTCCTATTCCAAATCCCTACAACTTAAGCTACTATAGGTGCTAAGAGCCCTCAAAAATATAAAATTTTAATTGATTTTAATTAATGTTGTGTTATTAGGCAATCATTTACTCAATAGGTAACAAGAGTGAAACTTGTGATATTATGACCTGACTCAAAATTCTAATGAAAATGAACATGCAATTTGTAATCTATTGTTCAATGAAATCCTAATTAAGGGAAGGTAAGAGCTTCTTTATTTTCTTCAAATAAAATGTAAAACTTGAAACTTCACTAGAATTATTTTCACAAGAAAGCCAATTTCACTTTTATGCAATCAACATACAGAAATAAACTAAGATTTCAAATTTTCCTAAGAGATCAAACAAACTCAAATATGTCCTTTATCATTAATCACTCAAAATTTTAAAACACATAGAAACCAATCAAGAGCTTGGGAGAAATGAAATTTTCCTAATGAATTGTTCAAGTTAATGATGTCAAATGTTTAATTATGGAAGACTTCAAAATTGAAAAGAAATGAATTCCCTTTTACCATTCAATAATGAAATAAATTCTTCACAAAACACACCAATTTATGAGAAACCCTAATTTGTGATTAAACAAACTATTTCATCAAAAAAGAAAAAAAATTAATAATGGATCTAGTGTATTTGAAAGAAAAAGACGGGAATAGAGTGATCTTGACAACAACCTATCTCTTTTTGACCAATCAACAAACAAACCAGACAAAACACTAATTAATCAATTTTGCAAAAGGGATTGATTCTAAAAAAGACTTCACCAAAGCACTCAAACAAGCTCAAAGAAGGTATTTGATAGTCTAAACAAATATGATGACACATTCAGAAACCAAAATTTAGACTATGGGTAAGATAAAACCTAAATTTCCAAAAATTTCTAAGAACTACACAGGATAGCAATATAGATCAGTGCTCATGCATGTAGTTTCTCGGGAAACAACTACGCAGATCTGCACTCTGCTGATGAAAAAAATATATGCCGAGCTAGGAATACCAAGAAAAAATAAAAAAAGAAAACAATCAAACCAGAAGATCTAAAAGATCATAAATCTTATAACACTCAGGTTTAGCTAATATAAAAAGATTAGAAAGCAAAACCAAGGAAAAACAAGAGAATAGTAGCGTTCCCTAGTATGGTCACCAATTTTTTAGGTGGATAAATCCCTCTCGCTGACAAGAGTGATCTACCTAGATCCTAAAGGAAACTAGAAATAAACAAACAATTTAATAACTCTTTTCCTGAGCTTACTTTGTTTGAATTGTAAATACAAGAGAAGGAGAACAAGAATCTTACCTATTTGTGAAATGCTTGATGGAGATCCCCACTCCGTCCCGATGCAACTTCTTAATGTTTGAAAGGAACTACATTCATATACATAAGACAGATCAAAGGCATATGAAACATAATAAGTCAAAGAAGCTTAAAATAATGATCAAGGAGATTAGAAATTGAAATCATATTAATGAATATCAAAAGAGACATAAATCATACATCATTTCAGTACGACAATACGATGGAAAAATTAATTCATTTGTATTAATTTAAGGATAAAGAAGAGCCTTACAACCTCTACCTTGAGGTCATGAGGTTCCTCCCAAATACCTATAACCCTCTCCTTAGGTGATAAGCCTTCCAATCTAAGTCGAACAACATAAGTTTATCTTTTCTAAACCTCCTGATCCTTCTGGCCCGTGGTCAATTTATAGGCCAAGAGGAAGACGTTTCAGATCCAAAAGAGAAGGATGAGATCCTCTAATTGGTGGATTAGTGCTCCTCGATGTGAGGGACTTAGCTCCACGATCTGAGGGGTATGGCTCAAATAGATACTACCTAGAAGCTACAGCTGGGATTTATTAACCCAACAAGCCTTCTATAATTAACTTTTTATTTTTAATTTTCTTTGAGTTATGTATGCGGTCTATAGTGGAATAAAGAGCACAGTTCAACGTATATTCAAGAAGACAAACTGCAAATGCGGAGAAGCTGACTAGGAAAAGTGCTCAAGTCATACTAAACAAATTATAAACCCATTTTACCCAAAATTTACATCTTCTTCAAGGGTTTTTGATTGTTTGACTTCTAAGGGAGTTTAATGGAACAGGTTTATGGATGGCAAGAGATCATTTTCACAGTCAAGTGCCATGGTGACAAAATATCTTGTACCACTTATAGAGTTCGACTAAAAAATATCTAGACTTGAATTAAAATCTATTAAAATATAATATCATTGAAAATAATTGGGATATTATAAAAATAGTATTGAAAAATAGTAAACCAACCTGATTTGAACACACTGCACAAATTTCGAGGGTTGTTGTTTGATGACTGTATCTAGAAATATGTTTTATGTTCACTACCCCTATTAATTTGTTGTCTAATCTTGGTTATCTTTTGTCTACTCCTAAAATTTAGCATTTTGTTATATTCTATGAGTTCACATAATATATCTCATCGCTTTTCATAAGGGATAGAAAAATTTAACAATTTTTTGGATGACTCATCAACTTCAGTATATTTTTCAAAAGTAGGCCTAGTTAGAAACAAATGCTTAATTTCATGATGAATTAGAAAATCATAACTTAAACCTTCAATGGAAGCATTGCTAGTTATAATTCCTTTGATTTTGGAAAACTTAGACTTGTCCACTATTATCTCATGTAACCTTTGTTGATAATCTTAAAGTGAAATCAATTTTCCAGCTATACCCTCCAAACCTAGAAGTCCTTTTTGATGTAGAGCACTAGATTTTCTATGAAATTTTTTTATCCAAACCTCTAAATTCGAGCACTTATTCTCAAGTTGTAACATCAAATTCCTCTTGGTTAAAACTTTTCTTACCTCCAAGATAACTTTAGTTATGTCTTCAATCCCAAATTCTTCAAGTTCATCCTTTGTTTTGTATTTTAAGACTTTAATTATCATTGAGGCATCTCTTTGTTTTTCGTCTAGGTTTTCTTTTATTTCTATTACTACTACTTTTGATTTCTACAATAAATCTTCTTGTTAAAAGATAATATCAATAGAAGGACATAAATGAGTCATTGATGCGTTAATACCAATCTAGATAATTTCTTTGGCATGAGAAATAGTTTGTGCAATCAATGATTCATTCTCATAAAATTCTAATTGTCGAGTCAACTTATAATTCTTTTGAATCTCAGTGAAATATGCATTACCAAACTTGATTTTTTATTCTTGAATCTTTTGGAGCAACATCTTAAGCTTTTCAATTCTTGATCTTTCAGAGATAAGTCTCCCATGGCCTTTGATTATTGTTCTGCTGAATCAGTAGACTATGTTTCTACTGTGATTATCATTGTTGTAGATGTCCCTACTGTTGAAGTATCCATTGTTAAATGTGTTCCTATGGGAATTGATGTTGTAATACTGAGTTGTTGTTATTTTTCTTTGAAGAGTGTTTCCATGTCAGCTCCCATCTTCTGAATTTCAACATTTTGGTTGACTATCAACTTCAACATAATTTCCTTTTCCTTTTCTAGTTGACCTATTTCCTTGGGTTGTGGATGCTCTGTAGTAGGAAGATCAAGTTTCTTCCTCAATTCTTGAATGCCATCATTTTTATTCTTTATCATCTCCTTTTCTAGTTTGATATCACTAGGACCATATCCTAGTTTGATCACCAAATCTTCAAGTGCTTTGATTATGGTATCTTTAGCTAAGGATGAAATTCTCTCTATTTTTAACTGTGTGTGAATATTATTCAAGGAAGCTTGTAGCTTAGAGGCTACCATGGCTGAACTTGTCAATGTAGAATATATCATTTCACCTGCTTGCTTATGAAGGTCAATTTGATCAATTGCATGAATTTCCTTAGTATCAAAAGAAAATATAGATGTTTTAGAATCTTTTGCATTTTTAGGGACTAGAACTTTAGGTTCTAAGAAGGCTAAATGAAATTATCCCTTTTCAATATCAAGTGCAGACAAAAGACTACGTTGTGTAGTCGAAGACTGTTTCCAAAATTTAGAATAAGTAGAGGCCTTTAATGCTTCATTCTTCCTTTTTATTTCTCTATATCTAGAAAAAATATTTTTCTACACTGTATCTTGAGAGACAGATGATACAGGATAATCTGTTGTGATCTCTTCAATTTAGTGAAAGGATGTAGTAGGAAATCCTGACATCACTACCATAGCCTAATCTTGTGAATTCCTTGCTTCTAAAGACTCTTCATTAGTGTTTGTTTTCTTTCTCCTTTTGAATAATGTGAAACTTGTAACTTGAGCTTCTGAGCTTGTAGGAGATAGACTCTCTTGATATTTTGGTTTCTTTTTCTTGGGGAATTGGAGTTTGTGAAGTTGTTTGACTAACGATTTGTTCCTTGACTTCTTGTAATGTATTTTCCTACCATTTTTCTTGAATTTAATATTGTTCTATCTATGGCCTAGTTATATGTACATAAGGTGTTGTTTTCTGCTCAACTCTCAACCTTGAGATAATTCCCAAGGGATCATAGGACCAAGTAAAAATCAACTTGAATTTCATCTTCTTTAACAAATTGTCCGCCTCCTTTACTCTTGCTCTGGTATTAATAATGAAAGGGCTAATTTGTGCCTTCATATTCAATCATTCTTTCTACTTCTTGGATACAAAATGCAAATCATCCATATTCATTATTTTCTTGATGTATTCTAAGGCAAAGATCCTTATTAGCATAGACACTAGTAACATATAGGGATGGAGTTCACAACCATATACTTTGATCTCAATATAATTATGGTAAAGGTCTCAGTATCTAAATTTAGCTTGCTCACTAAGTTGCAAAGTTCTTCTTATTTTAGGTGAAATCCCTAGTATTACATCACTGCTAAGAAGACATAAGGACATACGCAAAAACTAGTTTACAAAGTCACTGAAGGAGTAATATTTTATATTATTCCTTACCAAGGAAGTCTAGTGAATAACAGATTGAGGCTTTCCTTGTGTATATAACTTCTGCAACGGGAATTTAAACCCTTTTGCTTGATGAGATAAAAGCAAACACACAAGAACTAATTGATGTTTGAATGAACCTTCAGGATAAAACTTTATAAATTGATCGTGAATAATATATAACATAAACTATATGTAATTAAAAAGCAATGAAGGCTTATTACCCACAAAGAAGCATGTTTATTTTTACATTGGTGGTTAAGAGATGTGGCTACCAAAAATAGATGGACCTATTGTGTGTTGTCTTTAGCTGTGGAAATTTCCACTTTGTGTGATCCCCAAAAGGAGAGAGCTACCAGTCGAGTATTCTATTTGAGTATAGAGATATAATAGTTTGTCTAGAATTTCTAGTAACCAAAGGCCACCTAATCATGGAAGAATGGTGAAGTTACTTGGGAAACATTAATTTGGTTATCATTCCCTTACCATTTTTATCCAACCTTGTAGCTATGGAGATCAATGACTGACTGGTTCAGAGAGCCGTTGGTGTTATTAGAGAGAGCATACCTTGATATCTCTTTCGAGTGATTCAATGTCGTAGAGCTACAAGCCAGTGCAAGCTGAGTGCGGGAGTGTGTGTTGACCGAAAATATGGAAGAGATGCGCTAACTTTAGAGAGGGGAAAAGTGTACAATGTCGAAAACTAGTAGTTGTGGTGTGTGGGAGAACACCTACATTAGACAACAAGTGTATAACTAGTGTGGAGAAGGACCTATTGTGCAAAAATCATAGCTAGATGAGTTAAACCTCCATTTCATGAAAGGAGAATCGTTGAAGAGTTGATTGAGGAAGGATCAGAGTTAAGGAGCTATATTGAGGAGAAGATTGTGCACATGTTGTGTCACACTTATGAAATTGAATAGTTGAAGTTTTGTAGAAAAACATTGAGCCAAAGTGTATCCAGTGTGGTGGAAAAAAATTTTACTCATGGAATCATAGTAAAAGTGGATATTACATTACTTATTTAAGGATTTTTCTTTAATACATAAAAGCATGGTCATCTTTAGATCATTTCTTGTGCTTATATTGTCATTTCGTATTACTTTTTTATGGTACGGGTGAAGGTTAATATGTCTTGGAATTTTGTATACATATTAATATTGGAAACCTCAATATGAAGACATTTTGTTAGAATTCACAACTCTAATTGTTGAAAAGTAAAGGATAGAGATTCAAGACAAGTATGCCAATGTTTAAAATGAAGATGCCAAACTGATCAAGTGCTCAAAATTATGCTCAAAAATCAAAGTGTCAGAAACTTGTCAAACTTAGCTTCTGATTGAAGAAATCTTCATTCTGAATCCAACAGTGTGAACAACACTCAAATCTGAGTTCGTATGCAGAAGTTAGAGCAAGTTAAAGTTCAGGTTTGACTTGCCTACATGGTAGGATTGGAATGATGTGGCAAGGTCTTCAGCAAATGAGGAGGCACAAAATGGCAGCCTGCCATTGGCATTTGCAAATCATATATCGCAGTGATAGATGGATTGGCGAATAGGTTATCGGCCCCGACAAGGTTAGGAGTTGCGATGCGATGTAATCACATATCGCAATTGCATCAACAACAAGAATTGTCCTCGGCGTAGTGGAGTTCCGATTGTAATGTACACTACCAGACGCGATAATATTATATGCCACAGTTTAAATTCGAATGGGTCTGCAATACCACAATCGCAATGTTTCCATGTAACAAAACCTTCACGTGTTGAACTTCCCGATTGCAATGAGTGGGAGGTTCTGGACGTGGGAGTTTTGTATGTTGCAGTTAATTAAACCATCAGGTCTGCAACACCGCATATCAACATTTTTGCTATCTTAAAGATCCCACAACATAGCTAATTGTGATTGTGATACGACTGACAGGATATGGCCTACGGTGCAGAGAAATTCTTGCTCTATTAAGTGGATTTTTGGGCGTAAATGTATTTTTTTGTGGGTTTTAGAGTAATTTGTGGCACAAATAGTGGAGGAACTGGGAGAAGTCATAAATTCTTCAGTTCTTATCTAAATTGGATGCAAAAGGTGGCTACATAGCCCTTTCTTAGTATTCTGAACTCATTGAGATAGTTTTTAGAGGCATTTGAGCATTGTAAACACACTTTTGATGTAATTTGAGCGTAATAGAGAGGCCTAAGCCATTGGAAGATAGACCAAGGAGACGTAGCCTAGGAGGAGTGAAATCCTTTATGATGTTCTTGTTGTGTGTTTTATTTTGATGTTTATTGATGTTATATCGTTATTGTTCAGCATATGTTTTTATGTTAAATTGTTTACAACATTTACATAAGAAACTCTCATGGAATCAGTTAACTAAGAAAAAGTTTTGAATCCTTAAGAACTTGAAAATAAAATGATAAGCATGTTGGGTTTTATTATGAATGGGGAATTAGCACAAAATTGCTAATCTTCTCCATTTTAGATCAATTTGGTATCAGAGCATTGGTTTTTCTCACTAGATTTGCTTAGTGAAACAAGGATTTAATTGTTTGCAAGTTTATGTCATGCTTACAAGGTTAAAACTCAAAAGAGGAGAAGGGAAACTGGTTGAAAGCCCTAAAATTGGGTGAAGGGGAAGAAGAAAAAGGTTTCTGAAGTCTTCTACACCAGTAAATCCTCAAGTTGCAGAAGTTGCAATTGAGTCTCTATGGATTATGTCTCATGAAGGAGAACCTATCATGAGAGAAGATGAGAAGACCTTCAGAATGTCTCCCTTTGATATGACAGAGATGGTTAAGGTCCTCTATGAAGAGAGGAATAGCAGGTTGCAAGGAGAAAGTCCCAATCCTACCAATGGAGAAGGTTCTTCAAGAGGAGGTAATGGAAAAGGAGGTAATGGGAATGGAGGCAAACCTCCACCGTCTCCACCATCTTCTTCATCTTCTTCTTCGAAATCATCTTCACACTCTTTCACTAATACCACCGCTATACATGCTCATCATCATTATTTGAAACGAACTGGAAAATCACCTTTTTTCAAGCTTGATATTAAATTCGAGTTGCCTATGTACAATGGAGAAGTTAATGTAGAGAAGCTAGATAACTTGATTCATAAGTTGGAGGTGTATTGTAGAATCAAAAACCTTCAAGAGGATGACATCAAAATTCAGTTGGCTTCATTGAGAATGGAGGGTGAAATGCTTGTATGGTGGGAATCAAGGACTCAAGATGAGATCAAAAAATATGGTAAGATCTTTATTGCTTGGTCTGATTTCATCGCTATTATAAAAAGACAGTTCTACCCTTTAGCTCATATGCAAAATGCTCTCATGAATTTACAAAATTTCAAACAGTTAAAAGTCAAAATGTGCAAGAGTATACTCAAGAGTTTAGGAAAAGAGCTCTTATACTAGGAGTAGACTTAGTCACAAGATACCCTGTTGAAATACATAGGAGGGTTGCATAGCTATCTTCGACATACTATTCTTATGTTTAGTCCCATGAATCTTAATGAGGTCTGTGCTCAAGATACACACCTTGAAGCAAGAGGGAAAAATATACAGGAAGAAGGTAATAATAAGTCATTTCAGAGTGGTGAAAAAGGGAAGAAGTTTAGAGGAAAGCAGAAAAGAAATGCTTCTATTAAGAAAGAAGGGGAGAGATTCATGTGCAAGAATTGTTCCTAGGAGGGACATGATGAAGTACATTGCTGGAAGCTTTGTCCAGAATTATGACCGAAGAAATTTAATAATAAAGGGAAACAGAAGACCAACGCTGCTACACAACAAGACTTGGGTTTAGACTCAGGAGATGAAACAAAAATCGCAGCCACAATCACCAAGGGAAAAGCTGCGGAAAAAGAAAGAAAAGAGGCATTCGTAGAAAGTACGAGCGCAACAAATAATTCCCATAATGTTTCAAAGGAGAAAATCAAATCAAGTTGTTCCATATCCGAGTTATTTCCAAACACATGAAAATCGATACATTGTTTGACACTGGATCTCAGGACAACTTTATTTATGTGGATTTGGTCAAGAAAATCAATCTAGAAACTGTGCCTCATCATAAACCATATCCATTGGGTTGGATAACCAAGGATTCCAATTTGCAGGCCACATAAAAATGTGTTTCATATTTTCCATCATTGCTAATTTCATTGATGTAGTTGAATTAGACATTGTGCCATTGGGTATCTCAAGAATTGTATTGGGAAGCCTGTAGATTTATGACAGGAAAGTCGTTTTCCACAGATTTGAGAACAAATATCATTTGTTAAAAAATGGAGTGAAGTACATTGTGAGAGCCCATCGCAGAAAGCTTATTCTGTCTTTGGCAAGCGTAGGTGAAATGAAGCGACTAGTCAACTCCAGCAAGAGTCTCATGTTCCTTATGTTCAATCAAAAGAATGAATCAAAGCAGGAATCCTTTGTAGGCTGTGATGCGAAGCTGAAAGCTGAGTTCATTGATGTGGTCAATCAATATGGAGACATGTTTCAAAAAACAAAAGGATTGCCACCAAAAAGAGGAATTCAGCTACAATAGGATTGTCCACTCCCAAACATTGGTATGTATCGAACGTTGATTCTCAAAAGTGTAGAAATTAAAAAATAAGTCGTTAGATAAAGGAGTAATTTGTCCCTCTACTTTTCCATGTGGTTCACCAATTGTATTGGTACCTAAGAAAGATGGAACCTGGCGCATTTGTGTAGATTATCGAGCTTTGAGTAAGATTACAATAAATAATTGGTTCCCCCTACCCAGAATAGATGATTTTCTCTGATCCGTTGAAAAATGCAAAGTATTTCACTACATTAGACTTGAGAAGTGGATATCGTCAAGTAAGAATAGCTTAGGAGGATATTTGGAAGACTGCTTTTAAAACCAAACATGGATAGTTTGAGTGGCTGGTTATGCCTTTTGGTCTTTGCAATGCTCCAGCTACATTCATGAGAGTTATGAATGATGATGTTTTAAGGTCATTTCTTTATGAGTTTTTACTTGTCTATTTATATGATATTTTGATATTCAGGAAATCACGAGAAGAGCATGTCAAGTATGTTAGGAAAGTGTTGGATGTCTTGAGAAAAGAACAATTATTTCTCAAGATGTCTAAATGTGAATTCGGGAAAACTTCCTTAGTGTATTTGGGCCACATAGTTGGAGGAAATGAACTGAAGATTGATCCCTCTAATCTTTCAGTCATTGTGAATTGGCCAATACCCAAATCCGTCACAAAAGTAAGGAGTTTTCTAGAAGTAGTGCAGTACTGGAGGAAGTTCATTTCCAATTTCTTCTCCATAGCAGCTCCACTACATGCATTGACCAACATGAAGGTTGTCTTTGAGTGGGGAGGCAAAAAGCAAAAAGAATTTGATGCTTTGAAAGTAAAGATAAGTTCAACCCCATTTTTAGCATTGCGGGATTTGAAACAACCCTTTGAAATACAAACAGATGCAAGAGACTATGCCATGGGTGTCGTTCTTTTACAGCATGGTAAGCCAATTTCATTTCATTCTAAGATTTTTAATGGTGTTGTTATTAACTAGCCTACGTATGATAAAGAGCTTTACGCATTTGTACAAAGTGTGAAGAATTGGAAGCATTATTTGATGGGAAAATAAACCATTATTCACACCGATTATCAACCTCTATAATATCTGCAATCTCAAACCAAATTGCAGCGGTTAAGGCACTTTCATTGGATGGGATTTTTACAGCAATTCCACTTGGTAATCAAGTACAAGAAAGGTATTTATAAGAGAGTTGTTGATATGCTCTCTAGACTGATTGTAAATGAGGCCATTTTACTCAAAAATAATTGTGTTATGCCTGAAAGTTATGTTGAACAATACACACAGGATGTTGACTTTCAAGAGGTATATTTAAACTTGAGTCAAGGTGACCAAGTTGAGGAATTAGACTACCATGCTCATGATAATATGTTGTGTCATTTGGAAGCACTTTGTGTTCCAAAGGGAGAGAAATTAAATGTCACAAGGGAAGCGCACACTTCTCTTATTGCTAGACATTTCGATGTAAGTAAATAGTGGAAAATCTTGAGAGGTATTTTTACTGGCCTCGTATGCTTGAAAGTTTGTCACATTTTATCAGAGGTTGTTCATTGTGTGCAATTAGTAACCCTAGTAATATGAAACTAGGATTGTACACACCACTTCCAGTGCCTTCACGGACATGGTAAAGTGTTTCTATGGATTTTGTAGGAGGTCTTCCTTTATCAAGGAAAATTCATGATTATTTGTATGTAGTTGTGGATAGGTTCAGTAAGATGTACATATTAATTCCTTGTAAAAAGAAAACTACAGCTGAACAAACAGCTCAACGTTTCTTTCAAAATGTATGGGTTCATTTTGGATTGCCTACTTCTATTGTAAGTGATTGTGATTCTCGATTTGTTGGGAATTTTGGTCAAGTTTATGGAACTTAATGGACACCAAACTGAAGAAAAGTACAAACTTTCATCCGCAAACATATGGTCAAACTTAAGTAGTTAACATGATAGTTATTCATTTTCTAAGAGGATATTGCAACAAACATTCTAAGTTGTGGGATGAACAGTTGCATTATATTTAGCATGCTTACAATCGAGAAAAACACTCTTCTACTCTAAATTCACCTTTTGAGGCATGCCTTGGTTATTTTCCTAAATTGCCTTTGGATTTCATCTTTGAAACATATGTAGCTATAGATGGACATAGTGAAATAGATACATCAAATAAATTCATTGAGAAAATTCAATTGATTCACCAAACAGTTCAAGAACAACTAGAAAAGATTCAAGGAAAGTATAAGGCAAGGCATGATAAGCATCATGTGGATCATTAGTTTCAAGTAGGTGATGAAGTTTGGCTATACATTAACAAGGAAAGGCGTCAAGGTGAAGGTAAAAGTCTGAAACAAATTTGTTATGGTCCATTTAAAATTCTGGAAAATAATCTTATTTTCTTTGTACTTTGAAGCTGCATAAGTTTTCTTTGTTGTCACAAATATTTTTCAGTCTAAGGACATTGGCTTGAGGGGAATGGTTTATTTTATCATCAAGGAGCTTTCTCCTTTTACTGATGAGGTGAGGGATTGGCTTATGTCTCTCTTTTATGTTGATCTATTATTATTATTCCTTAGTTTGGTTTTTAATGATTCTTCATCGAGTTTCTTCGAGGTTATTATTGTGACAATTTCATTATTGAAAGAAATGAATAGTGAGACCAATATGTGTGGGACTAATGAGATACATGTTTTATGTAGGATCACAGATAGGGCCTTGTTGGGTCCAATTGAGACGAATCTTAAACAAGCTATTGTTAGAAATAATCTTATTGTAGTCAATGCTACCATTGGCATTGAAATTCACTTGCAGTTGCTTTAGGTAGTGGTAGTAAGGCTTTATGTAGTTTTTCATGGTCACATCTTTTCTTAAGTAACAAGGTTATTTCCTTGTTACTCAATGTTTAACTATTGCATTTGCAGACCAATATTGAGATTTTGAGACAATGGAGTAACAAGGTATAGGGAGTAGTTTAGTCCTGAGATGCTCTTGTACAATTTCATGCACTAGGCTTACTTCACCAAGTTGGTTTTTATGTTTTTCTTCGAATTTTAGAGAGAATTTGTTTAGTTTCTTGTAAAGCTTATGGCTAATCACAACATTGGAGTGCAATTTTCCATTGCCTCCATAGTTGCAAGGTATTTTGTTTCCCAATTTCCAACATATTCAAGCAACTTCTTAGTCATTTTGATATTTTTTTTTCTCTTTGCAACCTATCTTCCATGCACCCTCATTTTGTTGTGGAATATATTTTGAAATCTTCTTACTTATTTTGCAATATTTAAAATGGTTTTGGAAGTGACTGTTGGTGAGACAGACTAATTGACCAACAATGAAAAATGATTTGGGTTTAAGTATAGTTGTTGCCCATTATTGGTAATTTTTATCAAATTACTTATGTTTGGTCATCAATTTTTTTTTTCAACCATAAAATGCCTCGAAAAAAATTAAGATAATTGTGTGCACAAACAATATTAATAAGCACAATGTAGTCTAGAAGTCTAGGTATTTATATCTTTATAATAGGAGGATATTAGGCAATGGAATGTGTTGTAGTGTGGGGATTTGTACTAGAGGAATTTATCATCAAGAATGATAGCATTGGAATTGGACCTTGTAGCAAAACAAAGGTCCATGCTTTCAACAATTGACAGTGTACTCCAACCACCAAGCTGCTTTGTGTCTTTTATCAACAACCAAGGCCCTTTTCTAGAATTCTAAATAAGCTGATTGTTGGCATGGTGGTTATTTATCCCTATTAATAAGTGCCAATTGGAATTTATTATGTATGTATTAAGGCCATGATATGTTAGATTCATATGTCTAGCATATTTGGTCTCTTTGGGTTGACTGAAACTTCAAATTCACAATTATGTGTATGATATTCCCTTGAATAGTAGATGCATACCAGAGAGAATAATTTATGGCTGAGATATGAATATTAGTGGAATTATAATAGTTTTATTAATAGAAAATTATGCATATAATTACATAATTATAGTGTTTATGACTCTTGGATTCATCTTCTAAGGTCTCTTGGACCCATGATTATCCAGGAGGATCCTGAAGTACAAGTGGCCTTGAAAATAAATAAAAAATTAAAGTTGTGAGATTGAAGCAACACCAAGACCAGATTGTAGTGCTCGTCACCCTCATTCCAACGGTGTGAATGACACTCAAATCCAATTTGATATGGTCAAGTTATGGTTGGTCAAAGTTGGACAAGTGGAAGGCTTAAGGAGGCAACAAATTGATCGAGACCCAATGCACGGAATCTGGCGACTCGAATGGGTGAATTTGTAGCATGTTTAATTTGTCCAATATCCCTTATTTTCTGGTCAGCGATTTTTAACCAATGAAACTAAATATATATATAATAAAAAAAGTATAAAAAATGGTTGGCAGGCCACCAACCCCACCCACTAACCACATATATAAATATATAATACACAGTGGCAGGCGGTCAAATCCCACCACCGCACACCCAACATGCATTTTATATAATAAAAAAGAGATTGTGGGGCGGGCCACCCCTAGCGGATCCGTCCACCAGTCAACAATGTTAACAAACTGTGAAATGTTACAACCATTGAACTATAAGTAACCACTGACAAATATTAACTGCCAACCTAGTTAACAACATGGGTTCCAAAATTCAACACGCCAAAACTTTAACGGGTGGACAATTGTGCCGAATGGGGTTCATAACTGGAACGGTCGTCGAGCTTGGTGACTCTGCCACCAATGAGCCACGACTCATTCTTTGGTGGCTTCGTCGGCCAAACATTATAAAAACCCTCTCATTCAGTTCACCGGGCAGTGAAGCAGAGGCAGAGGTCAGAACTTAAAGCTGCAGAAGCACGATCTGGGGGAACCACAAGCAGGCCCAGGGTTGGAGCCCTCAGCACTCCTCTGTGCCTTTTTGTGCTTAAACACTGATAGGTGCTTGATCAAAATTTCACTCTGATAGTGAAAGCTCAAAAATTTAAAAAAAAAATATGGCTACCAACTTCTTAGCTGAGGGTACTAGTTGCTTCCAATAAAACGTCCACCTTATCCATCCTCTACCTCTTGCTTTGTCTAGTTTCCATGGGGATTTTCTTCTTGGTTTCCTTTGTTTTCTTTAACCCTTTTGAACTTGTAGCTTTATCCTTGTTTATGATTAGGTCTTTTAGTGGAATATTATCCACATCTATGACTTCTTTGGCAAGGTTAGGGTTTTGTTTCAATTTTATATTCAATCTCAAAAAAAATTAAGGGCATGGTGTGATATTTTTTACCTCCTTTGAACATCTCAAATAGGGTGGGTTCTTTTTCAGCTATAACTTCTTCATCATGGGGTTCAGGTTCAACCCTCTTTCCTTTGGTTTTCTCTGGTAGCTAGCTTTCTGCAGGGGAACCTTCAATAGGTGGATTTTTAGTATGAGGGAAATTCCTAGTAAGATGAAAATTTGCAGTAGTAGGGTTTGCATTAGACTGTATTTTTCTAAGCCTATCACTTCTTCTAGAATAAACCTTGGGTATTTTAGGAACAAAAGGTGTGGGTTGGCATTCCTCCTTTCATCTTCTCATTTGCACAATGGGGGTGTCCTGAGTGGAGGTTCCTTTCTGAGGGTTCTTGATTTGTTCGGTACCCTTTTTATTTCCTAATTTAGACTTATGGGGCCGGGGTTAAAACCCTCCCTATAATAGAAAATGCCTCCATGTTTTTCTATCCTCTGCTTACTGACATTCAATTAATAATTTAATTAAAGCCTTGTGATAAATGAAGTGTGGAGATGGGTTTGTCCTGGCCCGATCCCACGCAGCCATATGTTTTAGAGTTTCTAATCAAAAATAGCATGCATTCATTCTTAATTTTCCTGCTAGGTGAGCTAAGAAATTAAAATGGTATAATTTCACCCATTCACATGTGAAATATGACTAGGTAACTCATAGCACCCCATGCCATTTGTGTTCCAACCAAGACCTCTACAATCCTTCCTTCCAATCCCTTTCTTTGAACTTGGCCATTAGGAAGAATAGGATATCAATCCCAGCTAAAACATGACTCCTAAAGACTCTTTCTCCATCTGTAAGCAAAGTTGTGACCTCTGAAATTATATCCTCTATCACGTGGAACGAATTTTGTTCAAGCTCCACATGTTGAGCGTCGAACGCCTCAGAAAATGCTCATGCAACCTCATCGTGGAATTCGGTGCATCGTTTCAAAAATTCCTCCCATCCAACCTAATGAAACTACTCCTGAATGTCCTGGTAGATCTCAAGAAGATCGGGTCCTTTTGGTTCATTTCTATTTTACCTTCCGCTTTCCCCATTATTTTTAGAGTGTGGCGATCATGTAACAGAGAGGATCGGGATTCAATCCTATATCTCAACCAAGTAACTTGAACATAATGGTTTTCCAGTGATAAAACATAACATAAATCACAATGAAAATGAACAATTACTATATGGTGAAAACAATGATGTTTTAGGAATGTGTGTTAGATAACTCATTGACGGGTAAAACAATGACTTAACCCTTCGATGATTACAAAATAATCACATACCTCTTCGGTGATGGAAAACACCCTTTCAACATGTACCTTTAACCTTTGGATTTATCATGGAATGACTGGGTAATCATTATTCTGTTGCTGACGTGGTACATGTTAGTGCATTTCAAAAATCAAAATTGAAATTTTAAGTTTGGCACTCGTACTCAAGTTACGAGTAAATACCCGATTAACATTAACACTCCCATTTCTAGTTTATTTCTCTAAAAAATTACTAAACTCACAAAAGAGTTGATAGTCTCATTATTAACATTGTTTCCTATTTATTACAAATATTTCTTTGAGACTGTAATTGTCAGCATCTCTTAAAAAATTTGAAAATTAAATAAAATGTGATAACACCTATGCCTTGTGTGGGCGTTGGCTTGTGAATCGAGCCAAAGATTTTAAATTTATGACTATTTAATCTGTAGTAGAAAATTGAGTGTGCCAATCTTATAAAAACCCCTTTTGGCTGCAAATTCAAAATTTCACTATTTTATTTTTGAAAATGATCGTGTACCATGACCAACCATCGATACTCCAAGTGCTTCAAAACTTTCAATAGTAAAAACCCCAACAATTTGTTATGGTTACAAAATATTTGATTTTTATTTAGTTATGCAAGGCTGACCTACAACCTATTGGCTCCCACTAGGGTTAGAGCTTGCTCATAAAGTGCTAAGAATGATAAACGAATGGCCTTTGTTGGGCATGGAGTCAAAGTCTGAAAATATTATAATTCCAAATCTCTCCAAAATTGGTTTCAACTCGAACTGCTTCTCTTATTCATCAACTAAACAACTGAACTGGAAAATTGTAACTGAAAATAAAATTCTCAACACCTAAGCTTATTTATATACAAATCCTACCTATATACAAAGTTGAATTCCTCAAGTGAAATCCACCTTCCAATGATACCAAATTAACATCTGAGTGCTAGACTTTATGCGAGTATGCTCTTTAAAACTGAAAATAAAAATAAGCATGCACCACATGAAATCTTCAGACAATAAATTTGATACATACCCCACTACTGGTAAATGTCACTAATCGAAGAAAGATGCCATGTTCTCAACTATTGACTCATAAAATTGTTGAGAAAAAATTATACCTTCCTCCTTTTCTTCAATAGTTTCCAGACATGAATCTTTTTGCAAAGGGAAGCCACATAAACTACTTAACTTTTCAACCTTGGGATCTTCATGGAAGGGTTGTTGTTGGTCATCTTCTTTCCATTTTCCCCTAAGCAAATATTCTTGGAAATGTACAACATAATTTTCCTCCTTTGAACTATAGGTATCATAAATTGGAGAATCTGCTAAGGAATCAAAATCCTCATGTGAAAGATAAGTATCATAAACAGGAGCACCAAAAAAATATACAAAATATGACCTATGAGGGTTTGTCTGGAGCTGAATTAATTCTTCTTTTTATGGATTGAGCTTGTCAAAAGAGAATGAAAAGGTTTCCATTTACAACTAGAAAAAAAAACCAAAGTGCAGTAGATAGGTGAAGATTTACAACCAAATGTTGAGTTTTGTCACCTTCAAGTATCGACTCACAATATTATGAAAACCAGGGGGAAAAATCTTCTAATCTCTTCCCCGAAAATGATGCCAATTTGATATTATTTCCGCGGAGACATTTTCAGGCTATAGGACATCTAAAGATTGATAAAAATAGTTAAAATTAGTGGTTGAAGCGATAGAACATGAGGGTTTGCAACAAAGTTTATAATTCTAAAACACTCGCCTCCAAAACAAAATTACAAGAAAACTTTGAACATTGTAAGGTCTTTGTATCAAAGGAGTGGTTTGAAGAGAAATAAAGAAGACAAAGTTTAATGCACACCATTAAGAATCTGAAACTAAACTTCTGCAGAAAGAATCATGACAAAATCAAAAAATGTGAATGAGTTCCTAGATGTGGAGCGCTTCATTAAGGGTATGAAGATTAACTAACATGAGTACAATTAACTAAATTCATGAAAAAATAATATGAAGCAACCAAAAATTCTTACACTCTCCAAGAGAAGAAAATATAAATAAATGTTGAATCACAAAAGAAAAAGAATATCTGCAACTAACCCAAAAGCTAAAATTAATTTTTTTTTTGTATTCTTTGATTTAAGGAAAAAATTCTGATTACAAGGAAATCACGACTCAACAGACTTTTATTTTCCCTCCTAATATAAAAGTCTGGCTCACTCTCCAAAACTGATTTTTGATACCGTCATAAAAAAAATTGGTTCTTTTCTTTTATTTTAATTCGAAATAATTATAACAAAACCATTATTTTAATATACATATATTATATATATAATTAATATTAAATACAATCCGATTTTGAAAACGAACATTATACACATTGGGCTTTTAAATTAAAAATAAAGTCGGTGCCGCGCCATAAGTGTCCAGTTGGCATAGGTGTAGTCATTGAAAACTATAAACAGCCTTCGGGAGCACCTATTGGGCAGTTTCTGGCATGGTGGGTGTAGAGACAGTTTATGGCATGGTGGGTGTAGAGACAAATCTGGGAAGTAGTCTAACTAGCGGGAGGAATTGTCTGGAAAATTATGGAAATTTAGGGTGTATTTAAAAAAAATTTGGCAAAGATTTTTGTAAATCCAAGTCATAGTTGTTAAATTTTAAAATTTTAGGTGTCCTAGACATTTTTGATGGTGCTGAATCTATTTCCACCATCAAAAACACGATTCAAACACTACCTCTACAAGATTTTTTTAATTTTGTTTACCCAGATTCCAACCATTTTTGACCATCTGGACAATTCTAGGCTATGAATCCCTTTGTTGGGTATTTTTAAAAAATCGTTACTCTGGAGCTCTCCCAATCTTATCGTTCGTGCACTTTATGCCACCCAGACATACTTGATTAGAAGAATGAGCACTCTGAGGCATCGATCTTTAGGTAACTGCGATAAGAATAAATTCTCACCACTAACATTTAGTTACGACATCGATTCCCAATATTGCATGTTGAATGAAAATCTATCATAAATAACATCAACTTCATTTCCTTTTCATAAGATAACATTTCTTCTTTGAAATCAGTGTCATAATTTGACTCATATTTTTAAAGAAGATTCATTACTTGAGCTAGAAGACGCAGTATAAACTATTTCAAAACCATCATCTATCTCTGGCTCAACTCTATCATCTTGCAAAATTTCAGACTTAGATGGAAAATCATTTTCCTCCTTACTTAATTTATTGTTGGACTCACGCCTACTTCACCCGATGATTTTGGAATGATTTTATATCTTGACCTTCTGCTCTTTAGATGGCATGTCAAATCGGTACCGTGTGGATTTTTCCTATTACAAATTTCAAATACTAACCTGACCGTTGTTCCAATGGCTTTGATATTTAGTAGGTTCATGAACTCCATTTTAAAGAAGCTAGTTTGTTGGTTTAAGAATCATGATTTGGCTTCGAAGTCAAATCTCTATCAACAAATTTCAAAACCATGAAGGAGCGCCGCTGCCTTCGAAGAACCAAGATTCAAAACTCCGCGGATCCGAATTCTGGACAACAAGGGCAAAATTAATATAAATCGGTAAATAGGAATGAAAATGAATCACAGGGGGAGTTATATTAATAGATGGTGTTTATGACAGAGCGAAGGAGCGATCACTGGTAAGAGCTAGGGTTTACAAAAATTAATCAGGTGTTGAACGCCATGGAGGGGCGTAAAGGGGGGAGCTCAACTCCCTCCTACAGTCAGGCAGTCTCCAGCCGAGGCAAGAAACCGCTGGAGGTTGAAAAAGGTCTTTCAGGAGGAGGGAAACGGGACAACGACGACACACAGGAGCAGAATAATAGGAGGGAGGGAGATAGAAAAAAAGATAAAGAAGAAGAGGACAAGAAACAACAAGCAGAAAACAAAAAACAAAATGGTCCATGTAAGCCTAAGACCGTTGTCACACCCAGAGTGGTGTTAAGTGATCCAGCACTGCAGGCACATAGGGATCACATGAGGACTTATGCTATCATTTGTAAATTCATGGGGTTATGGCCCACAGAGAAGGCGCTACAGGCATGGATTAAATATCACTGGAAACCTAAAGGGGATATATATCTACATTTTGAGTCAAAAGGTTTCTTTACTAACACCGAGGATAAAGACAGGGTGTTTGAAGGAGGGCCCTACTTCTATGCAGTTGCAGGCCTCTATATGAGGCCTTGGATGATGAATTTTGTCCTGGAGCGCGAGACCTTCACTTTGGTCTCGGTTTGGGTACGACTCTACTCCTTACCACTAGATCACTGGCAACCAGAATCTTTATCAGCAATAGGAAATAAATTAGGGTGTTTTGTTAAAATATCTAAGGCAATGAGAAGGGGAAAGTATACCTCCTTTGCCCATATATGTGTGGAGATGGATATTTCTGGAGCTCTACCAAATGAGGTGATCCTGGAAGTTTTTGATGAAGAATGGGTGCAAACAATAGATTATGAACATGTTCCTTTTAGATGTCGCAAATGCCATGAACATGGGCATCTATTCAGAGACTACCCTCTCAACAATACAGAGAGCAGAAGTAAAGTTACAATAGGGAAAGAAACTGATAGCTTTCATAAAGTGGGAAATAGAGGTAAAGGAGGAAAAAGGTTGCAAAAGAAAAACCACACCGAGGAAAAACAAGCAAGTCAGAATAGGTACAAGATACTAGAAGAAGAGGAAGAGGTAACAAAGGCAAATCAGGCCATAGAGGACAGCCCAGGGGAGAAGGAAAAGGTAGAAAACAGGGAGAAGATACAAGACAATAACTAGCAAAATGAGACTATGTTGAGCAACATGGAACTTGAAATGGACCAAGAAATGATCCCGAGTGAGAGGGAAATGGAGGATCATGAACTGTAGGATATTCTTGAAAGAGAACATCTAGATTTGGAAAGATTCCTAAAATAGGGGACCATGGAAGGTATGGATTCATTACCTTAAGATGAGTTTAATAGAGTGCAACAGTTGTTTCTGTGGAGAACTTAGGCTAAAGGGTTGGGAGGGAAAAGAAACCTCGAAAGGTAGGACAACGAAGGGGTGAAAACCTTGAAAACCACATCAAAACTTGCTCCCAGAAACCTAGGAAGGAAAAGGGGCAGAAAGAAATAAAAATGAGTGACTGATAGAATGTGGAAAACTGATGATAGATTCAGGTAAGATGAAAGATCTAACCAACGACTCCTTTACAAATCTTTCTCAATGAAGCTCACATCTTGGAATATTAGAGGTCTAGGAAGTAAAAGGAAGCAAAGGAATCTTAACAATAGAATGAAACAAGAAACTACAGATATGATTTTCATCTAGGAAACTAAATGTTCAATTCAAAAAATAAGAGAAACACACAACAAATGGCTCAAGAGATATGAATTTCTAGAAGTCAAGGCAGACAAAACAGCAGGAGGTATTCTCACACTTTGGAACCCTCAAAAGATTGGCATAGTGGAGGCATCTAGGAATTATTTATCAGTGGTTATTCAACCTGTGGGAGACAGGGAGACTTATTTAATCACAAACGTTTATGGCCCTCAGAGACCTGATGACAAACTCAGACTACTCACTTCTCTAGAGGATCTAAGAGATAGACATTCAGGAATACCATGGATTCTGGGTGGGGACTTTAACATGATCAAATCCCTGTCAGAAAAAAAAGGTGGGACCAGAACACTAAGCAGAGACTCTATAGCATTTCAGAATTTTATAGACAACATGAAGCTAGTTGACATAGATATAAGTAATGGCCTCTTTACCTGGAACAACAAAAGAGGAGGAGAGTCTCAAGTAGCCTCAAAGTTGGACAGATTCATTATCTCAGAGGACCTCATGCTCATAGGCCTTGATATGACAATGAGAATTCTCCCCTTTGGTGGTTCAGACCATTGGCCTATTCAATTTGAGGTGACTAGCATTGGAACCCCAAAGAACAGACCTTTTAGGTTTGAAAACATCTGGCTCACCCATCCATAATTTATTAGCAACATTGAAAAATGGTGGAAAGAAGATCTGCAGATCCAGGGAACGAGGATGTTTCTATTACACAAAAGATTGAAACATATCAAACTAAGGCTCAAAGATTGGAATAAGAATGAGTTTGGCAATATTTTTGAAGCGAAAAAAGTTGTTGAAAGAAAAATGCAGGAAATTAATCAAACCCTTATCACAGATGGCTTTGATGGGGAAAGAAATGAACAAGCCAACAAGCATCAACAGGATTGGGAGGACTTATGCAAACAAGAGGAAATATTTTGGAGACAAAAATCAAGAGTACAATGGCTAAAAGAAGGGGAAAGAAACACAAGGTTTTTCCACAGATCTACAATGGAACACAGGTCTCACAACAGAATCTCCACAATTAAGGACTCCAGAGGCCAACATCTCAATACCCATAAAGAAATAGAAGCTATGTTGGTTCAACATTTTCAAAGCATAGCAGAGGAACCTCTCTTAGATAGATCACAATTTATCAGGGACTTCACAAAGCACATCCCTATGCTAGTAACAAGAGAAGATAATTATAATCTTAATAGGCTGGTGAATGAAGAGGAGGTTAGTGAGGTCATCAAAGAAATGCAGAATGGAAAAGCGCCAGGCCCGGATGGTTTCAATGTAGATTTCTTTAAAGCATGCTGGAGTATTGTCAAGCAAGATATTCTAAATGTGGTGGAGGACTCCAGGAAAAATAGAATTGTATTGAAGGCGCTCAATACATCCTTCATCTCCTTGATTCCTAAACAGGACAATGCTATGACACCAGACAGATTTAGACCTATAGCTTTATGCAATGTGGTGTATAAGATAATATCCAAAATTATTGCCAACAGACTCAAACCCCTTCTTCCCACTCTGGTTTCTGTGGAGCAGACGAGATATGTGGAGGGCAGACAAATTCTCAATAATATCATTCAAGCGCATGAGGTGGTTCACTCATTGATGAGTAAAAGGCAGGCTGGAATGATTATGCAATTGGACCTAGAAAAGGCGTATGATAAGTTAAATTGGACCTACATCAGGAAGGTCCTGCTAGCTTTTGGATTTGACCACAACTGGGTAAGATGGATAATGGCCCTAGTGACTTCCTCTAGTTTTTCAATTCTGGTAAATGGTTCTCCATCTAAGACCTTTAAACCTTCAAGAGGCCTCAGGCAGGGAGATCCTCTATCCCCCTTTCTCTTTATTCTTATGATGGAAGGACTAGGTCAAGCCATAAAGTCCGCTAAAGAAGCAGGTAAGATCCAAGGTCTCAAACTATCCGGGAACAGACAGGCTTTGACCCATCAACAATTTGTAGATGATACCATGCTACAGGGCATTCCCACAGTCAAAGAAGCACTAGCTTACAAACAAACCCTGACTGACTTCACTATGGCGGCGGGCACAAAGGTGAGCCTCTCCAAAGCAGAGATTTTCTTTTGCAATACTAACATTTCTATTCAACGAAATATCTCCAGAATTCTGGGCTTTCAAAGAGATATGCTACCTTCCAAGTATTTGGGAGTACCGCTCACAGACAAACCTATGAACAACATTGTTTGGGAGTTTGTGATTAATAAGCTGTAGGACAAGACTCGAATATGGACTAACAGAGCTTTGAACTTGGTGGGTCGATTGGTGCTTACAAAAGCTATCCTGCAAACAATCCCCATCTTCATGTTTTCAGCCCTTCCAGCTCCAAAAGGAGTTATGAAACAATGCAGAAATATCCAAAGAGATTTACTTTGGGGTAAAGGGAAAGAAAAGAAGAAATGGGCCTTGGTAGCCTGGGAAAAGATTTGTAAACCTAAAAACCACGGAGGTTTAGGACTGGATGATCCTGAAGTGCTAAATAAAGTTTTGGGGGAAAAATTATGGTGGAGATGGATAAAAGATTCAGATGCTCCTTGGGCTCAAATTTGGAACCAGAAATATGCAAGCAATTGGCAAAACAAGGACCACATAAGAATGTTTGGCATCATAAAAGGCTCCCACATCTGGAATAAAGCTTGGGAAAATAGAGACATAGTTCAAAAGAATAGCTTTTGGGAGATTAGAGCGGGAGACCTGGCATGGTTTTGGGAGGATAAATGGCAACAGGAACCTAAGCTGTTAAGAGAGGACTTTGTGGATCTCAAGAATGATACTGATAACAAAGGGTTACTTCGGGTAAATGATTTTTGGGATCAAACAAATAGCGAAGGAAAATGGAGAACCTGGAAGAAAATGGAATACAGGGATAATAGCCCCTTGAAAGCAAAGGTTGATGCTCTAATGGCCATTCTGGATCAAAGAAAGATACTGATATCAGCTGATCCTGACCAACTTAGATGGGGAAATAACAATGAAGGCACCTTTAACCTTAAAGAGGCAAAACACATAGCCCTTGAGCTTGATTCCACAAAACCAGATTGGGTTTGGAAGAATCTCTGGAAGAATCAAGGATGGATGAAAACCAAACTGTTCATGTGGTTGCTACATCATAAGAAAATTATGACGTGGGAGAATATCCGGAAAAGGGGTGTTTTGGGCCCATCCAGATGCCAGCTCTATGAATCACAAGAGGAAACAACGAAGCACCTTCTCAACACCTGCATATTTACCTCCCCATTATGGGATGGTATTGCCTTAATATTGAGACAAACAGACAGGGACAAAGGAAGCATTATTAATACCCTAAGCAAGTGGAGGAGGAACTTCTCTGATTATGAAGCGATAAACAAAGCTTGGGCTTTAACTCCAAGCTTCCTAATATGGGACGTCTAGAAAGAATGCAACAATAGAATTTTCAAAAATAAAAAAAGTTCCTCCCAGACGATCATAGAACAAATTTTAAGACAGCTGAAGGAGACGGTTGGAACTTTAATGCAAACACCCCCTACAAATCTCCCTTCAAATGTTGATGTGAAGATACTGCTTTAGCTGGGTATGTAGGGGCTTATTCCTTAGGGCAAGAATAGGTTGGTAAAGCAACTAGTCATTGATAAAGATTTCTGGCATCCTCCCCCTCAGGGATTTATGAAATGTAACATAGATGGGGCCTCAAAAGGAAATCCGGGTATGGTTGGTTATGGTGGTGTAATAAGGGATGAAAAGGGCTACATACATTACATTTTTCATTTCAATCTGGGAAGAGCCACAAACAATATGGCTGAGCTAATGGCACTAGAGCAATGTTTAGAAATCCTGAAGAATGACAATCTTCAGAATATCATAATTGAAGTAGATTCTGAGTTGATCATCAATTCAGTCAAGCGAATCTATTGTGGTTTGACTTCGGAAAAGGTCTCGAGACACTGGAGGCTTCTTCAGGTCTATCAAAGAATCCATCTCTACCTTCAAAACATGAGAACCTTAAGCTTCACACATGTGCGCAGGACGACCAATAAATTGGCGGACATACTTGCCAACAAAGGTGCTCTCTGCACTAAAAGTAGTAATAAGTACAGATGGAAAGAGGTTCCACGGGGTAGATTGAGGGATGACTGTCTCAACCAGGCAAATGAGGACCGAGAGATACATCAGAACAGAGAATGTCAGCAGTAGCAGAGGTTGGGTTTGTAGATACACAATCAACATGAAGGGGTTTTCTAGAGGTAATTTTGAAAATGGCATGCAGGCCTTTGTTAGCTTTATCAGTCCAAAACAACTCAAACATAGAGTTCTTGGGTGGGAGATGATCTGCAGCACTCCACCATAAGTATATAATTGTTGGCAATGGATACAACGAACCGGCGGGGTTGGTCTACAAGTTTTCGGATGCTTAGATGGCGGGAATCGCTCCGGATTTTCCTCAAATGGAGATTCCTGTCATCCGTTGGATCAAACGGCTGAGGATCAAGGGTGGAGATTCAAATTGCAGATTGATGGGTTCAGGTCAGAGTCTTTGCTTCCTCAGTAGACTTGAAACTGTCCTCATAACTACCTTTAGTTTCAATACCGCCCTCAAGGTGTTTTTTAGCTTATTGGAAGCTCTCAACTCTGGAAAGTGGTTTCAAATATTTGAGCCCGATGCCACTCAATATGAAACACGTGGCTCTAGTAGGAGAGAGAATATTGCCCTCATTGGGCAGGTATTCTCCGAGCTTCTTTTCCATTTGATATATTTATCAACCGTTGGATCTTGCGAGGCAGATCAACGGCCCATGATAATTTTGCATGTTGGTGGGTCTGGGTCAGAGTTATGTGTTATTGTTATCATCTATGCTTGTTCAGCTTCGTGGCGGGTAGCAATGAATTTCGGGCAGACCACTTACGCAATGTTTATGCCCCTTTTCGGACCAAAAATCTGAATAGTTTGGTTTTTTATTCCTTTTCGGGTCCAGTTTTAGTTCCAACTTGTATGCCTTTTTTCGCTCTGTTGTTACGGATCAAATTGCATCTGTATTTTGAAGGACGTAGGGGTGGGATCCCATGGCACAACTGTTTAGCCTTGGGCTCGTTGGCCCATACCTTGGAAGGGATCGTTAATTCTATGTCCCCCAATTCCTTAGGGTTGGTTGTAATTTATGTAATTAATCCTTTTTGTTTAATATGAATAGAAGGCACGACTCTTGCTTCAGAAAAAAAATAAAATGAATCATAGGGGCAACTTTTAGAACACGTGAAGTGAGAGATTGGATCAAAAACAACTTCAAATTGAAGCCTTCAAATATCAGTAAAATTTGATGAATATGAAGGCTTGTATGATCTTGCATAACATCTATAGACCATGAAATTCCTATTATTCCTGTGAAAAGCCACTCCTTTGTTGTACCCACTTTCACAAAGCGTAATGAAATTCTCACCTGTGCAAAGAGTTATGTCACAATGACACTCTATATTAAGATCTCCATGTGTGGTATAACCTTTAGTCCCACCATTTGGGTGATTACCACGTAAATCTAACTTGGGTTCAATGACTCGTCAATTTTGATTGTCAAGTAGTTAATGTTGAAGATAATGGAGAATATGTAAATCTCAAGAGATTCGGTTCACTACAACCTTAGATTAGGAATTAGTTCCTACTTTTTAGGCAGTTGTTCTAACTTCCTTAGATGTGTGAACTATATATATAATTTTGATTGTAAGATGATTTGATGTAGAGCGTTCTGCTAGAGGCAATCTCAAGGTGGAGCTCCTCACCCTTGAGCTATCCAATTCATCAATAACGTTGATTCTTCAGTGTGTTTAACATGGTATCACAGCTGTAGATTTGACAGGGCCTGCGAATCCCTGAGTGGGGATCGGGTGTGAAGAAAGCTGGCATGGTGAGAAGGCGAAGAAGCAGAACAATATGTTTTTTAAAATTAATTCAGAGTGATCATTGCTCTTTCTAAAGGAAAAAGAGCCCTGACCATCACAGATTTGAAGGGTAAACAAGTGATGATTATTGTTCTCCTTGAAACGATTCGGTCCATCACTCCCTTGTATCGCGGATCTTCTAGCAAAGGTTGAGATGGTATGTTAAATGCGTTCTTTTTTTATAACTATTGTTTGATGTGAGGCCGAGGTAGCTAGCGGACTTGCTAGGACCATTAGCAGTGGCGGTCTAAATGTTGTTAATGCAAGAGGAAGTGGTGGCTTGTTGTTAATACTGGGATGGTCATGGAATTGATGGGATGGCTGCGGTGAAATATATACTGGAATTCTTGCAAAGGATGCGAGGAACCCACAAGTCTTTGGATGTAATCCAATGTAATAAGTCGAAGGCAACCACAAAAGTGGGGATCGACCTCGACGATTCCTCTAGGTCTATCCATTCTTTAGTTTATTAACTTGATTTGCTTGTTGTCGTCACTTGATCTGCGTGTTGTTGTCGAGTTGTTGTGTCCGCTGTGAACTCATGATGCATGTTGCATGCTCTAGTAGTGGACACGAACCCAAATAGTGATAATCACCTGATGCCACTAATAATATTGCAGGCTGCCATTTCCAATAGCTTGTCACTTCTCGTAAGGGTCCACAGTGGACACAACTCTATTGGTTGGCGAACAACGTAATTGGCAGCCCCACCATTCCCAAAAGTGAGGACTCTTTAGATGAATGGTAAGCCTACGTATTTGTTCACTGGTTGGCCATTCATTGTCACTGATGAGAAGGCAAGAACAGGAAAGGGTATTCATGATTCAGGTTTCCCCTTCTTCATACAGATGTCATCGGATACTATGGATTGTGGCCGTTATGTGACGAACATCAAGAATTGGTTGAAAGTGTCGCCATTATGTGCCACGCAATTGGAAGCTCCTGGAAGCTTTCCTGATGATCCATCTGCCACTAAGATTTTTTTATTTTTTTTAAACAAAGCGGGTTCTTTTTGTGATTGAATGTTTTTGAATTGTTTTTTTTCTTTTTTAATTGAATCTTCGGATCTTGGATAGATCTATTTTGTTGGAGGTCATTTTTGGTGTCAAGATGAACAATCAGATGGCAGAGGCCTATCTGAATGAGAGCAATAAGCTCGATGGTTCTAATTACTCCAATTGGAAATTTAAGTTGCAGACACTCTTGGATGGGAAAAACGCATTGACGATCACAAATGGTGATGAGTTGAAGCCAACTGTAGTTACAAGTGGAACAACAACAACAATCCAAGACTCGAAAAAGAGGGAGAACAAGGCAAAGGTGCTGCTCAAATTTTTTGTGAACGATTACATTATTCCTCACATTCAAGATTGTAAAGTTGTATCAGACATCTCAACAACTCTCAAAGACTTGTACGAGATCAAGAACAAAATTCGCCTACTATTTCTAAAGAACAAGATTATCTCCATTAAAATGGAGGAGAATGAATTAGTAGCAGTGTTCATCTCTCGTATCAAGGAGCTTAAGACTAAGCTAGGTGACATTGGAAAAACACTATCAGACATTGATTTGGTCACGATTACCATGAATGGTATGAATGACGACTATCAGGTCTTCATCACTGGGTTGAATGCGAGAGAAAAAATCCCCAAGTTTGAAGAATTGAAGGGGATCCTTATGCAGGAGGAGGAAAGGCAGATGACCCTGAAACCCTAGAGCTCAGATCTTGCCTTAATGGAAAAGAAGAAGCCCTTTAGAGGAAAGACAAATGCAACACACAAAAGTGGAGGAACCCCACAAAGAAAACCACCTACATCTCAAGGTATGTCTCCAAACAGAAGTGATTCAGGACCAAAATGTTTTTATTGTGGTAACTTTGGTCATATGGCTAAACATTTTTAGAAGATGAAGTTTGATGAAGGTCAACAAAGACACAAGAAACATGCAGGCTATCTGGGTGATGCAGATTAGAATTTGAATATTAGATTGTTTGTATCTGATTTTGTGCTGTCAATTAAGGAGGATGAATCAGAAATCTGGTTAATGGACTTAGGAGCTTCCTCCCATATGATAGGTAAGAGCCAATGGTTTAAAAATTTTAGAGAATCCAGCACTGGTACGAAGGTTTACCTTGGAGACGATACAAGGTATGAAATCAAGGGATATGGTGATGTCCCTATCATACTACCTGATGGAAACATTAGGCATATTCATGATGTTATGTATATACTTAGGATTAAAAAGAACTTTATTTCTGTATCTACAATAACAGATCAGGATCTTAAGCTAGAGTTCTTTAAATTTTATTGTGTAATTAAAGACATGCTGGATTGGATGAAGTGCATTGCAATAGGTGTACATGTAGGAGGATTGTATAAACTGGATGTTAGAAGTGTGTCACATCTAGCGTTGGCATCATCATCCATGTCTGCAAAGAATCTTTGGCATCAAACATTTGGGCATATAAACTTTAGTGACTGACTAGTTCTTCAGAAAAAAGGTATGGTGAATGGTCTTCCTGTTTTGAAGAGTACGCATGTTGACTGTGACGCATGTGCCCTTGGTAAATTACATAGAGATGAAGTTCTTGCTATTGTTGATAGGAACCAGAGGGATATACTTGAACTTGTACACACTGATCTATGTGGGTCAATGTAGACAAGGTCATTAGGAGGGGCCTACTATTTTCATATGTTGATGAATGTACAAGGTTCACCTGGGTGTATTTCCTCAGGAAAAAAAGTCATGCTTTTGAATACTTCAAGAAATTTAGAAGTATTATTGAGAAGCAAATAGGAAAGTTTTTCGAAATTATTTGCTTAGAGAAAGGTGGAGAATTCAAGAAGGGTGACTTCATCAAATACTGCAAAGAACACATAATACAACAGTAGTTCAAAACACCTTACACTCCTCAGCAAAATGGGGTTGCGGAAAGGAAAAATAGAAACCTCGTGGAGTGTGCCCACAGTATGTTGAAAGGTAAGAATCTGACCAATGGTTTTTGAGTAGAAGCTATAAATAGTGCAGTGTATCTTAAGAATAGGAGTTGTACTAAGTGTTTGGATTATAAAACTCCTTTCGAAGTATTGTTTGGCTTCGAGCCTATAGTAAGTCATCTTAGATTTTTTGTATGTAAGGGCTTTTGCTCATGTCCCAAAAGAAGATAGGAAGAAGTTAGATTCAAAAGCCATTAAGTGTAGTTTTGTTGGATACTGCAGTGAGTTTAAGGCTTATAAGCTATTTAATCCTTCGACTCACAAGGTGTTTGCAAGCATAGATATGGTATTTCATGAATAGGTAGATGATGGGAACCCTGTTTGTAGTGATGAAGAATGGCATGTGCCTTTACTGTCAGAAGATGGTGATGAAACATGGGTTGGTGAACAAAAACAACAACAACAACAGGAGGAGAAAGAAGTGGCTGATCAAATCAGGTTTGAAACCAGTCTGCAGAGGGGAGATCAGAAAAAGTTTGAAGCCACTCCACCACTCAGAAGGTCAAGTAGGCAGATACAATTGCACTATAAGAAAATTAAATTGACAATTGTACAGTCAAAAGATGGTGATGAAACATGGGCTGGTGAACAGAAGCAACAACAGTAGCAACAGGAGAAAGGAGAAGTGGTTGATCAAATCAAGTTTGAAACTAGTCCACAGAGGGCAGATCAGAACAAGTTTGAAGCCACTCCACCACTCAGAAGATCAAGTAGGAAGATACAATTGCCATCCAGATACAGGGATCATGCGCTCATTACTGGTATGTTGAACATTGTTGAACCTTTTAATTTTAATGAAACTAGTCAAAGTAATGAATGGAGGGAAGTAATGCAGGAGGAATATGAATCTATCATTAAAAATAATCCCTAGGATTTAGTTTAGCTTCCTGAAGGCAAAAAACCCATAGGGTGCATGTGGCTATACAAATTAAATGTTAAAGCAGACGGATCTATAGATAAATATAAAGCTAGGCTGGTCGCAAAGGGGTATTCCCAAAAAGAAGGTATAGATTACGAGGAAACCTTTGCCCCGATAGCTAAATTAAACACAATTAGAATGATTATTTCATTAGCTACTAAACACCACTGGAAAATACACCAACTAGATGTAAAGTCTGCTTTCTTAAATGAAGATCTGAAAGAGGAATTATATCTAATGCAACCAGAGGGATTTGTCAAGAAAGGGGAAGAGCATTTAGTCTGCAAATTAAAGAAGGATTTATATGGACTAAAACAAGCTCCCACATCCAGGTATGACAAAATAGATTCATTCTTTCTTAAGCATGGGTATATCAGGAGAAAAAATGATCCTAACTTGTATATTGTATATATGATGATGAGGGGTAGATTGTATTGATTTCTTTGTATGTAGATGATCTGATTATGACAGTAAATGCAGACAAACTCATTGAAGAAATCAAGCAACAGTTATCACAGATGTTTGAAATGAAATACCTTGGAGAATTTCATTATTGTTTGGGCTTAGAAGTTTGGAGAGATTCAAGCCATACTTTCTTGTCCCAAGGTAAGTATGTCAAGAATCTATTGAACAAGTTTAAAATGGATCAGTGTAAGTGATCCAGATTTAAGCAGGAACGCAACAAATTACAGAGATAACCATATACACAAAGATGCAGCGGAAATAATACTTCATTTCATTAATGGAAAATACTGACATATGCTTACAAACAGAAATGGCAATAAACTAGCTAGGGCGATGGTAGCTTATCTCTGAGAAGAGATGTGATGGCTACATGCCTCTGAACTGTTCTGAACTGTATTACAATGAGGCTCGAAGGCCTATTTATTGTTGAGAAACAATGGAAAACCCTTCACATACCGAAACCTAACCCTAGAAGATGAAACGCCAAATTGTGGGCCCGTTTAGGTAAATTGGTACATCAATTTCCCGGGGTCGTAACTTTGGCATACAATCTCCGTTTGACGCGTACGATAGCTCGTTAGAAAGATCTATCCGAGTACTACCACTTTGGGAGGCAACATAGGGCTCGATCGCCCCAGAATTCCAAAAAAACGTCGTTTAGGGCCTCAAAACGGCTCCGGAAGTTCAGGACCCGAAAAACTGCTAAAAATAGTAAACTGTGCTACAATTAAGGAAACTGAAAATGCTGAGAAAGACAATGGTGGGGGTCCAGGTGGACCTGGAAGGTGGCCACCAATATCCACCTGGATCATTCCTCCCCCCTTAGGAAGCAATGGTCCCCATTGCGTTGAGCTCCTCCATGAGATGAGGAAACCTCTGCTGAACTTGTTCCCTGGTGAGCCACTTGCCCTGCTGAAGGAGTTGGCCTGCTTTGACAACTCGATACAGTTGGATATGCTGTTGGCGAGTGTTCTTGATCTGTGTGTCCATGATCCGATCAGTTGCAACTTGTTCCATGCAATCTGGATTTAATTCTGTGGGTTTGAGTTGTTCTGCAATGTCGGATGTGTCTAGCAATGGTGGAAAGTATGGCCGAAGGCGGTCCACATTGAACACTGGGTGCAGGCCAAGGAATGGGGGAATGCTGAGCTCAAATGCATTGTCTCCCATAGCCTTAGTAATGGTGTAAGGACCATATCGAAGTGGTCTCAATTTCCGATAGGCTCCAGTAAGGCGTTCCTTTTGCAAATGCAACCATACTTTGTCGCCCACCTGAAACTTGTGTGGCACCCGGTGTTGATCATGTCGCTGCTTGTACTTGGCATTTGATTTCTCAAGAATGTCATGGACCTGCTGGCGAATATGTTGGATGCGCTCAATGAAGCTGGTGGCCTTATCTGTTTCGGACTGGACATGAGCTGAATTCATGTGAGTAGCTGCAAGTGGCATGGCCACATCAATGGGGCATAATGGCTGGAATCCTAAACCCACCTGAAAAGGGCTATGGCCAGTGGAGCTGTGAAGAGCTCGGTTGTAGCTGTGCTGAACATAGGGGAGGCTCTCGTCCCATGTGCGTGGATGCTTTGAGTTATACATGCGCAGAATGTGCACAATCATCCTGTTGACAACCTTTGTCTGGCCATCAGTTTGAGGATGGAAGGCTGTGGACTTCGTGAGTTTGGTGTCCAGCATTGACCAGAGACTGGACCAAAATGTGCTGAGAAACCGACTGTCCCGATCTGAGATGATAGACTGTGGGATCCCAAAGTGCACCCACACTCGTTCAAAGAAGAGTTTAGCAGTGGCTTCTGCTGTGATATTCTTCTTGCAGGCCATCATAATGGCCATCTTTGAGAACCTGTCGATGACCACAAAAACACAGTCATTTCCATGCTTAGTGGAAGGAAGGCCTGACATGTAATCCATGGAGATGGATTCCCAAGGTCGACTAGGGGTAGGCAACAGGGTATAGAGGCCTTGCTTCTTAATGGTCGGTTTGGCAATGGCACAGGCAGTACATGATCGGATGTACTTCCCAACATCCTGTCGAAGATTCGGCCAATAGAAATAGTTTTGCAGTACTGCCACTGTTTTCTCGACCCCGAAATGCCCAGCAGCCCGACTGTAGTGTGCTTCCCAAATCATCTTGGCACGCTCGCTTGAAGGAACACAAAGGTGACCGAGGTGGCATAATAGGGCATCCTGGAGGTGAAAATCTGCAACCTGCCGACCCTCCAAGAGTGTCTGGTATGTGTGGCCGAATTCTGGGTCGCTTTTGTAGAGAAGTGGCCAATCAGAAGTCTCGTGCCCGCAAGAGTTGAGCACGGTGGTTAGCGCCATGATCGGTGGTCGACTGAGGCAATCTGCAACATTATTGGTGCTGCCCTTTTTATACTTGATATTCAAGTGAAACTGTTGCAGGTATGTAGACCACTTCTGATGGCGATCATTCTGCAATTTCCCTTGGGTCTGTATGAATTGCAGAGGTCGGTGGTCTGTGTGGATGACCGTTTCCTTCCCCAAAATGTAATGCTTCCATTGTCGACAGGCCTGTACAATGGAATACATCTCTTTATCATAAGTGGGGTACTTCCGGACTGTGTCTGAAAGTGTTTCACTGTGATATGCCACTGGATGTCCATGTTGAGTAAGGACTGCCCTAATAGCATAGTCAGAGGCATCTGTCTCGACCTCAAATGGTTGTTGTAAATCTGGTAACGCGAGCACTGGTGCCGTGCAGAGGCGATCCTTCAACTCCCTGAATGCCTTCTGTTGAGATTCAGACCAAAAGAATTTTGCTTTCGCCCCGCCCTTGGTGACTTGACTCAAGGGCCAAGAAATATGAGAAAATCCCAACACAAACCTGCGGTAGAAGTTGGCAAGACCTAGAAAGCTGCGGAGCTCTGTTAGAGTGGTTGGAGAGGGCCAATCCCGAATGACTTGGACCTTGGCTGGATCGACATGCGCCCCCTGTTCATCAATGATGTATCCTAGATACTGGACCTCGGTCATGCCAAAAGTGCATTTCTCCAAATTGGCACATAGCTTGTGTTGCCGCAGTGTTTGGAGAACCTGTCGGATGTGGTGGAGGTGCTCTTCCCAACTCTGGTTGAAGATCAGAATGTCATCCAAGTATACTACTACAAAGGAGTTGGTGAATGGCCGCAAGATGTCATCCATTAGCCTCATAAAGGTTGCAGGAGCATTCATCAATCCGAAAGGCATGACCCTCCTTGGATTTGAAGGCAGTCTTCCACACATCTGAGGGTTCAATTGGTACCTGGTGATATCCTGACTTCAGATCGATCTTGCTGAAATATTTCGCCCCCTTTAGTTGGTCTAGGAGGTCATCAATCTGCGGGATCGGGTACCTATTACAGACAGTGATCTTGTTCAGCGCCCGATAGTCAATACAGAGTCTCCACGTCCCATCCTTCTTCTGTACCAACACTATCGGGCTCCCACAGGGCGAAGAACTCGGACGGATGTGACCTTTCTGTAGGAGCTCCTGAATCTGCCTCTTGATTTCATTGTTCTCCAGAACGGAGTGCCGATAAATTGGTCCATTGGGTAGCGGCGCACCTGGGGTCAGATCAATGCAGTGCTTGACTTGACAGTGCAGAGGAACCCCTGCCGGGGAGGTGAAGATGTCTTTGTACTCCTCCACAATCTTGTCCATTTGTAGCTGCCGTGCAGAGGGACCTCGTTTGGAGGCTGCGGCCACTGTCTTCTTCTTCCCTTGAGGGCGTATCATCAGGAAAACAAATTTCCTGGTTTTGGAAATGATCTTACTGCATTGTTTTGCAGTAATCAAAGAGATGGCGGCAGGGGGTGGTACCTCTGGTATCCTGAACAACTTATTTCCCAATGTAATAATAACAGCACGGGGCCTTGATTCATACACAGCATGTCGCTTCCACAAGTATGGTTGTCCTAGTAATACATCACAAACTTCAAGGGGAGCAATGTCACACAATACCTCATCCGTGAAGGGCTTGATGTTGTATGGAAGGCGACACTGCTGGCTCACGCGAAGATCTCGCCCTTGGTAAAGCCACCCAATGGTGTATGGTTGTGGATGTGCTGTGGTCGGTAAGCCCAACCGCTTCACGACCTCTACCGAAATGAGGTTCTTTTGACTCCCGCTATCAACAATGAACTGTATCGGGGAGCCCTTGACCCACATCTGGGAGTGGAAGAGACGCTCCTCCTCCTCTGGATCTTCGGGTTCATTTTTCTGGATCTTTGCGGTAGCAACAATGGCGCTGGGATCCGCATCAATGATCTGCTTCCCTTTTTCATACCCCTTATCGGGTTCTGACTCAAAGTCGGAACATGCATCTGATTCTGAAACCTTTAGCTCAGCCACCAGTGACTGTTTGGCCCGACACTCACTTGTGTTGTGAGTGGAGCTCTTATGGAACTCGCACCATTTTCCAGTGTCCTTTCTTGGCTTCGCGGCATTGCTCTTTGCTTTCAGCTTCAGCTGGTTGTCTTGGGCTGTCCCGCCTTGGCTTTGTCCTTTGTTCTGTGGTTTAGGGGCACCTTTCCCCTGCTTTGGATTCGCAGATCCAAAGTCTCGCTTCTTTTGTTTAAACTTCTGCTCGACTTTGACGGCATACCGGTATGCTGCGCCGAGCGAGGGGATGTTTAGGAACTGTATTTCTTCCTGGATGTACTTGTGCAGGCAGCCACGGTATTTGAGTATCAAATGTTGCTCCGAATCCTTGATACCCAACTTTGTGCGAAGGGTATGGAAAAGATTGGTGAACTCCGGCACATCTTGGTCCCTTCCCTGCCGCAGCGTGGTCCACTTTATGTATTCATCCTCATAGCTTCCGACAGGGTAGTACTGCTCCTTGATGGCATCCCGGAACGAATCCCAGGTGGGTGCGGCTGAAAATAGTGAGCCAGTACTTTCATCCTTCTGCTCGCAGTAGGTTTCCCACCAGTCCTTGACGTGGGGGCTGCTTTGAGAAGAGCAAAAACAATCTTTTCCCGACTCGAAAATTCATGAACAGAAAAATAACCCTCTAGCAAATTTAACCATTTATCTACGGCATCGGCGTCTATCTGACCCTCGAATATGGGGATTTCAAAATTAACTTGTACCTTAAAGGGTGTGGCGTTTCTAGAGGAGCTGCTGGAAGCCGATGCGCCGCTTCTGGGTAGCCGCTGAAGGATCTGCGCAAAGCTGTCCATCATCGCGTTCCGTTGTCGCTCGAGCGCTTCTTCGAGCAAGATTTTGATGGGATCTCCTGCCCCCTTGTCTTTCTTCTCGTCCGCCATGGGAGGCCGTCGGGATTTGCGAGGCTGGTCTTGCAAAGGTGCAACCAATTCAAGCCCTAACTCCTTATATCCCGACCTTGTTGGGGACATGCAAAGAAAAACAGAGAAAAAGCAGACCGCTCTGATACCACTGATCCAGATTTAAGCAGGAACGTAACAAATTACAGAGATAACCATATACACAAAGATGCAGCGGAAATAATACTTCATTTCATTAATGGAAAATACTGACATATGCTTACAAACAGAAATGGCAATAAACTAGCTAGGGCGATGGTAGCTTATCTCTGAGAAGAGATGTGATGGCTACATGTCTCTGAACTGTTTTGAACTGTATTACAATGAGGCTCGAAGGCCTATTTATTGTTGAGAAACAATGGAAAACCCTTCACATACCGAAACCTAACCCTAGAAGATGAAACGCCAAATTGTGGGCCCCGTTTGGGTAAATTGGTACATCAATTTCCCGGGGTCGTAACTTTGGCATACGATCTCCGTTTGACGCGTACGATAGCTCGTTAGAAAGATCTATCCGAGTACTACTACTTTGGGAGGCAAGATAGGGCTCGGTTGCCCCAGAATTCCAAAAAAACGTCGTTTAGGGCCTCAAAACGGCTCTGGAAATTCAAGACCCGAAAAACTGCTAAAAATAGTAAACTGTGCTACAATTAAGGAAACTGAAAATGCTGAGAAAGACAATGGTGGGGGTCCAGGTGGACCTGGCAGGTGGCCACCAATATCCACCTGGATCAGTAAGGTTGCATTTGTACTACTACAACACAACAACAAATTACAGGTTAATGATGGTTCGAAAGCGGTAGACACAACGTTGTACAGAAAGCTGGTTGGGAGTCTCATCTATATGACTGCAACTAGGCCTGAGCTGGCTTATGCAGTCAATGTATTGAGCCAGTATATGTCTTAGCCTCATGACAACCATTGGGTTGCAGCAAAAAAAGTGCTAAGGTATCTACAAGGAACCTTAGATTTTGGCATTTTATATTATGATTCATTTTATGTTAGACTGGCAAGATCTACAGACTTTGACTGGGCATAAAACTTGGACGATCGAAGATCCATTACAGGATATGCCTTCAGCATTGGATCCGGAGTCATTTCATGGTGCAGTAAAAAGCAGCATATTGTAGCCTTATTCTCAGCAGAATCAGAATATCAAGTCATGTGTGCAGCAGTACGTGAAGCAGTTTGGCTACGTAGAATTCTACAATATGCAGGGGAAGAGCAAAAGAAACCACAATTATCAAATGTGATAATAAAATTTTTGTACATGTTTCCCATATGCAGTCCTTAGCTGCAAAAATTACGTGAGGAAACCAACTCAACTAGTCTTTAGGTTCAAGCTGGCCCTTGAACCAAAAGGGGCTCCCTCAGTGGTTACTAGGTTTTTTTTAATGTTGTTCACCTATGACTGAACAACAACCTTTGAAGCATAATGGCCAGATTTATGGTTTTAATAGGGGGTGGTTGGAAATCAATGACAATCCCTATCCATGATTAAAGGCCTCTCTCACAAGGTCCCTTCAAAACATGTCAGCTTCCATCTTGACAGAATGACTTAGCTTTTCAAGGATTATGATAGAAGAATGTAAGGAGATTCCTAATAATTAACCAGTTAGAAAAACTTCTTAACAACTTGAGATATTTTGATGCATGTAGAAGATTTCTACAGCCCAACAAAATATATTCAAAGGAAACTGAAAGCCAAACTGAAACCAATTCTAAGAGGAGCTATTTTGGACAGATAGTCCAATAAGATAATATCTTTTAATGGCTATCAAAAGGCATAAAGAAAAAACCAGTGAAATAGGAGTTATCTTCGGATAAACAGTCCAATAAGCTAATCTCTTTCTAAAGGTTATGATTCTACAAGGGATTCCAAAGAGATTAAGACTTAATCTAGACTTACCCACACCTTCATATAAATGCTTTGATAATGTGTATAAATAAGATATGAAACACTAGAAAACAAAAAATCACGTCAAACTAGAGGCAAAAGGCTTTCATTAGAAATCTTATAATACAAGCTATTGCAAATTGAAGAGCGTTGGCATCAAAAACACACACTGTTTATTACAAATGAAATAATATATATAGATAAAATCTCTCCTAACTATTAAAATAATTATGGAATACAATCCTGAATACTATACTAAAAATAAAACACTCTCTCTAAATTATCTGCTGGAAACTTTGAACTACTTGCAAGTATCTTTCCTTGAAATCTGGAATTGGTTGAATGACTGCTGAAAATTTGCAAAATAATCTTCAATCTGTTGCTCTTCTGTTTCTAGGTGTTTTAGACTGATTTTCATTCCCTTGAAGTCTGGAAAAAGGTTGAAATTGTTTTCCCATAATCAACTAACTGTCCCTTTAAACCTGATTGGTTTGCCATCTGCCCCTTTGAATTCTATTTTTTTCATTTTCTGATTTTCATCATCCTTTATTTTGTCACAAATATTTGAGGAAAAATATATTTTTAAATAAAATTTCCAAATATTTGATTAAAATCTTAAATGAATTTCAAGATTTAGAATTTCAATATATTTATTTAAATGATTTGATAAACCATCTAGTTTTCCAAATCCGTGTATTTTTTTCCCTTTCCATGGATTCACAAAACCATGTGTAGTTTTTAAAATCCATGGCTTGTTTCTCCTTTTCACCTTTCTCTATAAATTTATTTCATGCCTGTAAATTCCTTTTACCCTTGTTGGATGGTTTTGCAAAACCATGTGTTAATTTGTGTGGTTGGTAGAGTATTTTCACTTTACTCTTTTACTTTCACTTGCAAATTGATTTCACCATGCTTGTAAATTTATTTCACAATGCTTCTTTTACTTTAATCTCCCATCATCAAATGCATTTACATGAATGCCATATTTGCTCACCTGTACATTAATTTCATATGAAGTTTTCCCTTTTATTTTCTCTAATAAATTCATGGCATCCATGAATTTCATTTTACGTGTAGCTGTAAAATCATTTTACACCTTAGCCTGTTATTTCATTTCACCCACTTGGCCTTCCATCTTTGAATTTCCTCTAAAATCTAGTTTCACCTTATTTTTTTTATTCGACCTCTCAACCACATAGAATTTATTTCATAATAGTATGAAATTCCATTCCCACCATATTTATAAAAGTCAAAACAATAAAGTTCCCAGAGGGGGTAGTGGTGAGTGGTTTAGGAGGGGGGTGTGAAGTTATGAGGAAATAACACGTGTAAAAAAAAAGTAATGTAAAAGCATCTTCGTGAGCCCCCCTTAGTTAAATGTCATAAGAGCTCGGGGTGCTAAGTATATTTATAACCCTTGGATTAAATGACCCTTCAATTAAATGTGCCCATATCTCGAGGCATGGAAGGATAGGGGAGTTTAAGGAGTTAAGTGAGGGGTGGACCATAGTCTTTGACCTTTTAGCTTTTGAGTGTTGGCTTTAAATGAGATTCGTTTTTTATTTTTTATAATATAATTTTAATTTTAAATAGATATTTCCATAAAAATATATAATTACATTTTTTATAAAAATAAAAATATTTAAAATTAAAATGATTACATATAAAAAATAAACCATTCAAAATCATAATAAATATATATCTCAACATTTATCTTAGACGGAAATTGGCAATTTATCACTGAAATCTTTTTAATTTTCAGCGTACCAAAATATGTTACAACATCAACTCCAATGGGGACTGCTTCCCCCTGTGGGATGCAGAGAACTAGTAGACCAACTACCTTAAATGTTGGGCATGAAGTCATACCTTAAACCTAATCATCAACCAATATATAAAAATATAACCAATTCTCATGGATCAATCTTGTCATTTGAATACCATGCTACTACACGCTAAAAACCTACAACTGTGAAATGCAACAATATATTTGCAATAATTCAGATATGCTTTCTTACTTAAATATGAAAATAACTAATCAATCCCACATACCTGAAAGTTTTACACTATTAGGTGTAATCTAATTTCCAATGTAACCAAGTGCAGACAGGATTTATTGGCAAACCATGTTACCAACCACTGAAAATTTGAAAAATATATACAATATGAACATGAAATCGCATGTGAAACTTATACTCACAGGTGTACTTTAAAAGTTGCATCCTCTATAGACATGTTAGATTTTTGACCATGGCTGAGAGGGAGAGATATATACTGCTGATTGTAGGTATCAATGAACCTTACATAGCAGTAAAGGAAGCTAAAATTTTGAAACAGTGGGATTGGTTACCCAGTGAAATTACCATATGAAAAAGTGGAGTCGCCACGTGAAAGAAATGCAACCAATACTAAATTCCTACTACTTATTCACCAGTAAGGAATAGATTTAATCTTTATCATTCCCTAGAGAAAGGTATCTTCGTTACTTCGCTCCTGGACAATGGTGCCAGATGTTGTACCTGTTTCCCATAGGCAATCCTTGGCTGCATAAACTACGCCTGAAAACCAACTCAGCTAGCCTTTAGGTTCAACCTAGCCCTTGAACCAAAGGGGGCTCCCTCAGTGGTTACGAGGCTTTGTTTAACATTGTTCACCTGTCACTGAACAACAACCTTTGAAGCATAATGACCAAATTTATGGTTTTAATAGTGGGTGGTTGGCGATCAATCACAATCCCTATCCATGATTAAAGGCCTCTCTCATAGGGTCCCTTCAGAATGTGTCAGCTTCTAGCTTGACAGAACGAATTAGCTTTTCAAGGTTTATGATAGAAGAATGCAAGGAGATTCCTAATAATTAAGCGGTGAGAGAGACTTCTTAACAGATAGAGAAATTTGGATGCGTGTAGAAGATTTCTACAGCCCAACAAAATATATTCAAAGGAAACTGAAGGCCAAACTGAAACCAATTCTAAGAGGAGATATTTTGGACAGATAGTCCAATAAGATAATATCTTTTAATGCCTATCAGAAGGCATAAAGAAAAAACCAGTCAAACAAGAGTTATCTTTGGACAAACAGTCCAATAAGCTAATCTTTTTCTAAAGTTTATGATCTTACAAGGGATTTCAAAGAGATTAAGACTTAATCTACACTTACCCACATTTCACATAAATTCTTTGAACATGTGTAGAAATAACATATGAAACACTAGAAAAACATACTAGAAAACAAAAAAATTTGTCAAACTGTAGCGAGAAGGATTTCATTAGAAATCCTATAAGAGAAGCTTTTACAATGTGAAGAGCCTTGGCATCAAAATCCTACACTTTTAATTACAAATGAAATAATATATATAGACAAAATATCTCGTAACTCTTACAAGAGCTATGGAATACAATCCTGAATAGCATACTAAAAATAAAACACTCTCTCTAAATTTATCTGCTGGAAACTTTGAACTGCTTGCAAGTATCTTCCCTTGAAATCTGGAATTGGTTGAAAGATTGTTGAAAGTCTGCAAAACAATCCTCAATCTACTGCTAGGTGTTTTAGATTGATCTTCGTTCCCTTGAAGTGTGGAAAAAGGTTGAAATTGTTTTCCCATAATTATCTAAATGTCCCTTTAAACCTGATTGGTCTACCATCTGCCCCTTTGAATTGTATTTTTTTCATTTTCTTATTTTTGTGATCCTTTATTTTGTCAAAAATATTAAAGGGAAAACATATTTTTAAACAAAATTTCCAAATATTTGATTGAACTCTTAAATGAATTTCAGGATTGAGAATTTCAATATATTTATTTAAATGATTTCATAAGCCATCTAGTTTTCCAAATTCGTGTATTGTTTTCCTTTTCCATGGTTTCACAAAACCATGTCTAGTTTTTAAAATCCATGGCTTGTTTATCCTTGTCACCTTTCTCTGTAAATTCATTTTATGCCTATAAATTCCTTTTACCCTTGTAGAATACGTGGATTGCTTTTCAAAATCATGTGTTGATTTGTGTAATTGGTAGAGTATTTTCACTTTACTCTTTTGCTTTCACCCGCAACATGCCTGTGAATTGATTTCACAATGCTTATGTTACTTTAATCTCCCATTGTGAAATGCATTTACATGAATACCATTCTCTGACAAATCATTCATGGCATCCATGAATTTCATTTTACGTGTAGCTGTAAAATCATTTTACACCTTAGCCTGTTATTTCATTTCACCCACTTGGCCTTCCATTTGTGAATTTCCTCTAAAATCTAGATTCACCTTATTTTTTTATTCAACATTTGAACCACATAGCATTTATTTCATAATAGTATGAAATTCCATTCCCTCCATATTTATAAAAGTCAAAACAATAAAGTTCATGGTTTGTGGAGGGGGTAGTGGTAAGTGGTTTAGGAAGGGTTGTGAAGTTATGAGGAAATAACATGTGTAAAAAGCAGTAATGTAAAAACATCTTTGTGGATCCCCCTTAGTTAAATGTTAGAAGAGCTGGGGTGTGAAGTATATTTATAACTCTTGGATTAAATGTGCCCATATCTCGAGGCATGGAAGAATAGGGGGAGTTTAAAGAGTTAAGTCCAGGGTGGGCCATAGGCTTTTACCTTTTATATTTTGAGTGTTGGCTTTAAATGCGATCGAATTTTTATTTTTTATAATATAATTTTAATTTTAAATAAATATTTCCATAAAAATATATAATTACATTTTTATAAAAATAAAAATATTTAATATTAGAATTATTAGATATAAAAAATAAACCATTCAAAAACATAATAAATATATATCCTAGCATTTAGCCTAGGAGTAAATTGGCAATTTCTCACTTAAATCTTTTTAATTTTCAACGTACCAAAATATGTTACAACATTGACTCCAATGGGGACAGCTTCCCCCTGTGGGATGTAGAAAAGTAGTAGACCAACTGCCTTAAGTGTTGGGAATGGAGTCATACCGTAAACTTGATCATCAACCATTATATAAAAATATAACCAATCCTCATGGATCAATCCTGTCATTTGAATACCCTGCTACTGCACACTAAAAAACTGCAACTGTGAAATGCAACCATATATCTACACTAAATCGGATACTCTTTCTTACTAAAATCTGAAATAACTAATCAATCCCACACACCTATATTTAACTGAAATGAGAAAGTTTTTCACTGTTAGGTGTAATCTGCTTTCCAATGTAACCAAGTGTGCACTAGATTTATTGACAAACCATGTTGCCAACAGCTAAAAATCTGAAAAATATATATGATATGAACATGAAATCGCATGGGAAACTTATACTCATAGGTGTACTTTAAAAGTTGCATCCCTTGTAGGCATTTTAGATTTATAACCATGGTTGAGAGGGGGAGACATATACTACTGATTGCAAGTATCAATGAACCTTGCATAACAGTAAAGGTAGCTGAAATTTCGAAACAATGGGATTGGTTACCTAGTGGAATTGCCATATGACAAAGTGGAGTCGCCAGGTGAAAGAAATGCAACCAATACTAAATGTCTACTCCTTGTTCACCAGCAAGGAATAGATCTAATATTTATCCTGCCCCGGAGAAAGATATCTCTGTTACATCTCTCCTCGGCAATGGTGCCAAATGTTGTACCTGTTTCCCGTAGGCATTCCTTGGCTGCAAAAACTACGCCAGGAAACCCACCCAACCAACCTTTAGGTTCAAGTTGTCCCTTGAATCAGAGGGGGCTCCCTCAGTGGTTACGAGGATTTGTTTAACTTTGTTCACCTGTCACTGAATAGAAGCCTTTGAAGCACAATAGCCAAATTTATGGTTTCAATAGGGGTGGTTGGTGATCAATGGCAATCCCTATCCATGACTAAAGGCCTCTCTCGTAGGGTCCCTTCAGAACATGTAAGCTTCCAGTCTGAGAGAATGACTTAGATTTTCAAGGATTATGATAGAAGAATGCAAGGTGATTCCTAATAATTAGGTAGTTAGACGGACTTCTTAACAACTAGGGAAATTTGGATACATGTAGAAGATTTCTCCAGCCCAAAAAAATATATTCAAAGGAAACTGAAGGCCAAACTGAAGCCAATTCTAAGAGGAGCTATTTCAGACAGATAGTCCAATAAGCTAATATCTTTTAATGGCTATTAGAAGGCATAAAGCAAAAACTAGTCAAAGAGGAATTATCTTTGGACAAACGGTGTAATAAGCTAATCTCTTTCTAAAGGTTATGATTTTATAGGGGATTTTAGAGAGATTAAGAATTAATCTACACTTACCCACACCTTCATATAAATGCTTTGAACATGTGTAGAACTAAGATATGAAACACTAAAAAAACATACTAGAAAACACAAAATTATGTCAAACTGGAGCCAGAAGGATTTCATTAGAAATCCTATAATAGAAGCTATTACAAAGTGAAGAGCCTTGGCATGAAAATCCCACACTATTTATTACAAATGAAATAATATATATAGACAAAATCTCTCCGAACTGTTACAATAGTTATGGAATACAATCGTGAATAGTATACTAAAAGTAAAACACTCTCTCTAAATTATCTGTTGGAAATTTTGAACTTGTTGGAAGTATCTTGCCTTGAAATCTGGATTTGGTTGATTAACTGTTGAGAGTCTGCAAAATAATCCTCAATATAATGCTCTTTTGCTACTAGGTGTTTTAGACTAATCTTCATTCCTTTGAAGTATCGAAAAAGGTTGAAACTATTTTCCCATAATTAGCTAACTATCCCTTTAAACCTAATTGGTTAGGTGTTTTAGACTAATCTTCATTCCCTTGAAGTATGGGAAAAGGTTGAAACTGTTTTCCCATAATCAACTAATTGTCCCTTTAAACCTAATTGGTCTGCCATCTACCCCTTTGAATTCTATTTTTGTCATTTTCTGATTTTCATCATCCTTTATTTTGTCACAAATATTTGAGGAAAAATATATTTTTGAATAAAATTTCCAAATATTTGATTAAACTCTTAAATGAATTTTAGGATTTAGAATTTCAATATATTTATTTAAATGTTTGATAAACCTTCTAGTTTTCCAAATCTGTGTATTGTTTTCCCTTTCCGTGGATTCACAAAACCATGTGTAGTTTGTTATCACCCAAAAATTCTCAAAACATCATTGTGTCAACTCTGCTTTCAAGGAGGCCTACAAGGAGGTCTACAAGTCATTTTATGGTTTAATGGGTGAGGCTGACCACCATTGGCAAGCGAGGCTGATCAACAAAGTTTCAAATGAGGCCGGTTTTGTTACAAGAATTCAGAAGGAAAAATGGCAGACTAAGAACTAATATCAGGATGAAAAGACAAATTTAAGACCTTGAAATTCAGTTGAGCAAGTCTGGAGGTTAGCCTTAGCACAAATGAATAGGGCAATAAGTGATGAAATCCTAATACAATTTTGGTTGAAACAAAGACATTAATTTTTGAAGATGTTTCAAGGATGGGGGATATTAAGTATATATGGAATATGTACATAATGGAACAGCTATAAAGAATCCTTAGAAATAAAATTTTTGGAAGAAAACTGTGTAAATTGATTCACACAGCAGTTTCGTAGTGCGCTACGAAACTGCTGTAGGTGCAGTTTTGATGTTTTGATCAATTCTCAAAGGAAAGAAGCGGTTATTTTTTGGAGAATGATGTTGCTGGATAATGTGAGGAGGTCACTTATGAATGTTTAAAGCTCAAGCAAGGAAAAAACTCAGAGGATAAAGGATATATGTAAAAGAAAAGTTATGCGCTACAAAAAACAACATTTAGTTTCGTAGCACATCTAGATTGACCTTCTTCATGCACCTTCAAGGAGTTTAATTTTTGCACAAGTGAAAGAGCAGGGTTCTATGGCTAACTTAACATATGTTACATGATTAAAGGGGCTAGTTTTGTCATCAGAAGATTTGAGGAACATCATTGAAGACCAAGGCTATAGTGCAGGGGACATATTCCTAGTTTTCAGGGCAGATAAAGGAGAAGTTATTAAAGGCCAGCAGGAGGGTTATGGACATTACCAAGGTCGAAGTTAAGGAGGAGCAGTTGTCAAGCATTGAGTTTAATTCCTAGATTAGGTTGTTGTTATCATAATAAGGAGTTGTACTCCTAATTGTATTAGGACTCTAAGACAGTCAGTTAACTGTTACTTGTAATTAATAGTCTGTTTTAGGTATGAATAGGTGTCAAGCTAGGAAATTCGAATTCCCCTCAAGTTGGATCAGGGAATCCAAGATTGTAATGATAACTCTATAAAAGACAAGAGGTGGAATTCCCTGGGGTTGGAAATTTTCAAAAGAAACAAGCACACTGTGTTATTGTATGAGACTGTATGTTTTGATGTTAATATAGAGATATTGGCTTCACTACTCAAGATTCAGAGAGGATTTTTAATGTTTGATTTTCTCATGGTTTTCTTCATTTACTTACTTGCAGTGGTATAAACACATGTTACTTAGAATTCATTGATAATGCTCTGACTTCCTTCATGTGTTTATAAACTATGTTCCTTGCATTATGTCTCTGTTTTGCTGATATATTAAGACTCTTTATGCCCTGACTTCCATGTTAAGCTGATCTTGCTATTGTACTGAAACATACTTTGACTACATAGCCCAATAGATGTTTTTTTGTTGGTATTTCAACCATTTATACATTTTTGTTTGATTTTTCCATAGAGTTAGCCATCTAATCTTCAAATTAAAATCTTTAACCTAGTGAGAGAGCCCTCTCAGGTTGAGGAGGCTAAGCCTTAGCCAAAATATTGGTTTGAAATAGTTACTCAAAGTCTTCCTGATCAACAGCCTATCAGGGTCTGGTTTTGTGATAACATAGTTTTTAAAATCCATGGCTTGATTCTCCTTTTAAAAATTCATTTCATGCCTATAAATACCTTTTACGCTTGTAGAATACCTAGATGGTTTTGCAAAACCATGTGTTGATTTGTGGTTGGTAGAGTATTTCCACTTTGAACAATGTAAACTTTGAAACGGGAACTATAAACTCAAAACAGGAACTCTGGCCAAAAAATCCCCAAAAAACATCAAAAACAGTGCTAAAAACAAAAAGTGTGTATACTGGAACGATGTTTTTATTTTTTAGGCATTAATTTTGAACATGTTTTAAAAATGGCAGTGACTACGAAATTTACTATGAAATTTTCATGCAAAATATAGCTTCAGAATGAAAGTGATGATACTGGAATAATGATTTTTTTTTTAGGGTCAATTTTCAAGATTTTTAAAAAGTGCTAATAAAACAAAATTTTTATGTGTCAAACAAAGTTGTTTATGAGGAAAAAAACACATTAATGTTTTTGGTAGAATATAATTTTTCTTTCCTAAGTATAAATTTAACATGTTTTCAACCATAACATGCTAGATACAAAAGAAATTGAAATTTTTTCAACTATAAAATTAAAAAACCATGACATTATGAACAAATTACATCACTAAATGAATTCAAAAGTCATTATTTGTATATTGAATAAAACATACATTATATCTCTAATTTAATATTGCATTGTAGATATTTTAAAAAATAAAATTTATCATAATTAAGACATATAATCCAACAACATAAAAATGCCTCAAAACTTCTCATTTAACACCATATGGAAAAAGATACGATGCATACATCAGTGATATAAACTGTCTTAAACAATTATTCAAAATCACTCATATTTTCTTTCACACCATCAGAATTCACATCTTCAGATGACTGACTGGATGCTGACGAAGATGTTCCATATTCTTCTCTTTCATCAACTAGTGCCCCATCTGAGTCCACATGCATGCCCAACATTTCAAGTTTCAAAATTCTTCTAGATCTACGACTGGTTTTAGTAGACTCCCATGTCAACACTGTTCCTTCTGGTAACAACCTTTTTAGAATCTCTATCATCTTGAAGCGAAGAGTTCCTCTCTTTGTTAAATTGAAGTCATAAACAAGTATGTCAACATCCTCCAATTTTAATATGTCTGTGCGGCGGCGATTTATATTTGTACCCTTTCTTTTTCTTTTTCCACCATTTTTTTTGTCAACTACCATCTCTGGCTTATACACACCATTGAATGGGTGTGTATTTGTGGCATACCAATGTACTTCAACACTTGTAACATCCTCATTTTCTGTAAAGACCTTTATAACTTTAGCAACCCAAAATGGATAGCCATTGGGATCTCCATCTGCTAGCACTGCAATCATGCAACCCTCCTTAATATCCTGTACTGAACCCCTATAAAGGTCTTCCATGGCTTCACGTTGTGCACAAGATCTTCTAGAACCAATATACATCTCTCTTTCCGCTGCCTGTGAAGAATTAATAATACCTTGAGATTGTTGTTGTTCAACAATGTTTACTTCCTCATGTTCATTCGACACATTTTGTGGCCAAATAAATGGAATTTTCAAAGGTATATATTCATTTGTTGTTGTTGAAATGAGATCACTTTGAATATTGGAAAATGACTCCCGCCAAACTGAATCAGCAATGTCAAAGTACTCATATGTATATCTAATACATTTTTTAATTTCTTCCAGGAAGTCAGAATAATTTATATCTCTATTCTGTCTGCGTGCATTCTGAACTTCACCAACTGATTGTAATAACAATATTTTTGATGCAAATATTGGATAATCTGGAATGAACTTCAAAAATTGCAAAACTGATGACGGAGCCCATTCTGCAGTAGCTGAATACTTCTTGCCCCATATTAGTGTTTTCCCATCAATTATTTTGATACGAAATTGATGTTGGAAGCTAATGTCATTAAGTTGTTCAATGCATTTCCCCTCACCATATGATCCCAGAATGAACCTTCGCATGTCAACAATTTCTTCCAACACATCAAAAGTAGGCTCTCACATGTATGATTTCTTAATACATTCAATTAGTGATGGCAAGCTCCCAACTTCCTTCCTCCTCAATGTGACTGAAAAACGACTGAACATCTGATCAATATGGTCATGAGTGTGCCCAACAAGAAGGAAACCAACCTTTACCTTTTGAAAAATTCTCAATTCAACAAGCATGTTTAGATATCCAAAAACAACCTGATTTTTGTTTTCACGGCAAGTGTTGTCCAATTGTAGATACAAAACTTTAGGAAGATTACCAGACCAATGAGAAATCACATCATGAATTATGGTTATGGTCAGATTTGCATCATTATGAACATTTGGAGCTGTGAAGTACACCCTTGGCAACATTTTCCCATTGAAGACCATACAACCAACCAAGTGAAACTGAATAAAATTTTCCTCCTGTAAATTTTTGGGTGTGCGAACAAAATGTGGTAAAAGTGTTTTCTTCTGGTCCATACCATCAATTATCAAAACCAAATATTTATTCAGATTATCATAACACTTCTTTCGATGCTTGTACAACTTCTTCCTTTCGTTTGTTTTTTGTTCGCGATGCTCCTGAAGTTCTTTGACAATTAAATCTACACAACATAAAAGAAATTCATTAAGAAATATGTTTTCATAGTTGATGACTATACAATTTTAAAAGTTAAAGTTATGAACGCTTACCTCTTTCTGAGCCTTCACATTTGTCCCTTTTTGATTTAAGAGAAGCACATGTACTGCAAATCCCCATCCTTGTCTTCTTAGGAATACGGACATTGTTGAATTCTTTCTTCCATACCTTCACAAAATATTGATATGTAATAAACTGGCCATGTCCCTCGGCACCTTCTGCATATTCTTTGTATAAGTTGTAGATTTCTCGTCTTGAAAAATTATATAGAATATGTATTGTCTCTCTATTTGGCATACACTCTCCATGCTTTGAAAAGAAATTTTTCATCCATGACATTGCAATATTTGATAATGGCCCAAATTGTCTTTTATGACGTACTTCTGAATAAAATGTGGGATCCTTTTCCAAATTTTCTTGGGTTCTCGAGAGACTAAAATTCCCAATGGAATGAAACATTTTGAAACCTTTTCTACAGATAAATAAAGTCCCAATATGATAATCATAACCTGACAATGTAGATTACATGCACCCAACTAAATATGAATTTTGCATGCTTTTATTCATTGAAAAATATCTCTTCCTTCCTTCTATTGCAAATTTGAAATCCATATGTTTCAAGCAATCTTTTTGGCAACATTCACTTGAAATGAGAGCACTGATAGAACTTCTTCTCGTCAGATATTCTGATCTACCCCTTGTATAACTAGAACAACTTGCATTGATACAAAAAGGTCTGCTCCTGCTCCTCGATAGAATATTTCTTGGCAACATCTCCATCATTGGATCATCATTTGTATAAGGTTTTTCATCATCATTAAGAGGAATTTTATCCACACTATTATCAGCTCTGCTTTTCAAATATTGACTTGGAGGATATTATTCATCTTTTGCTTCTTTAGTGCTACTGTCGTAGTCCTTATAATTCGGACTGAATGGAAAATCTGACTCAATGTTTAATGGATATTCTTCCTCATGTGCATTGTAAGTGCTACTCTCATAGTCCATAGAATTAGGACTACGTCAAAAATGTGACCGTTTACTTATTTAAGATGCTACATCCTGTCCTTTGTCATTGCTACCTTTATACTCATTACAATTAGGACTAAGTGCATCATCCTATCCTTCATCACTGCTGCTCTCATAGTCCTTAGAATTAGGACTAAGAGGACACAGAGACACTCCATTATTTTGAAATTCATCATCACGCTCTTCATAACTATTGCTCTCATAGTCCAGAGAATTAGGACTAAGTGGACACTGTGACACTCCAATCTTTTGAAATTCATCATCCGACTCTTCATCACTGCTGCTCTCATAGTCCTTAGAATTAGGACTAACTGGACACTGTGACACTCCATACTTTTGAAATTCAACATCATGCTTTTCATCACTACTGCTCTCATAGTCCTTAGAATTAGGACTAAGTGGAAACTTTGACACTCCATTCTTTTGAAAATTGTTATCACGCTCTTCATCACTACTGATCTCATAGTCCTTAGAATTAGGACTAAGTGGACACTTTGACACTCCATTTTTTTGAAAATCATTATTATGCTCTTCATCACTACTGCTCTCATAGTCCTTAGAATTAGGACTAAGTGGACACTGTGACACTCCATTCTTTTGAAATTTTCCATCATGCTCTTCAAAACTGTTGCTCTCATAGTCCTCAGAATTAGGACTAAGTGGACACCGTGACACTCCGTTCTTTTGAACTTCACCATCATGCTCTTCAAAACTGCTGCTCTCATAGTCCTCAGAATTAGGACTAAGTGGACACCGTGACACTCCGTTCTTTTGAACTTCACCATCATGCTCTTCAAAATTGCTGCTCTCATATTCCTCAGAATTAGGACTAAGTGGACACCATGACACTCCGTTCTTTTCAACTTCACCATCATGCTCTTCAAAACTGCTGCTCTCATAGTCCTCAGAATTAGGACAAAGTGGACATCGTGACACTCCGTTCTTTTGAACTTCACCATCACGCTCTTCATCACTGCGGCTTTCATAGTCCTTAGAAGTAGGAATAAGTGGAATCTGTGACTCTTTATTTATTTGAAATTCTTCATCCCCTCTTTCATCAGTGTTGCTCTCATAGTCCTTAGAACCAGGACTAAGTGGAAGAATTGACTTTCTATTCATAGTGGAAGAATTCCCACTATATTCATCGATATGACATTGGAACTGAGAAGAGCCATAGAAAACCAAAAGTAACAATGCCCAAGAATAAATCTGTTGGGAATGTTATGACCAAGAAAAGTATGGGAATGTTATGACCAAGAAAAGTAACGCTGAAAATTTTGAAGCAATCATTACCAGCAGTCAAGAACCTAGTGAAACTTCAAAAGAAAGCAGAGAAATCATTACACCAGGAGCTGATTTAGAGGATGGCATTATCAAAACAAAACAAAATCTCATTCAAGAGAATTTGACAAAGAGAAACTTAATTGATGGTGGTCGCACATTTCAGCTTAATGTCAGGCAAACCTATAAAGCAAGTGAAGGACAATGTCAATATCAAGTTAGAAAGCCACATCATCTGCATGTTCACAACTTGAATACATTGATGAGGTACAATCCATATGCTAATGTGGTTAGTTATGTGCTTCTTATTGATCCACTTCAAGTTCCCAACAAAGAAGAATTTGATAAGTCAAAATGTTTTGAATACAATTATTGTGTGCTTGGGGGGAACCATTCTGTAGAAGCTCAAAGACAATTGATGGATGAATATCCTAATAACCCATGTTTTGAAACATTAAAATGTATCATTTATGCTGGTTTATCAGATACAGAAGCAAAGTTAGTGGCGTGGGATCATAATTTAGATAATGAATATAGGATGTCTATGAATTTCATCCAAAGGGTTAGATTTATTCATAGTGAATTTGAAGAAAAATGTGGTGGGGATAGGATAAATGTTACTACAGATTTCCGAAAGGAATGTTGTATGGAAATAGGATATCAAATTGAAGAGAAAACAAATTCAAAAGGTGGAAAAGGAAACAAAATAGTGATTTATTCAGAGGTGTTGATAACATTTTCCAATTGGCATTTAGAACTGGAGATGTTTGGAATTTGATTGATGAGATTTTTAGCATGTGGGAAGACAATGCCATTAAAAACCAGAAGGTCAAAACGTCTAAGCCATTGATATGTGGCAATAGTAAATTAGCTCCTGAAATGAAGCAGCTTCCAGACGATATGACTATCACACCTTGGAGGGCGATGCAAGGAGTGAAAGATGATAAAATTTTCAAAACAATATTATCTTGTGTGAGGTCAGGGGAATTATCATTGGAGGAAATGTCTCAAGAATTTCAAAAGTAAGTTTGTTGAATTATTTTTATTTATTTCTATATTATAATTATATTTTAAATAAAACATGTTATTCTTGGTAGTACTTGTTATACATATCATTATATTAACTTTTTGTTACTTTATCTATGCAGTCACAAAGTTTATATGAAAAATTCAACAACAAATGGTTAGATTGTTGAATGAAGATATTTGGGATGATGTTGTACGCAACTATCCAGATTCAAGTTCTACATCAACATTAAAAGCTTTTTATTTTGCATTTAAAAATGTATCTTGATTTATACATTCATTTTTATTCACCTGTGTACTATTTTTAATTTATAACTTACACATATATTTGTTTATTTTATAAAAGATGAGGAATGATGATTATGGAGCGCCAGATAGTTTCAAAATCTTTATTGAAAAAATAAAGATCGAAAGAATAAAAAAGCAACGTATTAAGAATGTTCAACTTGATCCAAGTCTTAATCATTTCATTTGGAATGGGCTAGACACTATTCAATATCAAGTAATACAAGGCAACTGTGAAGACATTGCTAAACTCCTACCTAAAAGGGATTATGCCCTAGTCATTGCAGATATTCCCCATGGTTTCAATATTCCAAACATTGACTATGATAGTGACCCTTATATTTATCAAGCTTTTAGTAAAGTGGTTGCGGGATTTGTAGAAGTCACGTCATCACCATTATGGAGATTTGTGACATTTCATTCAGACACACAATTGGCATTGATATTGTCAAGCTTTTAGGGGAAAACAAATTCAAGGATGCAGCTTACATGGTAAGACGTTTAAAATGTATATTTGATTAATGTTGAAAAATTTATTTATGTATAAGTTAATTGAACTTTTACTATTTCATGTTACAGGAAAAAGCCAAATCTTCTTAACAATGAAGATCAACAATTTATAAATGATTGTGAGTTCATTCATATTGATAGTTGGGCAAAAGATGATAGCCATATGTCTATGATTTTTAATTGGGTAGATGGAAAGAGTCATAGCCAAATACTGACTTATGATGCTATTGTGAGAAAACTAACGTATGAAGACAAAGAAGCAAAAGGAGAGATAATTAACATTTATCAAAAACCACAATTATTGATTACCTATCTTATAGACATTTGTTCGGATGAAGGAGATTGGGTTCTGGATTTATTTTCTGGCTCAGGTAAGTTTTATTATATGGAATTGAATTTCAATATGTTATTTTTTAATGAATATGTAATTGTAATAATCTAGTTCATTATTTCTTCTGTACTTGATAATTAGGTACAAAACTAGCATGTTGCCTTCAAAAAGGAAGAAATTGCATTGCAATTGAAAAAGATCCAGTACAGTGCAATTTCATTCAGCAAAGAATTAATGCTCTTCAATTTCTTCTAGATGCAATGCAAGAAATTGGGTTGAAGAAAGGTCACTTTAGTGAATCACGTGTGGCAAAAAAGGCAAAGGAACCCCAACCACCATTACATGGAATGTTTGGAAAGACATACATTGGGAGATTCGCAGACATCAAAGACCCATTAGAAGAGGAACATGAGCAAAATGAAACAGAAAATATTGTGGAAGAAGACAATGATGAAACTCTAGAGGATGAAGAGTTTGGATTACGTGATATTGTTGATTAAATTTAAGTTATGCTTGTAAATCAAGCTTTGCAATGTTTTGACTTTGACATTTTGTGAGAAGAATAAACACTCAATTAGGGTTGTTATACGTTCAATATTTATAATATGTGATTTTCGCATTTATTTTCAAGTTAATCATTATTTTTTGAAAAAAAAAAGTGATTATTATTATTTTTTTGACATGAAATTCATAAAAAAAAAGCTATTATTTTACCATTTTTAGTTAAAATTATCGTATAAAAATTGTGATTTTGACATGTCAATTCTAGCAAACAATTATCAAAACGTGTAGTTTTTTAGTTATATTTATGTTAAAAATGGTTATTTTTATGTCTATTGTTAAAAATGATTGTTTTTTAGAAACAATTATTTCATATGGATTGAAAAATTAATTAAGGATGTATAAATATGTAGAATATCGAAAATTCTAAATATTGACCTCCTAATTTAAAAATACAAAACAATAAAAACCTCACTAAAAAAAAAGTTAAAATTAAAATAAAAAACAAGAAAATGTGAAGAAAACGACAAAAATGAGCAAATTTACAAAATAATTATTTACATTTTATACATTAGAAAATTTAAAGCCAAAAAACAGGTTTTTTAAAAAAAGGGGGTTATGCAGAATACTCACTTTTTAAAATTAGCATGAAAATCACTACTATTTTAAAACGATTCTAAAACATAATGTACATAAAAAAATTAAAGTGCCGAAAACTATGCTATAAAAAAAACATGTTCGCTCTGCATCACCCCTTTTAAAAGTCAGGTCACTTTTTTGCTATCTCTACGAAACGGGTAACAGTATTAGTTCCCGTTTCAAAGTTTACATTGTTTTTGCTCTTTTACTTTCACCTACAACATGATTTCACCATCCTTGTAAATTGATTTCACAATGCTTCTTTTACTTTAATCTCCCATTGTGAAATGCATTTACATGAATGCCATATTTTCTCACATGTACATTAATTTCATATCAAGTTTTCCCTTTTATTTTCTATGTTAAATTCATGGCATGAATTTCATTTTACGTGTAGCTATAAAATCATTTTACACCTTATCCTGTTATTTCATTTCACCCACTTGGCCTTCCATCTATGAATTTCCTCTAAAATCTAGTTTCACCTTATTTTTTTATTCGGCCTTTGAACCACATAGCATTTATTATATAATAGTATGAAATTCCATTCTCGCCATATTTATAAAAGTCAAAACAATAAAGTTCATGGTTTGTAGAGGGGGGACTAGTGGTAAGTGGTTTAGGAATGCGGGTGCAAAGTTATGAGGAAATAATGTGTAAAGAAAAGTAAAAACATCTTTGCAGACCCCTCTTAGTGATGCGAAGTATATTTATAACCCTTGGATTAAATGTGCCCATATTTGGATGTAGGTACGAAGAATATTTATAACCCTTGGATTAAATGTGCCAATATCTCGAGGCATGGAAGAATAGGGGAGTTTAAAGAGTTAAGTGTGGGGTGGGCCATAGGATTTGACTTTTTATCTTTTGAGTGTTGGCTTTAAATGGGATCGAATTTTTATTTTTTATAATATAATTTTTATTTTAAATAAATATTTCCATAAAACTATATAATTACATTTTTATAAAAATAAAAATATTTAAAATTAAAATTATTATATATAAAAAATAACCCTTAGTCAAATGTTGGAAGAGCTAGGGGTGCGAAGTATATTTATAACCCTTGGAGGCATGGAAGAATAGGGGAGTTTAAAGAGTTATGTGCGGGGTGGGCCATAGGCTTTGACCTTTTAGCTTTTGAGTGTTGGCTTTAAATGGGATTGAATTTTTATTTTTTATAATAAAATTTTTATTTTAAATAAATATTTCCATAAAAATATATAATTACATTTTTATAAAAATAAAGATATTTAAAATTATAATTATTATATATAAAAAATAACCCTTAGTTAAATGTCGGAAGATCTAGGGGTGCAAAGTATATTTATAACCCTTGGAGGCATGGAAGAATAGGGGAGTTTAAAGAGTTAAGTGTGGGGTCGGCTACAGGATTTGACCTTTTAGCTTTTGAGTGTTGGCTTTAAATGATAGCAAATTTTTATTTTTTATAATATAATTTTAATTTTAAATAAATATTTCCATAAAAATATATAATTACATTTTTATAAAAATAAGAATATTTAAAATTAAATTTATTATATATAAAAAATAAACCATTCAAAGGCATAATAAATATATATCTCAGCCTTTAGCTTAGAAGGAAATTGGCAATTTCTCACTAAAATCTTTTTAATTTTCAACATACCAAAATATGTTACAACACAAAGTTCTATCAAACTTGGTTATAATCCAGTGTTCCATAAAAACACCAAGCACGTAGATACACAATTTCATTTTGTTAGGGAAAAGGTGGAGTCAAAGGAAATATGTGTTGAATATTGTAGTTCATGTGATAATGTAGCTGATATATTTACTAAGCCTCTTCGTAGAATCAAGTTTGAATTGTTTAGGGATATGTTGGGAATACTTGCGAACCCCTTGTTTTGGAGAATTTGTTATCTACGGATAAATATTAATTCCCTATATAAGTAGCCATATCTAGAACATCAGTTTAAAGCACTTTAGCCTTTTCCTATAAGCAATAGATAAGACAAAGAAGATTAGAAGACCTACTTGTAGTTCCACTTTCCTCTTGTCTCCTTTGTATTGATCCTGTCGGTCCTTTCCGTACTTAACACACTTGAGAAGTACTCGTAAACAAAAACATAATACAAAGAACCGATCAAAGTAAAATATCTATTGAATATAAGTGAATGGAATCAAATACATTTCACACATATAAGCATCATATGACAATACAAACATATGTGAGAAAGGTTCAAATACTTTATTGAATAGAAGAAGGAATTACAACCATTGTGTCTGATTCAAAGTCATTCCTCTAGTGTGGATCCCATCCACATCACATCAAAAGCATGACAAACTTGTAGCATTACAATACTTGCTTCAAAGCTAATTCTCATAGCAACATTATCTCCTTACAATTAAACATAGTCCAACCCCTGATCACTTAGATGAGTGGTCAATTTATAGGGAGATGAAGGAGGTTTTGTCATAAATGGTGGTGTTGAATGGCCTTCCATACTTAGAATTAGTTCCATGGAGGAAGGGATGAGAGGATAGAATGCATCTTAACTCATTCATCATCCATTTTCGAGCTCATAGGAGTTGATAAGTGAGGGAACCTTCTAGATGACTCCAAAAGATAAGAATATTCCCCAAACCCTAGGTGAATTCTGCTCAAACTCACCCAACGCAGGTGAAAGGAAGCCTAAGTGCTTTGCAGAGCACCCTAGAATGGACTTAACTGCTTTGCAGCACACCCTTACATGGGCCTACCTGCGTCAGTCCCTCTAGAGGTCAATTTAGGATGTCTTCATATCATGAAACTGTCTGGGAAGGAGGCATTCAAAAGGGTGATTTGTTTAGGGCATGTAGCAATTGAAATGAGGGTTTTATAAGCCCTGAAACACTGATCTGTATGATGGGAGTGATGTGCCCAAATGGATCTGTAATAGCTGCCCCCTAAAGCATGAAGTCAGAAAAATGCCAATGTCGAATGAAATGCTTTACGATGTGATGAGGAGGTTTCAAAGTGGAAGGTGACATGCATCAATTACAATACATATATCATGATATTTTGATTTTTACATGAATTGCTAATGGAAGGCATACCCATGCTAAGATTATAAACTTTCATTACATGTACATAGACAATCATCTACAGATATAAACCATTGATCAGAATGACCATCAATGTAAAGCAATTGTACATATGGTTTAGTACTCTTGAAAGCATTGCCCAGATGGATGAAACTAGATCCATGGTCTTCTATCTCATTCAATATTTCGCTCATGTACGAGTCTAACCATGTGAATATGTGATCTGAAGTCGAACATGGGAAGACACTGTTTGATTACCAGCCAATGATGTAAGCCATTAACAGACATGAGAGAAATCACCGATAATGATAATGATCCTCAAGGTACTGTAGTACATTCTGCATGGTGTAAATAGATGTTTTGATGTCGAACACCATACAAAGTCTTTCGGTCAAAGGCCATTGATGTCAACCTATTGTCAAAAGTGAGAAACCTGCCATTGATGTATTCAAGCCTCAAGGTACTGGAAGGGTGTTTCTAAGTCAACTTCTTGGATAATAAGCTGATGTCGACAAGAAACGACTCATCGTAGGAGGGCCTTGATGTATCTCACATCAACGACACAAAATGACTGTAGTGATTTTGGAGATGGAATTTGACTGACGACACAAGGTTCAAGAATGGTGGTCATGAAAATGAAGGTTTATGGTATTGCAAAGGATGAATTTTGACTGGATGATTTCTCTTGAACATGTCGGTGACACTGAAATGAATTGGTGGCATTGACCCAAAACAAAGTGATGGATGGTATGATAGACCAATGATATGATAACTATCAAGATGATAACCCAACCCAAATGGTCACAGTGATGGAATGAAAGTGTCATGTTCAAGAGCGACCTGCTACCATAAAGTGGTTTTCCCCTTTTTCCCATTTTCCCCAGTCATTTTTGGCCACTACCTCTTTGTTTTTTATCAAGCTTGAGGAAGATAACATATGCTTGTTGTATAATTCCACCCTTCAGGTGAATCTGTCACTATTTGATGTTTTAACGAGTCTAGTGAAGGTGAAACTCGGTCTTTCCTAGATGGACAAGTTTTCCGCTATTTGATGTTTTAACGAGTTTAACGACAAAGATAATTCGGTCCTTTTCATGTTTAGAGAGTTTGAAAAGGGACAAAAAGAAAAATCCACAAGTTATTTTTCATAGATTTGTCTCTCAAGCTCAGAAAAGCATAAAACAATATGAGAGAGAACCTATTGACCATGTTCAATCAACGTATTCCTTTTTCGTAAGTAATCTATCTTAGTCCGGAAAGGGGTTAAACTTATACTGAGTAGATGTCATTTCCAATCCATTAATGAGCTAAAAAGGACAAGCGCTCGACAATCTTTTCATATTTCGAGAGTCTGAAAAGAGCTTAAAGAGAACTCTGCTTTGAGGAACGAGTGGTGTCTAGGACAACAACTAGTTCCAGTGATATTGGAACTTCTCAAAACATGTTTGTTACAGGGAAAAGTGTCTACACAGAACTACTTATCCCACTAAGGTGTGGTAGCTACCTTAGAAACAAACAAAGTAAAGCTACTTTCGTTTTTCCTTTATGAAATATAGATGAGAGAAGAATAAAGAAGACCAACCTCTGTCTTGCGCTAATCTCCTAGTTTGATTCCTCTCTCTCTTGATAGTCTTTCGCTACTTGCTTCCTCGTACGCCCAGCTTCACAGAGTACCTGTAGGATCACAGTAGCATAAAACTATACAAGAACATGGATCTATAATCATAAACAATCTAGGATCAGATGTAAATTGACCATACAAATGCATAAAACATAAATGACACAAGAGTATGGAGGAAAACTTGAATAACTTTTATTGATAAACAAGAAATAGCCAAGCGAGTTACAACCAGTTGTTCTGACCCAGCATCATCCTCTCAGCAAGTAAGCCCTTCTTCACCTCATACAAAGATTAGATCACCCAACACTTATGATGTTGTCTCAAGAAACCAACAACAATTCCTTACAATATGCAAAATTCCAGCCTCTAACCTCCTGGATCTCTAGGATGAGAGATATATATATAGATATTTGCAGAGGTGTGAGTCAGCTCTGGGTTTTTGATTAGTGTCTTCTCTCTGATATTTCTTGCTTCCACTTGGAGATCTCATTGATCTCTTACTCATCCTTGGGTGATTTTGAGAGGCAAGTATCACAGGAGAAGTTTCTGGAATATTCCATGATCATCCACCTCGCAAACTGTCTCGACCACTTGTCTTTTCTCGTCCATCGCACCCCATAGAAGGGTTTTTTGAAATGCAACGAACTTCCCGTGTGTACAAGGTGAGATGCATCACACCCTGGCCATGGAGCAAGTGAAATGATCCAGTTTTGACCAGTTCTGAGTAGTTTTTCATGGAGAACTTATGGGAGAAGCTGTAATCAGTTGACCTTGTTCCTTTAGGGGTTGGAACAACACTTTTAGGGACTTAGGAGCCCTTGGTTTATGGACATTTTATGCTTGGGGTTGCAGTACCCAAAAATGTCTATAACAGTTTCCCCCTAAAGCATGAGGTCATTAATCTTTTTTGATGTCGGGTGAAATGCTTTATCATGAGGATCCGAAGTTCTTTCAAGCTGGGAGGAGACCTATAATAAGATACAATACAATAAATTATCTTCATAAATTTTCATGATCTAGCTGAGGCAGGCATTCCCATGCTCAGTTTTATAAATTCATTTTCATGTACATAGGACAGACAATCGTCTGAGTGTAGACTGATGATTCTGGTAGAGCCATCATCCCTTTGATTGGATGATTATCTGTGCAGCAATGATGTACATTTGATGTCTTTATTTCCCTGAATATATATCACAGCCCGGATGGATGAAGCTAGATCCGTGTTCTTCAATCTCATTCGATCTTCACTCGAAGTACAAGTCTATCCATGTGAGAGATGTTCTGGAGTCTAACATGGAAAGACATCACTTGATTACTAGCCAATGATGTAAGCTGTTAACAGGCGCGAGAGGAATCACCGGTAATGATAGTGACCCTCAAGGTACTACAGTACAATTCACGTGGTGTCAATAAAGGACTTGGCGTTGAACACCACGAAAAATCTTTCGGTCGAAGGTCATTGATGTAAACCTGTCGTCGGAAGTGAGAAACGTGCCATTGAGGCATGCAAGCTTCAAAGTACTAAACGGGGTGTTCCTAGATCGACTTCTTGGATAATGAGCTGATGTCGACAAGAAGCGATCCGTCACAGGAGGGCCTTAATGAATCCCACATCAATGACACGGAATGGAGCAAATGATTTTAATGTAGGTGAAAACAATCTGATGATATAAGGTTCAGGGTGGCCGTCATGAAAGAATGGAGCATAAATGTATTGCAGTGGGTGAGACACAGGTGAATTCTCTAAGTGACTTCTCTTGAACATATCGGCGACACTGACATGATGGATTGGTAGCATTAACCCCAAATGTGGATGGTGTGATGTGACCATGGTGATGTGACCGGTGAATGAAACAACCCAACCCGACTTGGATGTGGAGTGAAAGTGTCATGTTCAAGAGCAACTTGCTACCAACAAAGTTTCTTCAAGTTTTCTTCCCAATTTTTCCCCAATCATTGCTAACCAGTGCCTCTTTATTTTTGTCAAGCTTGAGGAGGATAACATATGCTTGTTCTATAATTTTCCCTTCGGGCAAACCCATCGCTATGTTTTAATGAGCCTAGCGATAGTGAAACTCGTTCTTGTCTATTATGGACAAGTTTGTCGCTATTAGGTTTTAACGAGTTTAACGACAAAGATAACTCGATCCTTTTCAATTTTAGAGAGTCTGAAAAGGGACGTAAAGGAAACTCCAAAAATCCTTTTTCGTCATCTAATCCCTTAAGTCCGAAAAAGTATAAAACAATACAGAAGGGATGAATTTTCGATACTTTTAACGATCCGAACAAAACAAGCGCTCGATCTTTTTGTGTAATAATCCCTCAGGTCCAAAAAGATTAAAATCTAAAGGAGGGATAGCACTTCCGGTCACTTTAATGAGCTGGAGAGGCCAATGGCTCGGCAATCTTTTCATATTTTACAAGTCAGTTGAAAAGAACTTAAAGGAGACTCGTCTTTGAGGAATGAGTGATAAATTTGGGTAGCTGCTGATTCTAGGTAAGATTTGGAATTTTCCAATCACGGAAGTGTCACAAGGATGGCTAACAGGATCACTCTTCGCAGCTGTTCCTCAAAAGGGGTAAACGATCAAGTGGAGGTGAATGATCGGCCAATACAAAGTGGAGGTGATGATGAGAACATGACCAAGGCTTCAAAGGCTGAAGTACAACATTCACGATGGTTATTTATTGGGAATTGGTTCATTTTTTTTATTGAGCTTAAATGTTGGGGGAAACATTTGCTCATTGCTTATGTTTATTTTTTAACGAGCATGAAGTCTGTGTTAAAACTGCTCGATGCGGGTTTATTTTTTAACGAGCTTGAACCCTGCGGTAACACTGCTCATGGCGGGTTTATTTTTTAACGAGCTTGAACCCTGCAGTAACACTGCTCATGATAAGTTTGCATGCCCCTAGCATAATAACGCAAATCGAGGTGCATGCCCCCCAAGCTTCATTGCATTCAACTCGGTGGTTGGAATGAAGGTTTACCTTTGAGATTTGGAAAGGGGATTTGTTTCATTTTTTAATGAGGTTGACACGAGATAAGAACCATCCTCGAAATCCACCGTATTTACAGTATTTGATAGAAAATAAAAAATTGATGGATGATTAAGGTTGCTGGAATAATCTTCGTGGTAATCTGGAAGATGTGAGTGATGGTGAGTCTTCCCATGGTGCCTCTCCTATCATCATTGATTGAATGATTCCTTTGTCTGTAGAATGTACGTGCGACCAAGGATCTGAAGAGGTGCCATATTCCTTAGACCTATCTATCCAAACACTCAATGAGCATTGATTTGGGTTTACCCCCCAAGCCAAGAAAATTGATTGCTACAATATATCTAAAATGGCAATGATCGATGCTGACAAAATGTTTAGGAATCTTCCGAATCCATTAGATATAGAAGATTTCATATTGCAGGTTTCCACTGTGGCCACTTCCGCCAAATTACTCAGAGGCGGTAGGGCAAAAGTACCCATTAAGGCAGGGTCTTTTAGGAGGCCTACTCCAATATTTTGAAGCAAATGATTGCTTCCATGGATCATTGGAATGCTTCCCGTAACTTGTGAACTGTTGGGGAGAAATGTTTGTTGGTCGACAATTGTAATTCCTCCTTGAAAGGGAAATGCAATCTTCCTGAAGTAGGTCGACACAACTGCGACCATGGCATATATCCAGGGCCTTCCCAGTAGGATGTTGTAATCGAGGTTTCCGTCGATTACTTAAACATCAATTTCTATTGTTTTTCCCCTTAGTTCAACTTGCAAGTTACTTAAAATCCCGTATGGAGTGTATGATCATCCATCAAATGCTTTTAACATTGTTGATGATCGCGACAAGGGTGGTGAGCCTAAATTTTTCCAGCAACTCATCGACATAATGCATGTAAATGCCCCCTCATCAATAATTGTTTGATGAACAGTTTTGTTGAGGGCTTTCACTTGAATAAGGAAAGCTAGTTGAGCTGGTAACTGAGGGTCATATCCTTTGTGATTAAAGGATACAAGATTGGAATCCGTTGGGTCTATCCCACCTATTACTGATAATAGATCCTGCTTTTGGGAGAGGCAATTTTGTAGTACCTCAAGAGTCGACATAGTGGATGGCGATTGGGCCAAATCTTCCACTATACTATAATGCTATGCCACTCTAGCGCAGGGATTAAACGTCGACTTGTGTACTACTCCCTTTGGCGGTTTTATTGTCAACTCGGGAATGATGCGTGACGCAACTTCTGTCGAAGTTGTTGTCGAACTACTAGGTTGATCTTTATCCTTGTTTTTCGACAGCTATGGATTTCCATAATCTTTGTTCCTTGTCGATATCAAAGCATCATTTTACTGTTTGGAAACTGACAACATCATCACTTGAGACGGGGAAGCATTTCCACTGTCAACTAGATTTGTCCCTGGATTTGGAAACAGATCAGTCAATACTGCCAAGGTTTTTGAATTCTTGAATAATTTTTTAAGCTCAGCTCTGTGTGGACAATCTGCGGTCCAATGATCCTCATCGCATATAAAGCATGGATTTCTTGGTTTCCTATTTCCAGGAGGGTTTGCAGAAGATTTTTCAGGTGATGATTCTTCCTGTTTCTTCTTCTTCCCTTTGCTTTTCTTCTTGCCCCCTGGTTGCTTGGTTTCTTTGCCTTTATCTGTCGATACGGCATTTACTTCCTAGGTAAGAAGTTCCTCTTTTTCATTTTGACCGGAAATCTTACAGGCCTTTTTAGATGCAGCCTTTGTCAATTTCATGTCTGTTGCGCCAATCACGCCATCGCCGGCATGAGAGTCATTGTTTGATTTAGGAGGAGGAGGAACTGAGAATTCCTGTCTAGGAGCGTCAGTTATTTTATCGTAGAGCGTGCTAGACTGAGTGTAAATCAAGTCCAAATATTGCGCACGAGCGATAACCTGCTCTTCAGTGACGACTCCCCCTTTTGCCACATCTTTCGTGATGGAAGGCAATAATGACTTAATAAACCATTCAGCTAAAAGCTGATCGAGAACATACATTTTCACCATTCTACGACGACGTCGCCACTCATGTATATGATCAGATATATGAGTGGCCGTTGTTTGTTTGAAATTGGTAAGAAGTTCTGTTCCCATTTCGTACCTTATCGGTAACTGAAAATGGGTTTAAAAGGTTGTGGCTAGGGTACTGAAGTTGTCAAATGAAGCTCTAGGCAATTCGATATACCATTTTGCAGCCGGACCAGTTAACATCCTCTGAAAAAGGCAAAGCCTAATCGAATCATCGTTTAGGGTGTTTGATGAACACCACAGATGAAAGGTCATCACATGATTCGACGGATCTTCACCCAGATTTCCATTAAATTTAGGAATATCTGATGGAAGTTTATGCGGAATTGCTGGCCACCAAGGGGCATAAGCGATTGGATCGTTTGTTAACCGATTTAAATCAGGTAACTCTAAAGTCGCCACGAAGGGTAACTGTTAATTCAGGTTAGGTGAAGCATGCCCAGGATAAGATGGGATCGCCTGAGGAGTTGGTTTTTTCATACCAGCATAATGCATTTGATGCTGCTAACTTTGGTAAGGTTGGTGGGCATGACCATTGTAAAATGGTTGATTTTGACCGTTTTGAATATACGGCTGCCCACTATTTGCAAAGATTTGTTGCTCAGAACCTTGGTATACTTGTTGGAACTACGGTTGTTGGTATTGCACTATCCATGGTTGTGAAGCCATGTGTTGTTGCCCGATACTAACTGTTTGACCAAGATGAGGGGTAAGTGTACCCGTTTGAACCTGTGTCATTCCACCAGTCGACGATTGTGGTTGAGTTTCTGGGTCAAGGGGCTGTTGCATTACAACCTGAGAAACCTGAGGTCGGCATACAACAGGAAGCGCTTGAACTTGCGACACCATCACAATAGCTGGCGTAGTTGGTATACTTGACATAGGTAAGCATTGTTGCATCGAATATACAACTCTTGGTTGTTGAGGTAGTATCGGTACCCAATCGCTTGACGTAATTCTAGCATAACCCGAATTTTTTTGTGAACTCCCGTATGGCTGTCCTCCCAGAGGGGATAATGAAAGGGTATACTGCCCCCCATACGGTGGTAATTTGGTACTTAAGGGAATGGTTTTCCCTTGAGGGCCGGACTGCCCAAATTGACCTCCAAATGGATCAATTTGTTGAGACTCAACATAAGAGTTTCCGGATATTATTCCAGATGAACAAACAGGAACAGACCATACTATCGAAATAGCCCCTGAGTGGGCTCCTTCTAGTGATTGAGAACTAGTTGGGACAGATGGTATACCGGTGAACATTGTTGGAGTGATAGCAGGAAGTTCTGCTGTCGCTGTGTCAGACGACACTGTCCTAGATGTTGACGGTTGTTCAGACATTTCTAGCCTATCCAAAAGATTACCTAGCGATTCTATAGGAGCTTCCGCTGGCGGTAGACTAATTTCTGATGAAGAAGGATACAGAGTGATCTCGACTCCAAATTTCGATGGAGTACTAGCTGGAGCATCTTCCACAATCTCTTCTATAGCCATTAGACCAGGTGGAAGGGGTAGACCATCAGGTCCGTAGAATATTTCTGGTGCCGAAGAAGGTATGGAATCTGTAGCGACAGATGTTTGGGGAGAAACACTCGCCAAACTTGTTGTAGATGGAACTGGTTCAGTGATACAAGTGTTTACCCTCAGACTAGGATCAGTACTACTGTCCTTCTATGGCTGTTGAACTTCTTCTGTAAAGGCAGGGACACCAGAAATGTTTGGAGTAACCGGAGTCTCTGATGTTGTTGGAACACTTGTTCTAACTTTACCAGGAGATTTGGAATTAGTTAAACGAGTTCGCTTTTTCCGTACTTGTTTCAATTCCGGAGACAAAGACGGTTCACTCATAGGTCTCCACGAACAACGGGGTTTCAATTGACTTTCTTCCACGATTGCAGATTACTCGATCAACTAAAAATCAAGGGGAGTATGTTTCCGAATTAGATGAATTTTAGACGCTTTGACACAACTTGTTTTTTCAATTTTTAAGAGTCGAGAAAAAACAAAAGATGACTCTTCACCTTCGATTTTTAATGAGCCTGAAGTGACAAGTGCTCAGATGGACCTTTTCCGTTAAGGAGTCTGAAAAGAAACGAAAGGGACTACTCTGGAAATCTAGGTAGAGGGATTACCAAACCAATCAAAAAACTGCAGAATACTTTTTACGGTACGGCAGTCAATCTTCCTAAATGCTGTGTTCAGTGCATTGCGATCGATAGGGCGGCAGACACGACTTCCTATGGATAAAGGATTAGGCCTATTGTGGTCTCCCAAAATATACTCGACGGTACGTGGGAACACAAGTCCGTACTAGCACTTATCGTCTCAAAGTGGAGGAATCACCCAACCATCAGTGAGAACAATAGTTACCAGGCTTTACGACGCCAGAATACGTCTCTAGCCTAGACTTCTAGATGTTGTGTGTTAGGTTCCAAAGCGTTGTTAGATTCATTAAATTTATTTTATAGTTGATCTTGCTTAAGAAATTTTCCTTTCAGGTTCACCGCGAGATGTAGATGTATAATTCCTAAAATGCAATCTAAGATGGTAAACAATCTTTTATCTTCTTTGTGTAATGAAAATCCTAGCTACTAAGGAAAGAGAGACAATATTCTTTCACAAAGAGCAAAGAGCACACTCTAAATTCACTGTCCTAAATCAAACCAATCAAACAGTCTAAATGCAAATGCACATGCATGTATTTGTTTTTGGCTTTCTTAGTATGTGAATGGTAAAAAGAAAGCTAATGAACAAATCTGAATTACTTTTCAGGCGACAATTACTAACAAGTTTCTTTTCGAAATCAGAAATGGAGAAAATCACAACACTTTATGATTCGGAAATGAATACTTGCTTTCGACACTAGAAAAACTACAAATTCAGACCAAATACAATATTAACAGGATAATCGACTATCAATAGCAACCAAACGCTTTCCTATGACTGAAAATGACACTTGCGACAGTTTCAAATCAAAGGACGACAGTACAATTACGTTACTTTTTGCAAAGGAGAACTGAAAATGACTCAAGAAATACACAAAACATTTACAGTTCTTTTGCACAAAGGAGGCGAAATATCAGCAAGGAAAAGGGGTTTCAAATAGAGATATAATGATTACAGGCAGCAAAATTCATGAATAGAACTGAAAAGAATGAATCACAGAAACCAAAACTGAACAATGTCTAGTCTGATCAGTGCACCTGTAACACAGGGAATTTGAAATGCAGCGCACCTACTACACTCAGGAAGTGCACTGAATTTCAGATTCACAGAATAGTACCTGCGCTGGGCCAGAGACGAGACTTTGCTTGGGTTCCGGGTCACAGTTTGCAGTTCAGTTCATGGGTTTTGGCCGAGCAAATGGTAATCAGTAATGCAACAATTAGGGGTAGATCTAAGGAGGTTCTAAGAGCTACCATGAGGGCAATCAGAGAGTTTCTGAATCAGTTGTTTAAGTCATAAACAAATCCGGGAGATTGACTAAAGCAACATTTATCTACTTTGCGTTTGCATAGAAAATGCAGTTCGAAAGCTACCTGGCTCAACTTCAGGCTCCGTCTGTAAGTTTATAAAATAAACAACAAGGAAGATAAACAAACAAAATAATTCGTCCCCAGTGGAGTCGCCATTTTGTTACAGGGAAAAGTGTCTACACAGAACTGCTTATCCCACTAAGGTGTGGTAGCTACCTTAGAAACAAAGAAAGTAAAGCTACTTTCGTTTTTCCTTTATGAAATATAGATGAGAGAAGAACAAAGAAGACCAACCTCTATCTTGCGCTCATCCCCTAGTTCAATTCCTCTCTCTCTTGGCAGTCTTTCACTACTTGCTTCCTCGTATGCCCAGATTCACAGAGTACCTGTAGGATCACAGTAGCATAAAACTATACAAGAACATGGATCTATAATCATAGCAATCTAGGATCAGATGTAAATTGACCATACAAATGCATAAAACATAAATGACACAAGAGTATGGAGGAAAACTTGAATAGCTTTTATTGATAAACAAGAAAGAGCCAAGGGAGTTACAACCAGTTGTTCTGACCCAACTGTTAGGACTCCAATATGTACCATTTTGCTATATATTTTGATATCACTTTACTCTCAAAACCATGAACCTCAATGTCTTTTTCATTCACTTTATCCTAAGGTATATAGAAACCTCTTCTTTATTATATGGTTAATCTGTCCTACATTTAATTCCATAATACTCTTATATTTTATCAATTATTGAAGTGCATTGTTGCTAACACAAGTCAAAGATCGCAGATAATATATGCCTTGTTAGGAACGAGCGGCCGTTGCTGAAACAGCTGAACTTCATTGCTGAAACAGCCAACTCCGTTGCTGAAACAGCTGGTCCCGTTGCTGAAACAGCTGGTCCCGATGCTGAAACAGCTAACTCAGTTGCTGAAACAGCCGTCAAGCACGCAACTCCCGCTATGCGTAATTTGCGATTCTGGAAGAACTTTTTGTGGATAATAGCAGCAGCCCGAAGATACGGTTACCTGGATTATCTTGAAGATAGCATTTCTGTTGTCTCGGTTGTAACAGTATCTCTTTTTAAGAAAGAACAGAATAGTTTTGTTTAGAACAGAATCGAGATCTTCGCTCTTGTGTAAAATTGTAAATGATGTCTCCTCTTTAAAAAGAGGAGACATCATCATTAGAGGGGATCGAACTGTAATTTACAGAACAGCATTGTGTGAGACAGGAGCTAGTCTCCTTTTTGTAATGTATCAGTTTCTTGACAGATGAATAAAGACTTGTTTTGAGCGTTCCAGTTTAATTCTTTCTCTTGGGGAATCTTGTGAGAAGGAAAGGGCCCGCCTTCCTCACAAGATTCACCCCTTTATTCCTGTAGTTGTTTATTTCTTATGTATTTGCATTGTATTTAATTCTGTTGCTGAAACACTAGTTACATGGTTTGTGATACTCTGTTTCTTAGCGCTACATGTATTGAATGCACGAGTGGATGATGAGAGCATGTGCTGAAGATCCCCGCACAGAGGGATAGGGTCTTGCTCCCATTGATTGCTTTCTTTTACTTGCAGTGTGATTAGAAACAAGAGGCCAAGTGCTGAATATTCCTGTTCCTGGGAATAGGGTCTTGACCTCTTGAGGTTACTTCTTTTACAGTGTGATTAGTGCCAGGCAGCAGGTGCTGAAGTTCCCACCAAGGAATAGGGTCCTGTTCCTGCTATGGTTGAATGATTTCTTTCCTTATAAATTTATTTCCCTTTGCTGTAACAGAGAAATCGTGTCTGCTATAAGTTAATTGACTTCAGCTTTAATTAAGTAGACTGTGAATTGATAGATTGATGAATTTAAACAGATGTGTGTGACTTTCTTTTACTACAACATTGAGCTGCTTTTGAAATTGAGCATATCCAGTGCGCTATTACCTTTGGAATAAAAAGACCTTCTCGGGTTGACAATTTATGTGGAGCTCGAATTGTGAAAACAATTAGAGCGACCAACATTTTGGCGCCGTTGCCGGGGAAGGTAATTATAGATTTCAAAAAGCATTTATCTATTTTTTTTCTAATGTGCAGATTGTATGAGAGGACGAGGAAACCAGAAGAAAAATAACCACGCAGGTGGCAAAGGCTGGGGAGGACGAAAAACGTTTATTGACGAGATTGTATCAAAGGCTGAATCATCACAAAGATTGAGTTCTCGGAAATCAAAACTTCAGCGTTCCCCTCAGTCAGATTACAGAACAGAAGAAGTTGTGGGTCCTGAAAATACAGAAGAACCAGCAGTCAGCGCTGAAGAGTCAGAGGAAAGTAGCAGAATAGTAGAACATATTGAGGAGATAGTAGAAAGCGCTGGACGACCGGTAGGAAACATTGAAGAACCAATAGAGGATTCTGACGATCGAGAAAGTGCAGTAGGAGGACCAACAATGGAAGATAACAATGATAATTTCATCTTTGGAGGAGGACATGCAGGTCCTGAAGAAGAAAGAAGGGATGAAAATTCTCTTTCTACCTTGGGATTTCCCATCAGTGATCTTCCTGCAGGAACAATGAAAAATATCCCATTGTCTGCCCTACCTAACTTTCATGGTTTATCTACTGAGGATCCTGACGAGTTTCTTTTTGAATTTGATATTTTATGCAGAAGTTATGATTATGTTACTAATGCTCAAAAGTTGAAACTGTTTCCAGCCACCTTAAAAGGGAATGCCTTGAGATGGTTCATGAGCCTTGGAAGTCAGGTAATCACAACATGGGAGCAAATGAAACAAAAATTTCTGCTTAAATATCAAGACTACTGCCGGACGAGAGAGAAGAAGGATGAATTATTCAATATGGCACAAAAATCGGATGAAAGCCTGGAGGACTACATCGAAAGATTGCAATACAACATACAGAGATCCGATCATCCAGATATAAGTAAGGAAATTCGTAAAACAATATTACTTAGAGGTTTAAGGGATGATTGTTTAAATATGTTAAATATGCTTGCTAAGGGAGATATATCTAAAGAATCATATGATGAGATTTGTGAACTTGCTAAAAGATGTTCTAGGGGAGCTGCAAGAAACAGAATAAGAGATTCCACCTATTCAAGGGTACAGAAATCAGCCAATGGAGGAGCAACAAGAGCAGAGATAGGTAATTTGCTTGAAGAATTTAAAACCGAAATGCTAAGTTCTTTTGCTTCGCAGATTGACACTTTGCAGGTTAAGAAGAAGCAGGCTGAGGCAGAAGCAACTCTGGCTGTCTATTGCCCGAAATGTAGAGATAAACATCCACTAAGGGAGTGTCCAAGAGATAAAGTACCAGTTTGCACCCTTTGTGAGAAAGATCATGAGACAGAACAGTGTCCATCTCTACCAGGGATAAAAGCAGCGATGCAGCCAACAGAGGAAGAAGCTGAAGCAGTCTACCTGCTAACTCAAAGAAGACAATGGCAACCTAAAGGGCAAGGTACGAACTCTGGTATGCCATTTAATCGTTGGAACAATTATTCTGCTTTTGGCCAAACAAGCTACCCCCCCTTCAACCAAATGCAATATCCACTTTTCAGTCAAATGAATTTCCCACCCATGCAAATGCAAAACCCTCCCTTTGTTGACCCTTCAATGTGGACTCCTTGGCCTCCACAGCAACCACCTCCTTTCAATCCTTGGAACCCAAGTTGGAATAATCAATCACTCCCATACCCAAATCAAATGCCTCAATTCCAACAATCACTCTCTCTGCCATCAAATGCTCCACCAAACAACCAAATGAGACCCCAACTACCTGCGCAACCAAATCCTAACCCCAATAATAAAGCTGTGCAAGTCATTGATATTCAGAATCAGTCTATATTTCCTACTATGCAATGTAATGATATTCACTTGAGATCTGGAAGAGTAGTAGAGCCTATTATTGATGATATAACTGATTCAGATAAAAATGAAACCGAAAAGCAAAAAGAAGCTCAACCACCTCCTAACAAAAATGCTGAATTAACAGAACCACCATTCCCCGAGCGTTTGGTTTTAACCAAAACAGCTGAAACACCTGCTTTTAATTTTATGGGGGAATTGCAAAATTTGTATATTAAAATTCCACTTTTACAAGCATTAAAAGATGTACCAATTTATGCCAAAACATTAAGGGATATTTGTGTTAAGAAACCTGGTAGGAAAACCAAGGATCCCCTTACAGTACATGTGATGGGAGACTTGTCTGCATTAATGTCTGGAAAAGCCCCTCCTGTAAAATATGGTGATCCTGGCCATCCTACTGTCACAGTTCAGATTGGCAAAGCAGTAATCCCCCGAGTTTTGGTAGACTTAGGTGCAGCAATTAATATAATGACTCTGGAAACTTCACAATTGTTACAGCTGAATAACACAATCAGAGATACACCCACCATTTTAGAGTTAGCTGACCGTTCCACAATTAAGCCAGAAGGGGTTGTTGAAGACCTGCTCATTTCAGTTGAATCCTGGAAATATCCAGCTGATTTTGTTGTATTGCAAACTAAAACAAAGCTGGGGGGACATCCCTTAATTCTAGGAAGGCCATGGTTGGCCACAGCTGATGCATTTATTAGTTGCAGATCTGGTTCAATGACAATTTCTAATGGTTATGAAACAAAACAATTAACTCTTTATCCTCACGCTACGCCAGTAGTTAATAATGAAGATTCTATATGGATGGATTATGATGATAATGCTGTTCAACCGATTCTAACTATAGGACAAGCTTTAACTCTTAAAGACAATATAGAAGATGAAATAATCAATAATTTTATTTGTGAACCTTCTTCTGTTATTGCTGAAACACACAATCAATTAACTGCAATTTTTGAAACTGATATACAAGAAAAGATTGAACCTGAAGATTCATCTCAAACTTTAACCACGATCCCATCTAAGAGCATAACAGTTGAAATTGAACCCGGTAAGACATTAAACATAAATCCTGATCTAACAGATGCTGAAACACAGCAGTTAATGAAGTTATTACACGAATATAAGGAGGCATTTGCCTGGGATTACACGGACATGAAAGGTATTTCTTCTGAATTATGTACTCACAGAATTTACATTAAAGAGGGATGCCGACCTGTTTGTCAACCCCAAAGGCGAATGAATCCTAATTTACGAGAAATTGTTAAAGAAGAACTTCAAAAATTGCTTAATGCAGGGTTTATATACCCCATATCTGACAGTGAATGGGTTTCCCCGTTAGTAATTGTTCCTAAGAAAAACGGAAAATGGAGGGTATGTGTTGACTATAGAGCTTTAAACAAAGCTACCCAAAAGGATCATTTTCCCTTACCTTTCATTGATCAGGTGTTGGACAGTCTTGCAGGGAAGAAATTCTTTTCTTTTCTAGATGGATTCAGTGGGTATAATCAGATAAAAATTGCACCCCAGGATCAAGACAAGACCACTTTCACCAGCCCTTGGGGAACTTTCGCCTATAGAGTTCTCCCATTTGGATTATGCAATGCACCAGCAACCTTTCAAAGAGCTGTTATAGGAATTTTTTCCGATATGCTGAATGATTGTATGGAAATATTTATGGATGATTTTACCCCCTATGGTGTGTCTTTTGAAGAGGGACTACAAAACCTTGAGAAAGTACTTAAAAGATGTATTCAAGCCCACCTTTCCTTAAGTACCGAAAAATGCCACATGATGATGAGTGAGGGAATAGTGCTTGGACATTTTATTTCATCTCTAGGTATTCAGGTAGATCCATCTAAAATATTAGTCATTCAGAATCTTTCTGTTCCTAAAACTCAAACTGATGTGAGAAGTTTTTTAGGACATGCTGGTTATTATAGGAGATTTATTAAAGATTTCTCTAAAATAGCTTCTCCATTGTTTGTATTGCTTATGAAAAATGCTGAATTCAAGTGGACTAATTCTTGTCAAAAAGCTTTTGAAGAATTGAAGCATCAGCTGTCTACTGCTCCTATTTTGAGGGGGCCTGACTGGAATCTTCCGTTTCACATATCCTCTGATGCTTCAGATGTTGCTATTGGAGCAGTCCTGGGACAAGAGGAAAATCATCTCCCTTATGCTATATACTTTATCAGTAAGAATATGACCTCTGCTGAGCTTAACTATACAGTTACCGAGAAAGAGTTCCTTGCAGTAATCTATGCCATTAATAAATTCAGACACTATATTACTGGGTATCCTACTTTTGTGCACACTGATCATTCAGCTATTAAATACTTAATGAACAAATATGTCACAAATGCTAGAGTTACCAGATGGCTGTTACTATTGCAGGAATTTGATATTACAATTGTAGATCGGCCTGGTAAGGAAAATGTGGTGGCTGATTTTCTTTCACGGTTAAAAACTGATAATGATATTCCAGTAGATGATAGTTTTCCTGACGAATATTTGTTTGCAGTTTCTGCTCATTCTCCATGGTATGCAGATATTGCTAATTATTTGGTTGCAGGAAAACTACCAGCACACCTGTCATATAGAGAAAAGAGAAGAATTGTTCAACAAAGTGCCAGGTATAGCTGGATAAGCGGATGTCTCTTCTATACTGGGCTTGATCAGGAAATCCGAAGATGCATTAGAGAAGATGAAGTGTACGACATATTGAAAGCTTGTCATGATGGCCCTTGTGGAGGCCATTTTGCTGATAAAAGAACAGCGCATAAAATTCTGAGGATGGGTTACTATTGGCCCTCACTATTCAAGGATGCAAAGAAGTATGTAAGGGCTTGTGACAGCTGCCAGAGAATGGGTCAACCCAATCATAGAGACCAAATGCCATTAAACCCCCAGGTAGTTTCTGAACCATTTGAAAGATGGGCCTTGGACTTCATAGGACCCATTAACCCTCCATCCAATCAAAGAACCTATATATTAGTCTGCACAGACTATATGACTAAGTGGGTGGAGGCCAAAGCACTTATTAGAGCCAATGAAGAGGTTGTTCTGTCCTTCTTGTTTGAAGATATTTTCACTAGATTTGGAATCCCCAGAGAGCTAGTTACTGATGGAGGACCTCCATTCAATTCTCATGGTTTTAAATCTACTCTTCACAAATATCATATTCAACATAGAATGACCACACCATACCACCCCCAGGCCAATGGGCAGGTGGAAAGCACAAATAAAGTTTTAGAGGCCATTCTAACTAAAACAGTGAAGGACAACCGAAAGGATTGGTCCCAAAGGCTCCCTGAGGCATTATGGGCTTACAGGACTACTTGGAGAAACACTACAGGTTTTTCTCCCTATGAATTGGTTTATGGTAAAAATGCTATTTTTCCTGTGGAATTTGAAATTAAAACTTTAAAAACTGCCTTAGCTGTTAATCTTGATTTGAATGATGTGCAGACAGCTAGATTGCAGCAGCTTTTGGAGTTGGATGAAAAGAGATTGGATGCCATTCACCAAACAAACATGATTCAGCAACAAAGGATGAAGTGGCATGACAAAATTATCAAACACAAGCAGTTCCAAAAAGGTAATTGGGCCTTGCTGTATGATTCTCGGTTTGAAAATTTTCAGGGAAAGCTACGTACACGGTGGCTTGGACCATATGAAGTAGATGATGTCTTTCCAAACGGAACGGTAAGACTTGTAACAATTGATGATGCTAAAACACCTCTATTAGTCAATGGCCATAGGCTCCGTTTGTATGAGCGCCCTGTTTCTAAAGAGGATTTCAAGACTGCTTGCATGACTGATATTCATTATCTTTTTCCAAGGGAGTCTTCTGCTCCTCACAGCACTTAAATTTCTGCACTATATTTTTTATTAGATTAGATTTAGCACTAATAATCCCTGTCAAGGATTGGCATATTACAATTGAATTTTGCAGATTCTGGAAAAGCAATAAGGAGGACAGATTCATCATGAGAAGATCTGAAGCTTTAAATCAAGAAGCTTCTTCCCATCATTTTACCCCCTTTTTCCTAAAAGCAATATCCCCCCATACCCACATTATTTCTATCACTCCCACCACTCCTGAAATATCCTCCTTCAGTCAGTATTTTCCACCCCTTACTGCTGAAATAATCCCTTACCATTCACAGACCTAAGTCAGTTATCCCAATTCTCTGATTTTTCCCGTTGCTGAAACACCTGTTTCAGCAACGTAACACCAGATTTTTCCGTTGCTGAAACACCTGTTTCAGCAACGTAACACCAGATTTTTCCCGTTGCTGAAACACCTGTTTCAGCAACATATCATTGATTCCACCCGTTGCTGAAACACCTGTTTTAGCAATACATTATCGATTTCTCCGATTGCTGAAACACCTACCTCAGCAATGCATTGTTCATTTTTCAGTTGCTTAAACAACAGTTTCAGCAATTGGTTATCATCAAAGTAATATCCCTTCTTGCTCTTACAGAAGCTTTCTGGTTCTTCACGATACTTTTGGTGAAAATTATTTGGCATATACCAGACTCAGTTACACCTTCAATCCACAGACCCTTCTATGATCATTAAAGCTATTGCAACCGACACTTCGAATTATTAATTAAAGGTAAAGTATAAGGTATATGGTTTTAATGTAATTCGGTTAAATCATATGAAAAGAGAGGATTTCATTTCATAATGATTGCATATCTTTCCACGTCCAATCATTATTACACCATCCGTAGGGGGGGGAATTCCGAAAATGGAAAAAAATCATTTCGCATGAACCAACCTGCCGCCGGTTATCATATCCATTTTTGCCGTCATTTAGACTGCGCAGCCTTTGTTGCAACAACTAGTCCGATCAGGGTCTAAGAATACTGTATTATGCATCTGCCGAAAACTCAAAGCTTCAGCCATGGGAGGGACGGCCATTAGAAACGAGCCCGGCTCCATAAGCCTTCTACAGTTCTTTCCGGAAGTGTATCAGATCTTCCAACAAGCAGGGTGGACAGCATATTTTGAAAGGTTGGGAGAATTTAACGCAGAAGAAGTATTAGAGTTTGCACAAAACCTTGAAGACAATTTCTCAGTGGTCCGAGGGGTTCGCATTTCAGTGACAGAGGATGACATAGTTCAGGTATCAGGGTTGCCAGCCGAGGGCATTCGCTGGTTTAGCAGGAAGCAGGTCGTTCTTAACGCGCAGCAAGAGTTCCTGCGTCCGGACGAGCAAGTGGAACCCAGAGGCCGCGGGGTCAGTCTGCATTCACTTCCTCAACCATGGCCATCAGTAGCAGAATTCGTCAAACACTACCTAACATGCGAGGGGCGTTATCAGGTAGTGTACAATCATGACTTTGTTTTGCTGAATCATTTGAGGAATGGAAGACTCATCAATATCCCTTATTATCTGCTTGGTTGTATTAAAAACATGTCGTATTATTGTAAACGAGCCAAATCCCCAATGTCATCCCTTACCCATCACCGCTTATGCCAGCTGCTAATAAAGAGAGGTTTTGCTCAGCAAAATCCCCCTCTGCAGGCCCTACCTGAAGTCCCTCCACAGGCCCCACTCGAAGTACCTTTGCAAGCCCCACCTGAAGTTCCCCAGCCGGCCGAAATTCCCCTACAAACACCCGAAATTCCCCAGCCGGCCGAAATTTCTCAGCAGGACCAAACGTCCCAACCGTCTGGAAGTCCTCATGATATTCCCGAAATTCCTCAGGAGGAAACCCCGCATTCCCCGGTCAATCCAACCCCGAGCTCGTCTCGGTTAGCAGAGCTAACACCCTCTACTATTCCTGTCCCTAGTGACGATTCTCTAACACCCCCTTCTTCACCTGTTAAGAAAAAGAGGAAAACCCCAGCAGTCACAAGCTCCAGACCACGGACAAGGTCTACATCCCAAATTCTTACTCCTCCGGAAAACCCTGTCCCTAAGAAAAAGCCCTCCCGTTTGAAAAAGAGGAAAGGTAGTGATTTTACTGCCTTCCTACCAAAAAGGAAGAGGACAAAGACTGTTGAGACAAAATCCACTTCCATTTCCCCTAACCCTGCTACTATTCTATTAAAACCCTTATCCCCATCACAGACCTCCCAGCCTGGCTCATCCGAGGGCATGGTCACACAAAAACCAGTGCCTCGGGATAATCTGACATTGTTTATGGGTCAAGAAGTGACTGCTCCACAAGAACCAGTCACTTGCCCAGTGACTGAAACACAAGAACCAGTCACTGAGGCACAAGAATACACCAAGCAGGATAATAGTGGGAAATGCCCAGTGACTGCTCCACAAGAACCAGTCACTGAGGCAGAGGAATCTACCAAGTTGTCTGACAGTGAGAAATGCCCAGTGACTGCTCCACAAGAACCAGTCACTGAGGCAGAGGAATCTACCAAGTTGTCTGACAGTGAGAAAGGCCCAGTGACTGTTCCACAAGAACCAGTCACTGAGGCACAGGAATACAACAAGCAGGATGATAATGGGAAATGCCCAGTGACTGAAATACCAGAACTGGAGATTGAGACACAGGAATTCATTCCTAACCCGGTGGATGAAACACAAGAACCACCCACTGTGGTACCGGAACTGGAGATTGAGACACAGGAATCCATTCCTAACCCAGTGGATGAAACACAAGAACCACCCACTGCGGTAACAGAACTAGTCACTGAGGCACAAGAGTCCATGTCTAACCCAGTGGATGAAACACAAGAACCACCCACTGCGGTAACACAACTAGTCACTGAGGCACAAGAGTCCATGTCTGGCCCGATGGATGAAACACAAGGACTACCTACTATGGTATCAGAACTAGTTGCTAAGGAACGGGAATTCATTCCTGATGAAACACAAGGACTACCTACTATGGTATCAGAACTAGTTGCTGTGGAACAAGAATTCATTCCTGATGAAACACAAGGACTACCTACTATGGTATCAGAACTAGTTGCTGTGGAACAAGAATTCATTCCTGATGAAACACAAGGACTACCTACTATGGTATCAGAACTAGTTGCTGTGGAACAAGAATTCGTTCCTGATGAAACACAAGGACTACCCAGTATGGTATCGGATCTAGTCACTGGAGAACAGGAATCCATTCCTGGCACGGTGGATGAAACACAGGAACCACCCATTGTGGTGCAACAACAAGCTACCACTGTGCATCAACAGAATATTCCAACAGAAACAATCAGCATACAAGGTCCACACACTATGACATCTCTACTGCAGGAAAATGAGTTCCTGAAGTCTGAAGTAGAAGCTTACAGAGCTGAATTAGCCATGGCTCGAGAGGCTTTTGAAAAAGAACTCAATCTCCATACATTAGCACATGTAGCCTCAATGCAAAACCGGGAGCCATGTATGGAATATATGTGCAAGGAGTGTGGCATCATTTATCAGGATGCAGGATATAAAGTGGTTGAGATTCCACTCCCTGAAACAATTATGACAGAGGGGGTACAAGAGGAATGCCCTACTGCTCCACAAGAACCAGTAGGACCCCCTATGGTGCAAGAAGAAGAAGAAATCAAACCAGAGATATCTCATCCTTTGTGGACTGATGCAGCTATTCCGGCAGAAGAAACACTGCCAGAGCACACTACTATTGATTCAGATATTCCGGCAGAAGAAACACTGCCAGAGCACACTACTATTGATTCAGATATTCCGGCAGAAGAAACATTGCCAGAGCACATGACTACTGATGCAGATATTCCGGCAGAGGAAACATTGCCAGAGCAAATGACTACTGATGCAGCTATTCCGGCAGAGGAAACATTGCCAGAGCAAATGACTACTGATGCAGCTATTCCGGCAGAAGAGACACTGCCTCAGCACACTACTGATGCAAGTATCCCGACAGAAGAAATAATGCCCCAATGCATTACCTCTGAGGCAGCCATTCAGACAGAGGAAATAGTGTCCCAACCCACTACTTCTGTTAAACAGACACAGACTCGGCTATGGGACCCATTGGAACAATTCAACAGATGGAAGAAGAAACATGCTGAAGAACAGAATCTAGTATTACAACAGCATAAGTTGCAATGGCAGAACTATGTATATGCTAACTGGGATAGCTGGGAACAAATATTGCAAGAGCACAGAGAATATAAGAAGGAAGCCAGACAGTCTAAGGAACGGATAGCCTTGATGTTTTCATTGGTACGGAAGTTGATGGTTACACGTAAACCCTCTGTAAATTACTCTCTCTTTCTTACTGAACGACTAGTTTATTTTCAAATAAAATCAATAGCATATGGCAGACCACATGAAGTACTGACTTCAGAGAAATTTGTTGAGACCTTTAAAGAGGCCCCTGAAAGTGACCAGCATCTGCTGTGTGAACTCTACCTTCATAATGAGGCCCTTCCTGAAGAAAGGAGAGTTAATCTTACTCCAATTGCAGGTGATATACAAATTAGGGCATTTGCTTCATTTTTGTCTAATCAGCTCACCTGGCAGACTGCGTTCAATGCCAGCAGTCATAATGAGGAGAATAAACTCCTGTGGATTAGACCAGAACCTGTAAGCCCAGCCATGTTTATAGCACAGTATTATGAATTCTTGCAGAAACCGGGAATGAGTGAGCACATAGAACAATTACAAGCTTCAATCCTTTTTAAGTGTCAAGAGCATATTAGAATGAAAGGTCCTGCTGCATTGAAGGCCAATGATATCTTTTGGGAACAGTCAAGTAAGGAAAGACAGGATTATCATCCTTTTAACCCTCTCAATCTTCAAGCTGCATTGTCCAGGGTCCCTAAGTATATTGATTGCATTCAACATTGTGGAGTCAATTGGATTGGGTATCATTTCCGTTTTCCAATCTTATGGCTGCCTTCAGAAAAATATCAAAGTCATTATCAGTTGACTGACAGAGAGGAAGCCTCGGCATGGCAACAGTTGCAGACCAACAGTGGGTTCCGAGCTCCTACAGACGCCACCTTCTCCAGCTACTGCTTGAGTAATTTGCATTGCCAATCCCAGTACTCAGACTCTGATTCAGACGAGGGGTTGCCTGAGGACATGCAACATTTTTAGCTGGGGGGGATGTTAGGACTCCAATATGTACCATTTTGCTATATATTTTGATATCACTTTACTCTCAAAACCATGAACCTCAATGTCTTTTTCATTCACTTTATCCTAAGGTATATAGAAACCTCTTCTTTATTATATGGTTAATCTGTCCTACATTTAATTCCATAATACTCTTATATTTTATCAATTATTGAAGTGCATTGTTGCTAACACAAGTCAAAGATCGCAGATAATATATGCCTTGTTAGGAACGAGCGGCCGTTGCTGAAACAGCTGAACTTCATTGCTGAAACAGCCAACTCCGTTGCTGAAACAGCTGGTCCCGATGCTGAAACAACTAACTCAGTTGCTGAAACAGCCGTCAAGCACGCAACTCCCGCTATGCGTAATTTGCGATTCTGGAAGAACTTTTTGTGGATAATAGCAGCAGCCCGAAGATACGGTTACCTGGATTATCTTGAAGATAGCATTTCTGTTGTCTCGGTTGTAACAGTATCTCTTTTTAAGAAAGAACAGAATAGTTTTGTTTAGAACAGAATCGAGATCTTCGCTCTTGTGTAAAATTGTAAATGATGTCTCCTCTTTAAAAAGAGGAGACATCATCATTAGAGGGGATCGAACTGTAATTTACAGAACAGCATTGTGTGAGACAGGAGCTAATTTCCTTTTTGTAATGTATCAGTTTCTTGACAGATGAATAAAGACTTGTTTTGAGCGTTCCAGTTTAATTCTTTCTCTTGGGGAATCTTGTGAGAAGGAAAGGGCCCGCCTTCCTCACAAGATTCACCCCTTTATTCCTGTAGTTGTTTATTTCTTATGTATTTGCATTGTATTTAATTCTGTTGCTGAAACACTAGTTACATGGTTTGTGATACTCTGTTTCTTAGCGCTACATGTATTGAATGCACGAGTGGATGATGAGAGCATGTGCTGAAGATCCCCGCACAGAGGGATAGGGTCTTGCTCCCATTGATTGCTTTCTTTTACTTGCAGTGTGATTAGAAACAAGAGGCCAAGTGCTGAAGATTCCTGTTCCTGGGAATAGGGTCTTGACCTCTTGAGGTTACTTCTTTTACAGTGTGATTAGTGCCAGGCAGCAGGTGCTGAAGTTCCCACCAAGGAATAGGGTCCTGTTCCTGCTATGGTTGAATGATTTCTTTCCTTATAAATTTATTTCCCTTTGCTGTAACAGAGAAATCGTGTCTGCTATAAGTTAATTGACTTCAGCTTTAATTAAGTAGACTGTGAATTGATAGATTGATGAATTTAAACAGATGTGTGTGACTTTCTTTTACTACAACATTGAGCTGCTTTTGAAATTGAGCATATCCAGTGTGCTATTACCTTTGGAATAAAAAGACCTTCTCGGGTTGACAATTTATGTGGAGCTCGAATTGTGAAAACAATTAGAGCGACCAACACCAACATCATAGATATTTGCAGAGGTGTGAGTCAGCTCTGGGTTTTTGATTAGTGTCTTTGTTGGCATTATGACTAAAGTGTTGTCCTTGATGGCAACCCATTCAGGTGGTAGTTCACTATTATTCAAGTCAGCAGCAGAAGTTGATGATCAGCTCTCATTTTATTGAAAAATTATGAAGGACGCAGGAAGCCAGTTCAGAAGGTGCGTACCCACAGGTATACCATGTAGAACCCGCGTCCAAGGACGCAGGCCAGCCGTTCAGGGGGTGCGTCCACCCAGTGCACACATTTCAAGACAGAGAAAAGCACGTGGGGGTTTCTTGTGTGGTATCTAGCCGACAGTTTTGTGTTTCTATGGTGTCGGCTCGTGGTATTGTTCCATGTTTTGGGGAGAAGTTTGCCTATATAAAGCAAAGGAGTTCATTTGGATTATGTACCATCTTTGTTGAATATCTTTTGGTGAGATCTAGTCCAGATCTATGAAGGCGAATCTTCTAATGGACTATGATCGCTATGGCGCACGATCAGATCTGTAGATCTGACTGTTTGAGTTAGTCTTGAAGTCTTTATATCTTTCATATCTAAAGAGACGCAGGTGCAGTAAGGGTTCAGGTGCGTCCGGGACGCAGGAGCGAACCGGTTCAGGTGCGCCGGATGCAGGTGCAGAAGGGTTCAGGTGCGCCGAGACGCAGGCAGTTCAAAAGACTCAGAGCGAGGGACGCAGGCTAGCAGTTGAGCAGAGTGCGTCCGGGACGCGGGCTAGCAGTTGAACAGGGTGCGTCCAGGGACTCAGGCCAGCAGTTGAGCAGGGTGAGTCCGGGACTCAGGCTAGCAGTTGAGCAGGGTGCTTCCTTCTCTTAAAATCTTTGTTTATCATTGTTGCATCCTGGGTTTGGTCCTATTATTGTTGATCTAGTTACTACAGTTGATTTGGTGTTTCAGAAGGTTGTTTGAGCTTCAATGTTGTTGTTGGGTCCAGTATGAAAATTGGATGAAATGTGGCCTTTCAAGATTATGAGTTGTGCCTCAATGTATCCAGTATGAAAATTGATGAAATGTGGTACTTAGAGGGAGAATATTGTAGGCCGGCGCCTACGTACTAGTATCTAAGCTAGTACAAGAGCTAAAAGAAATCTTTGGAGCATTGTAGCAGGTAGTAGCCTGCGTACTAGTAAATGAATCGGCTAGTACAAGAGCAAAGGGGGTTGTAGCTCCCGTACTAGTATAAGGCTGCACCAGTACAAATATTGTAAAAGAATTTTCTTATTAAGAAGAAGATTGAGATGACTTGCAGCAGGTGGTTTTCTCCCGCATTGGGTTTCCACCTTATATCATTGTGTTCATATGTGTGCCTTATGTGTGATGATCTACTTTATGTTACTGCATCTGTTAACTGATAATATGGTTGATAATGTCCTAATGCACTCATTGAAGATCGATTAACTTAATCTTAAGAAGTTGTGGAAGTAGCATATATGAATCTGATTATGGAATTGAAAAAGTTTTATTAATGTGATAATACTGATTCACCCCCCCCCCCCCCCCCCCTCTCAGTATTATTTCCAACAATTGGTATCAGAGCAGGTCCTTCAGAAAAGCTTGATCGCTTGAAGGAGATCCGTGGAACAATGGGAAAGAAGCTTAAGAAGAAAGCTCATAAGAAAAAGAAGTCATCTCAGAAGAACTATGATAGTGGAAGAATCGATTGGGGATTAGGCATAAGAAGCTCTTCAGATTCAGAATCAGATTCAGAATCGGTATCAGGTATGAATGTGTTATCCTCTGATGTTCCAGCTATATTTCCTTGTGAAAGAGATGAAAGTGATAGCGAAACTATTGAATTTGCTCTTATGGGTGAACAAGAAAGATATCAAATAGAGGCAGAATTTAAAAAGCTGACAGACAAAATTAGAGATCAACAAGATCTATTGAACAAAAGGGAATGTGATTTCAAAGAAGAAGCTACCAAACTAAGGGCCCAACTAGAAGAAGGAAACAAGGTAAGAAAGCTACTCAAGGACAAGGAAGACCAATGTCAAAAATTGCAGCATGAAGTGACATCATTAAGAAAAGAAGTCAACGAAAGAAGCACAACCATCAAGAAACTCAAAGATAGATCCAGCTACTATGAAAATCTTGAAGCTACAATCCTCTCACTAAAAGGAGATCTTGAAGAATCAAAGAAGCATAATACAGATCTACTCCAAGCTATTGCAAAACAAGAAAACGAAGTCACCAGCTTAAAATCTCAACTAGAATGTGCCTTCCGAGTTCGTCAAATGCAGCAGGATCTGTATGAAGAACAAGAAAAGGAGATTCTCAAACTAAGGGAACAAATGAAAGCTGAAGAAGTTTTGAAAAACAAATCTCTTGAAAAGGAAGAACAGCTTCAGGTTGAGGTAGATATCTTGAAAGGTAAACTAGAGGAAAAGGATAAGCTTTTACGATTTCAAGATAGCTCTAAAGTACTGGATGATATTCTTAGTAGTCAAAGGTCCCCTGCTATAAAGACTGGTCTTGGTTTCCATGAATCTGTTGAAGGTGAATCTAGTTCACAAGGTGAGGCAAGAAATTCTAAAGAGAAATCTAAAGTGATCAATGAAGGAATGAAAGATCAATCTCATCATCAACCAAGGAAAGAGATTCCTCAAAGAAAATTCTTTACCTCTTCTATGAATAATGTTGAATGTTATGTATGTCATAACCTTGGACATGTTGCAGCTAGATGTAGAAGAAGAAGGGCTCAAGATCATTATGCAGAAAGATCATCACATTCAAGGTATTTTTATGGATATTGCTTTGCTTGCAATACGTTTGGTCACAAAGCTGCTGATTGTTACAGGAGGAATATGAAACATGTGAGATGTTATGCATGTAACAAGCCTGGACATATAGCTAAGGAATGTAGGAACAAAGTGTGGGCACAATATCAAAAGGAGAAAATGTCATCATCACGCTTGAAGATATGGAGGAAAAAGGAAGTACAGTCAGAAAAGGAGGGCACAGCACAAGTTACAGACATACCAGAATCAGAGGGAGCTGAAAGTACAAGACGCAGTGTAGTAACAGGAGACCTGCGTGGGGACGCAGGGCAGATTAAGCTCAAATGCGTCCAGGATGCAGTTCAGTAACTGGAGATCTGCGTGGGGACACAGAGCGACTGAGGATCAGGTGCGTCCCTGAAGCAAAAGGACGCGGCGCGATAGTAATTTTGGGTGCGTCCCTGCAGCAACAGGACGCAGCGCAGCAGAAGATGAAGTGCGTACCTGTCTCAAAGCATTTATTGGCTGATTCTTCTTGATATGCATGATCAAATTTAACAGATGGCACTGGTTCAGGGGGAGCATATGTCCTAAATTCATTGTTGGCATTATGGTCCTTGATGACAATGCTTATGATTCATCTTGCTATTATGAGTTGGTCACATGATCAAATGTATGGTTGATTCTCTAATGATGCTTGCATGAAGTCTTTATTATCCTTGGCACATATATGGATGAGGTTGGCTGATTTCGTGGATGATTATTCAAAGTTGCATTGTTGGAGACATGATAATGATGAGTTACTCATATGCATTTCATGATGATGTTGACATGAGCAAGATGCATGATTTCTTTCTTGGCACAAATGGATGAGGATTGTTGGTTGGATACAGGGATGATTATTCATACATATGTTGATTGATGCTGATGCTTTCATTTGATGGCTCTTGATTCATGTAGATCTGGATGGTTATGAGTTGATGTTGGCAGATACTATGGAGCAGATTATACAGTGCTGTTGTTTGTCATGATCTTTAGATGTTTGGAAGGTCGTAGCAAGACTCATGTTGTAATAGTCTATCTATTATCGTCATCTTTTCAAGTCATGTAACGGCCTATGTCCCCCCACTATGCATAGGATGAAGATGTAATGTATTTGGCTTTCATATTTCTGATGTATTCCCACTTGGTTGGATGGATGATCCTTATTGTGATGGGTGATGGATGTATGTATTGAGTCTTTTGGTGATAGGAAGGTCATTTATGATATATATAGAGTCATGTTCTTCTTGTAGAACATCCTTTTGCAGACCTTGCTTACAGTCAGGGGGAGCTTGAGCATGAACAACACCATACAGCAGAGCAGACATCTCAGCTGGTTCTCAGAAAGACCATTATCAGATTGGAGCACCATGACATATACAAAGGGGGAGCTCATTCAGAGACTTCAGCAGATCTGGTTCATAGTCAAAGGGAGCATGTTCTTAGGGGGAGCATACCCCTTTGCCCTTGATGTCAAAGGGGGAGAGTGATCTGGTGTTGTTGCCATCAAGTCCAAAGGGGGAGATTGTTGGCATTATGATGCATGTGTTGTACTTGATGGCAACCCCCCTCATAGAAGACCATCTCACTTATATACATTCAGAAGAGATATCAGATGTAACATAATACATAGATGCAGGACAGCTCAAAGGAATCAAATGGCAAGTTCTTAGTAAGCTTTGCCATCAAGTCCAAAGGGGGAGATTGTTGGCATTATGGCTAAAGTGTTGTCCTTGATGGCAACCCATTCAGGTGGTAGTTCACTATTATTCAAGTCAGCAGCAGAAGTTGATGATCAGCTCTCATTTTATTGAAAAATTATGAAGGACGCAGGAAGCCAGTTCAGAAGGTGCGTACCCGCAGGTATACCATGTAGAACCCGCGTCCAAGGACGCAGGCCAGCCGTTCAGGGGGTGCGTCCACCCAGTGCACACATTTCAAGACAGAGAAAAGCACGTGGGGGTTTCTTGTGTGGTATCTAGCCGACGGTTTTGTGTTTCTATGGTGTCGGCTCGTGGTATTGTTCCATGTTTTGGGGAGAAGTTTGCCTATATAAAGCAAAGGAGTTCATTTGGATTATGTACCATCTTTGTTGAATATCTTTTGGTGAGATCTAGTCCAGATCTATGAAGGCGAATCTTCTAATGGACTATGATCGCTATGGCGCACGATCAGATCTGTAGATCTGACTGTTTGAGTTAGTCTTGAAGTCTTTATATCTTTCATATCTAAAGAGACGCAGGTGCAGTAAGGGTTCAGGTGCATCCGGGACGCAGGAGCGAACCGGTTCAGGTGCGCCGGACGCAGGCGCAGAAGGGTTCAGGTGCGCCGAGACACAGGTAGTTCAAAAGACTCAGAGCGAGGGACGCAGGCTAGCAGTTGAGCAGAGTGTGTCCGGGACGCGGGCTAGCAGTTGAACAGGGTGCGTCCACGGACTCAGGCCAGCAGTTGAGCAGGGTGAGTCTGGGACTCAGGCTAGCAGTTGAGCAGGGTGCTTCCTTCTCTTAAAATCTTTGTTTATCATTGTTGCATCCTGGGTTTGGTCCTATTATTGTTGATCTAGTTACTACAGTTGATTTGGTGTTTCAGAAGGTTGTTTGAGCTTCAATGTTGTTGTTGGGTCCAGTATGAAAATTGGATGAAATGTGGCCTTTCAATATTATGAGTTGTGCCTCAATGTATCCAGTATGAAAATTGATGAAACGTGGTACTTAGAGGGAGAAGATTGTAGGCCGGCGCCTACGTACTAGTATCTAAGCTAGTACAAGAGCTAAAAGAAATCTTTGGAGCATTGTAGCAGGTAGTAGCCTGCGTACTAGTAAATGAATCGGCTAATACAAGAGCAAAGGAGGTTGTAGCTCCTGTACTGGTATAAGGCTGCACCAGTACAAATATTGTAAAAGAATTTTCTTATTAAGAAGAAGATTGAGATGACTTGCAGCAGGTGGTTTTCTCCCGCATTGGGTTTCCACCTTATATCATTGTGTTCATATGTGTGCCTTATGTGTGATGATCTACTTTATGTTACCGCATCTGTTAACTGATAATATGGTTGATAATGTCCTAATGCACTCATTGAAGATCGATTAACTTAATCTTAAGAAGTTGTGGAAGTAGCATATGTGAATCTGATTATGGAATTGAAAAAGTTTTATTAATGTGATAATACTGATTCACCCCCCCCCCTCTCAGTATTATTTCCAACAGTCTTCTCTCTGATAGTTCTTGCTTCCACTTGGAGATCTCATTGATCTCTTACTCATCCTTGGGTGATTTTGAGAGGCAAGTGTCACAGGAGAAGTTTCTGGAATATTCCATGATCATCCACCTCGCAAACTGTCTCTGCCACTTGTCTTTTCTCGTCCATCGCACCCAATAGAAGGGCTTTTTGAAATGCAACGCACTTCTCGTGTGTACAAGGTGAGATGCATCGCACCCTGGCCATGGAGCAAGCGAAATGATCTAGTTTTGACCAGTTCTTAGTAGTTTTTCATGGAGAACTTCTAGGAGAAGCTGTAATCAGTTGACCTTGTTCCTTTAGGGGTTGGAACAACACTTTTCGGGACTTAGGAGCCCTTTGTTTATGGACATTTTATGTTTGGGGTTGCAGTGCCCAAAAATGTCTATAACAGTTTCCCCCTAAAGCATGAGGTCATTAATCTTTTTTGATGTCGGGTGAAATGCTTTATCATGAGGATCCGAAGTTCTTTCAAGCTGGGAGGAGACCTGTAATAAGATAAAATACAATACATTATCTTCATATATTTTCATGATCTAGTTGAGGTGGGCATTCCCATGCTCAGCTTTATAAATTCATTTTCATGTACATAGGAAAGACAATCGTCTGAGTGTAGACTGATGATTCTGGTAGAGCCATCATCCCTTTGATTGGATGATTATCTGTGCAGCAATGATGTACATTTGATGTCTTTATTTCCCTAAATATATATCGCAGCCCGGATGGATGAAACTAGATCCGGGGTCTTCAATCTCGTTCGATCTTCACTCGAAGCACAAGTCTATCCATGTGAGAGATGTTCTGGAGTCGAACATGGAGAGACATTGCCTGATTACCAGCCAATGATGTAAGTTGTTAACAGGCGTGAGAGGAATCAACGATAATGATAATGACCCTCAAGGTACTGCAGTACAATTCACGTGGTGTGAATAAAGGACTTGGCGTCGAACACCACACAAAATCTTTCGGTCGAAGGTCATTGATGTAAACCTGTCGTTGGAAGTGAGAAACTTGCCATTGAGGCATGCAAGCTTCAAAGTACTGAACGGGGTGTTCCTAGATCGACTTCTTGGATAATGAGCTGATGTCGACAAGAAGCGATCCGTCACAGGAGGGCCTTAATGAATCCCACATCAATGACACGGAATGGAGCAAATGATTTTAATGGAGGTGAAAACAATCTGATGATATAAGGTTCAGGGTGGTGGTCATGAAAGAATGGAGGGTAAATGTATTGCAGTGGGTGAGACACAGGTGAATTCTCTTGAAAATATTGGCGACACTGACATGATGGATTGGTAGCACTAACCCCAAATGTGGATGGTGTGATGTGACCATGGTGATGTGACCGGTGAATGAAACAACCCAACCCGACTTGGATGCGGAGTGAAAGTGTCATGTTCAAGAGCGACTTGCTACCAACAAAGTTTCTTCAAGTTTTCTTCCCAATTTTTCCCCAGTGATTGCTGACCAGTACCTCTTTATTTTTGTCAAGCTTGAGGAGGATAACATATGCTTGTTCTATAATTTTCCCTTCGGGCAAACCCATCGCTATGTTTTAATGAGCCTAGCGATAGTGAAACTCGTTCTTGTCTGTTATGGACAAGTTTGTCGCTATTAGGTTTTAACAAGTTGAATGACAAAGATAACTCAGTCCTTTTAAATTTTAGAGAGTCTGGAAAGGGACGTAAAGGAAACTCCAAAAATCCTTTTTCGTCATCTAATCCCTTAAGTCCGAAAAAGTATAAAACAATATAGAAGGGATGAATTTTCGATACTTTTAACGAGCCAAACAAAACAAGCGCATGATATTTTTGTGTAATAATCCCTCAGGTCCAAAAAGATTAAAATCGAAAGGAGGGATAGCACTTCCGGTCACTTTATTGAGCTGGAAAGGCCAATGGCTCGGCAATATTTTCATATTTTACGAGTCAGTTGAAAAGAACTTAAAGGAGACTCATCTTTGAGGAACGAGTGATAAATTTGGGTAGCAGCTGATTCCAGGTAAGATTTGGAATTTTCCAATCACGACAGTGTCACAAGGATGGCTAACAGGATCACTCTTCGCAGCTGTTCCTCAAAAGGGGTAAACGATCAAGTGGAGGTGAATGATCGGCCAATACAAAGTGGAGGTGATGATGAGAACACGACCAAGGCTTCAAAGGCTGAAGCACTACATTCACGATGGTTATTTATCGGGAATTGGTTCATTTTTTTTATTGAGCTTAAACGTTGGGTGAAACATTTGCTCATTGCTTATGTTTATTTTTAACGAGCATGAAGTTTGCGTTAAAACTGCTCGATGCGGGTTTATTTTTTAACGAGCTTGAACCCTGCGGTAACACTGCTCATGGCGGGTTTATTTTTTAACGAGCTTGAACCCTGCAGTAACACTGCTCGTGATAAGTTTGCATGCCCCCAGCATAATAACGCAAATCGAGGTGCATGCCCCCCAAGCTTCATTGCATTCAACTCGGTGGTTGGAATGAAGGTTTACCTTTGAGATTTGGAAAGGGGATTTGTTTCATTTTTTAATGAGGTCGACACGAGATAAGAACCATCCTTGAAATCCCCTGTATTTACAGTATTTGATAGAAAATAAAAAACTAATGGATGATTAAGGTTGCTGGAATAATCTTCGTGGTAATCCGGAAGATGGGAGTGATGGTGGTAGTCTTCCCATGGTGCCTCTCCTATCATCATTGATTGAATGATTCCTTCATCTGTAGAATGTACATGCGACCAAGGATCTGAAGAGGTGCCATATTCCTTAGACCTATCTATCCAAACACTCAATGAGCATTTATTTGGGTTTACCCCCCAAGCCAAGAAAATTGATTGCTACAATATTTCTAAAATGGCGATGATCCATGCTGACAAAATGTTTAGGAATCTTCTGAATCCATTAGATATAGAAGATTTCATATTGCAGGCTTCCACTATGGCCACTTCCGCCAAATTACTCGAAGGTGGTAGGGCAAAAGTATCCATTAAGGCAGCGTCTTTTAAGAGGCCTACTCCAATATTTTGAAGCGAATGATTGCTTCCATGGATCATTGGAATGCTTCCCGTAACTTGTTAACTGTTGGGGAGAAATGTTTGTTGGTCGACGATTGTAATTCCTCCTTGAAAGGGAAATGCAATCTTCCTGAAGTAGGTCAACACAACTACGGCCATGGCATATATCCAGGGCCTTCCCAGTAGGATGTTGTAATCGAGGTTTCCGTTGATTACTTCAACATAAATTTCTACTGTTTTTCCCCTTAGTTCAACTTGCAAGTTACTTAAAATCCCGTATGGAGTGTATGATCGTCCATCAAATGCTTTTAACATTGTTGATGATCGCGACAAGGGTGGTGAGCCTAAATTTTTCCAGCAACCTATCGACATAATACATGTAGATGCCCCCTCATCAATAATTGTTCGATGAACAGTTTTGTTGAGGGCTTTCACTTGAATAAGGAAATCTATTTAAGCTGGTAACTGAGGGTCATATCCTTTGTGATTAAAGGATACAAGATTGGAATCCTTTGGGTCTATCCCACCTATTACTGATAATAGATCCTGCTTTTGGGAGAGGCAATTTTGTAGTACCTCAAGAGTCGACATAGTGGATGGCGATTGGGCCAAATATTCCACTATATTATAATGTTGTGCTGCTCTAGCGCGGGGATTAAACGTCGACTTGTGTACTACTCCCTTTGGCGGTTTTATTGTCAACTCGGGAATGATGGGTGGCGCAACTTCTGTCGAAGTTGTTTTCGAACTACTAGGTTGATCTTTATCCTTGTTGTTTGACAGCTGTGGATTTCCATAGCCCCCAGCATGATGAAATGGAGATTCTCCTGTAACTAGATGGAAGTCGCTACCGTGAAGAAGGACAATTATCCAACACCTTTTTGGCTTCGTCTAGATAGGGACAAAGGTGAATGGGGTGATTCCCTTCACTTAACCTATAGGGAAACTTAACTTTACTACTAGGTGCATGCCCCCCAAGCTTCATTACATTCACCTAAGTAGAATACTCATGTCTATCAGGTGGATGGAATGAAGGTTCATTTATGAAATCAAGTGAAAGACTCGACTGGGATTTTACGAGATCAAATCAAAGACTCGACTTGGAACTTTGCTCCAGGGGACCTTGTTTTATTTTTTAATGAGCTTGATACAAGGAATTCTGCTCAGATTCCTTGTTTCATTTTTTAATGAGGTTGACAAAAGACAATGACCTATCCTCATATTCCTTGTTTCATTTTTTAATGCTTGACACAAGACAAGGAACTATGCTCATACTCCTTCTTTCATTTTTTAACGAGGTTGACACAAGACAAGGAACTCTCCTTATACTCTTTGTTTCATTTTTTAAGGAGGTTGACACAAGACAAGGAACTCTCCTCATACTCCTTTGTTTCATTTTTTAACAAGGTTGACACAAGACCAGGAACTATCCTCATATCCTTGGTTTCATTTTTTAACGAGGTTGACACAAGACAAGGAACTATCCTCATGGGAGTTGTTTCATTTTTTAATGAGGTTGACACAGTAAAAGAACTATCCTCATTTTCCTCGATCATGACTCATAAGAGGTCATGACTTCCAAGAGGTTCTCATCAGATGGGAGAACAATGCTCTGGAAGGAATACGTAGCAAGGAATCCATTGGAGAGATCTGGTTCCAATTCCCCCAGTACATTCTGCACAACATCACAAAATTGATCGTTAGTTGATGTAGGCATGGAACAGGTTGCCACATAATTCACCCATGGTGGGGAAGATATCATTGGGATGAAACGATCATTTACGAAATATGGTCGACTGGAAGCCATATTTGGACCGAGAAATGAAAGCTGGTCAACGGTGACAATTATGCCTTCATGCGGGAAACACATCACTCGAAAGAGTGTTGAAACAATAGCTCCCATGTCATAAACATAGTCATGCCCAAGAAGTAAATTGTAATATAAAGGGCCTAGGACTACCATCACATTCAGATAAATGATTTTTCCTCCCAAAGTAATAGGCAACTGAGGAAGGATCCCTAATGGTTGACTAGTTCCTCTGTTAAAAGCCAACAGATTCTGGGTAACCGAGCACTTACCAAGCAGTGGAGGAAAGGATACTCACACGTGCACCTTCATTTATAAAAGTTCCAGATACAATCATATTACAACTTGTATTATGATCTGGAAAGGCACATAGGAAGGAAGAAAAAATCCTGCCAGTCGATTCCAATCAAAAGAAGTGACCAAACTACTTTGAGGGGGTACCATAAGAATGGGAGAATTATCCCCTTGAGTTACAAGAATGAGAGGATTTTCCTCCTGTCTTGATGGAACATAAGGGTTGCCTCCAAGCTCATTGGAATCTGAAGAAATAAAAATAACATGAGTGGTATCATACTCACTCTCTTCGGGAAAGGTACGATTAACTGAAGGTGAAATTGAGTCAATTTTTACCTCGACCTGTTGATTTGGGTCGGGTATAGACTCATAGGATTCACTTTTAGAGAGAGTGGGTTTGACCGATGGTTGATTTGAGTCAGTTAGTTCATCAACTAGTGAAGGATTAAGGGACAGTCTCCTATAACCAGATGGAAGTCGCTGTGGTGAAGAAGGACTGTTATCCAACACTTTTTGGCTTCATCTAGATAGGAACAAAGGTGAATGGAGTGATTCCTTTCACACAACCTATAGGGAAACTTAACATTACCCTCATTTCCATGAACTTTACTACCACTAGTTGATGGTGTGTCACTAGCATGATCTCCAGAAGTTGATAACATAGGATGATGTGAACGAGAAGACCATTCTTCTAAGATATGAGGAATATCAGGACAATTTAGAAGAAGATGGTCTCTCGCACAAAGTTTGCATAGATATCGAACTTTGTGAGGCTTGACGGACAGTTTCTCATTGGATGTTGCATTCAAAGAAATGGTTGCTTGGTTGCCCCTCTACTAAATTTGCTTCTTCTTCTTCTTCTTCCCTTTCTTCTTCTTCTTAGCAACCTGGTTACTAGTACCAATATTTTGACTAGGCGAAGAGGAAGGAGGGGGGGAAGAAACATCCGAGGAAGAAGGCAAAGGGTCAACTTTAGGATCAACTGGAGGTTGATTTTGTCTAGTTGGAGGTGTACTCGATTGTGGAGAAATCATGAAATTTTGAACCAAGGAGGTTGAAAACAACCATACTGGTAAGCCAATAGTAAATCTCAGAATGGAAAATGTATCCATATAAAGAGCACCAATATTTCCAAAAGGAGGAAAAGGACTAGGATTCCCATTAAAATGAATTCCTTGATCAGTGGACTCTGGACATGTCACCATATGTTTCAACCTAAGATCAAGTAAGAAGTGAGCATGGAGGATGTTATCCATGGTCAATTAAATTTCTTTTAATCAAAGTAACATAACAAAACAAAAGAAGGATAATATAATATAGGCAAAAGGTTTACCATGCAACTCTGAATTGGAGAATACGTCTCGGCGAACTGAGATGTATGGGTAGGCAATATCCTTGAATGTTGTGTTTAGTGTATCACAATTTACAAGGCGGCCAACTTGGTTACCTAAGGATAGATAGTAGCCTAGTGTTTTCCTCCCATATATACCTGAAGGTACATGGAGGCCCAATCCGTATAAGTGCTGTCTAATGCAAAACCGCATAGTGAGAGCATTCCCATATACTTTACGTACTGTAACACTGCTCTATGTACCCGAAGGTATGTGGATGAGCTACGATATACTCATGTACGTGGAATGAGGTATCACACTCAGGATGTATTATAGACAAGTTAGCGACATCTGCTTTGTTTTGTGACTCTGGAACACGTCTCTAGCTTAGAACCACTAAATATTTTTTGTTCATGACAATGCTCCATTAGGTAAATTGATGTTAATTTTAAGTTGATCTTGCTTACGAATTTTCCTTTGAAGTTCACCATGTGATGTATTCTTAAATTCCTAGGAATGCAACTATCATGATAAGCATACTTTCCATTCAATTTAAAAATGAAAATCCTAGCTACTAGGGATAGAGCAATTAGATTTCTTTCGATCAAAGAGAAAATAACACAATCCAATGCAATTTGCCTACACTATACCTATGAGCACACACAAACTTTTCCAATGCAACATGCATGTATTTTTTTTCTATTTCCTTAATGTGAATGCGAACAAAAAGGAAACTATGCACATACAATCAATAAATCTTTAACAAGAACGAATACTTTACGATAGTTCTCTTTTGAAGGAAAAGAATAATTTTACGACACTTTCTTTCGAACAAAGATTAATCAACTATATTCTAACTTTGAATATAGATTGATAATGACAAAGAAAACATTTAAGAAACATTAACCAATTAAGTCAAAGTAGGGCTAGCAAAGGAGATAGAAACTTGTTCTCTGATACATGACATTCATTGATCAATCAGCAAGTAAACAAACATAGAAAGTTGGCAAAACTCATTCCAAAGGTGGGAAACTGACCCTAGGAAGATCAACGCAACCCTGAATGGGAGAAAGTGCGCTTCAGAGCACTGTCCCTAAGCCAAGGGTGCTCTGCAGTGCACTGTGTCCCTCACAAGCCTGCACTGGTGACAGTGAGCCATTTCAAAAGGCAATTTGACACAGTTTTGACCAAAATTCAATGCAAAAGAGCTAAAATACAATCAATGAACACAAGCATGGTCTGAAAGAATGTCCTAAGAGGTGGATAAGCTACTAGGAAATATGATCTTCCCTAGCGGAGTTGCCAATTTGTTTTGGAGAATTTGGTATCTACGGATAAATACTAATTCCCTAGATAAGTAGACATATCTAGAACAACAACTTAAAGCATTTTAGCCTTTTCCTATAAGAAATAGATAAGACAAAGAAGATGAGAAGTCCTTCTTGTATTTTTGCTTTCCTCTTGTCTCCTTTGTATTGATCCTCTTGCTCCTTCCCATACTTAACACACTTGAGAAGTACCTGTAAACGAAAACAGAAGACACATAATCGATCAAAGCGAAAGATCTGTTGAATACAAGTGAATGGAATCAAATACATTTTAGACATATAAGCACCATATGATAATACAAACATATGAGAGAAAGGTTCAAATACTTTATTGAATAGAAGAAGGAATTACAACCACTGTGTCTGATTCAATGTCATTCCTCCAGCTTGGATCCCATCCACATCACATCAAAGGCCTGACAAACTTGTAGCATTACAATACTTTCTTCAAAGCCAATTCTCATAGCAACATTATCTCCTTACAATTCAACATAGTCCAGACCCTGATCACTTAGATGAGAGGTCAATTTATAGGGAGATGAAGGAGGTTTTGTCATAAATGGTGGTATTGAATGGCCTTCCATACTTAGAATTAGTTCCATGGAGGAAGGGATGAGAGGATAGGATGCATCTTAACTCATTCCTCATCCATTTTCGAGCCCATAGGAGTTGAGAAGTGAGGGAACCTTCTAGATGACTCCAAAAGATAATAATATTCCCCCAACCCTATGTGAATTTCACTCAAACTCGCCCAACACCGGTGAAAGGAAGCCTAAGTGCTCTGCAGAGCACCCTGGCATGGACTCAAATGCTCTGCAGCACACCCTTACATGGGCCTACCTGTGCTGGTCCCTCTAGAGGTTAATTCAGGATGTCTTCATGTCATGAAACTGTCTGGGAAGGAGGCATTCAAAAGGGTGACTTGTTTAGGGCATGTAGCAACTGAAATTAGGGTTTGATGAGCCATAAAACACTGATCTGTATGATGGGAGTGATGTGCCCAAATGGATCTGTAATAATCCTTTATCCATTAAGGGGGAGTGTTGAAGATAATGAAGAATATGTAAATATGGAGAGATTTGCTTCTTTAGAGCCTTATATTAGGAATTAGTTCCTACTTCTTAGGCAGTTGTTCTAACTTCCCTAGATGTGTGAACACTATATATAGTTTTGATTGTAATATGATTTGATGTAGAGTGTTCTGCTAGAGGTAGTCTCCAAGTGGAGATCCTAACCTGCAAGCTATCTAATTCATCAATAAAGTTTGATTCTTCAGTTTGTTTAATAGTGAACACACTCCAGCGATCTTTAAGTCATCTCCATAAGCATATATTCAGTTCTTGTAGCTCACAGAACATATTGATATGGAACGAGCCCACGTGGACTTGAGAACCTTTCTAGAGCTTCTCTTTATACTGAGATTCAAATTCCTTTCCTTACTAGCTGACACAATTAACAAATATTATAGAATATTTTGTATAGCTAATTACACTTCCTCAACTACTGTCATAGTTCAATTTTTCATCATTGTTTTCACTTAATGTATCGCCCAAATCCTTTTCGAAGTAATGTTTTGGGACTAAATGCTTCTCTTTGATTTTTGATATCAATCTATAGCTAATCTGGTCATTCTTGAGGAGCCTATGTATTCCATGCAAATTTTGGAAAGGGAGAGGAGATGAAACACAAATTTCACACACAAAACACATGAGCTATGACTCTTCTATTGATAACACAAAACTTGATTCTTACAGTGAACCCAGTGAAGGGTATTTTAACCTTTTCCAACTAGTGACTCACCTAAAATATCTTAACATGCAAACACACTTAACTTAGTTAACTCACACTCTAAATATGGACTGCACTTAACGCTTCATGCATCACTCAACATGACTCAACGCTCAACACTCAATTAACTGATTCTCTAATTTTAGCCAACTCCACATGCGGGAGTAATTACAATTTCTCACACTCCTCCTTAATTATGACTGTATGACTCAACATAAATTAACTTGACTTGATTATCATTCAAACATGCCTGCTGGTCTATGTCTCAGCTAGGCTTACAATGACTAAAGGCTTTCACAATTTTGCTTTTTTTTTTTCCCTTATAAATTAAAAAAAAAGGGTTTATTCTATTTGAAAAGGAGATTAGTGATATTTGTTTGGAAAGAGATATTTTTTTGGATTTTGAGAATTATAATTAAAAGGTTTTTATGAACAAGAGGGTTTAGAGCTTTGCAAGACCCGGTTTGTTTTGTCAAGCATAATAACTTTTTTGGGTGAATATTGTGACTAACGGGGGTGCATATTGAAAATTATATTTTTTTTGATGGCGATATGGAAGACAGCCTCATGGAATCAGAAAAGAAGCTATAAGAAAATGAATAACAACAGTCATGGGTTGCAAGGCATGACTGAAGAAGACTAAGAAAAGGAATAAAAAAGAAGAGGCAAAGATCATTCCCATGATTAGAGAGGTTCAGGCCGTAGCCAAGGAACTTAGAAGTCTAGCAGAAGACAAAGAAGAAATCAAGTGTGATTGGTGTAACTTTGATATACTACCACCTCCTATGTTTACAGGTGAATATTTTGATCATTGGGTTATCAGGATGTTAACTTTTCTTATAGTTAAAGAGTTAATTGAGTACAAGTCTAATAACCCATATGATGAAATATGTGATGCTTTAGCATTGAATTTTATAAAACAAGCATTGGATGAGAAGTGTTTGTGCAAGGTAGAAAAATCTACAATTTCCAAGGAAGCATGGAAGATCTTGGAAATAGAGTTTGGCACAAAGGAGAGTGACATACAACATCAGGTTATGTCACAAGAAAAGAAGTCAGCCGCAGATCTGAGAGTAGATGAGCAAGACTCCAAGAGGAAAATAGAGCTTGGAGAATCCCACTCAAAAGTGGATGATGGTTGTCAAGACCATAAAACTGAAACCCATTATGCAATCGTCCATATGGATAAAGAATACGCAACAAAGATTGCAGAGAGAGAAGTTGAAGCCTCTGTGTCTGAAACAGTGCAAGAGAAAATAAATGCTCAAGGACTCCATTGTAATGTGGATGATACATATGATGGTGAATCCACTCAGTTAACTGATTCCCTAATTTTAGCCAACTCCACATGCAGGAGTAATTACAATTTCTAACAACAACTACATTTTTCATTAACTTTGCCTCATTAATTTCAGTTGAAACTTCAAATGCATGCTCAGTAAATTGAAAGATAACATTGGGTAGATTTTTTATTTTGTTCAATCTGTCCTCGACACATCCTTTCATGAGGTATGTCCCACATCATTCACATACTTAGTTTTTAAGAGTTTGTATTGGTATGGGCCCATCTCACACATCGCCACATATTGCAAAATTAATGGTAATGGACCTTGTGGGCTCCTACACTATAACCTGTGTGGGCATTGGCTTGTGAATTGAGGCAAAAGTTTTGAATCTAGGAGTCTCTAATTTGTAATAGAAAATAGAGAGAAAACACCCTTTTGCTTAAAATTCAAATTATCATTATTTTATTTTTGAAGAAGAAATTATAAAAATGATCATGTACCATTACCAACTATCCATGCTCGAGGTGCTCTGAAACCTTCAATGGTAAACACCTGTGCAAATTTTTATGGTTGCAAAATATTTGATTTTCTTTTTAGCTATCCAAGGCTAAGCTACATGGATGAACAACAAAGAAAAATAGACTTTTACAACCAAAGTTAATTGATTTTGAGGACATAATTTATCATTAAACTTTAACAATAAAAAGTCTGGTTATACTAGATCTATTTGACAAAGAAAATGCACCTAAAAAAACATGTAAGATCCAAGACATTAAAAAATTGATCATAGTTGTAAAGGAATATATATATATATATATATGTGTGTGTGTGTGTGTGTGTGTGTGTGCGTTGAGGGGTATTATTTTCTCTCTCACCCCAAGATTAATGAGATTGAGGTTCAATATAACAATATTTATGGGCAGGTAGCCATTAAAACTATATTTCTCACCATCATGTCACTTGCATGGAATTGAACATAAATAGAGGAAATAAAAACCATTCTTCCCAAATATATATATACACACACACTTTTTGACTATTGGCATATTGTAGATATGCTAGTTGTGTTAGGATACATGATTATTGCATTGAAAGCTTACCTTGAATTATATAAAAGATTGTGATAAGTCAAAACATGTTCATAATACAAGTTGAGAATACTTAGAGAATTGATAAAAGACCATGACAACTTTAAGAAACCAACATCTAACATTTTCTTCAACATAAAATGTGACAACATTTTTGAAATGCCCTTAATTAATTGATGACTCCTGATTAACAACTAAGAAAGCCACCACCTTAAGGTGGTAGAAAGTAAAAATACATTTTTTTCAAATTTAATAGTCTAAGAAATTATCATCAGAAATTATTAGGATATCAATTAATAATTTTGGCATGCTTAAGGTCAAATGTAATTCTACTATGCAAGATTATTCCATCACATTACATTATTTAGAACAAGGAATGGGTGACAATGTTGTTAAAGAGGAAATGAATTTTTGAATTAATTTGTTGATTTAATTAGTCTTTCAATTAACTTATTCCCGCCAAACCATTATAAACATTAAAACACAATAACCAAGTGGGTAGCTTGCTACTACATCAATCAATGTGAACGTGATGCATATCAATCTTGCATATGTTGAAGTGACTATCATAACATAACCATTATGGCCATGGCTATTTAGCGATTGAATTGATATGGCCATACCTTAGCTTAATGAATATACATAAAATGTAATTTTCTTTTTTTCACAAATTCAAATAAAATAACAAAATTTCTCTATTTATTAGCTAAAAGCAAAAAAAACAAATATTTGCTATTTGTTATTCCAATAAAATAAATTTTTTTGAATAAAAATGTGTTTAAAAATAACATTATGAGTGAATGTTTTTATTAATTTTTTTTTTTATCAAAATCTAACATTTACAAAGAAAACTTAGTTTTAATATTAGAAAATATAATAGAACTATGGTTTAATGGAATACTTCATCAAATTACATATATAAATATATAATAATAATTACATTCTAATGAATACGTATTTTAATATTTTTTTTTATGGATAATTTTTAAAGTAATTAATTAATTAATTTAATAAACTTATTCTAAAGTATGACGACGAAAATATTAAAAACAATAAAACAGAATCACGAACCAGACAGGTAGTTTGCTAATACATGAATTAAATTTATAATCTATAAACATCCAACTAGAATGAGAATGTGATGCTTTATTTAAATAAATAGAATATTTGGCTTTAAACTAATTATATATCAATAGTCGACGAGAGTTAACTATTCCAATTTATTCGCGTAATTGGGCATTTTATCACTCAGAAGTTTTCCCTAGAAGTTATCATAAGAAGGAATAATCCGATGTAACTACAAACCAAATCTTTTAGATTCAGTTTCTAGCCAACCTAAGTCCAGAGAGGGCTCTCTCTTTATAATTTAACTTTGTTTCTATTAGATTTTAGGCTAGTTCTTAGTGTTCATGAGGATTTTGATTTTGATTGAAAGTTGGGTGGTGGAATTCTTGGAACAGATGGATAGAGCTAGGTCTTCAAGCCATTGGGCTATAGAGTCAATCAAAGGATAACTTAACTAGACCAGATCATTAAAGGGATTGTTTACGGGGCAGACTAGCAAAGCAAAAAGCAAATCTTCAAAGGGCTGATGGATGGAATGATTCTAACCAGGGTAAAAGGGCAATGAAGAATCCTTGGACTGAGATTAGAATGAGGAACCGAGGGTGATCATCAACAAAGAGAAATTAAGAATCCTTTGCTACATAGACCACAAGGAGAAACTACAGAAGTAAGGGAGAATTTAAGAATTCCCTAAGTAAGATAGTTTAGCAGAAAACATTAAGAATGTAAACAGTCAAGACATAGTGCATTAAAGCAAGTTATGAAATATCATTCCTAGTTTACCATTTAGATTTCATAGAAACACATATGATTATTAATAAACATAAGGAAAAAAATAATACACGTGAGAGAATACATATTTGATTTTCACTTTACACAAGAATCCTGTAAAATGTCTTAACTTTATTCCATGATCCAACAAGCCAATCCAGTTTTCATACAATAGCACTTTGATTTTTTATAAAATTCTACAAAAATGTCTTTGAATCCACCCCAAATACTTTGAAGTGGGAAGTATTTATACAAAAAATATTACAAAATATTTCATAACAGTTTGAGATTTAATTAAGGAAATAAAAATATCTTCAAGCATGAAGATAGAGATGGATGGAAAACTGCATTATGATGTCCCTATTATTGTGGTAGTGTTGGCTATTGCAGTTGAATTTGAGCTCTTTTAAGTTGGCTGATATTTGTACGCTGGAATCATCTTTTTTCTTTATTCTTTTACTGATACTCTTTAACTTGCTACTCTTTGACCCTGTTCACCTATTTCATCTGGCTTCCATTCAGATTTACTGTGGTAACTTATAGTAAATCTGTCATTTTTTCCCACCATTCATCCTCAGGTAACTTTACTTTGAGCATTCTTGTATAGATCTCATCTACCTCAGTGTATTTGGCAAAATTAGGCTTGGTGACAAATATATGTTTCACTTCATGCTCTAGGAAAAACAGATTCTCTAAAGTATCATACAATACTTTCCCTGTTGGCAAGGCTTTGATACCTGAAGTGCTTGCCTGTTCCTTGGACAACTTCCTTAATCTGTCAACGTAATCCAATTGGGTCATTAGTTTGTCATGGATGACCATAGGACTTGGAAGGCCTTTATCCCTCAAAATTTGTAACTTTGCCATGAATCTATCAATTCCCACCTATATGTTATGGCATTTTTCCTCCAGGTTAAGCATAAGGTTTTTTTTAGAAAGAACCTTTTTGATTTCTATGATAACTTCAGTTCTATCCTCTACACCCATCTCATTAAGTTCATGTCTGTTGTAGTATACCTAGGGGGAATAATATGGGGTACAGAGGAAGGTACCCAAGGGAATAATGTAATAATGGAATGGGCCATAGTAATAAATAAGGTGGTTAACCCGTATCATGTAAGGGACCACAAGTAGTTAGCAATAATGTAATAAGCCCATGGTATTATATAGATGGTCTTAAGGGAACCATGGTAATGCCCCATGGTATTGTATGTATGAGGCTTATATAGAGGCTAGAGACTCACCATTGAGAGATGTCAAGGAATATTGTATGAATAGGAATATGGCTTGTGGAGTGTTCTCCTTCCATAATGAGTGAATGTATGGTGTTGCCCTACCTTAAGGGTTTGATATTAATAAAGTGAAGCATTTCTATATTCAGATCTTGTTATTTTTTGGGTATATTTGTATTATCTTATATTTTTGGATCAAATCTATAACAAGTGGTATCAGAGCTATAACAAGTGGTGTTAGAGCACTTTCTTGGGCAAAACGGATAATTGTTTTATTATTATTATTGTTTTTGTAAGAACTTTTTGGGGCAGTGAGTTTGCAAATCAGATCTGTATGTTATAGTGTAAAATCTATAGAATCTAATTGCATATATGAGTTTTTGGTGAAAAAATACCCAATTTAAAAGATAAAATCGGCTGAATCGGTGTTTGGATGAGGGAGATAATGCTAATTTAAAAATCAGCTGTGTTGTAGACATTTTTCAGGGCGGTGAGTTTGTGGATCAGATCTATACGTTCTGGTGCAAAATCAACAGAACCTAATTGCAGATCTAGGGTTTTTGTGAAAAAATATCCAATTTGAAAAAAAAATTAGCCGAATCAGAGGCCAGATCAGGGAGATATCGCTAATTTAAAAATCAGTTGTGTGGCAGACATTTTTCGGGGCGGCGAGTTTGCATATCAGATTTGCATCTTCCAGGGAAATATTTTTAGAATCTAATTATAGATCTGATTTCTTTGTGAAAAAATACCCAATTTCAAAAAAAAAATTGGTCGATTCGAAGTATGGATGAGGGAGATATTGCTGATTTAAAATCAGCTCTTTTTCAAAAAAAATTGTGAAGGTGAGACAGTTGCAGTGCGAATCGGAAATTCCAGTGCCTAGATCGGAATTCAATGAAGATGTAAAAATTTGATGGCTCTAATCCGACAATATGGCTAAAACAAATGGAACAATATTCCACTCTGAATCACATCGTAGTTGATGAAACTAAACTATGTGTGACATACCTTTACTTGGACCAAGAAAGATGGAAATGGTGGCAGGGGCATTCTAAATGCTATCCAAGGACAATTACTTGGCAGATGTTCGAAAAATCCATTTGTGACCACTTTGACCCTAAATCTAATTTTTTGGGTCCTCTTACTAAGCTCAGACAGATAGACACACAACCTAGCAAAGATTTTATTTTTACAGGAAAGAAGGAAACCAAGAAACCTAAAGGGTTATTTTCTGTTGGTATCTCCTTATTGTAGGTTCATGGATGTATTCAGAAGGAGAAAATCATTGTGTCTATAAATCCTAGTTGCAAGAAAAATCTTATAAATGTCAATTTGGAAAAAAAATTGCAAGTTCCAACAAAACAAATGGAGCACACACAGGTTAATAATGAGCAGGTGCAAGTTTATAAAGATTTGAAGATTTCTATGGATAAGTATGTATTGCATTCCGATTTTTATACTTCAGATATGGGTAACATGGATGTTGTTTTGGGATACCCTTGGATGGAATCTATGGGTACTATCAATATTAATGTGCAGAAGAAATTCCTGAAGCTCTGGTATAAAAAGAAGAAAATAACATTGCAGGATATTTCTATTAAGACCCAAGCAGAGACTATGGAGGCAGATGCACAAAGCTCTAATGACACTGACACATCAGATGATGAGCCCTTGATGGTCAACAACCAAATACAAACATCAAACCAGGTACCAGAAAAACAGGGAGAATCCAAGGACGCTGAAGCAAAAAATATTACAGGTTTGGTTACATCAGATGAGGACTTAGTGGTTGAAGTAATATTGGAAGATAAGAAAAAATAGTAGGCACCACAACATGTACCAGATCCCAATCAGGCTCCATTAGGTGGTCAATTAAAGAAAGATACACCATTGGTTATTACTTTAGCATAACTGTTACAGGGAAAAGTGTCTATTTAGAACTGCTCTATCCCACTAAGGTGTGACAACTGCCTTAGAAACAAATAGGGAAAAGCTACTTATGTTTTTCCTTTATGAATTATAGATAGAGAGGAATAGAAAGACCAACCTCTGTCTTGCGCTAATCCTTTGATTCGATCCCTCTCTTCTTTGATAGTCCCCAACTACCTGCTCCCTTGCACGCCCAGCTTCACAAAGTACCTGTAAGATCACAGAAGCATAGCACCATACAAAGACATGGATCTATATTCATAAACAACTTAGGATCAGATTTAAATTGACCATACAAATGTAACAAGCATCAATGATACAAAAGCATGGAGGAAAACTCAAATATCTTTTATTGATAAACAAGAAAAGATCCAGGAGGAGTTACAACCAGTTGTTCCGACCCAACATCAACCTCCCAGCAAAGAAGCCCCTCTTCACCTCAAACAAAGCATAGATCACCCAAAAATTTGATGTTTGTCTCACAAAACCAACAGCAATTCCTTACAATATGCAAAATTCCAGCTTCTGGATCTCTGGGATGAGGGATCCATATATAGATATCTGTAAGGGGGATGAGTCAGCTTGTGATTTGATTAATGTCTTCTCTCTGATAGTTCTTTCTTCCACTTGGAGACTGAGGGCCTCTTACTCATCCTTGGTCGAATTTAGTGAGGCAAGTGTCACAGGGGAGATTCTGGAAGCTTCCATTGCCTCTCCACCTCGCGGAATGACACTACCATTTGTCATTTCTCGCCCATCGCACCCCACAGAAGGGACTTTTGAAATGCAACGCACCCTCACAATGTATTTAGGTGAGATGCAATGCACTTAGCCAGTGGAGCAGCTGCAATGATCCTGTTTTGACCAATTATGAGTAGTTTTTGGTGGAGAACTTCTGGGAGAAGCTGTAATCTGTTGACATTGTTCCTTTAGGGGTTAGAACAACACTTTTAGGGACTTAGGAGCCCTTGGTTTATGGACATTTCATGCTTGGGGTTGTAGGGCACAAAAATGTCTATAACAATATCACCACCCACATCACCCCGCAAGAAAACAACCAACAAGATGGCAACAAATTAGCCACAAGGACAACAACCTCGGCATGACAGATAGAGAGGAGCGACGATCCACCTACTATACATCAACACAAAAGAGCTGCCAGGGTCAACTTCCATCTCAAGCGAGTGAGGCACCCGCTGGATCGAGGGTTCACCTTTCTCTTGAATGGCTAGATGCACGTGCATGGTACCAATGGACTACTCTTTTGAGTAGATCTTATTATTTGTGTTCTTCATATGTTTTGGGGATGAAACATGTTAAGGGGGGTAGAATGTAATATACTTAGGGGGGATAATATGAGGTACAAAGGGAGGTACCCAAGGGAGTAATGTAATAATGGGATGAGCCATAGTAATAAATAACTTGGTTAACCTGTATCAGGTAAGGGACCACAAGTAGTTAGCAATAATGTAATAAGCCCATGGTATTAGATAGATGGTATTGAGGGAACCATGGTAATGATCAATGGTATTGTATGAATGAGGCCTATATAGAGGCTAGAGACTCCCCATTGAGAGATGTCAAGGAATATTTAATGGATAGGCATATGGCTTGTGGAGTGTTCTCCTTCCTCAAGGAGTGAATGTATGGTGTTTCCCTACCTTAAGGGTTTGATATTAATAAAGTGAAGCATTTTTATATTCAGATCTTGTTATTTCTTGGGTATATTCATTTCTTCTTATGTTTCAGGGACGAAACATGTTTAAGGGGGGTGGAATGTAGTATACCTAGGGGGGATAATAAGGGAATAATGTAATAATGGGGATTCTCTAGCTTCTATATAGGCCTCATACATACAAAACCATGGGTCATTACCATGGTCCCCTCAATATCATCTATCTAATACCATGGGCTTATTGCATTATTTCTAACTACTTGTGGTCCCTTACATGATACGGGTTAACCACCTTATTTATTACTATGGCCCATCCCATTATTACATTATTCCCTTGGGTACCTCCCTCTGTACCCCATATTATCCCCCCTAAGTATACTACATTAACGTAGTATACTTAGGGGGGATAATATGGGGTATAGAGGGAGGTACCCAAGGGAATAATGTAATAATGGGATGGGCCATAGTAATAAATAAGGTGGTTAACCCGTATCATGTAAGGGACCACAAGTAGTTAGCAATAATGCAATAAGCCCATGGTATTAGATAGATGGTATTGACGGGACCATGGTAATGACCCATGGTATTGTATGTATGAGGCCTATATAGAGGCTAGGGACTCCCATTGAGAGATGTCAAGGAATATTGTATGAACATGCATATGGCTTCTGGAGTGTTCTCCTTCCTTAAGGAGTGAATGTATGGTGTTTCCCTACCTTAAGGTTTTGATATTAATAATGTGAAGCATTTCTATATTCAGATCTTGTTATTTCTTGGGTATATTTGTATTATCTTATATTTTTGGACCAGATCTATAACATATGTTCTTGCTGTTCAAGAAGTGGATGAGTCGATTAGCATCCTCAGGCTGGTCTCCTAAGTCTTCCTTTACCTTTTGAATCCCTTCGATGGCCACTTTCACTAGTTCTGTTTGCTCAAATATTACTTGAATTGATGGCCAAATATCATTGATAGAGTCAACGATATTGGCTCAAAGGATCTCTTTGGTCTGTTCTAGTGGCTTTTGTAGAGTTAAATCTTTTTCTAGGACCTTAATCTTCTCACACATCCTTAGGGATTTTTGTGTTTCTTCCCTTTGCTATATTTGGGCAAGCTTGCAGTCAGTTTCTAAGCTTGCCACTTTCTCCTTAAGCCTTTTAAGTTCTATTGCTTGGATGGACATTTCCTCCATGGCTTTCACTAGCACTGCTATCTTTTCTGTTGAAGTACCTGTTGTTGTGGACTCAGTTGTGACTGGCAGTGTTGTGGCAGGTGGAGCTATTGGTGCCAAAGATGCTACCAATGTTGAGGGAACTGCAGTTGTTACTGTGGGAATGGTAGTTGTAGAATGTTAGGATATTCCGACACATAGGATATAGTTAAGAACAACTTGGGATATGATTGAAGGATTTACAAATATGGCACAATAGGAGAAGGAAGGAGGCACTAGAGCCTATCCCCCCTTAGTGACAACTTCCTGAACTCCAAGCATATATCGAAGTTTAGTGAACTTCGCCTCTGTGAGAGCCTTTGTGAAGATGTCTGCAACCTGATCATCTGTTGGAAAATATTGCACTTCAAGAACATGGTCATGAATGAGCTTTCTGATGAAGTGCATGTGTAGTTCAATGTGTTTGCTGCGCTGATGCTGGACTAGATCTTTGCATAGCTGAATGGCACTTTGATTATCACACCAAAGTGTGGTTGGATGCTGCTGCTCAAAGCCAAGCTCTGATACCATGTAGGAATTTACAGGGTAAGTTCCTCAGAAAGAATACCAAAAGGACACCGCTCACAACCAGATCTCAAATCAATACACCAGTATTTTTGACGTGGTTAAAACCCTCAAAGTGCAAGGAGGGAAACAGTCCACGGCCTATCCCAACGTGGGTACTACAGGCAATTTATTAATCAAAGAATGAAAATTTAAATAAGCTTCTCTCATGCACGGATTACCCGAACAATGACCCTCCATGCGCTTTAAATAGAACTCATGGACCAATCGGGTGTCAAGCCACGGATCAAGTGTCGGTAATACCGAGGTGAGAGTGAACCGTCAGATCACTACATATCGTGACCGTCGGATTGTAAGTTACAAAATGTACAACGGTAAAGAAACACACTTTACCTAACTCTAACCTAACTCTATACTAGACCAAGTTGAACTTAACTATATCCTATGTGTCGGAATATCCTAACATTCTACAACTACCATTCCCACAGTAACAACTGCAGTTCCCTCAACATTGGTAGCATCTTTGGCACCAATAGCTCCACCTAAACAAATTCTAGCTACTGGTCTTGCTGATGATTCCAAAAGGCTGTATAAGTTTCACAACTTTGGGTCATCAAATCTTCCCTCAGTATTTGTTGCTCATAATGATGAAGTGAGCAAACTTTGGCATGAGCGATTTGGTCACTTAAACTATCGCTCCCTTTAGCATCTATGTAAAGAAAATATGGTGACAAGTCTTCCTATGGTATCTTGCAGAGATGGTGTTTGTTCCGGATGTGTACTCGGAAAACATCATCGGGACAGTTTTGTCAAACGTGCCTCTTGGCACGCCTTAGCGCCTTTACAGCTTGTGCACAGTGATTTATGTGGTCCTCTTCCTGTTGATTCATTCTCTGGCTGCAAGTACTTCTTAACTTTCATTGATGATTTCTCCATACGCACTTGGGTATACTTCTTAAAACTCAAGAGTGAAGTATTTAACACTTTTTTGGCCTTCAAAGCCTTTGTTGAAAAACAATCTGGACATCAAATTCTTAAGCTAAGAACTGATAATGGTGGAGAATATGTTAAAAACACATTCATCAACTTTTGCACCGAAAATGGAATTCAAATGCAACATACTGTTCCATACACTCCACAACAAAATGGTGTAGCTGAAAGGAAAAATCGCACCTTAAAGGAAATGGCTAATTGTATGCTGCAATCTAAAGGACTCAGTCTTAGTTTTTGGGCCGAAGCAATTAATTGTGCAAATTATATAATCAATCGCACTCCTACTAAGGTTCTAGAGAATATCACTCCAGAAGAAGCTTGGAGTTCCATTAAACCAGATGTAAGTCACTTTCGTGTGTTTGGAAGTGAAGCATGGGCCCATATTCTAGATGAAAAGCATAAAGCTTTAGAACCTAAGAGTGAGAAATGTACTTTTGTTGGATATTCTGAAGATGTAAAAGGTTATAGACTTATTCCATTTAAGTCCAAAAATGTTATCATTAGAAGAGATGTAAAATTTGATGAAAATAAATCGGCCTGCGAGCCTAGTCCGGCGGATGTGCCACCTCTTCCTATCTCTTCTACTTTTGAAAACATTTCTTCTTCAGATGATGAAAGCGAGGATGATAATCCTCCCCCACCTTCTCAGAATCCTCAACTTCCAAGATGGGTCCGTGCTACTCGGGATGCAGCAGGTGATCTTGCCGGTGATCCTACAGATCAGCGACGTACACGTTCTCAGTTTGAAAGAGCCTCTTCTTTACTGGCTCAAGCTCCAGTAAATCATGATCCTGACACTTTTGTAGAAGCTTCAGGCCATCCACATTGGGAAGCAACTATGAATGAAGAATATCATTCATTGATGACAAATGATACATGGGATCTTGTTCCTCTACCAAAGGGACGCAAACTTGTTAGATGTAAATGGGTTTACAAAACCAAGTATGGACCAGATGGGAAAGTTGATAAACATAAAGCTCGTCTCGTTGCTAAGGGCTTTTCACAGGTTGAAGGCATTGACTACACTGAAACCTTCTCCCCTGTTGCCAAAATGAACTCTATCTGCCTTGTTCTTTCCCTTGCTGCCTCTTTAAAATGGGAAGTCCATCAGATGGATGTTAAATCTGCCTTCTTGCATGGGGACTTGCAGGAAGAAATCTATATGGAACAACCCATTGGCTTCATACAAACAGACTCCAGCCTTGTTTGTTGACTTAAGAAATCTCTTTATGGCCTCAAGCAAGCTCCTCGGGCTTGGTATGCCAAAATGGATAGCTTTCTCTTAGAATCTGGCTTTTCTAGGTGTCATTCTGACAATACTGTCTACACCAAGAAAGTGGGCAACTCTCTTATCATCCTTGTTCTTTATGTTGATGATCTTATTCTTACTGGTAGTGATCCCAACCTTATAAACCATGTGAAGTCTAGCCTTAAACAAAAATTTGAAATGACAGACTTAGGACACTTACACTATTTTCTCGGTCTTCAAGTCTTGCAATCCCAAGAGGGTATTTTCCTTTCCCAGTCCAAGTATGCTTGTGATATTCTTCGTCATTTTCACATGGAAGACTGTAAGCCAGCCCCTTCTCCCTTTTAATCTGGAGTCAAACTTTCAGTCTCTTGTACTTCTCCTAAAGTTGATGCTACCTTATATCGTCAACTTGTCGGAAAACTCTTGTATTTAACCCATACTCGTCCTGATCTTTCCTTTGCTGTTGGCCTTGTTGCTCGTTTTATGCAAAACCCCCGTGAAAGTCATTGGAAAGCAGCTAAAAGAATACTTCGTTATGTTCGAGGTACAGTACAGTTTGGGATTCATTACAGTGCCAAAGCAGCTCCTCTGTTAGTTGGTTTCACTGATTCTGATTGGGCTGGTGACCCTGATGATCGGAAGTCTACTGTCGGTTATGTCTTCACTCTTGGTTCAGGACCTATTACATGGGCTTGTAAGAAACAGGCTGCCATTTCTCTTTCATCAGCAGAAGCAGAGTATTGTGGTGCCGTGGAAGCTAGTAAGGAAGCCTTGTGGCTTCGTCAGATCCTATCAGAGTTTGGCTTTGAGCAGCAGCATCCAACCACACTTTGGTGTGATAATCAAAGTGCCATTCAGCTATGCAAAGATCCAGTCCAGCATCAGTGCAGCAAACACATTGAACTACACATGCACCTCATCAGAAATCTCATTCATGACCATGTTCTTGAAGTGCAATATTGTCCAACAGATGATCAGGTTGCAGACATCTTCACAAAGGCTCTCACAAAGGCGAAGTTCACTAAACTTTGATATATGCTTGGAGTTCAGGAAGTTGTCACTAAGGGGGGATAGGCTCTAGTGCCTCCTTCCTTCTCCTATTGTGTCATATTTGTAAATCCTTCAATCCTATCCCAAGTTGTTCTTAAGGGGGGATGTTAGGATATTCCGACACATAGGATATAGTTAAGTTCAACTTGGTCTAGTATAGAGTTAGGTTAGAGTTAGGTAAAGTGTGTTTCTTTACCGTTGTACATTTTGTAACTTACAATCCGACGGTCACGATATGTAGTGATCCGACGGTTCACTCTCACCTCGGTATTACCGACACTTGATCCGTGGCTTGACACCCGATTGGTTCATGAGTTCTATTTAAAGTGCATGGAGGGTCATTGTTCGGGTAATCCGTGCATGAGAGAAGCTTATGTAAATTTTCATTCTTTGATTAATAAATTGCCTGTAGTACCCACGTTGGGACAGGCCGTGGACTGTTTCCCTCCTTGCACTTTGAGGGTTTTAACCACGTCAAAAATACTGGTGTATTGATTTGAGATCTGGTTGTGAGCAGTGTCCTTTTAGTATTCTTTCTGAGGAACTTACCCTGTAAATTCCTACATAGAAGTGGTGGCCAGTCCACTTTGTTTGGACTGAATCAATGTGTCCAATTCTTTCTCTGTTTCTTTCAACTGGTCATTTAGCTTTAGGACCAAGTCCATAAGCTCTTCTTGTCCTTTTTGGGTCTCTAGGACTTCTGCTATCTGTGGGTGATGTAGTGGTGGAATCTTAAGTTGCTTCTTCAAAGCAGCTATGTCATCATTTTTCTTCTTGATCAGTCTTTCAGTGGCCTTCACATCTTTGGGATCATGTCCCAACTCAATGATTAAGTCCTCTAAGGACTTGATTCTAGTGTCTTTTGCCTGTGAAGAGGCCTTTTCCAATTGGAATTGAGCTGATATATTATTTAGGGAATTTTGCAATTGGTGAGCTGTGATGGCTTTCCCTATCAAGGTGGAGTAAATCATCTCCCCTGTCTATTTGTGCAGCTCAATCTGGTCAATAGGATGTATGTCCTTTGCCAGCACTTCGAAATCTATCTTTTTGAAGTCAGTTGTTGTTCTTGGTTGCTGAGTGGTAGGTTTGACAAATGTCATCTGCATCTTGCCTTCTTTAACATCATAGGCTGACATAAGCCTTGTCTGGTTTGTAGGTGCCATCTTGAGGTACTGTGCATAAGTCTGGGCTTTTAGCCTCTCATTCCTGGCCTTTATATCCTTGTACCTTTCTCTGATGTCCCGATCCTTGTCAGCGGGCATCCTAAAGGAGGACACTTCAACACTTTGTTGCCTTTCCAACATTTGAGTATTTGATGTGGAAGGTTCTAGTGTGCCCCCAAAGGGAGTGGCGGGCTTGCTTCTTTCTCTTTCTATGCTGGTGGCCCCAATAGTTTCCTTTGTGAATTCCTATTCTGAAACAGGATTTAACCTCTGCCTTTTGACTAGGCTAGTCTCTACATATGTTTGTGTGGTTGCTCTGCCTGATGTGGTGGCCTCTTCCCTATTCCTTTTGAGGCTTTTCTCCTCATTTAGAGGAGTTTTCAAGTTAGGGGGAGTACTCATAGTGGGCTGCTATATACCTATTTGATTTAATTCCTCTGATAGGTCTGGCTGCTCTGACTCTTCTTGCACCTGGGATTCTTCCTCTATATGTGATTCACTTTGTGCTTGCGATTCTCCCTGTGCTTGTTATTCTTATTGGATTTTGGATTCTCCTTGGACTTGAGATTCTCTTGGTACCTGCAGGAAAGAACCTTCATCAAGCCTTTTCTCTAAATCAATTAGAAAATTTTCAACTGCTACTTTAGTGCTATCCCTGTCCACTAAAGTATTCTCCACCCATTCGAATTGGTTTGCGTATTTCTCTATCTCAGGGATTTGGTGGTGAATGTAGGGAGCCATCTTGTTTTTCTATCTTCTGTTGTAGATGAAGTCACAGGGATCATATCTCCACATGAAGCTTTGTTTTAGCTTAAGACTCTGAAGAATTTCCTCTGCTTCTCTTCTAGCTTCTCGGCTATTACATACAAAGGGGCCTAATTGATCTTTGATTCTGAGCTGGGCCTTCTTTTTGGCCTTAACAAAATGCTCCTCATATGAGTTGATTATTTGCCTGTAGTACTCTAGAGAAAATAACCTCATTGGGAGGTATCTGGGCAGTTTATATGGGGCCAACTCACAACCATAGATCCTAGTTCCTGTGTGATTTTGGTACAGGTACCAATCTTCCACTTTGGGTTGTTTTGACAGTTGCAGGATCCACCTGATATCTGAAATAATTCTTGGAGGAGGACTTCCTAGCAGCATGGTCATTACAGGATGTACAAAAAGATCAATGAAGTCTGTGTATGGATATGGGGAATCATACTTATGTATCAAAGTAGTCCAAAAAATTATTGTCCTAGGATGACCTTTAGTGTCAAACTTTTGGAGAGTGAAGGGAACTTGTCAGCTTGGTAATTTAAGAAAAGGTGCTACAAAATTGAAGAATACTTAAACACATTTTCATTACTCATTCTTAGAAATTTTTCATGCATCCTATGAGCTATGTACTTGTCATAATCATACAAGCTAGCAGGGGGCTGTCCTAGAGTAAAAATGGACATGAAGGCTAAGATGATTTCGCCTATGTATTCACTGGTTGTATAGCCTAAGATACTAGATATCATTGACATAATGTCTTGGCCAAACTGAGAAAATATGGTATATATATATGGGGGAGGATCTTGTGGGATATGTTTTTCTTCTACAATAAAAGTTTGGAACATTTCAGCAAGCTTGGTAGTGGTAAGCTTGGGAAATTTGTCTAGTAGGTCTCCAATTGAAATAGGGGTTAAGTTCTACCCTCGTTGTAGTTGCAGCATTTCATTGATTGACTTGGCAGTGGTGGTGAAAAGCATGGTTTGTTTAGGGGACATCACTGCTATTTGACTGGGGATGTATTTTGTATGGAAATAATGGACAATTTCTTGGAAGATGTGCACCTCAGGGAATTGGTACTTGGGAAAATTAGACTCCCAAAGACCTATTTTATTAGCTTGGTTTAGGTATTGATCTCTCTATCAACAATATAATTTTAGTGGGGATTCATGGAGAGACGTGTCCTTGAATTGGAAATCTTTATCAACAAGGGGAAGGTGGTCCAGGTCCAGGTGAGGAGTAGTAATTGGCCTGACCTCCATGGCAATAGGGGAAGCCATTCTTAGTTCTTGTGGATTTAAGAATGGGGACGGTAAATTTTAAGTTTTTGAGGTAATGGGGGTTCAATTCCAAGTGGGTTTTTGTTGGCTTATTGGGGCCTGACCCAGGTTCAAAAGTGTTTTCGCCAAATAAATCCCGAAACTACTGGCCCTTTCGGCAACAGTCTGCGGAGTGCAGACTGAGGTCTCACCTGAGGTAGTATGGGAGGGTGCTAGAACCAGCTTTCCGCACGCTTGGGATGTCTTGATGAGGTCTAGAGAGTTCGTGAATCGATCTTTCGCACTTGTACTGTTTTGCGCAACTATCCAACCCTCGCGTAGCCCTTGTACCGAGCGTGAAGAGGCACTGTCTAGATCCCTTACCCTTAGTATGTTATTATTATAGATCTGACTTAATTCAGTAGTCTTTATCAATCATTCAGTATCCATAACCAGTGCGTGCAACATAAACCTTAAAGAGGTGCATAAAACCATAACAGAAGAATAAACACACAGATCTACAAGTAGATGCACAATATTTCAGAAACACTTATCTTTTATTAATCTTCTGTTCTAGTACAATGCAATTCCACCCTACGCACTCAGCTGCAGGGGTCCGCCCACATAGCTGCAGACTCTAACAAGCCTCTACGCACACAGCTGCAGAGCCTACTCTTACTACTATCGCCGACGACTTGGACTTACAGACTTGGAGCGAATCACTTTCAGAAACCCATATACTTAACATCTGAACCAAAGCTACCTTCTACACTTTGAGCCTTGCTCTATTTATACATTCCCATGGTTCGCGGACCATGGGTAGGCCGACACCTTCTAGATTAAATTACAATATTTTAGGATGAACTACCCTTTGACTTCACTTATTACAATTCGCGTTCTGCGCACTTCGTAGAGCCTTTACAATACCATTACCGAAAATTATGGGCTTTAAGCCCCAAAACCGTTATGCGGGGGATCCGCTACCCAACAGGCCCCCAACATAATCATTGTGACTCGTCCCGAGTCACTCGTTCGTGTGGCAAGGTGCGCTGCCAATGCGTCATAGTCCACCATCCCCGCGAGTGAAACACTACAGTCTGTTGCTCCATCCTTGCCTCCTGCAACACTTCTTCGAGCTCCTGCTCCATAGCCCCTACTAATTCGCTTAACTGATGAGGCTCATTCTGCTCTGCTATGTTAACAAAAAGCGACCCCTCATAGGATTTTAGCTCTAGCTAAGATGTCAAATGCGTGAAATTTTTGTGCCAGAGAAACAAGCTTGCGATTGTTGGTCCAGTATACTCAATGTCTGTTGAAGCTTGTGTTGCATTTTTGCAAGAGAGTTGTTGCTATCTGCGAGGTCCCAATCTTCAAGTTTCGTCATGGGCACACGGCCCAGGGATGCACTTGTCAATGGAATTCTGTCTTTTATCCCAAGGTTCACCATCTTGCCCTTATTTGTCATAGATCGCTTACCAGACTAAAAATTTCGTGGCAACATCCAGACCGGTCCTGCTATCTGTCGGGGAATTTTTGGTACATCTCCCACTGATGAATTTGGGCTCGACACAGCGGCCTTGGATGTTGACATTATGCTATCCCGAAGGTCCTATGTCTCTTTTGGCAATGTCGCAACCACTGGGCTTACTCTTAAATCATCGATACCTATTGGATAGTGCAATAGCTTAAATCTAAAGATGGAACGGTTTGTTCGAAGGATGACCAGCCGTGATTTATAGGCCTATTGAAATTCAGATTCGACCGTTCCCCCCTTTTCTGGCTCATTAATATGATACGAATGGCATATAATTTAAAATCTAGTTCTGACTCCGTGTTTTAATTTCCCACCGTCCACTCCTTGTTGTCTTAAATTGGCCATCTTGTCATGAACAGTGACCTCAATGGTCACTTTCCAAACTGTTCGCACAGCAGCGCAGCCCCTTATGCACGATCGCAATTTCTGCGATAGACTCGCCCTACGCGGAACCCTCTTTCCATGTAGCTCTCCTGTAGACTCGTTTATAGTCCCACGCCTTCTTTCAACTGATCGGGGTGCTGAGACTCTGCTTCGGTGAGTTAGTCAGACAACTAGCCCACTCGTGTAGGGCTTTAGGCAACTGCCATTTACTCTTCCCGGGAAGGGCTCTCCATTAAGCTTGATGAGCTGGACCGCGCCTTCGTCTGTGACCTCTTTCACCACATATGGTCCCAACCAATGCACTCGGATATTTCCAGGGAATGTTTTGAACTTTCTGTCATACAGTAATACTAAATCATTTACTTTGAATGTGTGCAACTTGATATGGCGATCGTGCTAAGCTTTCTTGCGCTGTTTCTGTACATGCTGATGGAATCCCACCAGAAACCATTCTTCCTCAAGTTCTTCTAGTTGCGCGAGCCTCTCTTCTAAGGCTTCACAGTCTGCCATGCCTATCATCGCTGCTATTTGCAAACTGGGTACAGTGTATTCCATTGGCATGATGGCTTATGTGCCGTAGAATAACCTGAAAGGTGTCTGACCCATCAATTTCTTGTATGTGGTTATGTATGCCCATAAGACAGCAAGTATGCGCAAGTCCCAATTGTTTCGTTGCACGTTACATACTTTCGTCAACGAAGTTTCCAGAATCTTGTTGAATGCTTCTACTGTCCCATTAGCTTGTAGGTGGTACAACGTACTTTGTTGATGATACACCTGGAACTCCTTAGTGAGTGCACTGATAGTCTCATTTAGGAAGTGTGTTCTATGGTCACTCATTAGAATTTTTGGGCATCCAAACCGTGTCAACATGTTGTTGAACAAAAGTTTCGTAGCTATAGCGTCCATGCAGTCCTTAATTAGTTGTGCTTCCGTCCATCGAGTTAGGTACTATGTTGCGGTGATGATATAGTGTGCACCCGTCTTCCCTTGAGGTTTGATGGGTCCCACAAAGTATATTGCCCATTTTTCGAATGGCTACAATGTCATCTGTGGATTGAGTGGCATCTTATCCCTTTACGATGGTTTCCCAGTCCATTGACATACGTCAATGACACAGTACGCTTTCGAATCTTGATGTAGAGTTGGCCACCATAGTCCGGTGCGATGAATATTCTATGTTGTTGCCCGTCCCACATAGTGTCCTCTTGCAGCCCCCCCATGTGCTTTTGCGAGGATCTGTCCTCGTTCAAATTCAAGTACATATATTTGTAATATCTCGTCGTTTCCCATTTTGTAGAGGTGCCCCGCGGTAACAGCAAAATCCGCCACGCGTACCACCAATTCTTTCTTCTGTTGGACTAAATATCCCTGCGGTGCAGTCCCTGTGGTTAAGAAATGGATTATATTTTCGAAGTGGCCATCGGCAATGCGCATTGCATAGAGTTGTGCATCACGTAGTCCCTCCTCCAAATTTGTTGGCTCCTCACCATTCTCAATCCGCAATAGGTGATTTGGTCCTGCATTTAAGCATCTTGGCTTTACAATGACCTTGAAGTCATACTCTTGAAAGAGTAACAACCATCTGCATATGCGCCCCCAAACACAGGCTTGTTCACCAGGTATTTCAATGCGGAATATGGGTATACATCTTGAAGTGCCCACCAAGTAGATACTGGTGGTATTTCTGGAGTGCATATACCATTGCCAGTCCCTCAGACTCAGTAGTAGAGTTTTTATTTTTGGCTTTGGGCAACTGCCGACTTTCGAACGCGATCAGGTGATCGATGCCTTTCGCACCTTCTTGCGTGAGTACAACACCTAGTGCGATACACGATGCATCAACATGTACATGAAATTCGATGTCCCATTTTCGGAAAACCAAAATGGGAGCAGATGCCATTTTTCCTTGAGAACCTCCAGACTTTTATTAAAATCATCATTCCAACAATATGTAGCGTCATTTTTCAACAACTGTTCCATTGGTGCTGTGATTTGTTCATAGCTCTTAATAAACTTCTGATAGTAGCCAGTGTGCCCCAACATGGTGCATAGTTGTTTGACACTTCGCGGTGCTTCCAGATTAAGAATGACAACAATCTTCGCAGGGTCCACCATCAGGCCTTGTTTGTAGACCACATGGCCAAGAAAATTTCCAAAGGGGACAAGGAAGGTGCACTTCTTAAGATTCAGCGCAATCTGGTATCATCGGCAAGTATCCAGCATCAACCGTAAGCTCGCTATATGGTTTTTAACTAAGCCAAATACAGTCCAATCATCAAAATAGACCTCCAAAAAATTGTGGATGAATTCCCTGAATGCGGCCACCACTATGTGATAAAATATCGCTGGCGTGTTCTTCAGTCCAAAAGGCATAACAGTGTACTGAAAACAACCCCATTCAGTTGCGAAGGTTGTCTTGCTCCTATCTTTCGACACGATCTTGATCTCATGGTACCCTAAGAACCCATCTGTGAATGAGTAAGCTTCCTGTCTACAAACATTCTCAAATACTTCATCTGTAAATGGTGTCAGAAATGGATCGTGAACACAGGCATCATTAAGCTTCTTGAGGTCCACGTAGATTCAAATTTCACCCTTCTATTTTTTCTCCTACATTATCATAGGACTCATCCAGTCGGATTCTTCCAATGGCTTAATAATTCCTGCTGCAAGCATTTTGTCCAACTCTTCATGGAACTTTTCCTTATACTTCGGATTCAAACAGTAAGGCCACTACTTAACTAGATTCACGTCCAGTTTCAGAGTAGTCTTCATCATTCCTAAGTCGCCAAGGATCCCCTTTAACTTCATGATTTTGGTTGGGAACAAGTCTTGATATTCGTGAAGTAACTCGACGACCTTATCCACCATGGCATCATCCCAATAATCCCCAATCACCGCGTACTTCTGCTCCACATATGTACCAATGTTTACCTACTTTGTTTTCAATGGCACAATGATGTCGTGGTCGTCGATTGATGGTCCTTCAACTTCACAACTCCCTTCAGTTTCCGGAATATTAATATTCCAGGGGTCGTCATCATCATCCTTGACTTATACATTGTAACATTCTAGGGAATGGCTTAACTGAGGTAACCATACTGGTTGAGCTATTTCCCATGGTTCCTGTGGTATTTTGAAAATGGCCACTTACACGACTTGTAGCGCATCGTCAACAGTATCCGCCCATGGGTCTTCAAATGAGAATGTTAACAAAAATCCTTCGCACAAGACATCCCATTCACCCATACCATGTCGGAGTTCTGTCTTGGTATACCAGTTCCGTGGTATGACATCCAGGGTATGATAGAATAAGTGTACCCATTCAGGCTGAGGTTCTTCTCCATAGGCCTTGGTCCATTTTGTGAGGTGCATGCGTGGGTCATCGCATCCATCGTATTTCTTGGTTATTCGTAGTTCTAGTTTCCCAAATCATATCCGTATCATCCTCCTGCAGCCCCATCAGTTTTCAAAGTTTCCTTGATGTGTTCCCGACCAATGCACAGGCGTCGCATGCAGTGCCCACTTCAATGCATCAAACCATTGGTGCTTTGGTACTGCACTCTCAAACTTGTTCAAGAATTCATCCACCACTATCCACCCATCATATGTCGGTAGATCTCCAGCCTGGGTTGTTATGCAATGCAGTGATTTTGTCATTATATTACAATTTAGCATTGTCACTTCACTCAATCGATTGTGCCAGCGTTCATATTCTTCATCTGAATCCGAAGGGCAGAAACCTGTGCGCTCCCACGAGACCCTTCCACCTACAATCGGATTTAGCCAATCCTGATCTTATGTAGTTATCTTGTAGATACAATCTAGCTCATCATCACTTCCATCATCACGCACGGGTTCAGTGTAGCGCTTTCCTTCAGCTAGATCTAGTGGAACTACTACGCGTAGGGACTTTTTCTCGAATATCATCTTCCATTTTTTTAGGTTGATGACTCCATTCATATTCGTGGCCCAGTCTATTCCTAGCAACACAGGGTAAGGGTTACTATCATCCACAATATCTATTACCTCAAAGTTTGTCTGCGTGCTCGCACCTTCGATATCCACTCTTACCCCTTGCAATCTCCCCATGGGTAAGATCCTTTGTTGGTTCGCCATCCATAATTGAATAGGAGACCACTATAATGCGGGCCTGCCCATGCTTTCCCATGTCTGCTTTGGTAACACATTCATGTCTGAACCCAAGCCTAAGATTATCTGATCCATTTCATACTCACCGATCTGCGCCGTAAATCTCATTTCCCTCCTGGTGTGTAGTGCATGTCTTCCCAGTTTCTGGACTACACGTGGTTCACTCAACCCTGGGCACCTAGTGATCAGCTCTTGTAGTCCTTTAACTTCCTTATTGTCGTGCAGTCGGGACCATTTATTGCCTTATTCGGGCCTGACCCAGGTTCAGAAGTGTTTTAGCTAAACAAATCGCAAAACTATCGGCCCTTTTGGCAACAGTCTGGGAGCACGGACTAAGGTCTCACCCGAGGTAGTATGGGAGGGTGCTGGAACCAGGTTTCCACACCCTTGGGATGTCTTGATGATGTCTAGAGAGTTCGCAAACCGATCTTTCACACTTGTACTGTTTTGTGCAGCTATCCGACCCTCGCGTAACCCTTGTACCGAGTGCGAAGAGGTGCCATCTAGATCCCTTACCTTTAGTATGTTATTATTATAGATCTGACTTAATTTAGTAGTCTTTATCAATCATTCAGTATTCGTAACCAGTGTGCGCAACATAAACCTTAAAGAGATGCATAAAACCATAACAGAATAATAAACGCGCAGATCTATGAGTAGATGCACAATATTTCAGAAACACTTATCTTTTATTAATCTTTTGTTCTAGTACAATCCAATTCTGCCCTGTGCACTCAGCTGTAGGGGTCCACGCACATAGCTGTGGACTCTACCAAGCCTCTGCGCACACAGTTTCATAGCCTACTCTTACTACTACTGCCTGCGACTCAGACTTATAGACTCGGAGCGAATCACTTTCAGAAACCCATATACTTAAGATCTGAACCAAAGCTACGTTCTACACTTTGAGCCTTGCTCTATTTATACATTTCCATGGTTCGCGGACCATGGGTAGGTCGACACCTTCTAGATTAAATTACAATATTTTAGGGCAGACTACCCTTTGACTTGACTTATTACAATTCGTGTTCTGTGCACTTAGAAGAGCCTTTACAATACCATTACCCAAAATTGTGGGTTTTAAGCCCCAAAACCGTTATGCGAGGGTTCCGCTACCCAATAGTTTTATGTTACTAAAGTTCTCTTTCATTTCAATTAAGAAAACTTAGATACTAGTTCAGAAATTTACAGAGCTTTCAATGGATTCTGGCTTAAATACCTGGAATTGAAGAAAACTAGGTCTGAACCGGTTAACTGGCGATTCTAAACGGTTGAAAAGGTTTCAATCAGGCTGGAAGGCATTTTGGAAGCTTTTGGCATCTTCGGAGTGTAGGTGTATGTGGGTTGATGGCTTTCAACATTCTCAAGCATGTGCATGGAAAGTTATAGTTAAAAATGATAAAAATAATGATTTGGGACTTTTTTGGATTTATGCGCAAAAAGTCAATTTGGCGGGCACCATGTACAGTGACCGTTTGTCGCATAGCGGGATGAATAGTAACTATTTTGGTGTGTAGTTGGCTGGCGGTAAGTGGTTTACTTCGCACAGCCTTTGGGCACTTGGTGGTATTGGGGGGAGGCCACCCAATTCCATTCATCGAGTGCCACGTCACCTCGGGGGCCCAACAGAAAACAACCCATTTTAGGCGGGTATCGTTCAGATTTCAGGCCCTTCCAAAATCAACATGGGCCGTCAGATGTGGATGGGGGAGATCGTGTGGTGGTCAAGTGTGGGAGTTGCACGGAATAAGTGGAGGCGCCCGACGGGCATTTAAATGTGGCGGTTTTAGCTTAATGAGGGGTTAAAGTGGGGATTAAGGTATCGGGTGGGATATGATTGGTGAATGGTTTGACTTTAATTAATCACAGATCGAATAATTATGTCCATTAGTCGGGGTAGGATAAAGTAAAGTTTATATTTCAAACTTTGGGGTAGGGATGTTAATATTTAAAGGGATTTAATAAAATATATGGGAAAAAAGGGGTTTTTCCGGGAATCAGTAAATATAAATAAAATCAGAAGTCAATATGAAAAAGGCAGAAAATGGATTGCACTAAGAATAATGTGTTTTTCTAATTCATTTGTTTTTTACATAGAAACATTATAACTTAGGCTAAGTGTGTTTTTGTGGGTTTTTCATAAAAAGGGGTATCCATGGGGTAATTGCTTTTCCTTAGGAAAAATAGAGTTTTAACCTTAGGAAAAGGGTTTTATTAGGGAAAATGAATGAACTGAAGGGGGGTAAATGTTTATGAGGGGATTTTAGTACTTAAGATCTATAAGTCATTGGGCCGAGGGTCTGATCCCTCTAGAAGTCAGAGAAATGCTCTGAGCCCCTTTGATTTAAGATTTTGGGTACTTCAAACTTATTGTGGGAAATTAGTTAAGTAAAGGGTGAAATGAGTGAGGGGAAATTAATTAATTTGACTTTGTGAACTTTATGCTAGTCCAATTTCTCATTCATACTTAGAAATTTCATGATGAGGGTGATAAATATGCTTTTGTCTAACAATCATCACAATTCTGCAACCTTTCTTCTACTTACCCATCTACTCATCCTACCATTTTTACTTCTCTTTATTAGGGTGCATTTGAGCTAGCAAACCCTTATCAAACATTTTTCTTTTCTTTACAATGGTAATCTAACTAAATCTAACCTTATTACATCCAAGGGCTCAGATTAAACAGTTGAGCTCCTTTTTATTTACTCTACCTAATCTATTTATCTGCCAAGATTACACTGTTTGGTCAGATTTTTATTCTCTATCTATAAATATGAAATTGAAAACATGAAATAGCCAAGTTTAAACATTTTGACTATCATGGATTGTGGCATAGGTAACAAACTACACACAATCATTTATTTTGCATAAAAGGTAAATAGTAGTGGCATTTTGACTAGCACATTTTCATGGTCTTTTCTTTTCTTGGGGTTCATATTTTTCATATTTTTTGAGCTTTGTATTCTTTTTGTCCTTTGATTTTTCTTTTAGGACATACACTCTTTACATTTTTAGATTTTTTTTTTGAATATGGAAAACATTTGAAAAAAGCAAAGGTATGTACATATTACAGGTTTAATGTCAGCCATTCAAAAATTATGACTCCTATTGGTATAGGAACCTAATAATGGCTCCTTTTGGGGATGGCATTTCTTGGTGAAATGTCAAGAACTTGTAGGTCAACGACCTTTTGAATTGTTGTGATGTCATTCTGAAACTTTTTCCTTTTCAGTTTTTTGTATTATTGCTATTTATGATAGTAAAATCTTTGAAGCTTAGGGCCTTCTCTTCGAGTTTCAACTCCAAAGAATCACTATCCAATCAACTCTAGACTTTTGAAAAACAAAATATTTATAAATGGTTAGTGAAATCAGTAACTAGGTTCAATGTAGTGTTTAAGCATTCGACCATTAACTGGTCCTCCTTCTGCCTCTATGCCATCCATTTCTCTAAGGAAGAAAGCATTGTTACCTCTAAATGCATAAATGATATATGGGCGCTTCCATAGGAAATCAAATTTCCCATGTTTACCTTTATCCTCTCTTCTTGAGTCCCATTTCAAAACTTTGTCTCCTAGGTAAAAATCTTTTGCCTTAGTCCTTTTGTCAAAATCCTTCTTGATCCTTTCCTACACAACTTGAGATCTGATGTACACTTCTTCCCTGGTCTGCTGCAAGTGAATAGTTTGGTTGATTCTCCTTTGGATGTCATTTGGTTCAACCTACAACTCTTGGAGCAAATTCATCACTAGTGTTCCCAAGGATGATGGGAAAACAACTTCCATTCCATAAAATAATTGATAAGGACTAGTACCAATGGATTCCTTTGTGGTTAGCTTGTCTACCCATAAGGCATTTGCTAGCTTCTTGTTCCATGTTTTCTTGTTGTCTTCTAACATTTTTTTGATGATATTTACCAGGATTTTATTTGAGCACTCTGCTAGTACATTACCTTGGGGGTAATAAGCTGTGGAATGGCCCAATGTTATATGGTACTTATTACAGAAATCAATCATTCTCTTAGATTTGAAGGCTATTGCATTATCAGTGATGATCTTGGTTGGGCACCCAAATCTAGATAGGATGTTGGATTCAAGGAAGGTTATTATAACAGTGTCAGTGGCTTGCCTTGATGGTATGGCTTCTATCCATTTGGTAAAGTAATCTGTAGTAGTGAGAATCCATTTGTGTTGGGTAGAAGAAGGTGGATGGATTTCACCAATGAAGTCAAGACCCCATTGTTGAAAAGGTGCTTCAGTAGATATTGGTTTTAGGGGCAGGGGTAAAAGCTTTTTCTTTCCTTCAAAAATTTGGCATTTATGACATGAGGTTACAAATTTCTTTACATCAGAAAACAAAGTGGGCCAATAGAAACTAGCTCTAAGAATCTTGTCAGCAATGGTTTTCTAGTAAAGATGTCCTCCATAGTCACCTGCATGAAACTCTTGTAACACCTTGTCAGATTCTTCTTTTAATAAACAGTTAAGAAGGATACCTTAATGATTTCTCCAAAACGAAGCATTGTCAAGTGTGCAAAATTTTAAAGATTTCATTTTCAAAAACCTGCTTTTGGTCTTGGATAATTCAAGAGGAGCTTGTAAATTTTGTAAAACATATATGATGTCAGCATACCATGGTGATTCAATAAAGGCCTGGCTGATTAGTGGAGTCGCCATCTCCTCTCCATTATCCATTTCTGAAATAAAATTTATGTCTAAGGCCTGACAGTTCGATTCAGCCATGAGCTTGGCTAAACCTTGACCTTTGATTAACTTTGTTGGCTTGATTTCTAGGTCATTTTCTAATATAGTAGAAATCCATTTCCCTCTCTTTCCATCTAGACCATCCTGTGTTAGGATATCCTTGACTACTGCATTGGGGACATAAGCTATTATATGAGAATATAAAATGTAAACTCGAAAATCTTTGATAGCTTTGACCAAAGAAAGAGCTTGCTTTTCCATTATATTGTATTTTAAAGAGGCATCTCTCAAGGCTTTGCTAAAATAGGTAATAGGTTGTTCATAACCCTCATCATTTTTTTGCAGTACGACTGCAACAATTATGTGTTCTGAGGCGAAAGAAAAAATAATGAAATCCCTATCAAACTTTGGACTAATCAAAATTGGTGTTTTTGTTAAGGCTATTTTAATATCTTCAAAGGACTTCTTGGCCTCAACTATCCATTTTATGGTTGAATCTTTCTTCAACATGTTATTCAATGATCTAATTAATTCTGCTAAGTTAGAAATAAATCTCCTAAGAAATTTTATTTTTCCTAAAAAGGCTTGTAATTCCCTAATGCTCCTAGGATGTTGTATCAGTAAGATGGCTTCAATTCTTGCACGATCTATTCGAATACCATATTTAGAGATTATGTGGCCTAACAATTTACCCTCTTCTAACCCAAATAAATATTTTTTAGGATTCAAAGAAATTCCATACTTCCTACATTTGATGAAGAGTTGCCTTAGATGATCTAGGTGTTGTTTGTCAGACGAGAATACAATGATATCATCTAAGTATATTACTAGGAAGTCATGAATCTCCTTGTAACGAATAAAATATATAAATAATATAAATATAATGTAAAAGATAATAATCATAAATAATAGCTAGTTAAGCTAGTAATTAGGTTGAAGAGGCATGTCTAATAGGACATGACTCTTCATGAAGAGACACTTGCTTGGTATATAAGCAAGTCTCTCGTTCTCATTTGTAAATCATTCATTCATTTTATTTAATATAATATTTATATCCTTAATGGATAATTTGATATTCCAAGTCTTTTGGAGTAATTAATCTGTAGAAGGAACTTTGTTCGCTTCATGTGGTATCAGAGCCACGTTGGCTGATCACCAGGCCTTTGGCTATCAACCTATCATCAACTTCGTTGCTGTCATAATTGAAGCGTTTCGCTACATATTGGGAGATTCTCCATTTTTTAGGTCTTTGGCCATTATTTAAAAAAAATAATAAAGAATAAATAAGAAGGGTATATAAAAAGAAAAGAGGAAAGGAAATAATATATTCTGAACAAACAAACAAAAAAATTGAAAAAAAAAAAATATATATATATATATATAAAGGGTTTTACATTATTGATAAAAGTGCATAATAAATATACGCGGGAATCTTTTGAAGTATATTTAAAAAAATTTACATGGAGAAGCCCGTGGTTTTAGAAACCAATGGTAATTGCCTGTGGTTTTAGAAACCAATGGTAATTCACTGTGGTTTTAGAAACCAGCGGTAAGTTTTACATTTTACGTAGAGAACATTAACCGAGGTTTTAGAAACAATTGCCCATGGTATTTTAGAAACCAATGGTAATTTCCGTGGTTTTAGAAACCAGTAGTAAGTTTTACATTTTACATTTTATGTGGAGAACATTAACCGAGATTTTAGAAACAACCCATGGTAATTGCCCATGGTATTTTAAAAGTGAAAGATATTTTGATAAGCATTGGAGAAAAAAGGTGTGATCTAAATAATTTTAATCGTTCAAATCTAAAGATTGTGACCGTACTAAGAGTCACGTCTCATCCAAATTAGTCACGTCTCATCCAAATTAGTCACGACTCATCCAAATTTTCGAAAAAAAAAAATATTATTATAATTAAAAAAAAAAATACTATATAAGCCTTATATAGTTACATATGAAAGGAAAAGTGGGTGCCAAAAAAGTATATATAAATTTTATATAATTATAATTTTATAATATATATAAATTAAAAGTATATAATATATATAATTTATAATTATATATATTAAAAAAAAATTATTATTATATAAAATTTTTATAAAAAGAGTGAACAAAAGAAGAAGAAGAAGAAGAGAATATTGGAAATATATATATATATAAAGGGAGATAAAATAAGTTTAAAAAATAAAAAAATAAAAAATAAAAAAATAAAATAAAAAATATTTCCATACAAAGTTAAAATGATGAAGGAAGAAAGGTTTTCCTATAATGGTCTTTCAATTACAGATCATAGAGTAATTACACTAAAAGGAAATATCCAAGGAAGAGAAGTTAATGTCGCCATCAACCCAAGCAATGATAAAAATTATATCAACATCAACTTGGCAAATCAACTATTAATTCCAGAGCTAAGCATTAGTGTAAAGAAAAATATTTTTGACCAAAACAAGTATAAAATTAGTGATCTACAAGTGACAATAGGTCATTATGACTACATATCTCAATTTCATGTTGTAAGGACAGATATAAACACTGACATCATACTCGGTCAACCCTGGTTTAAGGATCTGGGTACATTCATGTTAAACATAAAGAAACAAGTTTTGACGTTTCCTTATAAAGAGAAGATGGTCATGTTTCGAGACATAACAAGTAAATCAAAATCAATAAAATCTTCATTAGAAGACCTTAAGGATATCTCAGATTTGATGTTTCAAGGTAACGAAAAAACTATATCAAAGAAGCAAAAAGAGCTTGAAGAAGTCATCTGCAGCAGAGACACAGAAATTTCGAGCCTAAGAGGTCACCAGGAAAAGCTACTCGAACAAGTCAAGAAGACTAAAGTCTCAAAGAAGGAACTCAAGGAGCACTTATCAGAACAAGAAGAGGAAACTTTGCGTTTAAAGAACCTTAGTAAAAATTTATTAGAACAAATCAAAGATCTAAAAGATGAAAATTTTAAAATTCAAAACACTAAAAATAAGGTTGATAAATCAGAAATCAAAGAACTTTTACGACTGAAAAACCATAATCAAAGTCTACTCACTCAAATTAAGAAGCTTAAGGATGATAAGAAAGCATTAAAAGATAAGTTGGAACAATTCGCTCAAGAAGAAGCATCGGAATCTCCAGTCGTAGCAGTCCAAGTTGAAAGTAAGGGAACGAATACCAATCCAGTGAATATGACAACTCAAGAAGACAAGCTAGTTGAAGAAACGACACACGTAGATGTTGCAGTTCAGACAATGGACATACCAGGTGAATGTTCCATAACCAATTCAACAACATCTTCGCCAAAAGAAAATCTAAAAACTCCATATCGACATCCGAATCACGAGAGTAGTCCAATCAACCATGCTACGTATCGGTACCATTCAGACCAGAAACAACAAATTGATGTTTCAGAGAATAATGACGTAAAATCAGTCCAGTCTTATGTTAACAAGTCGTTACAAAATTCCAGTGATCAGAATGCTATACAGAAGATTAATCTCGGATGGTCTGATCCCTTCTCAGTGCGACAATTTTGTTTGTCACTAAGAAGATCATATCAGCTTGTATCGACGAAGATGACTGTTCCAAGAGAGAAAAGACTTTCAAAGCCGAAAAAGAGATCAAGCTTTTTTTCATCGACAAGCTTTGAGGACAAAGCTTTTTGAGGAAGGAGGCAATGTAACGAATAAAATATATAAATAATATAAATATAATGTAAAAGATAATAATCATAAATAATAGCTAGTTAAGCTAGTAATTAGGTTGAAGAGGCATGTCTAATAGGACATGACTCTTCATGAAGAGACACTTGCTTGGTATATAAGCAAGTCTCTCGTTCTCATTTGTAAATCATTCATTCATTTTATTTAATATAATATTTATATCCTTAATGGATAATTTGATATTCCAAGTCTTTTGGAGTAATTAATCTGTAGAAGGAACTTTGTTCACTTCACTCCTTAGCAAAAGCTATGTCCATAGCTCTTTGAAAGGTGGCCCCTACATTCTTTAATCCAAAAGGAATTTTCACATACATGAATGTGCCCCAAGGAGTAGTGAATGCAGTTTTTGCCTGGTCATCTGGGTGAACTAAAATCTGATTGTAACCAGAAAACCCATCCAATAATGAGATCCTGGTTGACCCTACTACCCTTTGTAATATATGATCCATTTTAGGGAGAGGGTAATTGTCTTTAAGTGAAAATTTATTGAGATTCCTGAGATCAACACACAGTCTAATCTCACCAGTATTTTTCCTTGTGGGCACCAAATTTGAAACCCAATCAGAGAATCTAATTGGTGCTATTATCTTGGCTTCATACATTCTTTTGATTTCCTTTTCAATAGAAGGCAATAGAATAGGATTAATCCTCCTAAGCTTCTGTCTAAAAGGTTTCTGGTTTTCTTTTATGGGGATAGTGTGTTGTATTATGCTGGTGTCATAGGACTTGAGGTCCTCATAACTCCAAGAAAAGACATCTTGGCATTCGTTTAGAAGTTCAATGTATTTTACTTTTTCAGTATGAGGTAAGGAATCTGAAAGTTTTATCAATTTTGGATTTTCCTTAGTCCCTATGTTGCAATCCTCTATATCATATTTTAAGGGTTCCATCTTTGGTTTTCTAGGGACATCATTTGAATCAAACAAGTCTTCGAAAGGACTTAATCCTTTGGGCAAAAATTTGTCTTTGAGATTAATGATTTCAGAATCTTCGTTAATTATCTCTTCAATTTCAACTTGCTTTAGGTTTTGAATATCTGATTTTGTAAACTTTGTGGGATGGAATCTATCTATCTCTTCATCTTCTAATTTGTTAATTTCTATTTTATCTGTAAAATAAAGATCAAATGTTATGTTAGTATCTATATTACTATTTATAAATTCTTCCTCTAAAGTTAAAAAGTTGTTGATTTGTTGGTCATTAGCAAATACTTTCCAGTTTTTCAAGTTGTCTAGGATAGCAAGTCTATGCCTAACTGTTATAGACATTTTTGTGCCTTACAGCATTGAGCATGAAATATCCATAATCCAAAGGATCCAAAGTCCCTAAAAGAGTTGTTCCTACCCCTAAAGGAACAAGTCCAACCAATGACAGCTTCTCCCAGAAGTTCTCCACCAAAAACCACTCAGAAACAGTCAATTCAGGATCAATTCAGAGGCTCCACTAGCTGCCTGCGTTGAAATGCAGAGGCTACACTGGCTAGGTGCATTGCAACGCAGGTGGAAGCACTACTAGGGTGCGCTGAGCAGGAAATGACAAATGGCAAACTCATTCAACGAGGTGGAAAGACCATGGAAGCTTCCAGAATCTTCTCCAATGACACTTGCCTCAATGGATTCAACTAGTGATGAGTAAGAGGCTCTCAACCTCCAAGTGGAAGCAAGAACTGACAGAGAGAAGCCACAAGTCAAAACATAAGCTGACTCATCCTCTCTGCTTACATCTATATATGTATCTCTCACCCAGAGGTTCAGGAGGCTGGAATTTTGTACTTTGCAGAGAATTGCTGTTGGTTTGAGATTGAGATTAGTACATTGGGTGATTTATGCTTTGTTGGAGGAGAGGAAGGGATTCCTTTGCTGGGAGGTAGATGCTGGATTGGGACTCACTTGGTTGTATCTCCTCTTTGAATTTGTTATCATATCAATAAAGCTATTTGAGTTTCTCCTATATGCTTGTATATCAATGATGTTTTGTTATATTTGCATGTTTAGTTTATATCTGATGCTAAACAAGTTATGAATGTAAATCTATGTCTTTTGTGTAGTTTTCCTCTCTTGTGATCTTGCAGGAACTTGACGAAGCTGGACCAGTGAAGGAGCAAGCAGTGGGAAGCGAGCAAAGGAGAGAGCGATTGGATCGACAAACTAGCGGAAGACACCAGTTAGTTACATCCTTCTTCTCCATTTACATTTCATAAAGAAGAATACGAAGATAGTTTTCCTTGTTTGTTGCTAAGGCACTATCACACCTTAGAGTGGGATAGGGGCATTCCGAATGGATACTTTTCCCAACAACAAATTGGCGACTCCACTGGGGATCGTATCTTGTTAGTTTATTTGTGTTTCTATTGTTGTTCTTCTCATAAACTCAGGAGTGCCGAATCGAACTGCATTTGCCATTTTCAAATGCAAAGTAGAGATATGCTACTCTAGTCCATTTGCTGGGCCTGTTTTTATGATATGGACAGCTGATCCACAAGTGCTATAATAGCCCTTTGTGATAGATCTTAGTCCTCCTTTAAATCATCCTCCTAATAGTACCTAATTGATAGCTTTTATCCGGCCAAAAACTGTAGATTAAACTGCAAACCGTGACCCAGAACCCAGAAACAACTCTCGTTTCTGCTCCAGCGCAGACTCTGTGAAGAGGTTCTGCATTTCAACGCAGGTCCCTTGAAGGATACCTGCACTGAAGTTCAGTTTCTCTGTGCTGGGGGTGCGCTGATCAGCCTTTGCCTTGTGCAGCTGTGGTTCCCTGCTTCCTTTTGATCAGTTTTATCTATGTTGTTTGCAGCCTATTATCAGTGTGTGTACCTATCTGAAACCCCTTTTCTTTGCCTCAATTCCGCCTTAGTTGTATAAAGAAACTGTATTTGTTCTTTGTGTATTTGTTACATCATTTGCAGTTTACCATCACAAAAGTAAACTAGTCATACTGTCGCCCTTAGATCTAGACTTGTCGTAAGTGTCGTTTTGATCTTAGGAGTGAGTTTTTTTGCTGTTCACAGTTGATTACGCTTTTACTTTTGTCTTTTGGTTTGAATTTATGCATTTCCAGTGTCGAAACAAGTAAATCATAAAGAGTCGTAATCGTCTTTTTGATTGTGTTTTTCACTTGAAATCAAATTCAAATTTGTACAACAGCTTTCTTTTTAGGCATCAATATTAAGAAAGTGAAAACAAATACATGCATATGTGCATTTGCATTTTGATAGTTTGTATGTGTTGATTTAGGAAAAGTGCATTTACAGTGTGCTCTATGCTCTTTGAGAAAATATTGTGTCTTTCTTTTCCCCTTGTAGCTAGGATTTTCATTGTTGAAAAGATATAAAAGCTTGCTTATCATCTTTAGACTGCATTTAGGAATTGTATCATACATCTTGTGGTGATCCAAAAAGGCGAACATCTAAGAAAGATCAACCTAAAATAAATTGAATGAACTTAACAACGCTTTATAACTTAACGCACAACATAGAGGTCTAGGCTAGAGACGTGTTCTGGTGTCGTAAAACCTGGTGACTGTCGATCTCACTGATGGTTGGGTGATTCCTCCTGAGAGACGATAAGCGCTAGTACAGATTGTGATCCCACGTACCGTCGAGTATATATTGGGAGACCCCTATAGGCATAAAACCTTTATCCATAGGAAGCCGTGTCGGCCGCCCTACTGATTGCAATGCACTGAACACAGCATTTGGGAAGATTGACCGCCCGTACCTTAAAAAGTATTCTGCGGTTTTGCGAAAAGTTTGGCACACCCTCTACCTAGAACTCCAGAGCAGTTCCTTTTGGCCTTTTTCAGAATCTATAACAGAAAAAGTCCATCCGAGCATTTGTCACTTCGGGCTCGTTAAAACATCGAAGGAGACTAGAGTCATCTTTTGCTTTTTCTCGACTCTTTAAAATTGAAAAAGCAAGTTGTGTCCAAAGCGTCTAAAATTCATTTAATTCGGAAACACATTTCCCCTTTTGTATTTTAGTTGATCGGGTAATCCTCAATCGTGGAAGAAAGTAAATTGAAACCCCGTCATTCGCGGAGGCTTACGAGTCAACCGTCTTTGTCTCCGGAATCGAAAACAGTACGGACAAAGCGAACTCGTTTAACCGGTTCGAAATCTCCTATTAAAGTTAGAACAAGTGTTCCAACAACATCCGACGTTCCGGTTACTCCTAACATTTCTGGAAACCCTGCCTCTACAGAAGAAGTTCAACAGCCATAGAGGGACAGTGATACTGATCCTAGTGTGAGAGCAAACACTTGTGTTACTGAACCAGTTCCATCTGCAACCGGTTCAGAGAGTCTTGCTCCTCAAACATCTGTCGCTGTCGATTCAACCCCTTCTTCGGCACCAGAAATATTTTACGGACCTGACGGTCTTCCCCTTACACCTGGTTTGATTGCGATAGAGGAAATTGTAGAAGATCCGCAAGAAAGTACTCCAACACATTTTGGAGTCGGGGTCACTCTATTTCCTTCGACATCAGAAGTTAGTCTACCACCAGTGGAAGTTCCTGTAGAATTGCTAGGTAATCTTTTGGATAGACTCAAAATGTCTGAACAACCATCAACATCTAGGACTGTGTCAACTGATACAGCAACAACAGAACTCCCTGCCGTCACTCCGACAATGTTTGTCGATGTACCATCTGTCTCGACTAGCTCACAACCGCTAAAAGGAGTCCATCCAGGGACTATTTCGACAGTATGGTCCGTTCCTGTTTGTTCCTCCGGAATAATATCTGGTAACTCTTATGTTGAGACTCGACAAATTGATCCATTTGGAGGTCAATTTGGGCAATCCAGTCCCCAAGGGCAGACAATCCCCTTGAATTCCAGATTACCACCGTATGGGGGGCAGTATGCCCTTTCATTACCCCCTCCGGGAGGATATCCATACGGGAATTCACAACAGTATTCAGGTTATACTGGAATTACGTCAAGTGGTTGGGTACCTATACTACCCCAACAACCAAGAGTTGTGTATTCTATGCAACAATGTGTACCTATGTCGAACATCCCGACAACACCAGCTATTGTAACAGTGTCACAAGTTCAAACGCTGCCTGTTGTATGTCAACCTCAAATTTCTCAGGTTGTAATGCAACAACCCCTTGACCCTGTGACTCAACTGCAATCGCCAACTAGTGGGACGACACAGGTCCAAACGGGTACAATTACCCCACACCTTGGCCCAACGGTTAGTATAGCGCAACAGAACATGGCTTCACAACCGTGGCTGGTGCAATACCAACAACCACAATTCCAACAAGTGTACCAAGGTTCTGAGCAGCAGATCTTTGCGAACAGTGGACAACCGTACATTCAAAATGGTCAAAATCAACCACTTTACAGTGGTCATGTCCACCAACCATATCAGTCATACTAGCATCAACTACATTATGCTGGTATGCAAAGGCCAACTGCTCAGGCAATTCCATCGTACCCTGGGTATGCTTCACCTAACCTGAATCAACAGTTACCATTCGTGACAACTTTAGAGTTACCCGATTTACACCGGTTAACAAACGATCCAATTGCTTACGCCCCTTGGTGGCCAACGATTCCTCATAAACTTCCATCAGATATTCCTAAATTTAATGGAAATCTCGGTGAAGACCCGTCGAATCACGTGATGACATTTCATCTATGGTGTTCATCAAACACCCTAAACGATGATTCGATAAGGCTTCGCCTTTTTCAGAGGACGTTAACGGGTCCAGTGGCAAAATGGTATATTGAACTGCCTAGAGCTTCGTTCGACAATTTCAGCACCTTAGCCACGACTTTCTTAACCCATTTTCAATTACCGATAAGGTATGAAACGGGAACGGAAATCTTAACCAACTTCAAACAGACAACGGCCACTCACATATCTGATCATATACATGAGTGGCGACGTCGTCGTAGGATGGTAAAAACATACGTTCCCAATCAGCTATTAGCTGAATGGTTTATCAAGTCGTTACTTCCTGCCATAACGGAAGATGTGGCAAAGGGGGGAGTCGTAACGGAAGAGCAAGTTATCGCTCGTGCGCAATATCTAGACTTGGTCTATACTCAGTCTGGCACGCTCTACGACAAAATACCTGACGCCCCTAGACCGGAATTCTCAATTCCTCCTCCTCCTAAATCAAACAATGACTCTCATGCCGACGATGGCGTGATTGGCACGACAAACGTGAAATCGACAAAGGCCACCTCCAAGAAGGCCTGTAAGATTTCAGATTAAAATGCAAAAGACGAAATTCTTGCTTCGGAAGTAAATGTCGTATCAGCAGATAAGGGCAAAGAAACCAAACAACCAGGAAGCAAGAAGAAACAAAGCAAAGGGAAGAAGAAGAAACAGGGTGAGTCATCTCCTGAAAAAACTTCTTCAAACCCTCCTGGAAATAGGAAACCACCCCCCTCAGGGTGTCAGATATGTGATGAGGATCATTGGACGAAAGAATGTCCATACAAAGTTGAGCTTAAAAGATTCTTTAAAAGTTCGAAAACCTCAGCAGTGTTAACTGATCCGTTTCCAAATCCAGGAACAAATGTGGTTGATAGTGGAAATGCTTCCTCGTCGCAAGTGCTAATGTTGTCGATTTCGAAGCAACGAAATGATGCTTTGATTTCGACAAGGAACAAAGATTACGAGAATCCGCAGCTGTTGAACGACAAAGGTAAAGGTCAACCAAGTAGTTCGACAACAACTTCGATAGAAGTTGTACCACCCATCATTCCTGAATTAACAATAAAACCGCCAAAGGGAGTAGTACACAAGTCGACATTTAATCCTCGCACCAAAGCAGCGCAACATTATAACATAGTGGAAGATTTGGCCCAATCGCCATCCGCTATGTCGACTCTTGAAGTACTACAAAATTGTCCATCCCAAAGGCAGGCTTTATTATTAGCCATTGGTGGGGTTGATCCTAAGGATTCCAATATTGTATCCTTCGACCAGAAAGGATACGATCCTCAGTTACCAGCTCAACTAGCTTTCCTTATTCAAGTGAAAGCCCTCAACAAAACTGTTCATCGAACAATTATTGATGAGGGGGCATCTACATGTATTATGTCGATGAGTTGCTGGAAAACTTTAGGATCTCCAACCTTGTCGCGATCTTCGACGACGTTAAAAGCATTCGACGGAAGGACATATACCCCATATGGTATCCTAAATAACTTGAAGGTCGAACTAGGGGGTAAAACAGTAGAAATAGATGTTGAAGTCATTAATGGGAATCTTGATTACAACATCCTACTAGGAAGACCGTGGATATATGCCATGGCAGCTGTTGTGTCGACCTATTTTAGAAAGATTGCATTTCCCTTTCAAGGAGGAATTACAGTCGTGGACCAACAAACTTTCCTCCCCGACAGTTCACAAGTTACGGGAAGCATTCCAATGATCCATGGAAGCAATCATTCGCTTCAAAATATTGGAGTAGGTCTCCTAAAATACCCTGCCTTAATGGGTACTTTTTCCCTACCGCCTCCGAGTAATCTGGCGGAAGTGGCCATAGTGGAAACCTACAATATGAAATCTTCTATATCTAATGGATTCCAAAGATTCCTGAACATTTTGTCAGCATGGATCATCGCCATTTTAGAAATATTGTAGCAATCAATTTTCTTGGCCTGGGGGGCAACCCCAAATCAATGCTCATCAAGCATTTGGATAGATAGGTCTAGAGAATATGGTACCCCTTCAAATCCTTGGTCGCGAGTGCATGGAACCGACAAAGGAATTGTCCAATCAATGGTAATTGACGGGGCACCATGGAATGATTCCCACCATTGTTCCCTTCTCCCGGATTGTGGAGAATATACTCAATATGACCTTTATCATCCTTCAGTTTTTGATTTTCTATCAAATACTGTAAATACAGTGGGTTTCTAGGATGGTTCTTATCTTGTGTCAACCTCATTAAAAAATGAAACAAATCCCCTTTCCAAGTCTCAAAGGTAAACCTTCATTCCAACCACCGAGTTGAATGCAATGAAGCTTGGGGGGCATGCACCTCGATTTGCGTTATTATGCTGGGGGCATGCAAACATAAGATCGAGCAGTTTTAGCACATAATTCATGCTCGTTAAAAAATAAACATAAGACCGAGCAGTGTTTTTCTGCATTTAAGCTCGTTAAAAAATGAACTACCCTCCGGTAAATAACCACCGTGAATGTAACATTATCAGCCATTAAAGCCTTGGTCGTGTTTGCACCGTCACCTCCACTTTTCCATTGGCTGATCATTCACCTCCATATTGATTGTTTACCCATTTTGAGGAACAGCTGCGAAGAGTGATTTCACTAGCCATCCTTGTGACACTACCGTGATTGGAAAATTCCAACCGTTACCTGGAATCAGCTGCTACCCGTTTTATCACTCATTCCTCAAAAGACGAGTCTTCTTTAAGCTATTTTCATCTGACTCGTAAAATATGAAAAGATTGCCGAGTTTTGGCCTTCCAGCTCATTAAAGCGACCGGAAGTGCTATCCCTCCTCTAGATTTTAATCTTTTTGGACCTGAGGGATTATTGCACAAAAAGATCGAGCGCTTGTTTTGTTCAGCTCATTGAAACTATCGAAAATTCATCCCTTCTGTATTGTTTTATACTTTTTCGGACTTAAGGGATTAGATGACGAAAAAGGAATTTCGGAGTTAACTTTACGTACCTTTTCAGACTCTCTAAAAATGAAAAGGACCGAGTTATCTTTGTCGTTAGACTCGTTAAAAACATTAATAGCGATAAACTTGTATTTAGACGAGAACGAGTTTCACTATCGCTAGGCTCGTTAAAACATAGAGATGGGTTTGCCCGAAGGGCAAATTATAGAACAAGCATATGTTATCCTCCTCAAGCTTGACAAAAATAAAGAGGTACTGGTCAGAAATGACTGGGGAAAAATTGGGAAGAAACTCAAAGAACTTTTATTGGTAGCAAGTCGCTCTTGAACATGACACTTCCACTCCGTGCCTGAGTCGGGTTGGGTTGTTTCATTCACCGGTCACATCACCATGGTCTTGCCATACCATCCACCTTTGGGGTAAATGCTACCGATCCATCACATAAGTGTCGCCGATATGTTCAAGAGAAGTCATCCAGAGAAGTCAACCATGTCCCATCCACTACCATACATTATACTTCATTCTTTCATGACCGCCACCCTGAACCATATATCATCAGATCGTTTTCACCTCCATCAAAATCATTTGCTCCGTTCGATGTCACTGATGTGGGATACATTAAGGCCCTCCTTTGATGGATCACTTCTTGTCGACATCAGCTCATTATCCAAGAAGTTGATCTAGGAACACCCCCTTCAGTACTTTGAAGCTTGCATGCCTCAATGGCAAGTTTCTCACTTCCGGCGACATGTATACATCAATGACCTTCGACCAAAAGATTTTGTGTGGTGTTCGACGCCAAGTCCTTTATTCACACCACGTGAATTGTACTGCAGTACCTTGAGGGTCATTATCATTATCGGTGATTCCTCTCGCGCTTGTTAACAGTTTACATCATTGACTGGTAATCAAGCGATGTCTTTCCATGTTCGACTTCAGAACATTTCTCACATGGATCGACTTGTACTTAGAGTAAAGATCGGACGAGATTGAAGACCCCGGATCTAGTTTCATCCATCCGGGCTACGATATATATTCAGGAAAAATAAAGACATTGACATGTACAACATTACAACACAGATAATCATCCTACCAAAAGGATGATGATTTCATCAAAATCATCAGTCTACCATCAGACGATTGTCTGTTCTATGTACAGAAAAATGAATTTATAAAGCTGAGCATGGGAATGCCCGCCTCAGCTAGATCATGAAAGTAGTATGAAAAATAATGTATTGTATTGTATCTTATTACAAGTCTCCTCCCAACATCGGAAGAACTTCGGATCCTCCTAATAAATCATTTCACCCGATAAACGACCTCATACTTTAGGGGGCAACTGTTATAGACATTTTTGTGCCTTACAGCATTGAGCATGAAATGTCCATAATCCAAAGGATCCAAAGTCCCTAAAAGAGTTGTTCCTACCCCTAAAGGAACAAGGCCAACCAATGACAGCTTCTCCCAGAAGTTCTCCACCAAAAACCACTCAGAAACAGTCAATTCAGGATCAATTCAGAGGCTCCACTAGCTGCCTGCGTTGAAATGCAGAGGCTACACTGGCTAGGTGCATTGCAACGCAGGTGGAAGCACTACCAGGGTGCGCTGAGCGGGAAATGACAAATGGCAAGCTCATTCAACGAGGTGGAAAGACCATGGAAGCTTCCAGAATCTTCTCCAATGATACTTGCCTCAATGGATTCGACTAGTGATGAGTAAGAGGCTCTCAACCTCCAAGTGGAAGCAAGAACTGACAGAGAGAAGCCACAAGTCAAAACATAAGCTGACTAATCCTCTCTACTTACATCTATATATGGATCTCTCACCCAGAGGTTCAGGAGGCTGGAATTTTGTACTTTGCAGAGAATTGCTGTTGGTTTGAGATTGAGATTAGTACATTGGGTGATTTATGCTTTGTTGGAGGAGAGGAAGGGATTCCTTTGCTGGGAGGTAGATGCTGGATCGGGACTCACTTGGTTGTATCTCCTCTTGGACTTTGTTATCATATCAATAAAGCTATTTGAGTTTCTCCTATATGCTTGTATATCAATGATGTTTTGTTATATTTGCATGTTTAGTTTATATCTGATCCTAAACTAGTTATGAATGTAAATCTATGTCTTTTGTGTAGTTTTCCTCTCTTGTGATCTTGCAGGAACTTGACGAAGCTGGACCAGTGAAGGAGCAAGCAGTGGGAAGCGAGCAAAGGAGAGAGCGATTGGATAGACAAACTAGCGGAAGACACTGGTTAGTTACATCCTTCTTCTCCATTTACATTTCATAAAGAAGAATACGAAGATAGTTTTCCTTGTTTGTTGCTAAGGCACTATTACACCTTAGAGTGGGATAGGGGCATTCCGAATGGATACTTTTCCCAACAACACTAACCTCAGTAGTGTACTAATGGTTAGGTTGAAATGGTAACTTACAAGTGCTGGCAAACATTGCTAAACTATGAGCCTACATATTATGTTTCCTTGGAATGACTACAAGCTTAGTTTCTAGAAAAGTGTTCAATATTTCTACAACTGTTCCTCTATAAAAATTTAATCTAGGGTCTTTGGTCATATATACAACATTAATTTGTTTTATAACCAACTCAAAATCTCCCATAATAGAAACTCTTATAGATCCTAACTTTTTGACCAATTTGAGACCTAAAAGAAGTGCTTCATACTCAGCCATGTTATTGGTGCATTTGAAATTCAATCTGTAACCATGGCCCTCTGAATAATCATTTTCTAAATTGTAAATCCACACTCCTGCTCCTGCTCCTAACTTGTTCACTGATCCATCAAATTCAAGATGCATAATATTTCATGTTCATAATTCTTACTGTCTGGGGGGACAAAATCTTCTTTGATTAAGGTATCTTGATCATCCTTTTTATCTGAAAGCTCTTGAGTTTGGAAAAATTCATTTTGATCTGTAATTGCAATTTCTTTTGGTTCTGAAATAAATTTGTTTAAAGTAGTTTCTGGTGTTTGTTCAGGATTGTACAAAATAAAAGAATCAATGTCAGAATGCATGAAAGAGATAGGAAAGTTTTGAGGCCTGGCCTGGCTACTCACTACATACTTCATTAGGGTCTCTCTGTATAGTTTTTAGGATGTCCAAAGACTAAAATTGTGGCATATGACATGTCAAGTTGCAAAGATCCTTGGAGTTTAGCCCCCCATGATCTAGACAATAGCATGCCATATTTAGGTGGTATATCAGCAACAACTATGTCCATGAGAATTGTCTTAGTAGGATATTGTACTAAGGAAACACACAGGTCTTTGATTAGCCCTAGGCACTTTACTTGACTTGAATCAAATGAAAATAGGTCCTTATAAGGCCTAGTGATGTCTAAGTTCAATTTTTCCATAATAGATTTAGGCATTAAATTGTGTAAAGCCCCAGAATCTAACATTGCATTGTGTAAGATCTTATCATGAATGTTAAGGCTAATATAAAAGGGTGGTATCCCTCCTTCTAATGGTTTTCCATTAACATCAGGACCGAATATAAGCTCAGGCTGATCATCAAATAAGTTAACAGAGTCTTCATTCTCAACAAAGTTTAAGGATTTGCTTATTTGAGACTTGTAAGTTTCATTTTTAATCAACTCTGTTAAGGGGACTGAAATTTTAGCTTAGCCACCTTTGCTCCCAAATTGAAAGGCAAAGTGGCTTTCTCTGTTTGAGGATTTTGAATTTTCATGGCAGGATTTGGAGTAGGTTGCTCTTATTTTTCTACATTTGAATTCTTTTTCTACAGATTTTCTAATATGATGTTTGGAGATTCCTCCACTGTCTCCTTGGAGGGGATTGAAGTGGATGGTTGATCATTAGGGGGTTGGTCATTGGTTATATCTACAATGGTGGGACCAAAAGGATTCTAATTTGGTCTAGAGAGGATTTGGAGAGTTTTTGTAACTGGAACTCCTTTGATTTTCTTAGGTTGATTTGGTGTTACTTTCTTGTTTTGGTCAGGAGTATCAATGTTCTTTTACTCCTCAAGTTATACTGTTTGTGCACTTCGAAGATAGTAGAATCATACCCTTGCTTGTAATCGAATGATTCTCCTGATTGGGTCTGCAATTGCTGAAGCATGTGTAGTTCCTGATCATCTTGGGTCAAAAAGACAGTTTCCTCATCATCTAATCCCATTAAGTTAATTTGTGTGTCTTGTTCAGGGTCTTCTGAATGGGAAGTTTCAGCATAGTTTTCTTGAAAAGGAGGCCTAATATTCTGATCAGGTCCATTTTTTCCAGTATTTTGATTTTGATTCTTTCTAAAGTTTGGATTTCTCACTGGAGGTGTTTGTTGATTATCCCAGTGAGGCTTCCTTTCAATATTCTCTATCCTATCCATCATTTTTTCCATTCCTTTGGCTAGGGAATCTATTTTAAGGTTAGAGGATGAGGCTTCATCTTTCAAGGGTACTCTCCTTTCATTCCTAACCCTAGCTCTTTTTGCTAGCAAATTAGCTTCTACACTAACTGCTACACTCTGCATGTCTTCTAAAGTTGGAGGATTTCTCTCTCTAAGTTGGAAGGCCATATCAGTATCAAACCCATCAGGAAACTTTATCAGAGCTAAACCAGGTGGGGTCTGAGATTGACTAGTATTGCATTGTATATATTGTTAAATCTAGTACAGTAATCCTGGACTATTTCATTTGGTCCTCTCTTGATGTTTTCATATTCTGAAAGGATCTGCAAAGGGTTCTTTTTCTTTTCCCATCTATTTAAAAATTGCTGATAAAATAATTCTAAAATGTCTATGCTATTAGCAGGTAAAGATCTAAACCATGTTCTTACATCACCAACTAGAGTTTGAGCAAACAGTCTCATTTGGACATCTCCAATATCAAGTTCATGTAATTCAAAGAAATCTGTCATTTTGTTTGTACATTGTTGTGCTATATAAGTTCCTATGTCATCGAATTGGACAGTTTTTTTCTGGTAATCTTGTGGCATGGCACCTCATGGAGCAGGCATCACAAGAGGAGCATATCTATTTGCCATGGCTCTAAGTTGGTCGGGACTAAGAAATGGAGTTTGGGTACCAGGATATGATACAGTGGGTGATGGGGAACTGGGAGTAATGGGTGACTGATGTGTAATGGTAGGTTGGAGGGGAAGTGAAGGTATAAATGGAGGTGAGGAATGAACTTCAAAGAAGGAAGGGAATAATGGTGAATTAAAGGTTGTTGAAACTGTTTCAGAAAGCTCTGGGATCTTAACAGTAGTAAGGGATGACTGAGGGGAATTTAGAATATATTGATCAATTGACAGGTTTGCCTTTTAGACTTCAAGTTCTGCAATAAACTCTCGATCTATAACTACATCATCAAGTGCACTTTCAGACCTAGTTCTAAATCGGGAAAGGTAAAATGACTTGTCAAAGGGGAGATCTTCTAAAAACAACCACTCATCAGGGCATGAATCTGCTTTAATTGAAGGTGTAGGACTGACTGAACTTTCTTGTCTTCTGGATATTCTTGAAATCATATTAGGATTATCAAATACTTGGGGAGGATTTGGATCTGGGTTGGCCCTAGTATGGTGAGTTCTCCTTGAAGCCAGAATTTCGAATTTTCTAATTACTTTCTTTTTATGAAATTTTTGTAAATAAATTCTAATAAACCCTTCAAGAGGCTTGAAATAAAGATTTGAAATTTCTCAAAGCTTTATTAACGTTGAGGATTTGAGTCCCCAGTATGGTTGCCACTATGTTATCACTCAGAAGTTTTCCCTAGAAGTTATCACAAGAAGGAATAATCTGATGTAACCACAAACCAAATCTTTTAGCCTCCGGTTATAGCCAACCTAAGTCCAGAGAGGGCTCTCTCTTTATAATTTAACTTTGTTTCTATTAGATTTTATGCTAGTTCTTAGTGTTCATGAGGATTTTGATTTTGATTGAAAGTTGCGTGGTGGAGTTCTTAGAATAGATGGATAGAGCTAGGTCTTTAAGCCATTGGGCTATGGAGTCAATCAAAGGATAGCTTAACTGGACCAGATCATTAAAGGGATTGTTTACAAGGTAGACTAGCAAAGCAAAAATCAAATCTTCAAAGGGCTAATGGATGGAATGATTCTAACCAGGGTAAAAGGGCAATGAAGAATACTTGGATTGAGATCAGAATGAGGAACCGAGGGTGATCATCAACAAAGAGAAATTAAGAATCCTTTGCTACATAGACCACAAGGAGAAACTACAGAAGTAAGGGAGCATTTAAGAATTCCCTGAGTAAGATAGTTTAGCAGAAAACATTAAGAATGTAAACAATCAAGACAGAGTGCATTAAAGCAAGTTCTGAAATATCATTCCTAGTTTACCATTTAGATTTCATAAAAACACATATGATTATTAATAAACATAAGGAAAAATAATAATACACATGAGAGAATACTTATTTGATTTTCGCTCTACACAAGAATCCTGTAAAATGTCTGAATTTTATTCCATGATCTAGCAAGCCAATCCAGTTTTCAAACAATAGCACTTTGATTTTTGATAAAATTCTACAGAAATGTCTTTGAATCCACCCAAAATACTTCAAAATGGGAAGTATTTATACAAAAAATAATAGAAAATATCTCATAACAGTTTGAGATTTAATTAAGGAAATAAAAATATCTTCAAGTGTGAAGATAGAGACAGATGGAAAACTGCATCATGTTGTCCCTCTTATTGTGGTAGTGCTAGATGTTGCATTTGAATTTGAGCCCTTTTAAGCTGGCTGATATTTGTACACTGGAATCATCTTTGTCTTTAGTATTTTACTGATACTCTTTAACCTGCTACTCTTTGACCCTGTTCACCTGTTTCATTTGGCTACCATTTAGATTTACTATGGTAACTTATAGTAAATCTATCATTTTTTCACACCATTCATCCTTAGGTAACTTTACTTTTAGCATTCTTGTATAGATCTCGTCTACCTCAGTGTATTTGGAAAAATTTGGCTTGGTGACAAATAGACGTTTCACCTCATGCTCTAGGAAAAATAGATTCTCTAAAGTATCATACAATACTGTCTCTATTGGCAAGGCTTTGATACCTGAAGTGCTTGCCTGTTCTTTGGACAACTTCCTTAATCTATCAACGTAATCCAATTGGGTCATTTGTTTTTCATGGATGACCATAGGATTTTGGAAGGCCTTTGTCCCTCAAAATTTGAAACTTTTCCATGAATTTGTCAATGCCCACCTTCATGTTATGGCATTTTTCCTCCAGGTTAAGCATAAGGTTTCTTTTAGGAAGAACCTTCTTGAATTCTATGATAGCTTCAGTTCTATCCTCTACACCCATCTCATTAAGTTCATGTCTGTCCTTTCTGTTCAAGAAGTGGATGAGTCGATTAGCATCCTCAGGTTAGTCTCCTAAGTATTCCTTTACCTTTTGAATTGCTTCGGTGGCCACGTTCACCAGTTCTGTTTGCTCAAATATTACTTGAATTGATGGCCAAATATCATTGATAAAGTAAATGATATTGGCCCAGAGCATCTCTCTGGTCTGTCCTAGTGTCTTTTGTAGAGTTAAATCTTTTTCTAGGATCTTAATCTTCTCACCCATCCTTATGGCTTTCTGTGTTTCTTCCCTCTGCTGTATTTGGGCAAGCTTGGAGTCAGTTTCAAAGATTGCAACTTTCTCCTTAAGCCTTTTAAGTTTTGTTGCCTAGATGGAGATTTCCTCCATGGCTTTCACTAGCTCTGCTATCTTTTCTGTTGAAGTATCTGCTGTTGTGGACTTAGTTGTGACCGACAGTGTTGTGGTAGGTGGAGCTGTTGGTGCCAAAGATGCTGCAAGTGTTGAGGGAACTGCAATTGTTTTTGTGGGAATGGAAGTTGTAGAAGTGGTGGCCAATTCACTTTGTTTGGACTGAATCAATGTGTCCAATTCTTTCTCTGTTTCTTTCAATTGGTCATTTAGCTTTAGGACCAAGTCCATAAGCTCTTCTTGTCCTTTTTGCGTCTCTAGGATTTCTGTTGTCTATGGGTGATGTAGTGGTGGAATCTTAAGTTGCTTCTTCAAAGCAGTTATGTCATCAATTTTCTTCTTGATCAGTCTTTCAGTGGCCTTCACATCTTTGGGATCATGTCCCAACTCAATGATTAAGTCCTCTAAGGACATGATTCTGGTGTCTTTTGCTTGTGAAGAGGCCTTTCCCAATTGGAATTGAGTTGATATATTATCTAGTGAATTTTGCAATTGGTGAGTTGTGATGGTTTTCCCTATTAAGGTGGAGTAAATCATCTCCCCCGCCTATTTGTGCAGCTCAATCTGGTCAATAGGATGTATGCCCTTCGCCAGCACTTCGAAATATTTCTTTTTGAAGTCAGCTACTGTTCTTGGTTACTGAGTGGTAGGTTTGACAAATGTCATCTGCATCTTGCCTTCGTTAACATCATAAGCTGACATAAGCCTTGTCTGGTTTGTAGGTGCCATATTTAGGTATTGTGCATAAGTCTAGGCTTTTAGCCTCTCATTCCTAGCCTTTATATCCTTGTAACTTTCTCCGATGTCTTGATATTTGTCAGCTGGCATCCTAAAGGAGGACACTTCAACACTGTTGCCTTTCCAAAATCTGAGTATTTTATGTGGAAGGTTCTGGTGTGCCCCCAGAGGGAGTGGTAGACCTGCTTCTTTCTCTTTCTATGCTGGTGGCCCCAACAGTTTCCTCTATGAATTCTTGTTCTAAAACAAGATTTAACCTCTACCTTTTGACTAGGCTGGTCTCTGCATATGTTTGTGTGGTTGCTCTGCTTGATGTAGTGGCCTCTTCCCTATTCCTTTTGAGGCTTTTCTCCTCATTTATATGAGTTTGCAAGTTAGGGGGAGTACTCAGAGTGGGCTGCTATATACCTGTTTGATTTAATTCCTTTGATAGGTCTAACTGCTCTAACTCTTCTTGCACATATGATTCTTCTTCTATATGTGATTCACTTTGTGATTAAGATTCTCCCTGTGTTTGTGATTCTTCTTGGATTTGGGATTCTCCTTGGACTTGAGATTCTCCTGGCACCTGCAGGAAAGAACCATCATCAAGAATTTTCTCTAAATCAATTGGAGCATTTTCAACTGCTACTTCAGTGCTATCCCTGTCCACTAAAGTATTCTCCACCCATTCCAATTGGTTTGCATATTTCTCTATCTCAGGGATTTTTTGGTGAATGTAGGGAGCCATATTGTTTTTCTATCTTCTGTTGAAGATGAAGTCACATGGATCATATATCCACATGAAGATTTGTTTTAGTTTAAGTCTCTGAAGGATTTCCTCTGCTTCTCTTCCAGCTTCACGGCTATTACATACAAAGGGGCCTATTTTATCTTTGATTCCAAGCTGGGTCTTCTTTTTGGCCTTAACAAAATGCACCTCATCTGAGTTGATTATTTTCCTGTAGTACTCTAGAGCAGATAACCTTATTGGGAGGTATCTAGGCAATTTATATGGGGCCAACTCATGTCCATAGATCCTAATTTCTGTGTGATTTTGGTATAGGTACCAATCTCCCACTTTGTGTTGTTCTGATAGTTGCAGGATCCTCCTGATATCTGAACTAATTCTTGGATGAGGACTTCCTAGCAGCATGGTCATTACAGGATGTACAAAAATATCAATGAAGTTTGTGTATGGATATGGGGAATCATACTTATGTATCAGAGGAGTCCAAAAATTACTGACCTAGGATGACCTTTACTGTCAAGCTTTTGGAGAGTGAAGGGGAACTTGTTAGCTTGGTAATATAAGGAAAGGTAGTACAAAACTAAAGAATATTTAAACACTTTTTCATTACTCATTCTCAGAAATTGTTCATGCATCCTATGAGCTATGTACTTGGCATAATCATACATGACAACAGGGGGCTGTCCTGGAGTAAAAATGGACATGAAGGCTAAGATGATTTCATCTATGTATTCACTGGTTGTATAGCCTAAGATACTAGATATCATTGACACAATGTCTTGGCCAAACTAAGAAAATATGGTATATATATATGGGGGAGGATCTTGTGGGATATGTTTTTCTTCTACAATAAAAGTTTGGAACATTTCAACAAGCTTGGTAGTGGTAAGCTTGGGAAATTTGTCTAGTAGGTCTCCAATTGAAATAGGGGTTAAGTTCTTCCCTGGTTGTAGTTGCAGCATTTCATTGATTGACTCGACAGTGATGGTGAAAAGTATGGTTTGGTCAGGGGACATCACTGCTCTTTGACTGGGGATGTATTTTTCATGGCAATAATGGACAATATCTGGAAAGATGTGCACCTCAGGGAATTGGTACTTGGGAAAATTAGACTCCCAAAGACCTATTTTATCAGCTTGGTTTAGGTATTGATCTTTGTATCGGTAGTATAATTTTAGTGGGGATTCATGGACGGTAAATTTTTAGATTTTGAGGTAATGGGGGTTCAATTCTAGGTGGGTTTTATGTTACTAGAGTTCCCTTTAATTTCAATCAAGAAAACTTAGAGACTGGTTTGGAAATTTACAGGGCTTTCAATGGATTCTGGCTTAAATACCTGGAATTGAAGAAAACTGTGTCTGAACCAGTTAACTAGTGATTCTGAATGGTTGAAAAGGTTTCAATCAGGCTGGAAGGCAATTTGGAAGCTTTTGGCATCTTCAGAGTGTAGGTGTACATGGGTTGACGACTTTCAACGTTCACAGGCTCGTGCATGGAAAGTTACAGTTAAAAAAGATAAAACAACTATTTGGGGCTTTTTTGGATTTATGCGTGAAAAGTCAATTTGGCAGGTACCGTGTACAGTGACCATTTGTCACGTAGCAGGATGTACATTGACTATTTTGGTGGGTAGTGGGTTGGCGGTAAGTGGTTTACTTCACACAACCTTTGGGCGCTTAGCGGTATTGGGTGGAGGCCGCCCGATTCTATTCATCGAGTGCCACGTCACCTCGGGGGCCCAGTGGAAAACAACCCATTTCGAGCAGCTATCGTTCGAATTTCAAACCCTTCCAAAATCAACATGGGTTGTTGGATGGGGAGGGGGGAGATCATGTGGTGGTCGGGTGCGGGAGTTGCACAGAAGGTGATGGAGGGGCCCTGCGGGCATTTAAACATGGTGGTTTTAGCTTAATGAGGCGTTAAAGCGAGGATTAAGATATCGGGTGGGATTTGACTGGTGAATGGGTTGACTTTAATTAATTGCAGATTGATTAGTTATGTCCATTAGTCAGGGTTGGATAAAGTAAAGTTTATATTTCAAACTTTGGGGTAGGGATATTAATATTTAAAGGGATTTAAAATTATATACGGGAAAAAGGGTTTTTTTCAGGAATTAGTAAATATAAATAAAATAAGAAGTAAATATGAAAAAGGCGGAAAATGGATTGTGCTAAGCATAATGCATTTTTGTAATTCATTTGTTTTTACATAGAAACATTATAACTTAGGCTAAGTGTGTTTTTGTGGGTTTTTCATAAAAAGGGGTATCCATGGGGTAATTGCTTTTCCTTAGGAAAAATAGAGTTTTAACCTTAGGAAAAGAGTTTTATTAGGGAAATTGAATGAACTAAAGGGGGGTAAATGTTTATGAGGGGATTTTAGTACTTAAGATCTATAATTCATTGGGCCAAGGTTCCGGTCCCTCCAGAAGTCAGAGAAATGCTCTGAGCCCCTTTGACTTAAGATTTTGGGTACTTTAACCTTATTGTGGGAAATTAGTTAAGTAAAGGGTGAAATGAGTGAGGGGAAATTAATCAATTTGACTTTGTGAACTTTATGCCATTCCAATTTCCCATTCATAGGTACAACTTTCATGATGAGGGTGATAAATATGCTTTTGTCTAACAATCATCACAATTCTGCAACCTTTCTTCTAATCTACTCATCCTACCATTTTTACTTCTCTTTATTAGGGTGCATTTGAGCTAGCAAACCCTTATCAAACATTTTTCTTTTCTTTACAATGGTAATCTAACTAAATCTAACCTTATTACATCCAAGGGCTCAGATTAAACAGTTGAGCTCCTTTTTATTTACTCTACCTAATCTATTTATCTTCCAAGATTACACTGTTTGGTCAGATTTTTATTCTCTATCTATAAATATGAAATTGAAAACATGAAATAGCCAAGTTTAAACATTTTGACTATCATGGATTGTGGCATAGGTAACAAACTCCACACAATCATTTATTTTGCATAAAAGGTAAATAGTAGTGGCATTTTGACTAGCACATTTTCATGGTATTTTCTTTTCTTGGGGTTCATATTTTTCATATTTTTGACCTTTGTATTCTTTTTGTCCTTTGATTTTTCTTTTAGGACATACACTCTTTACATTTTTAGTTTTTTTTTTTAATATGGAAAACATTTGAAAAAAGCAAAGGTATGTACATATTACAGGTTTAATGTCAACCATTCAAAAATTATGACTCCTATTGGTATAGGAACCTAACAGGGAAAATGATAGATCTTTCTCAGTGAAAAAAAATTCTTTGCTGCATTGAACGATGTAAGTATAGTTTATTCGGGAAACTCGGTAGACGAATTATTCTTAGAAGAAAAAAATATATTCTATGCACTATCTAAATATGTAACTATTCTGAATCGTGCAATTGGGCATTATTCCTTTTGAGAAAAAAATAAAATAAAGAAATAAAGCATTAAAACAATGAAAAATCTCTGTTATTATTAAATGACAATATGCAAGCTTTTTTAGGTTTAAAAAATAACGCACATACAGTTTTTAAGAAACAACTAAACACTATATTATTTGAAACAAATAGTACAGTGACCAACTGAGTAGTCATTTTTTAAGGGTTTGGACAGGAGTTGTTTGGAACATTGCCAATGTGATTTGATTCTTGTAAAATCAAGAAACCAGAATTAAGGAGGTTTCTAAATTTTTGGAGGCACCTGGAACTTGGAATTTGGAGGCACCTGAATTTTTGGAGGCACATAGAACTTGGGGTTTTGAGTGATTTGATTAATAAAAAAATTGATTTATTTAATATTTGTGACTGTTCAAAAGCTATTACGACACCTGGAACTTGGAATTTGCAGGCACCTGAATTTTTGGAGGCACATAGAACTTGGAGTTTTGAGCGATTTGATTAATAAAAAAAATTGATTTATTTAATATTTGTGATTGTTCAAAAACTATTACTTTTATCAGGCGACCCTTCTGCTGGAGTGGCATTTTAGCATAATCTTGCAAGTAACAGTTGTTTTTTAGTGGTTTTTTATCATAATCTTGCATGTGAATATAGGTATCACTTATCACTATATACTCTTCAAGGAAAATCTAGTGTATTTTATGGGTCTTATACTCTCTAGGCACACCCTCGTTAATAATAATAGGATTTTCTCTCTAAGATAGTTTGGTTTTGGCAGTTTTGTTAATGACATTTTTTTCAAATTTATTGAGAATCTATTTTAACAAAATTTTCTTATTCATTATTATTTTAGAAATGTAATTTTGGTGGTTAATGTCTTTAAGGATGTATATAATTTTATCTTCAAAAATGGCATATGGCACTTTCAACTATTTTCATGCAATAATATTAGTTGGATTCATAATTAGATTATTAGTGTAGAAATTTAGTTATTGTTGAAGAAGTCTTTACGGAAAAGGTTTTGAGTTCAAAAATTTGAGAATTCTCCCTTCAAATCATTATTAAATTTTTTTGTGGCTGGGGTGTGATGAATTGAGGTTGCCAATAGCTCAACATTTTCCCTCTTATTCATTTTTATAAATCATTCATTTGAACTTAAGTTGGGGTGCTAGAGAACCCATCTCATGGCCTCTTATATTTTTGTTTAGGTCGAAAAGGGGTTGCATATAGCCCTTCCTTTGACCTCTTAAATTTTTTCTTAAGAAAGAGTTTGAGATTGCATAGTTTTTTTTTTTCATAAATAATGCTTAGGTTGATGATCTCATGGGAAAATTAAGGCTTTGTGTTATGTAATATTATGCATGATTTGTAATTATTAGCACAAATCACCATTAAAATCATGTCAATAGATGGAAACATCAATCTACAAGTCTCAATAAAGTGGATTCCCAAGTTGGAAGTAAATCCAAGGATTATTGAATGAAAACATGATAGGATGATCAACATCATGGATACATTACAAAGAAAAGGTTGCAAGATATTTGAAAGGTTAACAAGATTTCATAATCATAGGGAAACCTTAAACTTGTGGAACTAACACATGGATTGTTGATGGTGAATGGTAGTTTTAAAAACCATTGGCCACACCTACATGAACCACTAAGAAGCCCCAATCAGGTTTCCACTGGAATCATTAAAGAGTGGATGGTAAAGTGTTCGCTATGTGGGGACTGACCTAGGTTCATCAGTGAGTTTAGCCAGGAAAACCCCGGTACTACTGGCCCTTTTGGCAACAATGCATGGAGCGCGGACTAAGGTCTCACCCGAAGTAGTATGGGAGGGTGCTGGAACTAGGTTTCCGCACCCTAGGGATGTCTTGATGAGGGTTTTAGAGGTTCGTGATCCTAACCTGCACGTTGTGCTACCCAGTGCAACTTTCTATCCTTCGCAACCGTGCACACCTTTGTGAATACAGTATTCTTCTGATTCGATCCTTACTGTGCTATTATATTAGTGTTTAACTTAGTTTGTGCGGGCCCAATGTTCCTATTACTCATTCAACTTTCAGATAAGTGTGCGTATTCAAAAACTATATAAATGCATAAAGATAACCAGAACATAGAAATACAGATCTACAAATAGACGCACAATATTCTGAATCAATCTTATCTTTATTAATACTCAAGTTTAGTTACAGACCCGACTCCACCCTGTGCACTCAGCTGCAGGGGTCTGCGCACTCAGTTACGGACTCTACTAGGCCTCTATGCACTCAACTGCAGAGCCTTTACCTACCACTACGACCCAATACACTTCAAGTTCACTTCTATATTCTAACCATGCCTTCGCATCTATCTATTACTTGCTTTCTAAAAACTGTCTTTACACTTAGAGCCTCGCTCTATTTATACAATCCCATGGTCCGCAGACCATGGGTAGGCCGACACACTTTACATTAAATTACATTATCTTAGGGCGGACAACCCTAGACTCTCACACTCTGCACCCGTACTTCGCAAAGTCTTTACATTATATTGACCAAAATTTAGACTTTAAGCCCCAAAAACATGCTATGGGGGGATCCGTTGCCCAACAGGCCCCCACCACAATCATCATGACTTGTCCCGAGTCACTCTGCTGGTGTGGCGATCTTGGCACGAAGTCCATGTAGCAGGTCTCATGTAACTTAGGTGTCCGCTGCACACTGTTCGCTCCCTATTGTAACTGTTGCACACGTATCTCTGAACTTTATTGAGAAGGGTCACATTCTTGTCCAACCGCATACAGTTCCTGCATCTGTGCCAGCTTTCCTTCAATGGTAGCTGTAATTTTGAATGCTTCATCGATCCATGGTTGGATGTGTGCTTTAAGAAGGGCTTCATTTTGGTGCGTGGCATCTAATCGGTCCTTCAGTGCCCTTGCCTGTTGTAGTCAGGCGAGTCGTTGAGTAAGGGAAACCATCTACACGGTGCCCCAAACACTGTCGTACTCCTGCTGCAACTCACGCGCCTCTGTCTCTAGGCACTGTAGGTTTGGGTCTTCCTGCAAGTGCGTAAGTATGGTTAGTGCTTGCTCCAACATCCTGGTGCACCCCTGTGTTGCCTGGCCAATTTGTTCCAACCCCATCTGGATAGCGCGGGTGCACTGCTCTCTGACTTCTAGGGGTGTGGAAGGCTGTGCCTTCAATCGCAGCTCAGCGATTTGCAGGTTCAGCTCCAACTGAATCTTTTCTGTTTCTTCCTGGGCCTCACAGACTCCGGCTGCCAATCTATGGACCCACTCTGTTACTGGTAGCTTTGCCGGCATGGCCAACTCTGGAATCCTCCTACATGCATCCTCTATGGCCTGCTCTAATCCGCTAGCCTGCACAACCAACTCATCCCTCTAGATGCTGAGATGGTCCATGTTGATTTTCTTCTCATGCAGGACCTGGATTGCTCGAACTTCCTGGGCTTAGAGTTCGGTGATGACCCCATCCTGCAGCTGGTACAGTATTTCGTGCAGCAGGGTGGCAAAGTTCAAGATGATGCCTTTCATGCTACTCATCGCAGCCTGGTCATCCTTGCTTGCTACTGCTAGTGTGCCTTCAGGCAATATGAAGGTGTTACCCATACGGGCGCATAGCGTCTGTTTGGCCTCAGTCGTTCTTGTGGCGACATATTTGGCCATTGTGCCTGTCTGGGGATGTTGTACTTGTAAACCTTGTAGCTGCATGCTGAGTGCCCCCAACATAGTGTTATGCTCCATCTGCAATCCATGGACCGTGTCCTCCGCGACTTCACGAATCGTTTTGCTGATATCCAATAGATCACCTTCTGTGAGCATGATCGAGTCGACAGACATCTTTGTGGCTTTCCTTCCTTCCTTGGGGTTGTTTTCTCTGGGCCGTGCGGCTTCTTGAGTTGTGTTGATGTCGTGCTCTGGTCAACCTGATCCTCCTCCCTGTCCACTTCCCCGGTCTGCTGCCGCGAGGACATCTCCTAGCCCTCCTCAGCCTCTTTGGTTGGTGTGGTTGTGGTCTTTGCCATCTACGTTGCTGCTGCTACATCAACTGCCTTTTGTTGTGTGGCTGCTTCTTGTTCCGGGTGCCTCCTCTCAGCCAACTATGCGATGTGCAGCTTGGTGTCCTTCTTTCGTTGTTGAGCTGCGACCTTCTCCATTTTTGCCAAGTCCAGGGCATGCCAATCTGGAGGCCATGAATCCATTACTGTGAAGATCGCATCATCCATTGAAGGAATAAAAGCTTCACCCATTTTCGTGCTGGATCTTTGTGCACCCGGATATACAGGTTATGCATATCTGCCTTGAATTCTGTCATGCTTTGCAAGATGTTATGAACTGTAGGGGACAAGTGTGGCCTGTGGTTGATCCATGTTCGGATGCTCACCTCCACGAACACCTAGAATACCTTTATCTCGCGAATCTTGTTTGCGTCTCTTGTAGCCCATAGCGAGGTGTACCTCACGGCTCCGGGAAGGTCACCCTTAGTAGTGGGAAATGGGCTATCTACCGACAGCTCCCCTGCAACCAACAGGATGGATAGGAGCAACCATGCATAGTGGAAGGTCTTACCCTACTCCTAGGCCTCCCTACAGTTCGTCAAGAACTCGTAGCAAAGGAACTGTGCCTAGTTGAGCTAGACCCCCTCTGCGCATTGCTCTGCCAATACAATCATAGATGCTGGTACTTCGACGGTGTGGCATTTCCTCATTAGCTTGCTAGCCAGTAGCCGAGTGGCTACACACACCCCTTCATCTTTAATACTTGCTATTGCGTACCCCCGCTTTCTCTTTTCTAGTTTATACTTGGCCTTCATAGCTTCTACGAGGGCCAAGTCACTGCTTTTTCCTGTTATGGCCATGGGGTCGTTTCCTTTGACTGGCAGTCGAGAAATTCAGTGAATTAGATCGGCCATGATGGGAATCGACTCCTCCAGCCAGAGATACCCATCATGCACTAGGCACAACAGCTATCTGATGACAAAAATGGTGATGGGTGCGCAGTGGTAGTGGGGTATCCATCGCAAATGGAGTAACCCAACGTTCTCCACAACGTGCAACCATTTCTGCTTTATTAACTTCTCCACGGCCAACAATGGGAACTTATCACTGTTCGCGAGGTCCCAATCTTCAAACTTCACAGTCGGTACTCGTCCCAACGGTGGACCTTCAAACCTTATATCATTGGGGAGGGGCAGGGTATGGAGCACACTGTTCGTGGCGTCTAGGTCCTTCGATACCTTGGCTTTCCCCTTCCACAGGGGGATGTAAGGAGGTAACTTTGTCATGGAATGCTTTTGTGAGACATCTTCCACCTCATTGTCTTATGCATCAATTTGGGCGATCATGGCCTGCAAGTCTTCCTCCTCCTCCTCTATTTCAATGGTGATGGCTTTTCCCTTCTCCGCCATTGACAATTTGCCAAACCGTGGGTTTCTTGGGGATACACGGACTGGCCCCATTGTTTGCTTATCTTTTTGTGGTTGCGGCATGCATGGTGATTTTGGAACTTCTGGCATAGCTGCTGCCTCTCCAGGCTCCTCATGGGCCATACGGGGCTCCACGGTAACTTCGGTGAATCACACTCTTGTTCTAGTAGTCATCATTGTGTCTACACTTGAGGATGGTAAGAGTACACGACGCTCAATGCTCTGTACTTGCTCAATTCTCAAACAACCAAGTGTTGCCTTGGAGCTGGCCCTGGGGGTTTTATAGTGTCCTTTGAATTTGAATTCGACACTTCCCCCCACTTCTGCATCATTAATGCCTTCTTAGCGATAGATCGTCCCAAATCCAGCTCTTAATTTGTGTTTTAATTGCCCGGCACCCGCTCCTTTTTGCCTTAAATTGGACCTCTTGTCATGAACAATGACACCAACCGTCACCTCCTAGCCTACCCATGCAGCAGCGCTACCCCTTATGCGGGGCTGCGACTGTTGTGACGTACCGATCCTACACACAACCTCTATCTCGTGCATCTCCCATACAGACTCTTTTATAATCCCGCACTCTCTTTCAATTGCTTGGAGTGCTAAGACTGTGCTTCCTACAAATAGTCAGCTTGTTGCACCACTGGTGCAAGGCTTCAATTTACCTACCAGCTCGGTTTGTGGGCACCCCTTAATTACCCTTGCGTCCGTTAGTGCGTCGCATTTTTCCTCGTATGGTGCACTGCCCTGTTTACTTTGTCTAGTAAGGTGCGGTCACAGCCATGGTAGCAGGGTCACAAATTCTTCTAATGCAGTAGTATGGCTAGCTATACCTTGTCCCATCGTGCTTAGTTTCTCGGCGCAGCATGCTTGCATGACTTTAGTTTCCAGTTTGTTGATTTCTTCATCCAATATCATGCTTTTCTTTCTCAGCTGCACCCAATCTTCTTCGCCTTCACGAAGTTTCAAGTTCCCTCACCAAATGGTTTCTTGTAACTACATAATTCCTTTACCCAGGTCCTTGTGTACTGTCCCAACTATGGGAGCTTTTGTATGGGGATTCTTCTCTACTGTTATGGTTTTGTCTCTTCTTGTCATTGTTGGGGTCATTTCCACGCTCAGGTTTTTGCTCATGGCCTCATAGGCCCATCAAACCGCTGGTATGCGTAGGTCCCAATCAGTTCGTCTCACCTGGTGAACTTTGTTCATGATTCCGCATAGCTTTTTGAATGCTTCGACGAGGAATATTTGTGGGGTGCGTCACTTTTCCTAATGTTGTGTTTGGTTCTAATATTCGATCCTTAGTCTGGGATGTGCTTGCATAGCACACGTCTATACCCATCGACATAGGTGGGTGCACAAGGTGCTTCATCCTAGTTCCCCAACTCTCGTTTGACACTAGGGGCTTCCAAACCATAAGCACATCCATATTCTACATTTGTGCCAGTTTACAATGGTTTCCTAATGTGTACTCCACCATCGTGAGGGTGTTACACGTAGTACCCATTCCAGTGCACCGAACCGTTGCTGTTCTGGTACTGCGCTTTCAAATTTGTCTAGGAATTCATCCACCGTTGTCACTCCACCATATGTTGGCAGTTCCCTTGCCTTTGTCGTCACGCAATGCAGTGATCTAATCATCATGTTGCAATTCAGCGTTGTCACTTCGTGTAACTAGTTCTGCCAGCGTTCTACTTCTTTATCTGAATCTGAAGTACAGGAGCTATCGCGCTCCCACGAGATTCTCCCATCTACAGTCACGTTAACTCTATCTTGGTCTCCCGATGTTATCTGGTAAATACAATCCATCTCATCATCACGCACTGCTTCAGGTAGCGTGCTCCTTTGGCTAGGTCTAGCGAGACTACTAGGCGTAGGGAATTTTTCTCGAATATCATCTTCCGCTTCTTCAGGTTGATGACTCCATTCATATCAGTCGCCCAGTCTATTCCTAGCAACGCGGGATAAGGATTCCTGTCATCGACAATCTCTATTACTTCAAAGTCCATCTGTGTGCTCCCGCCTTCAATATCAACTATTACCCCTTGCAACCTCCCCATGGGAAAAATATTGTGTTGGTTCGCCAGTCGTAATTGAATAGGGGACCACTGTAACATGGGCCTACCCATACGTTCCCATGTTTTCTTCGGTAGTACATTCCCGTCCAAACCCAGGTCTAGGATTTCCCTCCCGGTGCGCAATGCATGCTTTCCCAGTTTCCAGACTATGCGCGGTTCCCCTGACCTCGCACACCTGGTGATTAACTCTTGTAGTTCCTTAACTACCTTATTATAACGTAGCAGTTTCATGCATGTCTCTAAAAAGGTAGTAAGCATAGAAGGATCCATCCCTGGCTCTGGTTGATCCTTACTACCTGAAGTGGAGGCCTTTGTGAAGCTCTTCTTAGCTTCCATGAATGTCTCCTTAGCGCATTCTAAGTCAAACTTAGGTTCCTTTGCAGGAGCCTTGCAGACCCGTGTATCTTCCTCGGGCTGCTTCCCCTTATCCTCCCCTATGGTCACACCACTTCTGAGAATCATGTTCACATTTGGGTCTTCTTCACGCAGTTCAAACCTTATCATTTGGATATTCTGAGTTGGAGGAGGCTGGAGTACCCCTTTCTCATGCATCTGTGCAATCAACGTAGGACAATCTACCATTTCATGATCAAACTGAGCATAGTATGAACAGGATATTCTCGTCAGGTTGGTACAATCGTGGGCGTAGTGCCCTGGTCCTCCGCAATTGTAACAAATTAACTATTCGTGGCCCCTTCCTGGTCCCATTCCTCCTCGTCCTCGACCTCGTCCTTGAAATCCAGCATGTGCCACCCCCGCAGCTGGGTCGAGGGCTCGCGTTTCTATCTGCATGCTATAGGCTGGGGTCCAATCCATCATTAACTCGTAGCTATGACAAGTACGCTTGTTATGGCCCACCGACCTATAGAAATTACAAAACTGTTGTTGGGGTGTCGGTGTATACTTCTGCAACAAATGACAATTATCTGTCGTGTGTTTTCCTCCCATCTGATAGATCATGCACCATAACATAGGTGCCTCACTCAGCCCTGCCTGTGCCTCTAGTCTCAACAACATTGGCCCCATTCCTACCAAGTAGTTCTTGAATACTAGAAAGTGATCCTTGTCATGGCACTAGCCCTTGCATTTTATGCACCATGTTTCCTCGCACGCCTCTGGCCACAGTGCCCTATCCTACTTCAAGCTCTGTATCTCCAGGTAGAGATTTTGTAGTTGCACGTGGATTTGTTGAACTCCCAACCCTGGATCTTGTATCTGTGTTTCATGCAACCTCATCGCCATTTACAACGCTTTGGCCTGGGTTGAAAGTTTCTGTTGTGACAGCGCCATCCTCAAGTGCAGTGTCAGGGATACGACAAACCATGCACGATGCTGAGCATCCATGAGCGTCATATTAGCCTTGTGGATCATACTCTTTAGTAACTGATACACGCATAACACAACAAATAATCAAGGAGTTCACCCAAAACCCTTGGGCTACGTCTCCTGGTCCATCTTTCAGTAGTGACCTCTCTATTATGTCTTCAAGAGCAGAGTTTTTATGGATGTGAGCTCAAATTGAGTCTCAACACAATAGGAATAAAACAACAGGGCTTTACTTGGATCCCCCAAGTTGTTTTGAGTACACAGACTCTCCCTCTCACTCTATGTCTCTATTTTCTCTCTGTCTCAGCACTACTTGCCCCTATCTCTATCATTCTGTGGCTTTTAAGCAATCAGCATCGGTCTGTTTGTTTTCCCATTCGAGTTCTCTGGTTCCCAGTCTTTGTCTGCTCAAATCTCCTTTGAGTGTTAAACAATCACTGTTAAACGTCTTTAGGGATGGTGGCCACCTGTCTTGTAACGGAAGGGACCACTGGCGCATTAAAAATCTCAAAACAGTTGTTCTTTATTTACACAAAGAGATACACAACAACACTATAAAAATCCACCAAAATGCCTTTTTCTGGACTTGAAATATTGTTAATTCCGCCTTATAATCCTATCGGGTCCGCCTTTATATCACTATCACATGTCCAATGTTGATTTGTGTGATCTTTGATCCAATGATTGATATTCATTTCGGGCTTATGCGTATGGAGATTACCCGCCCGAAATGATGGTTTTCTCAAGCCACGTGTCGGCCAGTGGATAGGATCGGGTGGAGCCCGTCGAATACCACTTACTGCCTAAGGCCCGCCTAAAATCCCGCTCATTACAGAACTCAAAATATATATCGCTGCATGTATAAACCCTTTCGGGTCCGTTTTATCACTCCATTTGCATTTCCTTTGTTTTTCGTTTATTTAACGAAAATGTGAAATACATAGAAAAAACCCTTTTACCGGAACTCAAAATATATTAAATTTCATCCATAACCCCGTCGGGTCCGGCTATCGCAAGTCGCATTTGTATCGGCCCTACTCCTTTGTATTGCTCTGATGTGATATTGCGATGCGATATGTCGCATATCGCATAGTCCCCGGGCCTTTGGTAAGCGCTCCCTTGTATTTTGCCAATGCAATATTGCAAGTTAACCTAGACCGTCGATCTGTGTGCTTGATCAACAGTCCTCGTTGACTCGTGTTGATCGCTGTCGCAACTTTCATATGGTAGCCTCTGATAGCCTCTGCTTGCCATCTCTGATTGTGATATGTCGATCGGATCTAGACCGTTGATTGGCTAGATCCGATGGCTCCTGTGCATCGTTGTTGAAGCCTCTGACAAACTTCATTTTCACCATTTCCGCAAGTTTTTTCTTGCCCGATAGTGTAATTCGCCTTTTGTAAAGGTTTTTCTCATGGGATAGTTTTTAAGTATTGAAGACTTAGAGGGTTCTTAGGATCCATTTTGGATCAAATTATGTCCAATGGAAGCCCAATTCCATGTTTGGAAAGCATCATCTAGAAAGTTACTGTTCATCCAAGCTCCATTAAAGTTTACCGTAATAGAATTGGCCAAAATTTGGAGCTCCATTTCAAATATCAAGCATTGTCCACTGTCAAAAAGTTGTGAAATATTCACATGTGATTGTCCTTCTACTCCCATTTTCCCCTTTGTATTAATTTTATAATTACTAATATTCTCTATGGCTTCAAAAAAAATGTGTTTTTCCTTCTAAAACCATTTCTCACAACCCTAAATCCTAGAACCTTATTGACCTTGATGAGGACTTTTTCAAAACCTATAGCACTAGAAAAACCCCATACAATCTTTGCCAAGTATATTTTGGATAATTCTAAGATGCTTCACATTGAATTCTCTCCTCTCATTGTGGCCTTGTTAAGTCTATCATCACAAAAACCTATCATTTCCTAGAATTTGTCTCTTAGTGTGCCAAACTTGACAATCCTTCTGAGCAAGCCATGATGTCCAATAATTGTTCTTGAATTATTTTTCTGATAACTACGACATCTATTTCTTAGATGCCAATAATATCTAAGGATGTTGCACACTTGGACAATGAAAATCCCTCACCACAATATTTAAAACCCTAAGAACAATTCAATTAAAACACCTATTGCCTCACTACCTTCTAAAAGGAAGCCCTCTTCTTGAAATTATCCTTCCTTTCCAAGCTTCTATCTTCCTGAAGCCTTTTAGAGAAGAAATTTTAGTGATTTATATAATAAATCTAACTTCGAATAATGAAAAGTATTTTTCACTAACCCCCAGTTAAAACTAACTATGAGAGATATAATTACAATGGCTACATGCATATTGTGCCTAATGTTGAAATCTTGGGTGTGAATAAAAACTTTATTAGATCATGGTTAATCACTTTTTACCAATTCATTAATTAATCAGCTAAACCATTAACTAAAGAGCAACATAAAGCGTGCAAACAACATCAAAACACAACACACAAATCAACACATATGGACATAAAGAAGTTTAGGTAGAAACCATTTTGGGAGAAAAACTAAATTTCTCTTTGCTTGTATTCTTTTATTATTATTCAATGTCATTACATTGGTTTGTTGGCCTCTGCCAACTAAGAGAAACCACTCCCTCTACATGAATTTGTTGACCTTTCTCATCTAGGAAACCTCAACTTCCTCATCTAACAAACAAACACTTTCCAGACACCCTCATCTCCACAAATACTATGGACCACCATTTCATTTATTTTCATATTGGGCCCAAACATACTTTCTGTATATCTTTTGCATACTGGGCCATTATATATTTTTTGTTTCTTAAGAATTAGTTTGCACCTAATTTTTATACAACTTTATAACCTACAAATCATACGAGAAAAATTGGGTTCAGTGGCTCAAAAGGGCCCTCCACAAACCTTTTTATTCATTGATCATTGAGGACAAACAATGCTGGGCTTTCAGGTGTCACACAAAGGTTAATTAATAGTTATGCTACTACATAGTTCACTTGATGCTTCGACCCTTACTACTCAAGATTCAATTAAACTAAATGGAAATCGAACATCTGACCAATAACAAATTACACATTATAGTTTGGCCAAGATTATCTTTAAAACAATGACTAGGATTTTATCCCTTCCAAACTAAATCTAAAAATCAGAGAACAACAACTTGATCTTTCCATTTCCAAAGAAGGAATTTTATACATGATGAGGAAGCTTCTGAACTGTATGCATTTTTAGTGGTGACAACTTCTTCAAGAATTTAGGTGAACTCTCCAGAAATCATGAGACAACCTTTTTGGTGCATTTAATAAGGTTAGTAACTTGGTAAGTTGGAATTATTGTTATCCAACACTCCCCCTTAATTCCAACTATATGGAAAACACACAAAATGTGTTATAGCACAATACATAAGACACAAACATACTCTTAATTGACATGCCTTCATCTAAGTCTCAACTAGGCTTACAAAATAATCTAGATTTTCTATGACACATAGCTTAATCTACAAATCTCAAATTTTTCCTTCCTAAGAGGCTTAGTGAATATGTGAGGCTAATTTTCAGTTGTATTACAACATGTTAATTCATTTTCCTTTGATTGGACTTTTTCCCTTACAAAATGATCTTGTGTGTCTATATGCTTTGACCTTGCATGACATATATGGTTGTTCTCCAATTTGATGGTGTTTTGATTATCACATCTGATCAGTGTAGGCTCTTGTTGAGCTTCTCCAACATCTTCAAGTATTCTTATGAGCCATATTGCTTCGTAGGTGGCACTACATAATGATTTATACTTTTCTTCAATTGATGACAAGGAAACTATTGGTTGTTTCTTACTGCTCCATGATATAGCTCTTGATCCTATATTGAACACATATCCAATGGTGGATTTCCTGTCATCGGGATTTCTGGCCAAGTCAGAATCAGAATGACCTATCAATTCAACATTACAATCATTAATATATTCAATACCAAAATTGGTAGTTCCCTTTAAATATCGAAGGACCATTTTTGTAGCTATCCAATGGATTTCATGAGGCTTAGCCATGAATTGACTAAGTATGTTTACTGCATAAGAAATGTCTTGTCTAATGGTAGTGAGGTAATTCAGGCTTCCCACTAATTGTCGATACAATTTTTCATTCACCTCTTTTATGCCATCATCATTTCTAAATTTGATATTTTGTTCCAATGGAGTACTCACTCCTTTACATCCATTCGTATGAAATCTCTTTAGTACCTCATTTGTATATTTTCTTTGTGTGATTAAAGTCCTTACATTATCTCTCCATACTTCAAGACCTAGACAATAGTGCATCTACCAAAGATCCTTCATCTCAAATTCCTATGATAACTTTCTTTTTATATCTTTAATCACAACAATATTTCTCACGATCATGTCACTTGCATTTAATTGAACCTACATGGGCGAAATGATAACCATTCTTCCCAAACATCTGAGATAACCCCAATTGACTATATATATATATATATATATATATATATATATATTAGAGTTGGCATATTGTTGATAGGTGGGTTGTGTTAGGATGAATGATTATTGCATTGAAGCATATAGAGCAGTAAATAAAGATGATTATTTGAACAACAAATATGTCAAATTGTTTGCAAAAAGGTAAAAGTAATGACTCTAATTGAAATACCAAAAATGTTCCTTTCAATTAAAACAAAGATGGTAGAAAATCAAAAGATGTTCAAAATAGAAGTTGGGAATAGTTAGAGAGTTGGTTAAGGACTATGAAAACATTAAGAAACTAAGATCTAACATTTTCTTCGACATAAAAGATGCGAATGCATTTGAAATTTCCATGAATTGATGACTAATGATGAAGAGTAAGATAACTTCGACATTAAGGTGGTAGAAAGTAAAAATCCCTTAAAAAATATTAGGAGAAAACTTAGTAATTTTTTCATGCTTATTGTTAAATATAATTCCACTATTGAAGATTATTCCATCACTTTACATGATTTAGAGCATGGAATGGGTTACAATGGTGTGAAAGAGGAAACGAACCAAAAAAGGTATTTATTAATGATTAGATTAATCAATTCATGTGTAATGTGAGAAGTTTGGACAACCCTTGGGCACAAGCCATGGATTAATTACCCTAGTTGTATGTTAAATCCTATCTAGGTTGTAAATTCTATGTAGGTGAATACATAGGATATTCATTTTTTTCAATATATATTTAATTATAGCTATAATAAGGTGAATTTAGATTCATAAAAAAAATAAATTTATTATTATTAATACAACTTGGTAACTAAGAATTTTTTCAACAATACAATATTAGAAACTAGAAATCAATTTCCATAGAGAAATAAATGACCAAGAGAAAAATGTGAGATATTTTTAGCTTTAAAGTCAACTTGTATAAGTACAAACATAAACATGTTTTCAATTTTTTATAAAAGAGAAACCCTAGACCAAAAATTGGCAAAAAAGGAATTCTCATAAAGTTTCACCAATAACTTTAGTAACTATAAATTTCATTTTCAATGTTAAAGGGAGAGTTCAACAAACTTTTATAATAATTAAAGAAAAATTCTAAAAAAACTTTTATAATAATCAAAGAAACATTTTTTTACTAATTTTGAATACAATTGCTAAGTTTTTTATTTTATGTAGAAGCCTAACCAGAGAATCTGCATGAATTCCACCGACTATCATTTACTCTCTACCTATACTTGTTGACTATCACTAACTGACACCAACTACACGTTGTCATAAGAACATGCATGATTATTATTCTAACACCTCGCCTTAATCACAACCTATACTTTAACTTGTCTGTTCATGACCTATAATTTAACTTGCCTCCTCATGACCTATCTTTAACTTGCCTGTTGGTCTAAGTCTCAGCTAGGCTTACAATGATACATTTAATGTTTCCCTTCATTCAAAAGGGTACATGCTTGTTCATTTGTTGGTGCAGTGTCATATTCACCTTTCTTGCTTTCCTTATGAGATCCTTCAACTTCTATTTTCTTAGGTACTTAACATCAATAACTCATTCTGGATTGGGATGCAAGGCAACATTCCAAATAATGAAAATAAGGTAATCCAATTCATTCTCTCCCCAATTTCCATGAGAAGGAGCCTTGTAAAATATGTGACCAAGTTCCACTTCATCCACAAAAATGCACTCATCTTCGAACATGAGTGGCCTGGTAACATCATCCATGGTTGTATCCTCTACTGTCGCAGCCATCTTAGAAGTGAATCCAATAAAATTTCGAACAAATGGGTTCCCGGAGAAGCAATTTTTGCTCTTAGGGATTGCATGAACATGTGGAATAGACTACACCTCCTGATATTCATGGTAATCAATAAAACCATTTTGTTTATCGAATACTTTTTTTCACTCAAAAAAACTACCTGAATCAAGAATATTATCTGGCACAAAAATACTTCCAAATGGAATCTTTAGAAAGAGATCATCAAAAAACATACTCTAAAAAATGCTCGAGAAAATATTTACCCCACTCATTGAACTTATTGGCCGAGGCTTCTTCACACATATGCACTCATGCTCTTACTCCGCATACAATCCTTCACACAGGGAGAGCATTCCAAATTGATCACTTACACCACACAACAACTTAACAACACATTTGATACATAGGCCATGGGCCCAACGTGGTAACGCCATCCACTACAACTGCTCCTTTACACCTTTCACATCACATTTACCATCCAATCTCTTTCCTCCAACTTCTAAATTCATGTATGTAGCACCTAGGATCCTAGACACATACTACATGCCATAGAGTCACAACCACTTTCACACCCTTAAATCTCACACCCGACACACATATCCAAGCCAACAAAATACTTTTGCAGATATGACTAATCTTCGACACATTTTCAATGAGGTCGCTCTAGACAACCTTGGCACAGCTCCAAGCGCATGCCATTTGACCTGATCCACCAAGATCCTTCACAATTTCTCCTTCAAAGATGGTCTTTTGGTGTCACCACAATGCAATGGATATCGTCCTATTGGACACGTGTGGTTATCTAAATGCAATAGTCTCCTCTCTTGTTGCTAAGAAACCAATCAAGAAAATATCTTGCTATGTTATCACATCAATAATTCACAATCACATAGTGTCACTGGTCCCAGTATCAACACACGCACCGAGCATGCTACGTGCCCAATCAGCCTCTCGCCACCAAATTTAGAAAAAATGCTCAGAAATTTGGCCAAAACAAATTGCTAACCAAATGAGCTGCTATTTTCTATAGTTTGAGAATCAACTCGACTCTGCACATTAATTCAATCCATTAAACACAACTAGTTATCCAACCATCCACATTGGCCACTCTTCCACGCCAGCTCCAGGATTAAACAAAGCCACACCCTTCCATGCCAGCTCTAGGATTACAAAAATCCACACCCTTCCACGCCGGCTTCAGGCTCCACTATTAGAAAATTTTACTTGGAGGCACAGGAGAGGATTCTAACTTAGAATTCAATTGTGCCAAGGAAATCATAACTAATATTTGGTTGTGGCAAGGTAAGTCTTATGTTGCGGCAATGATATCGCAACTACACAGTGGCTTAATAAAAACACAGAGTTCACTCACGTCAAAACCGAGTAAAACAAAATGGTTTTGGTAAATCTACTCATGAAGGCTTAAGACCACATCACAACATAAAATAGTTTTGGTTATAATATAAAACATATGAAAATATATTCGCTTGATAAATGGATGCTGCAACTCCAATTTAAAAACCAAAAAGACTTACTGTGATTTATGCATCACTGGGGTTGTGGAGTAAATGTCTCTAAAACTCCGTAAAACTGGTTTTCACGCACCCACCAATATTTTCTCCACGATTTTCTCCTCACTACCTCATATAATTTCACCCTCTCTCTCGCTCTCTAACTTGCCCAACGTCACAAATGACTTTTACATCCATATTTATCTCAACATACAAATTTGACATTAATACATGACATAGAAAATAATTAATATGCAGCATGGGTAATTTTACATAGTAGTTGATTTTCTAAACTTGCAGCTGTTGTGGAGTGTGGGCAACGATCACGGAGTGAATTCTTTCCCATATTTATTTACCAAACTTCATTAAGTTCCTTAACCTCTTTGTTGTGTTTCAGAATGGTCAGCGTTGTACTTCTGCTTTGGCTTCAGTCCTTTTGCCTGCAAAAAAAATCGCAACGGTGCAGTAGTTGGCTGGGAAAACATGGTGTTTGTCAGTGTGTTTAAGGCAGTGGTTGGGATTAATATTTATAACAGCCCCCCTTAATAAAAACTACTGCCATTGATAATTCCCAAGCAATCTCTAAGATAAACAAAATTTTCACGTGCCAGTGGAATTTTGAAAATATCAGCAAATTGTTCCTATGACCTGCAGTGTTGCAACACAATTTTATCATTGTTAATCAACTCTCTAACAAAATGATATTTAGCATCAATATGCTTGGTCCTCTTGTGAAAAAAATAATTCTTTGACAATGCAATTGCAAAGGTGCTATTGTAGAAAATAGTTGTCATTTCCTCTTGGTTGATCTAAATGGATCCATAAAAACCTCTAAGTCTTCAAAAATCGCTTAAAAGATCAAAACTATCGCATAAGGAAAACCTATGGAAAAGTCGGATTACACTATCGGGAGGCAAAAACACCAAGAAAACAATGGAAAATAGGCTTATAGGTGGTCAAAGGAATGATGCACAGGAGCCGTCAGATCTGGCCGATCAATGGTCCAGATTTGATCAGAAAATCACAATCGGCAAAGGCTATCGGAGGCTATCGGAGGCAGCTATATGGGAAGCGCGATAGCGGGCAGCGCGATCAAATGAGAGCCATTGATCTATGCATGCAGATCAACGGTCCAGAGTCAATCGCGCTATCGCATCGCTGATATATATATACATATGGACTTAACCACAGCCCGGGAGGATCAGCGACATGCGATTGCGATATCGCAATATCGCATCAGAGCTATGCATAGGAGCAGGGCTGATTATGACTAAGACTGTGATAGATTGGACCCGATAAAAATATAAATGCTATTTCATAAGATTTGAGATTTGTCAAATGGCATTTTTAATGTATTTCATTTATTAAATGAAATACAAGGGTAGTGCCGATGTGATGAAAAGTGGACCCGAAAGGGTTGGGGAATGAAAATGAATAATATTTCAAATCCGCCCAAAGCCATTTTTACAGGATTTTTCAGTGTTTTAATGTATTTTCCAAATGTAAAGGAAATCCACGAAACAAGTGGGATTTCGGGAGGAACAAAGCAGTAAGTGATTTGGGTCGGGCTCCGCCTGAACCCATACATTGGCTGCCACGTGTCTAGGCCGAGGAGAGAGAAAACCACCCTCATCAGGCTGTTAACCTCCGTACGGAAGGGATTCCCGAAATCGACCACAGTCATTGGATCTGGATCTCCTAGATCAATGATGGAGATGTGATATCGCTACAAAGGCGGACCCAATAGGAGTTATAAAGCGGATTCATAATAGTTCAAATTCGATGAACAGTGTTTTGGAGGATTTTTCGTGTTTTTGCAACGTTTCTCTGTGTTAATAGAAAACGACCAATTTTGGGATTTCAAAGGCTCGATGACCCATTTCATTACAGTATAGGTGGTCACCATCCCTGAAATCATTTAGCAATGATTTCTAACGCTCAGAGGGGGATCTAAGCGAGCAGAGGTCGACAAGCCAGAGAGCCTGAGAGGGAGAATGAATAGACAGTGCAAATTGGCTTTAAAAGCCACAGGCCGATAGAAACAAAGGCAGTAAGTATTGAAGGTAGTGCTGAGACAGAGCAATAGAGACAGAGAGTTAGTGAGGAGAGTCTGTGTACTCAGAAGAGACTTGGGGGATCCAAGTAGAGCCTTATTGTTTTGTATCTATTGTGTGAGGCTCAAATTGAACTCAATATTGTAAAACTCTATTTTGAAGACATAATAGAGAGGTCACCACTGAAGGCTAGACCAGGAGATGTAGCCGAGGAGTGTTGGGTGAACTCCTTATTAAACTTGCTATGTTTATGTGTGTTGTCTATTATGTTTCTTTTACTTCTTCATTTTCTATGTATTTCACAAACTTATTGATCCATTGCACAAAATAACATATGAAAATCCATGCACACGATTCTGTAATACCTTAATAATTGTTTAAGATCTCATTATCAGATCAAGTGGTATCAGAGCTTTAGGTTACTAAGGTTGGACAAGCTTGTGTTGGATTGGTGAATGATAACTAGGTCAAAGCTCAAATTAGGAGAAGGAGAACTAGTTAAGACTAACCCAAAGATAGGAAGAGCCTATCCTAGGAGGAAAATGGCAGAAGAAAATCCCTTGGAATCAGACTCTCAGTTCATGGACAGTTTCATGACCATGGGAGCCATGTTAGAAGAGATTTTTCGAGAATTTAAGAAAGGTCAAAGTGAAGATTCTTCAACCTCCACACAAGACAAAGGAACAAAGGAACCTCTTCTAGGTGGCCATTCTGAAGGAAACGAGAAAGGAAGAAAGCCTCCTCTAACAACATCTTCTTCTAGCCCTTTGATTAAATTAGATGTAAAATTTGATTTGCCAATATATGATGGAGAATTAAATGCAGAAAAGCTAGATAACTAGATTAGACAGATTGATGTATATTGCAGGGTGGAGAACATCGATTCAGAAAGGAGAAATATTCAGCTGGCCAGCCTTCGCCTTGGAGGAACTACCCTAGTGTGCTGGGAAGGCAGGACCCAAGCTGATTTGAAGAAGCATGGTAAAATTCTTTTTACCTGGAGTGAATTTGTTTCTGCCATTAAAAAACAATTCTATCCACTAGCTTATATGTAACAAGCTATGATGTGTTGGTAAATTCTTCGCCAATTAAAAGGGCAAAGTGTACAAAGATATACCCAAGAATTCAGGAAAAGAGCTTTAATTCTAGGCATTTATCTAGACTCACCTGAAACTTTGTTGAAGTATATAGGTGGTCTACATTGCTATTTGAGGCACACCATTCTCATATTTAACCCTACTAGCATAGATGAGGTATCAGTTCAGGCTACACATCTAGAGGCTAGAGGCAAGAATGTGAACCCAAAGATTGGGGGATCATCAAAACCCATTGCAAGCAAGAAAAAGGAAAAGAGGAAGCATAAATGGAAAGAGAGGAAGGCAAACGCTGTATAGAAAGACAAACCTTCATGCAGTCACTGCAAGAAGGCTGGACACGATGATGAACATTTCTAATCTTTGCATCCGGAGCTGAAACACAAGAAGTTCGATGGCAAGAAGAAGAAGACTGCTGCTGCTATTTACAAAGATTTGGGGTCAGACTCGGGTGATGAAACAACAGTCACAGCCACAGGTATAAAAGGTAAAAAATTTGAAGCATCTACTAGTAATTCTGCAAAAACTATTGATAATGAAGAAAATGAGAGGAAAATACATGAGCTTTTTCATATTAGAGTTATTTCCAAGCATCAAAAGATTGATACTTTATTTGATAGTGTTTCATAAGTAAACTTGATTTTTGAAGCAATTGTAAAGAAGTTGGGACTACTAACCACACTTCACAAGAAGCCATATCCATTAGGTTGGGCATGTGATAAAGCAAAGCTACAAGTGACTAGACAATGTAAACTTAGGTTTGCATTTGGGTGAACATTTGTAGATGAGGTTGAGTTAGATATAGTTCCCTTGGATATATGTGGTATTGTTTTAGGAAGTCCTTACTTGTATGATAGAAAAGCCATTTTCTATAGAGCCAAAAAATAAGTATCAATTCACAAAAGATGGAATAGAATATATTGTAAGAGCTCATCAGCTCAAAAATAACTACACTCTCATTAACTCAGGGCAGATGAAAAGAATTGTAAACAGGGAAACTTTTAAGGATGGATATTTATCTTAAAGTTTAGAAACCTTGGCGAATCCCACTAGTCCATAATATGAAATCTATAAAATGTTTGAAGATATTTTTGTAAAAATATTCATATTTATAATATTTTTATATAGTCTATATATAATGTTTTGGCGATTTTTAGGGTAAAATAATTTCATTCTACAAAATTTGGGCGAATTATTTTTACAAAATAATGGAAACTAGTGAATCTTTTTTTTGGAAAAAGTATAGAAAATTAGCCCATGCTCAAATATTAGCGCCTAAAATTTTCCCTGATTGTAAATTCGTGCATGCAATTTTTACTGATGGTTGTAAAGGAAAATACCCCTAATAAAACCAATGTATTTGAAGGTTGTGATGCTAAATAGAAAGCTGATTTAGAAAAAGTTGTTTCAGAATATGATATTCTATTTCAAGAACCTAAAAGTCTGCCACCCAAAAGGGAAATTGTACATGATATTCATTTGCAGAAAAATTCTCCATTGCCTAACATCGGAATGTACAGGTTCTCCGCTTTAGAGAATACAAAGATTAAGAAGCAAGTACCGGAGCTACTTGACAAAGGGTTCATAAGACCAAGCACATCACCATGCAGATCTCCAATCGTGTTGGTGAGAAAGAAAGATGGTTCATGGATGATGTGCATTGATTACAGAGGACTGAATAAAATAACAATCAAGAATCATTATCCTCTTCCTCACATAGATGATCTATTAGATCAATTGAAAGAAGCTGTTTACTTTTCCAAGTTAGACTTGCGTAGTGGCTACCATCAGGTCAGAGTAGCAGAACAAGATGCATGGAAGACTGCTTTCAAAACAAAGCAAGAGCTGTATGAATGGCTGGTTGTGCCTTTTGGCTTACCTAATGCTCCTGCCACTTTCATGAGAGTAATGAATGATGTACTCAGGCCTTTTATTGATGATTTTGTAATTGTATATTTAGATGACATTCTTGTTTTTAGTAAAACATGGGAAGAACATTTGAAGCATGTAAAGCAGACTCTAGATGTTTTGAAAAAAGAAAATCTCTATGTGAAGTTATCTAAATGTGAATTTGGCAAAACATATTTGAATTATTTGGGTCATATTGTAGGGGGTGGTGAATTGAAGATAGATCCCTATAAGGTCGAAGTCATTGTGAATTGGCCTAAACCCAAATCTGCTACCGAAGTTAGAAGCTTCCTAGGAGCAGCACAATATTGGAGAAAGTTTATTGATAACGTTTCCTTGATTCTAGCTCCCTTACATGCTTTGACAGGATTGAACAAGGTCTTTTAGTGGGGAGGCAAACAACAGAAAGCCTTTGACACCTTGAAAGAAAAAATTAGTACAGCACCAGTACTAACATTGCCAGATGTTCAAAGACCATTTGAGATTGAAACAGATGCTAGTGACTATGCCATTGGAGCAGTGTTGATGCAACATGGTAAACCCATATGTTATCATTCTGAGACATTTAATTCTGCGGTAGTCAATTATCCCACATATGATAAAGAATTGTATGCATTAGTATAGAGTGTGAAAAAGTGGAAACATTACCTATTGGAAAAAGAAACAGTTATACATATTGATCATCAACCACTTCAATATTTACACTCACAAACTAAATTGCAGCAATCAAGACACTATAGGTGCATGGGGTTTCTACAATAATTTCATCTTGTCATCAGATATAAGAAAGGCATACAAAATAAGGTTGTAGATATGTTGTCCAGACCAATCATAAATGCATCTACTATACTTAAGCATAATTCAGTATTGCATGAAAGCTACATTGAACAATATGCTCAAGATGTAGATTTTAAAGATGTATATGCAACTTTAAGTCATGGAAAACAAGTAGAAGAGTTGGATTATCATGTCAAGGACCAACTCTTTTATCATTTGGGAAAGTTATGCATTCCTCAAACTAAAAGAGTTAACATAATCCGAGAAGTACACACTTCTCTAATATCTGGTCATTTTGGGGTAAGTAAAACAGTTGGACAGCTGCAAAGATTCTGCTATTGGCCAAGAATGCATGAAACAGTTTCTAGATATGTTAAAGGGTGTACCATGTGTGCTTAAAGCAAGCCCAAAAATACAAAACTAGGTTTGTACACTCCACTTCCAGTTACTTCTCGTCCTTGGGAAAGTGTTTCCATGGACTTTGTTGGGGGACTGCCAAAATCTAGAAAAGGTCATGACTATTTATATGTTATTGTGGACAAGTTCAACAAAATGTGTATTTTAATACCTTGTAACAAACAAATTACAGCTGAACAAACAGTGAAGTTGTTCTTTCAGCATGTCTGGGTGCATTTTGGGTTACCCACTTCCATAGTATCTGATTGAGATTCCCAATTTCTTAGGAAGTTTTGGTCAAGTCTATGGGAGTTAATGGACACCAAACTGAAGAAGAGAACAACCTTTCATCCACAAACAGATGGCCAAACAGAGGAGGTCAAAATGACAGTGATCCAGTTTCTCAGGGGCTATTGCAACAAGCGTCCCAAGCTTTGGGATGAAAATTTGTGTTATGTGCAACATGCTTACAACCATGCTAAACATTCTTCTACACAAAGATCTCCTTTTGAGACTTGTTTTGGTTTCACACCAAGGTCTCCCTTGGATTTTGTCTTTGGAAAAGACATAGCAATTGATGGACATAGTGATGTGGACAAAGCAACCAAGTTCATTGAACAGATCCAAGAAATTCACCAGGTAGTGTAGGAAAAGCTGGAAAAGAGCTAAGCCAAGTACAAGGCAAGGCATGATAAGCATCGAATTGAGCATAGCTTCCAAGTTGGTGATCAAGTCTGGCTATACATTAGCAAAGACAAAATGCAAGGTGAAGGAAAGAAATTGAAGCCAATAAGGTATGGGCCTTTCAAGATACTGGATAAAATTGGTGAGAATGCTTTTCGCCTTGATTTACCAGCTTACATGCACATATATTCAGTAGTTAATGCAGAGAACTTGAGACTATTTGAATCTTCATTGATTGAAGATCCCGAGGAGCAAAGTTAGTTTCCTTCTATTGATGATCTGTTTCTTTAGTATCTCAATGAGTTACAGGAAGATATAGTTCTGGACAAGAAGGTGAGAACTACGCGCAGAGGGGATGTTGAGTACCTCAGAATCAGACTCAAAGGTTCAAAACCAAGCAGTGTAAGATGGATAGAGATTGGACAAGTGAGGAAGTTGTATCCTCACTTGATTGATGCTGAAAAACCAACTTTTGGTGGTCCAAAATCATTTTTCAGTGGAAAGGCATGATCTAAATGGATATAGAAAAACCTATAAGTCTTCAAAAATCGCTTAAAAGATCAAAACTATCGCATAAGGAAAACCTATGGAAAAGTCAGATTACATTATCGGGAGGCAAAAACACCAAGAAAATAGTGTCAAGCAGGCTTATCGGCAGTCAAAGGAATGATGGACACGAGCTGTCGGATTTGGCCGATCAACGGTCCAGATCCAATCGGAAAATCGCAATAGGCAAAGGCTATTAGAGGCTATAGGAGGCGGCTATATGGGAAGTGCGACAGCGGGCAATGTGATCAAACGAGAGCCGTTGATCTATGCACGTAGATCAATGATCCAGAGTCAATCGCGCTATCGCATTGTTGATATATATATACATATGGACTTAACCACGGCCCGAGAGGATCAACGACATGCAATTGTGATATCGCAATATCGCATCGGAGCTATGCATAGGAGCGGGGCCGATTATGACTAAGACTACGATAGACTGGACCCGATAAAAATATAAACACTTTTTCATAAGATTTGAGATTAGTCAAATGACATTTTTAATGTATTTCGTTTATTAAACGAAATACAAGGGGAGCGCCGATGCGATGAAAATTGGACCCGAAAGGGTTGGGCAATGAAAATGAATAATATTTCAAATCTGCCCAAAGCCATTTTTATGGGATTTTTCAGTGTTTTAACGTATTTTCCAAATGCAAAGGAAATCCACAAAACAAGTGGTATTTTGGGAGGAACAAAGCAGTAAGTGGTTTGGGTAGGGCTCTGTCCGAGCCCATACATTGGCTACCACATGTCCAGGTCGAGGAGAGAGAAAACCACCCTCATAGGGCGGTTAACCTCCGTACGGAAGGGATGCTCGAAATGGACCATAGTCATTGGATCTAGATCTCCTAGATCAATGGTGGAGATGTGATATCGCTACAAAGGTGGACCTGATAGGAGTTATAAAGTAGATTCATAATAGTTCAAATCTCAGGATTTTCCGTGCTTTTGTAGCGTTTCTCTGTGTTAACAGAAAACGACCAATTTTGGGATTTCAAAGGCCCAATGACCCATTCCGTTACAGTACAGGTGGCCACCATCCCTGAAAGTGTTTAGTAATGACTGCTAACGCTGAGAGGGGGATCTGAGTAGACAAAGTTCGAGAAGCCAAAGATCCCGAGAGGGAGAATGAACAGACAACACAGATTGGGTTTAAAAGCCATAGACCGACAGAAGCAAATGCAGGCAGTATTGAAGGCAGTGTTGAGACAGAGCAACAGAGATAGAGAGTCGGTGAGGAGTGTTTGTGTACTTAGAAGAGACTTGGGGGATACAAGTAAAGCGTTATTTTTTTGTATCTGTTGTGTGAGGCTCAAATTGAGATCACTGTTGTAAAACTCTGTTTTGAAGACATAATAGAGAGGTCACCACTAAAGGCTGGACCAGGAGATGTAGCCCAGGAGTGTTGGGTGAACTCCTTATTAATCTTGCTGTGTTTATGTGTGTTGTCTATTATGTTTCTTTTACTGCTTCATTGTCTATGTGTTTCAAAATCTTATTGATCAATTGCACAAAATAACATAGGCAAATCCATGCACATGAGTCTGTAATACCTTAATAATTGTTTAAGATATCATTATCAAATCATTAGTCGTGGCGAAGATCCCTCAACATCCTTCTCATCCAAATTTCCTTACACACTGCTGTTGTCACAACGACATATTCAACTTTTGTTCTTGACAATGAAAGTATCGGTTGCTTCTTGGAGGCCCATGAAATAGCTCCATAATCCAAATGAAAAACATATCTAGACATTCTCTTTCTATCATCGACACTTCCTGCCCAATCACTGTCAGTGTAACCAACTAGCCTAAAATCACTTATTGCATCGTACGAAACGCCATATTGTTTTGTCCCATTGACATACCTTAGAATCCTTTTCATTGCTTGCCAATGTGTTTCCTTGGGTGTCTCCATGAACCTCGACAGCAAACTCACTGCATCAATTATATCCGGCCTAGTAACAGTCAAATACATCAAACTACCCATCATTCTTATGTATAATTTCAGATTGGCATTGGTGCTGCAATGTTATTTGTTCAACTTCAACCCCATGACAGTTGGAGTTGGTGTGACCTTGTTGTTCTCCATTTTAAACCTCTCCAAAATGTCTACTACATACTTTTCTTTAGAGATAAAATTTCCATTTTCTCTTTGCTTCACTTCTATGCCCAGAAAATGCCTTCACAACCCCAAGTTAGTCATTTCAAATTCATTCTTCATGACGTGTTTGAAATCAGTGATGAGGAAATCATCACTAGTTGTAAAAATCAAATCATATACATATAAGACAACAATAAGAATCTTACCATCATTCTCTTTGATGTAGAGAGTAGCACCGTCACATTTGTCGAAAACATTGTCCAACAAGTAAGCATCTATCACGCTATACCATGCACGCGGTGCTTGCTTAAGCCCGTAAAGAGATTTCCTCAAATGATACACTTTGTCTTCTTGGCCTTCTACCTCATAACCAAGCGGTTGGCAACATACACTTCCTCTTTCAACACTCCATTCAAGAAAGCTAATTTTACGTCCATTTGATACACTTTCCATTTATGTTGTGTGACAATCACCACAACTTTATGGACATCTCCATCATCACAACTGGCGCAGACGTCTTCGCATAATCTCTTCCATGTCGCTGGTTGTATCGTTTGAAAACTATCCTTGTTTTTTTCCTCTCAATCATACCATCGACTTTGCTCTTGGTCTTATAGACCCACTTCACTCCAATGACTTATTTTCCTTGTGGAACGTTTTAACTCCCATGTGTCATTCTTTTCTATTGCTTCTATTTATTCCTTCATTTCCGCAACCCATTTTTCATCTTTGACTGCATCATCAAAATGGATTGAGTCATCTACATGAGAAAATAATGCAAATAAGGAATTTAGACCTACTTGTGATTACCCTTGCTCTAGAACTTGATCGCGTTATTGTTGCCGCCCTTGCCTTTGTTGTTGTTGTTCATGGTGTTTTTGCTCTTGCTATTGTTGTTGTTGCCCACGCTGGGATCACCGATGATGGGTTCGTTGCCTTTGTTGTTGTTGTTCATGGTGTTGTTGCCCATGATGGGATTGTCGTGAATCTTGGTGTTCTTGTTGCCATTGTTGGTGGTGTTGCCATTGTTGGGGGTGTTGCAACATGGGAAAAAGCACATTGATATCTCATAGATTATAAAGCCTCAATGTATGTTACACCAAATATGCAACCATACCTACAACTGGGCTAGGGCAAAGTTGGTAGGCAAGCGCTCAGAAATGTAATCGGATAGCCTGCAAGCAAGCGAACTCATTTTAGATTTGAAAACCATGCAGACTCCCAACTAGGCTCAAATTTTCAAGTTCTACAAAAAAGGAAGCCTTCAGTTCAACTGAAAAGGTGCATAACTGTGATTGATTGGAAAGCCTCAATCTAGGTTACACAAAATATACAAGCATACCTACAACTGGAGTAGGGCAAGTCGGTAAGCAAGAGGTGAGAAATACAATGGCATAGGTTGCCTTATATAGAAGCAGGCTAACTCCAAACTCGGATTTGGAAACCATCTAGACTCCCAAACAGGGTCAAATTTTGAAGTTTTCAGTGCATGTGAGGACCATTTGATGTTTCATGTATTAAATTTTGATGTTGAGAAATTCCCAAAGTGTCACGAGAATATCAATCATGCAAAGTCCAGCATCAGGGGGATGACATGATCAATCATGCAAAGTCCATTTTCACGAGGATGAGATAGATCTGCGATCGATACAGTGAACGCCTTATCCAAGGATTTAACTGTTCCAATTTATTCACGCAATTGGGCAGACTATTAATCTTTTTCAGCGAAAAAAATATTTTCCGTATTGAGCAATGTAACTACAGTTTATTCGTGCAATTGGGTAGAAAAATTATGGTTTGAAGAAGAAAACATATCTTTGCACTATGTAAATATTTAACTATTCCGATTAGTGAAATTAGGTAGAGAAGTTTTTTTTTTAAGTTAGAAAAAATCGTCTGTTTTATATTATATTATGTTAAAAACAATACATAATTATGAAGGACAAATCGTCTTCATAAGCCCTGTGGTATCCACAACATGACTACATGGGGTAGAAAATATTCTACATACATACAACTGAACTGTAGATTACAATTTGCAACAATTGTGGAACTAAATTCTCTCTGGCATAATTGCAAATATATCACAGAATTTTCAAAGAGATGCTATAAGCTCTAGATATGTCACAGGACATTTACATATTCTAAAATTCACTACCATACAGTAGGCATTCCTCATGTGTTTTCTTTACAGTAGCTGAAACAAAATTTGTACAAAGTTTTAAACAAAAACAAAAAGAAACAATGCTTTTTATGAAATTATGTGCATTGGAGTTCTGCCTTTTTTATACAGTCTTGGGTGTCCTATCCTGGCAGCTTTAGACTTTCTACTTCTGTCTCATCTTCTCCCATTTTGATCATGATATACATATCTTCTTCTGTGGCTATTAGTCCTTTCTTCGATAAATCTTTCGTTGTTTTTTTATGCATCCTATTGATGTGTTGAATGGATGGGTTCTGAAAGGAATTCCATATGTCTTTTATCCATCTCATCCAGCCTTGTAGGGAGACCTGTTGGGTATTGTTCTTTCTATTTACATGATCTATTAAGCATTTGGAATCCCCAAAAATTTGTACTCTAGGGATATCCAAAATCTTTGTAAACCATAATAAGCCCCATAGAGCAATAGCTTCTGCCTTCATGCTTGTTCCTTCTCCCCCATACCAGTGTACCTGGAACCCATCTTTAAGCAGAAACTGCTCCCACATCTTCATCCTTGAGGTGCTCCATCAAAAATCTCCACTGGGTAATTGTTGATCTGAAAGTTCTCCTCTTTATTTTCTTTTTCCTTGCTATCTACATTCTGATCTGCTACAACCTACTTCTCTATGAGATCATATATTATGTTTTCCCCTCCTCTAAATGAAAAAAAAATCAATTGGTTCCTACTTTTCCAAATTTCCCATAATACAACCAAAGTGAGAAGCCTCCTGCATTTACTTTGATTACTCCACCATTTTAAGCACTCCTCTATTGTGTTAAACTGAATAAAAGGAATATGTAGCTTACTGGTGAAATGTTTCCAAATATTAATAGAATTGTGACAGTGTAAAAATAGGTGATCATTATCCTCTTAATTTTGCGTGCACAAATAGCATATCCCATGACCATGGTGGTTCTTCTTTTGTAAGTTTTTCCAAGTGATATTCTTGTTTCGCCACATTAGCCATAGGAAAATTACAATTTTTATTGGGACATTAATTTGCGAGAAACTATAAAACCAACAATATTATATATTTTGAATTTCCTTGTGGCATATTTTGAGACAATAGTCTGCCACCTCTATTTCTCCTCTGCTCTTCTTTTTTCCAGCCCATGCAATACAATCCCATTTTCTATCATAACATATCCCTACCTCCTTTAGAGTTTTAACAAACTGTAGCCGATCCTGTTTATACTGATCAACAAGATTCAGTTGGGAGGAGTCAAGCCAAATTGGAATACTGCCATTCCAAGCACTTATCAACTATGTGAGATCAAAAATGCCTCTTTTGTTCAGATGCTGAATCAATTCCACTATCCTTGGTGGCCTCTCACCTGCTCCTATAATGCAACGTTTTCCCAGCAAAATTCTGTTGCCCGATCCAAAGAACCATGAGATATTTTGAAATAGTATGTTCTTAACCATTCTAAAGCTATTTCAAATCTGTGAGCCACCTTTTTTTCCCTATCGCTCCTTGTATTAACCAAAAGGAAAAATCCTTATTCAACATGTATTTAGATCGAATCAACTTCCCCTTACTGTTGATGCCTCTCCATAAAGACTTTAAAATAAGAGCCCATCTAGAAATCTTCAAATTTAGAACACCCCAACCTCCAAATTTTTTTGGTCTGGTCATCTTTTCCAGCTTCACTAGATGATATTTGCATTTCAGACAAGTTATTCCTTTTGATAAAAAATAAATAAATAGAGAAATAAAACAATGAAAAATCTTTGTTATTATTAAATGAAAAGATGTAAGATTTTTTAGGTTTAAAAAATAATGCACATACACATTTTAAGAAACAACTAAATGCTATATTATTTGAAACAAAGAGTACAGTGACCAATAGAGTAGTTATTTTTTGAGGGTTTGGACAGGAGTTGTTTGGAACATTGCTAATGTGATTTGATTCCTGAAAGATCAAGAAACCTGAATTAAGGAGGTACCTGAATTTTTGGAGGCACTTAGAACTTGGAGTTTGGAGGCACCTGAAGTTTTGGAGGCACATAGAACTTGGAGTTTGGAGTGATTTGATTAATAAAAAAAATGATTTATTTAATATTTGTGACTTTTAAAAAACTATTATTTTTATCAGGCAACCCTTCTCTTGGAGTGGGATTTTAGCATAATTTTGCATGTAACACTTAAATTTGTAGTGGTTTTTTATCATAATCTTGCATGTGAATATAGGTATCACTTATCATTGTATACTCTTCAAGGCAAATCTAGTGTATTTTATGGGTCTTATACAATCTAGGCACACCCTCGTTAATAATAATAGGATTTTCTCTCTAAGATAGTTTGGTTTTGACAGTTTTGTTAATGACATTTTTTTAAATTTTATTGAGAATCCATTCTAGCAAAATTGTCTTATTCATTATTATTTTAGAAATGTAATTTTGGTAGTTAATGTCTTTCAGGATGTATATAATTTTATCTTGGAAAATGGCACATAGCACTTTCAACTATTTTCATGCAAGAATATTAGTTGGATTCATAATTAGATTACTAATGTAGACATTTAGTTATTGTTGAAGAAGTCTTTACGGAAAAGGTTCTGAGGTCAAAAAATCGAGCAAAAAATCGAGAGTTCTCCCTTTAAATCATTATTAATTTTTTTGTGGCTGGGATGTGATGAATTGAGGTTGCCAATAGCTCAACATTTTCCCTCTTATTCATTTTTATAAATCATTCATTTGAACTTAAGTTGGGGTGCTAGAGAACCCATCTCATTCCCTCTTATATTTTGCTTTAGATTGAAAAGGGGTTGCAAAGAGCCCTTCCTTTGACATCTTAAATTTTTTCTTAAGAAAGAGTTTGAGATCGCATAGCTTTTCTTTCATAAATAATGCTTAGGTTGATGATCTCATGGGAAAACTAAGGCTTTGTGTTATGTAATATTATGCATGATTTGCAATTATTAGCACAAATCACCATTAAAATCATGTCCATAGATGGAAACATCAATCTACAAGTCTCAATAAAATGGATTCCCAAGTTGGAAGTAAATCCAAGGATTATTGAATGAAAAACAAGATAGGATGATCAACATCATGGATACATTAGAAAGAAAAGGTTGCAAGATATATGAAAGGTTAACAAGATTTCACAATCATAAGGAAACCTTACACTTGTGGAACTAACACATGGATTGTTGACGGTGAATGGTAGTTTTAAAAACCATTGGCCAAACCTACATGAACCACTCAGAAACCCCAATCAGGTTTCCACTGGAATCATTATAGAGTGGTTGGTAAAGTAATTAGTGATGACTTGATTGTCGAGCACAATAAATAAATATTGAGAATCTATTTGAATAATAGGGTAGTATTAATCCCAAGTAATTATGTCCAATGGAAGCCCAATTCCATGGTTGGAAAGCATCATCTAGAAAGTTATTGTTCATCCAAGCTCCATTAAAGTATACCATAATAGAACTGGCCAAAATTTGGAGCTCCATTTCAAATATCAAGCACTATCCACTGTCAAAAAGTTGTGAAATATTCACTTATGATTGTTCTTCTACTCCCATTTTCCCCTTTGTATTAAATGTACAATTACTAATATTCTCTATGGCTTCAAAAAAAAATGTGTTTTTCCTTCTAAAACCATTTCTCACAGCCCTAGATCCTAGAGCCTTATTGACCTTGATGGGGACTTTTTCAAAACCTACATCACTAGAGAAACCCCATACAATCTTTGCCAAGTAGCTTTTGGATAATTCTAAGATGCTTCACATTGAATTCTCTCCTCTCATTGTGGCCTTGTTAAGGCTATTGTCACTACAACCTATCATTTCCTAGAATTTGTCTCTTAATGTGCCAAACTTGACAATCCTTTTGAACAAGCCATGATGTCCAATGATTGTTCTCGAATTATTTTTCCGATAACTACAACATATATTTCTTAGATGCCAATAATTTCTAAGGATGTTGCACACTTGGACAATGAAAATCCCTCATCACAATATTTAAAACCCTAACAAAAATTCAAGTAAAACACCTATTGCCTCACTACCTTCCAAAAGGAACCCCTCTTCTTGAAATTATCCTTCCTTTCCAAGCTTCTATCTTCCCAAAGCCTTTTAGAGAAGCAATTTTAGTGATTTCTATCATACTAGCATATGATGATGATGATGATAGTGTAAATGAAGCTAACTTGGAATAATGAAAAATAATTTTCACTAACCCCCAATTAAAAACTAACTATGAGAGACATAATTACAATGGCTACATGCATATTGTGCCTAATGTTGAAAGCTTGGGTGTGAATAAAAACTTTATTAGATCATGGTTAATCACTTTTTACCAATTCATTAATTAATCAACTAAACCATTAATTAAAGAGAAACACTAAGCATGCAAACAACATCAAAACACAACACGAGAATCAACACATATGGACACAAAGAAGTTTAGGTAGAAACCATTTTGGGAGAAAAACTAACTTTCTCTTTGCTTGTCTTCTTTTATTATTATTCAATGTCATTACATTGGTTTGTTGGCCTCTGCCAACTAAGAGAAACCACTCCCTCTACATGAATTTGTTGACCTCTCCCACCTAGGAAGCCTCAAATTCCTCATCTAACAAACAACCACTTTCGAGACACCCTCATCTCCACAAACACTATGGACCACCATTTCATTTTTTCATATTGGGCCCAAACATACTTTATGTATATCTTTTTCATACTGGGCCATTACATATTTTTTGTTTCTTAAGAATTAGTTTGCACCTAATTTTTATACAACTTTATAACCTACAAATCATACGAGAAAAATTGGGTTCAGTGGCTCACAAAGGCCCTCCAAAAACCTTTTTATTCATTGATCATTGAAGATCCACAATGTTGGGATTTTCAAGTGTCACACAAAGGCTAATTAATAATTATGCTACTACATAGTTCACTTGATGCTTCGACCCTTACTATTCAAGATTCAATTAAAGTAAATGGAAATCAAACATTTGACCAATAACAAATTAAATATTATAGTTTGGCCAAGATTATCTTTAAAACGATGACTAGGATTTTATCCCTTCCAAACTAAATCTAAAAATCAGAGAACAACAACCTAATATTTCCATTTCCAAAGAAGGAATTTTATACATGATGAGGAAGCTTACGAACTATATGCATTGTCAGTGGTGATAAATTCTACAAGAATTTAGGTGAACTCTCTAGAAATCATGAGACAACCTTTTTGGTTCATTTAATGTGGTTGGTAACTTGGTAAGTTGGAATTATTGTTATCCAAAACTCCCCCTTAATTCCAACCATATGAAAAGCACACAAAATGTGTTACAACACAATACATAATACACAAACATACTTTTAATTAACATGCCTTCTCATGTAAGTCTCAGCTAGGCTTACAAAATAATCTAGATTTTCTACAACACATAGCTTAATTCTACAAATCTCAAATTTTTCCTTCCCAAGAGGCTTAGTGAATATGTGAGCCACATTTTCATTTGTATTACAACATATTAAGTCAATTTCCTTTGATTGAAATTTTTCCCTTACAAAATGATGTTGTGTATCTATATGATTTGACCTTGCATGACATATAAGGTTGTTCGCCAATTTGATGGTGTTTTGATTATCACATCTAATCACTGTAGGTTCTTGTTGAGCTTCTCCAACATCTTCAAGTATCCTTATGAGCCATATTGCTTCGTAGGTGGCACTACATAATGATTTATACTCTTCTTCAACTCATGACAAGGAAACTATTGGTTGTTTCTTACTACTCCATGATATAGCTCTTGATCCTATATTGAACACATATCCAATTGTGGATTTCCTGTCATCAGGATTTCTGGCCCACTCAGAATCAGAATGACCTATCAATTCAACATTACAATCATTAATATATTCAATAACAAAATTGATAGTTCCCTTTAAATATCGAAGGACCCTTTTTGTAGCTATGCAATGGCTTTCATGAGGCTTAGCCATGAATTGACTATGTATGTTTACTGCATAAGCAATGTCTCGTCTAGTGGTAGTGAGGTAATTCAGGCTTCCCACTAATTTTCGATACAATCACCTCTTTTATGCAATCATAATTTCTAAATTTGATATTTTGTTCCAATGGAGTACTCGCTCCTTTACATCCATTCATATGAAATCTCTTTAGTACCTCGTTTGTATATTTTCATTTTGTGATTAAAGTCCTTACATTATCTCTCCATACTTCATGACCTAGACAATAGTGCATCTATCAGAGATCCTCCATCTCAAATTCCTATGATAACTTTCTTTTCATATCTTTAATCACAACAATATTTCTCACGATCATGTCACTTGCATGGAATTGAACCTAGATGGGAAAAATGACAACCATTCTTCCCAAACATCTTAGATAACCCCAATTGACTCTCTCTCTCTCTCTCTCTCTCTCTCTATATATATATATATATATATATCTATATATATATATATATATATATATATATATATATATATATATATATATATAGATATATATATATATATATAGATATATATATATATATATATATATATATATATATATATGTATATATATATATATATATATATATATATATATATATATATATATATATATATATATATATATATATATATATAGATATATATATATATATATATATATATGTATATATATATATCTATATCGATATATGTATATATATCTATATCGATATATGTATATGTATATATATATCTATATATATATATATATATATATATATATATATATATATATATATATATATATATATATATATATATATATATATTAGAGTTGGCATATTATTGATAGGTGGGTTGTGTTAGGATGAATGATTATTGCATTGAAGCATATAGAGCAGTAAATAAAGATGATTATTTGAACAATAAATATGTCAAATTGTTTGCAAAAAGGTAAAAATAATGACTCTAATTGAAACACCAAAAATGTTACTTTTAATTAAATCAAAGATGGTACAAAATCAAAATATGTTCAAAATAGAAGTTGGGAATAGTTAGAGAGTTGGTTAAGGACCATGAAAAAATTAAGAAACAAAGATCTAACATTTTCTTCGACATAAAAGATGTGAGTGCTTTTGAAATGTCCATGAATTGATGAATCATAATGAAAAGTAAGATAACTTCGACATTAAGGCGGTAGAAAGTAAAAATGCCTTAAAAAATATTAGGAGAACACTTAGTAATTTTGTCATGCTTAACGTTAAATATAATTCCACTATTGAAGATTATTCCATCACTTTACATGATTTAGAGCATGGAATGGGTTACATCGGTGTGAAAGAGGAAACGAACCAAAAAATGTATTTATTAATGATTAGATTAATCAATTCATGTGTAATGTGAGAAATTTGGACAACCCTTGGGCACAAGCCATGGAGCAATTACCCTAGTTGTATGGTAAATTCTATGTAGGTGAATACATAGGATATTCATTTTTTTCAATATATATTTAATTATATCTATAAATAAGTGAAGTTAGATTCATAAAAAATGTATAAAAAAGAAAATTTATTATTATTAATACACCTTGATAACTAAGATTTTTTTCAACAATACAATATTGATAACTAGAAATCAATTTGCATAGAGAAATAAATGACCAAGAGAAATATGTGAGAGATTTTAGCTTTAAAGTCAACTTGTATAAGTACACACATAAACATGTTTTCAATTTTTTATAAAAGAGACCTCCTAGACCAAAAATTGGGAAAAAAAGGAATTCTCATAAAGTTTCGCCAATAACTTTAGTAACTATAAATGCCATTTTCAATGATAGAGGGACAATTCAACAAAATTTTATAATAATTTAAGAAAATTTATAAACAAACTTTTATAATAATCAAAGAAACATTTTTTAATAATTTTGAATACAATTGCCAGGTTTTTATTTTATATAGAAGCCTAATTGGAGAATCTATACAGAGTCCACTGACTATCATTTACTCTCTACCTATACTTGTCGACTATCGCTAACTGACATCAACTACTCGTCGTCATAAGAAAATGCATGATTATTATTCTAACACCTCCCCTTAATCACAACCTCTAATTTAACTTGCCTACTCATGACCTATACTTTAACTTGCCTAATCATGACCAATACTTTAACTTGCTTGCTGGTCTAAGTCTTAGCTAGGCTTACAACGATACATTTCATGTTTCACTTATTTCAAAAGGGTCCATGCTTGTTCATTTGCTGGTGCAGTTTCATCTTCACCTTTTTTGCTTTCTTTATGAGATCCTTGAACTTCTCTTTGCTTACGTACTTAACATCAACAACTTCTTCCAGATTGGGATGCAAGGCAACATTCCAAATAATGCAAATAAGGTAATCCAATTCATACTCTCCCCAGTTTCCATGAGAAGGGGCCTTGTAAAATATGTGACAAAGTTCCTCTTCATCTACCAAAATGCACTCATATTGAAACATGAGCAGCCTGGTAACAACATCCATGGTTGTATCCTCTATTATTGCAACCATCTTAGAAGCGAATCCAATAAAATTTCTAACAATTGGGTTCCCGAAGAAGCAATTTTTTCTCTTAGGGATTGCATGAACATGTGGAATAGACTACACCTCCTAATATTCATGGTCATCAATAAAACCATTCCATTTATCGATTAATTGTTTTGACTGAAAAATACTACCTGAATGAAGAATATTACCCGGCATAAAAATACTTCTAGATGGAATCTTTAAAAAGAGATCATCAAAAAATATACTCTAAAAAATGCTCAAGAAAATATTTACCTCACTCATTGAACTTATTGGCCAAGGCTTCTTCACACATAGGCACTCATGCTCTTAATCCACGTACAATCCTCCACACATGGAGAGCATTCCAACATGGTCACTTACACCACACAACAACTTAACAACACATTTGATACACAGGCCACAAGCCCAACATGTTGATGCCTTCCACTATAGCTGCTCCTTTACACCTTTCACGTCACATTCACCATATAATCTCTTTGCTCCAACTTCTAAATTCATATATGTAGCACCTAGGCTCCCAGACACATACCACATGCCACAAAGTCACAACTGCTTTCACACCCGACACACAGATCCAGGCCAACAAAATCCTTTTGCAGATATGACTGATATTCGACACATTCTGAATGAGGTTGCTCTAGACACCCTTGGCACAGCTCCAAGCGCATGCCATTCGACCTAGTCCATCGAGATCCTTCATTACTTCTCCTTCAAATATAGTATTTTGGTGTCACCACAATGCAATGGATATCCTCCTATTGGACTCATGTGGTTCTCCAAATGCAACAGTCTCCTCTCTGCCTGCTAAACAACCAATCAAGAAAATATCTTGCTATGCTATCACATCGACAATTCACAATCACATAGCGCCATTGGTCTTAGTAGCCACACGTGCACTAGGCACGCTACGTGCCCTATCAGCCTCTCACCACCAAATTTAGAAAAAATGCTCAGAAATTTGGCCAAAACAAATCGCTAACCGAATGAGCTATTTTTTCGATAGTTTACCAATCAACTCAGCTCTGCACCTTAATTCAATCCATTAAACACAACTAGTTAGCCAACCATCCACGTTGGCCACTCTTCCACGCTGGCTCCAGGATTACACAAAGCCACACCCTTCCACGCCAGCTCTAGGATTACACAAAGCCACACCCTTCCATGCCAGCTTCAAGCTCCACTGTTAGAAAATTTTACTTAGAGGCAGAGGAAAGGAGTCTAACTCAGAATTCAATTTTGGAAAGGAAATCACAACTAATCTTTGGTTGCGGCAAGGTAAGTATTATGTTGCAGCAAGGATATCGCAAGTACACAGAGGCTTAATAAAAACACAGAGTTCATTAATGTCAAAACAAAGTAAAAGAAAATGGTTGCAGTAAATCTACTCATGAAGGCTTAAGACCACATCGCAACATAACATACTTTTGATTATAATATAAAACATAGGAAAATATATTCGCGTGATAAATGGAGGTTGCATCTCCAAGTGAAAAATACAAAAGACTTATTGTGATTTATGCATCACTGGGGTTGCAGAGTAAATCTCTGTAAAACTCCATAAAACTGGTTTTCACACGGCCACCAATATTTTCTCCACAATTTTCGCGTCACTACCTCACAGACTTTCACCCTCTCTCTCGCTCTCTAACTTGTCCAACATCAAAAATGACTTTCACATCTATATTTATCTCAACATACAAATTTGACATTAATACATGACATAGAAAATAATTAACACGCAACATGGGCAATTTTACATAGTAATTGGTTTTCTGAACTTGTAGGTGTTGTTGAGTTTCGAAAACAGTCGCGGATTAAATGCTTGCCCATATTTATTTACCAAACTTCATTAAGTGCCTTAAATTCTCTGCTGTGTTGCAGAATGGTCAGCACTATACTTCTGCTTTGACTTCAATCCTTTCGCCTACAAAAAAATCACAATTGTGCAGTAGTTGACTGGGAAAGCATGGTGTTTGTCATTGTGTTTAAGGTGATGGTTGGGATTAATATTTCCAACACTCCCCCTTAATAAAAACTACTGCCATTGATAATTCCAAAACAATCTCTTAGATAAACGAAATTTTCACGTACCAATGGATTTGTGAAAATATCAAGAAATTGTTCCTATGACATGCAGTGCTGCAACACATTCATCATTGTTAATCAACTCTCTGATAAAATGATATTTAGAATCAATATGCTTGGTCCTCCTATGAAAAACATAATTATTTGACAATGCAATTGTTGAGGTGTTATTGCAGAAAATAGTTGTCTTTTTCTCTTGGTCATGGCGAAGATCCCTCAACATCCTTCTCATATAAACTTCCTGACACATTGTTGATGTTGCAGTGGCATATTAAACTTTTTTTGTTGACAATGAAACTATCAACTGCTTCTTAGAGGCCCATGAAATGGCTTCGGAACCCAAATGAAAAACATATCCAGATGTGCTCTTTTTGTCATCGACACTTCCTGCCCAATCATAATCAGTGTAACCAAGTAGCCTGAAATGACTTGTTGTAGCGTACAAAACGCCATATTGTTTTTTCCCATTGACATACCTTAGAATCATTTTCGATGCTTGCCAATGTTTTTCCATGGTGTCTCAATGAACCTCGACACCAAACTCACTGCATACATTATATGCGGCTTAGTGGCGGTCAAATACATGAAACTGCCTATCATGCTTTTGTATAATGTTGGATTGACATTTTTGCTGCAATCTTCTTTGCTCAACTTCAACCCCATGAAAATTGGAGTTGGTGCGGGCTTGTTGTTCTACATTTTAAACCTCTCCAAAATGTCTGCTACATACTTTGCTTGAGAGATAAAATTTCCATTTTCTATTTGCTTCACTTCTATGCCCAAAAAATACCTTAACAACTCCAAGTCAGTCATTTCAAATTCATTCTTCATGATTTGTTTGAAATTAGCGATGAGGAAATCATCTACATGTAAGAAAATAATAAGAATCTTACCAGCATTCTCTTTGATGTAGAGAGTAGGTTCACCGTCACATTTGTCGAAACCATTGTCCAACAAGTAAGAATCTATCCTACTATACCATGCACGCGGTGCTTGCTTCAGCCCATAAAGAGCTTTCCTCAAATGATACACTTTGTCTTCTTGGCCTTCTACCTCATAACCAAGCGGTTGCGCAACATACACTTCCTCTTTTAGCACTTCGTTCAAGAACGTTGATTTTACGTCCATTTAATACACTTTCCATTTATGTTGTGCGGAAATCGCCACAATTCTATGCACTATCTCCATCCTCGCGACTAGCACAAATGTCTCTGCATACTCTCTTCCATGATGCTGCTTTTATCTTTTGACAACTAGCCTTTCTTTGTGCCTTTTGATCTTACCGTCGACATTTCTCTTGGTCTTATAGACCCACTTCACTCCTGTTATCACTCAGATTTTCCCAGAAGTTGTAAGAATGGGAAAGGGGGCTGAGGTAACCACAAACCAATCTTTTAGATATAGATTCTAGCCAATTTGTACCCAGAGAGGGCTCTCTGTTTATGATTTAGCTTTTTTTTGGAAGATATTAGGCTAGTTATGAAGTTTAGGAGTTTTGTTTGAGTTTGGGTTGTGATATTCAATAGCAGAGGGGTAGGATTGACTAGTTTAGGTGATTGGACTAATGGAGTCAAAGAAGATGGCTTAACTGGATTAGGTTTCTTAACAAAGGATGGTTTTACAGAGGAAGATGGTCAAACGGGGAACAAACAGAGACTTAGAGTAAATGGAATGGTTTCAAAATGGGTGAAGAGCAGTTAAGAATCCTTCAACCTATTTGAAAAAAGGGAACTTGAATTGATTACTAACAAAGAGCAGTTAAGTATTCTTTAAGTAATAATCAAAATGAAAGAATTAGAAAACATGAGCAATTAAGGTTTCACTGTTTATTCTAATTCAGAAGAAAACATAGAGAATAATAACGTTTGAAGATAGAGTGCAATCAAGCATATTCCGAATTACTCTTTTTTGTTTATCATTCAGATATGAAACATAAATGATATAAGAAACAAGGAAAACTTTAAAACATAAGGTATAGAGAACTTATTGATCCGGTGTTTGATTCAAGAAATCTATGGAAAGTCCTTTGCATCAATTCTTTGTCTAGCAAGCCATACAAAAGTTTGGTCCAATCAGCACTTTATTCCAAAATAACCAATATTACAGCAATGTATATGAATCCACCCAAAATACTTCAAATGAAGAAGTATTTACACTAATTGTAAACTGAAATATCTTGAAAAAATATCAAGATTAGTTTCACATATGTCTCAAACTGTTTTACAATAATAGAAATTAAATAAAGGAAATTCAAAACTAATGAATCTATTTAGCACTATGTTTATGGATTTATGGTGATGAAGAAGAGAAAGTCTAATTTGGTTGCAACTCTTTGTTGATGATGAGGCATCCCAGTCACTAACTGCATCCTTCCTTTGTGCATTCTGCCCCAGAAATTCTGCAAACTTAGGGTCCAATGATATGCTTGTATATCTCAATGCGTGATAGATATGTAAAATGTGAAAGAGGTTTTTGTATATAAGAATGTTTTTGAAATAAACCTCTCTCAATTTCCCAAAATTCATCTCCAGCTTTTCACAATATTCTCTGTAAAACGATGTCAAAGACAAGATTTTGCACAAACTGAAAAACGGGCTGTGAAGACATGCACTTATCCCCCTCTTGGTAATACCTATGTAAAACGTGAGACATGTTTTTTATCTTGGCCTGTTAGGAACAAAAACCTCTTCCTTTTTCTCTAAATACTTCTTGGATTAGCCACAATAGTTTCTGCAAAACTATGACTTAAACAAGAAATTTTTGAAGAATGTACCATTTTTGCTCTAATTTCATCTTTTAACCTTAAACTTCTTTTGACTGTTTTTCACTTTTACTTTGGATAAAATTCATTGTAGCTGGTGAAAGTATTTTCATCTTTGTTTAACTCTTAATGTCTTCATGTTTACTTTTACTGTTTACTGTTTACTTTTTACTTTTACCACTCTGTTTTTTCATATGTCTTCACTTTGACATGAATTTGTATACTCTGTTTTGTAACTGTCTTCCCTGCTATTTATATTCATGCTAGATGATTTACTTGACTTGGTATTCAATCTGATACTATTTATCCTAATACACTTTGACTGCTCTTTACTGTGTCCTTTTACCTTCAATATATATTTTAGATTTTTACTGTCTATTTCAACAGTAAATCCTTTTATTTCCATGTTCCCTCTGCTTGTCTTTCAGCTGTGTGTTTTATTTTGCATCTCTATTTGAATAGGCTTGATAACAATCTTAGAGCAAACAAGTCTTATGACTAGTATTAAGACTGTTTATCCAAGGCTGCAGTCTTTTGATCACCTGTAAAACAAAACAAACTGTTAGGAAAACATTAGGTTGACAGGGAGGGTCGAAAAGGTTTCATTTGAGCTTGAGAGGTCTGTGGAGTGAGTCCAGAATGATTTTCGGGAGGTAAACCATGCTCAAATCGGTTAACAGAGGTTTTAGGTGATGCAGATGGGTTACATAGGGTTTTATTGCACAATCAGGTGAAAACTGGGGTTTTTGTGTTTAAACGGGTAAATGGTTGATATTGGCGGGTTAACGATAGTGACAAGTTACGTCACTGGGGGTGATTTGACATTTTTTATCGTTTGCAGGAAGCGGTAAGAAGTTTTTATCGCACCACTTTTGGGGATGGGCGGTAATGAGTCGAGAGCTAGCGATTCCATATGTTTAGCGATGCGTGGCAGAGGCACTGTGCGAAAACCACTTTGTGATCGCATGTTAACACGCAGTCACAAAGGGGTGTGCGATATTGATAATAGCCATCAGATGTGGGAGGTGTGATTAGATGACTGACGGGAGGCGCAATACGAATGGGTTTAACAAATGTGGGCCCAACACAATTAAGGATTAATTAATTGTATCGGGGGTGATATGATAGGTTGGGGAGGTTCTTAATTAACCGTGAGGGTTAATTAATTCATTACTAATGCAGTGGGGGATTAGGGCTGTTAACTAGTTACAGGTTAACTAGTTAATCCCGGTTAAAATGTATTTATGGTTATAACTTAACCAAAGGGGCGGGATATATAGAAATTTGGGACTTTTAATAGTTTAAATAATACGGGAAAGGGTAACGTTTTGCGGGAATATATAATATAAGTTAATAGTTAATATGGTAAATCAAATGAAAAAGCGCCAAGTATAAAACATTTAATAAGTGTATTTAACTTAGGCTTTTAAAAGAAAAAAGGGTTTTTATGAAAAGTCATGTAATTTTCCTAAGTAAAATAGGATTTTACTTAGGAAAAGACTTATGAAAGTGAATGAATAATTTATGGATGGTTTTAAGTACTAAGGCTTTCAAATTATTGGGCCGAGGGTCCGATCCCTCCAAAAGTCAGAGAAATGCTCTGAGCCCCTCCAATTTAGCAAATACCTTAGTACTTTGGGGAAATTAGTGAATAATTAGGGAAAATGAGAAGGGGAGTTAATTATTGTGACTTTGCTTTGCTTGAGATGCTTGCAATGTATTGTATGCCTTGGCCTTGTGATGAAAGTGAAAGATTAACACATTTAGAGACATTAATCATCACATATGTTTCTGCAACATCATCTACCTACCCTACCTACTTTAACCTAGCATTTTTTCTTCTTTATTTGGGTGCACTTAGACTGGCAAGCCCTTATCAAATCTTCCTTTTCTTTTACATGGCAAGCCTACCTAAGTCTACACTTATTACATCCAAGGGCTCAGATTAGACTGTTGAGCTCCTTTTATTTACTCTACCTATCTACTTATCTGCTAAGATTACACTGTTTGGTCAAATTTTATTCTCTATCTCTAAAACATAAAATTCAAATATGAACTAGCCAAACTTAAGCTGTTTGACTGTTCATCAATTGTGGCATAAATTACAAGCTGCACACAATTGTTTATTACATAAGAGTAAAATGTAGTGGCATTTAAACTTGCACACTTTCCTTGGTCTTTCTTTTGGTGGGGTTCATTTTCTTTCACTTTTTTGACCATCTTATTCTTTTTACCCTTTGTTTTTTCTTTTAGGGTGTACCGTCTTTACATTTTTAAATTTTTTTGATTTTTTGACAATATGGAAAACCTTTGCAACAAGGAAAGGTATGAACATATTACATAGCTCATCAAGTCAATCATGATATATGACACCTATTGGTATAGGAGCATAACAACTCCAATGATTTCTTTTCCTCGCAGAAGGTTCACTAACTCCCATGTGTCACTCTTTTCTATTGCTTCTATTTCTTCCTCCATTGCTGCAACCCATTTTTCATTTTTGACTGCATCTTCAAAATGGATTGGGTCATCTACATGAGAAAATAATGCAAATAAGAAATTTAGACCAGTACTATTGCCAGCTTCATCTTTCTCATAGATCTCATTTAAATTTCTGAATTTTGGTCTTCTTGTGCTTGCTGAAGATGGGATTGACATGTCACTTGGTGTTGCACTTTGCGGCGTTCTTGGAGAAACACTTCCTTGACTGCGCGACGATGTCCTATTATTTGTTGATGGTGTTACTTGTTTCCTGCTTTGTTGTGCTTGAATAGGAGTAGAGGGAGTCACTGTTGAGGAATTACTTGTTGTTGTCAATTCCTCTTTGTCCTCATGTGGTATACATGATTTCACATTGAATGTCTTCTCTAAACTTCCATCCCATGCTTCCTATTCTATGAACTGCACATCTCTGTTGATTATGACCTTCTTGGTTAATGGATTGTAGAGTTTGTATGCCTTGGATTCATCACTCTATCCAACAAATATACATTTCTCCCCCTTTGTATCCAAATTCTTCCTCAACTTATCCAGGATATGTTCATACGCCACACATCGAAAGACACTCATGTGAGTGACACTATGCTTTCTTCCACTCCATGCCTCTTTAGGAACCATGTTTTGGACACTTTTGGTTGGACATATATTCAAGATATATGCTGTACAACTGACAACTTAAGCCCAATAATCATTTGGAAAATGCTTTGCCTTCAACATACTCTTTTCCATTTCCATAATGGTCCTATTATTCCTTTCCATGACACCATTTTGTTGAGGTGTATATCTTGTTGTAAATTGCTTGTGAATTCCACACTCCTTGAAAAATCGAAGGAAATCATTTGAGATGTATTCGCCACCTCTGTTAGTCCTTAGTACCTTGATGTAGTGTACACTTTGCTTCTCAACAAGAGCCCTGTATTGGTGAAAGTGCTTAAACACTTCACTTTTATGTTTTAGGAGATAGACCCATGTCTTCCTTGTGTAGTCATCTATGAAGGTCAATAAATAGTGGCTGCCACCAATTGATGTTGTTTGCATTGGTCCACATAAATCTGAGTGGACAATCTCCAAGGGTTCTTTTTCCCTTATTGAATTTCCTGCTGGAAATGTCTCTCTATGTTGTTTGCCCAAGATACATCCTTCACATAGGCTGTTTGGTTTTTCTATGAGTGGAAAACCCTTCACCATGCCTTTTCTATGCAGCAAATTCAAACCTCCAAAGTTGAGATGACCAAATCTCAAATGCCATAACCAATTTTCATCTTTAACTTCTGCTTGAAAGTTTACTTGTGTGACAACTGCATCTTTCCTTCCATCGTCTTGTGAGTTCATTGATAGTTGTTCTTGTGTACCTTCTTCTTTCAAATATGATGTTATCTTTAGGCGAAACATTCTACTTTTTTTCATCTAAACCTTTGAAATCAGTTGTCTGCTTGGAGGCCTATCCAAACTTGTGCACACATCATTTTTGAAGAAGACATTGTAGCCATTGTGCATGAGCTGTCCAACGCTTATGAGGTTCCTTCAGAACAGGGACAAAGTAAACATCCGAGATGTACTTCTTCTCCCCCTTCTTTGTTAGGATAGTAACTCTTCCTTTTTCGATGATAGAGACTTTTCTATCAGTCCCTAATGTCACTTCAACTTTCACACTTTCATCTAGATTGGAAAACATTTCAATGTTCCCTCACATGTGGTTGCTACACCCTGAATTTAGATACCATATATCACTTTGTTTTTCTTTTGCTACATTACAAGCTAAAAACATGCTATCATGGTTCTGATTTTCTTTTGTGAAATTTACACTTGGTTTGTTACTAATGTCATATTTCTTCTTTCTACATTCATTTTCATAATGACCATACTTCTTACAGTCATGACATTGAACTTGAGATTTATCATACCTCTGACCTTGTGTTTGATTTTAGCTTGGACCTTGACTTGGATTTTGATTGTTGCCTCTTCCACTTGGGCTTGAAGGGCTTCTTCTTCCACCTCTGTGTGGGCTTCTTCCTCTTCCTCTAGCATATGATCTTCATCTTCCTCTACCTTGACTAAATGAAACTTGTGTCTTGAAGGCATGCTCCACTAAGGAGCTTGTTTCTCTATTCAATCTATGTTCATGAGAAATCAGTGATGCATGAAGCTCATCCATTGAGAGCTATAAGAGATCCTTTGTCTCTTCTATGGCCACAAAAATGGCATCAAACCTTATTAGCAGACTTCTCAAAGCTTTCTTAACTATTCTCCTTTCCTCAAGTGTCTCCCCATGAGACCTGATTTGAGTAACCAACCAAATTACATGTGTAAGAAATGTGTCTACATTCTCAAACTCTTTCATACAAAGTGTATCAAAATCTCTTCTCAGCATGTGTAGTTTTGTTATCTTGACTTTTACCATGCCTTGGTAGGCTGTCTAGAGGGTGTCCCATGCTTGCTTGGACTTTGTTGCTTCTACAACCCTTGGGAAAATACTTTCATGAATTGCTTGAAAAATGTAGAAGAGGTTTTTTGCATCCTTCTTCCTGTTGTCCCTCAACGAATCCCTTTCTACTTGAGACAAGGAATTTATGCTATTGCATCTGCTGGTTATGGAAAACCATTCTCCACCAAATCCCAAATGTCTTGAGACAAAAACAGGGCCTTCATTGTAATAGACCAATAATCATAATTTTTGCCATTAAACTGAGGTATTTGAGGATTATTCAAGCTTGTGCTTGATGTTCCCATTTTTGAGTGAAAGAAAAAAAAAACTTTCTACCTACTGGTAAATACACTTAAAAAATTCTTCGCTCAAAATAAATTTTAATTGCTAGTAAAAACACTTGTTTTTACACTAATAATATTTAACCCGCTCTCATACCATGTTAGAAAAATTTATGGGGAGTCAGAGGAGAGATGTCTAACTCAGAATATAGTTACGGCAAGGAAATCACAACTAATCTTCAATTGGGACAATTTAAGTCTTATGTTGTGGCAAGGCTATGTTGTGGCTGCACTTCACAGATGAGACAGATCTGCTTCAGTTTCACCACATGACACACATTCAAATATGTAGCACACATTCCAATATGTAGCACCCAACAATTAAGCTCCCACGCACAAGGAGCAACAACTCTTCAATCAGAACACCGAGCCCTCAACTCTTCACTCCACCAAGCCCACTCCACTATGGCTTTGATACCATATCAAAAATATGAAGACTCACAAGGAGATTTCTTATTGCATTACACATAAGACAATTTATATATAAGCCCAACCGTATAATCTACGGGGATACCATCGACAATCATTTACCGTCTACCTATACTTGTCGATCATTTACTGTCTACCTATACTTGTCGACTATCACCGACTGACACCAACTACACGTCTTCATATGAACAGGCGTGATTATTATTCTAACATGTGCGAGATCTGAAAATGACTAAAACAGTGAAGGAATGTGGGCTCCGTGAACTGTCTATGACAGAAACAAGTTTGTAATAATTTACAATACCATATGTTTTAAAATAAAGTGCGGGAGATGCTAGGATTTGTTGGAGGATCTAAAACTACTAGGGTTTGTGGGAGATCTAAATATGACTAAAACAATGAAGGAACACAATCTCGGTGAATTGTTTGTGAGATTGTTATGCAACACGGATGAAACGAGTCTTTGTTGGGACTATGATGCCAAATTTCACAGTGAAAATTTTGTCATGGTGTGGCATTTTGTAGTTTTTAACCCCATACAGAAATTACCTGCATACGAATTCAAAAACACGGAAAATAAACAATGCGAGAGCATAACACATAAAACACATATACACAAAGATTTTCTCTTGGATCCGAAAACCGGGACTACCAGCTTGATTTTTAATTACGTTCCTTTCAATGTTACAATACATATTTATAAATGCTGAAACATCCAATACCATGGATCGAAAACCATCACATCCAAAACCATGGACCGAAAACCATCGCGTCCAAAACCATGTGTGAAAAACATGCACAAAACCATAGGTAGGTTTGCCCAACCTAACATAGGGTCGAAAACAAAAATTTTCTAGGGTGCTGCCCACACCCCCATAGAGTGGGGTTAGCTGCACCCCTCAAACCCCCTGTGACTCCTGCCATTACGCAATAGACGCAACGAAGGGGGGGCTCCACCCCTCTTCTAACTCCCTGGTTAACTACGGGGGCTAGTTGTGGAAAGAATATAACACAACCCAACACATTTTCCAAGCTTACTGTGCCAGATTTGAAAATCTGTGACTGTATGGGGGCCGCCTGTGTGAAGTTGGATTCGATTGTCTTTAGCTATGAGAGATGCCTTTGTGGAAGTCATGCAAAGATTGATGGTGACGATGATGGAGAAAATTATGATGAAAACTAGGTGGTATCACTTGCCACTAGCTACTCAAGATTGCCTCTTAGCTGTTCTTCTACCGATCAAGAAGAGGAAACATCCGAAGACGACTGGCATGACAAGCCCCCGTTCAAAAGCCCTTAGGGTGGCAGTTTTACATCTATGCACACACAATCTCTAGTGTTCTCTGAATGACATAGACCCACCAGAAAAAACTCGTTCTTCTAATCCGTCTGAGCTGAGTGGAGGGTTGGAAGAGTTTCATCACCTTGAGGACTTTTATATTTTTATTAAGACCCTAAACGAGAAGTCTCTCCTCTTTTGGGTCTCTGGCTTAGACTTTTTAGGTCTTTGTCTTGGACTATGTGGTGAATATTAAGCAGAGTATAGAGAATTGGGTGGGCTTTCATGCATATATACAAAGTCTTCTTCATGAAGGGAAGTAGTTTCAAGACCTATCCTAGTTGTAGGATTACAACATTTCAAGAAATTGCACCATTGTCTTGAGTTTGAGGCTGCAAGGGTGTGCTTTGAGATCTAGTAACCTAGGATGTTAGTCTCCTATAAGGATGCAACATCAGATAAGGAAAATAACCCATCAAATCTCCCACAATACAATCCACAACTTACATTGTCAAAACTAATGCAACAAGAACCTTCTCTAGAGGTAAAAGTAAAGAAGGTAAATCATATGTTTTGTTCTTCAATCAAGGGTAGTGATTTGTAAATTCAATGGGTTTTGGCTAAGGTATTGCGGTTAGCATTAGTGGATTTTCACAACCTGGACAAAGAACTATGATATATACCTATGTTCAAAAGGTTTTTTCATTGTTCAATTTGATACTAAGGAAGATTTGGATAGAGTATTGAAAGAATGACCCTAGTTTTGGGGAAGAGCAGGGATTTTCATCAACCCTTACTATTAGTGTTAGTGTCTTCACACTGCCATCAGTGATCAAAATTTACTCTTTTGCATTTCATACTAGGAGTCCCATTCTGATGAGTTGCATTCCATTAGGTCATGGATCTACTGATGGTAGGGTTCATTTCAGTTTTTCCCTCATGATATATATTTACTGACCTCCTTTCATACTTTTCAGTCAATGATTCATGCTTATTTTCAGTTCATTTCATCAATTACTTAGGGTTTCAGTCTCATTAGGTCTTAGGGTTTTTACCATGGTCAAATTTTAGTGACTATTGTTAATAATGGTCAGTAGACACATGAGGATGATAATAATGATTAGAAAAGTTCTAATCTCTTAATTTGTAAGCTTAATAAAGTTTGCACCTCAAAACTAGTTTTGAGGTGAAAACAAAGCATTTGTAAACAATGTAAACTTTGAAACGGGAACTGATACTGTTATCCATTTCGTAGAGATAGCAAAAAATTGACCTGATTTTGAAAAGGGGCGATGCATAACACACATATTTTTTTTAGAACATAGTTTTTGGCACTTTAAATAACCGATACGATTACCCGTTTCGTAGAGGTAGTAAAACATGACCCGATTTTGAAAAGTGGTGATGTAGAATACAATACTTATTTTTTGGAGCATATTTTTTACAATTTAAATATTCTTATGTATCAAATATAAATATTTGTTTTTAAATGTTAGTGATTTTTATGCTGATTTTGAAACGTGTTGATGCAACGTGTTATACAGCATACCTTTTTTTTTAGAGGACTTATTTTTCACACTTTAAAATTTATTATGTCCATTTTTTTTAATTATGATTACTTAACGAATTTTTAAGTTGTTTTATTTTTATTTTTTTAAATGTCGATTACTTCAAGAAACTCATATAAAAATATACATAAAAAAAGACAAAAAAAAAAATGTTAACAAAAAAAATTATCTCATAAACCATAAAAGAATTTGGAAAAAAAAAAACATAATTTAAAAATATATATTTATATATATATATATATATATAAAATTAAGTAAATCAAAATAGAAAAGAAAAAAAAAAAAACAACAACAACAACAACAACATTAACAAAAACAAGGAATAAATAAATGAAAACAAACTAGATTAAAAAAAAAAAAATAGAAAATTAACAAAAATAAAAATAAAAAACTAGTAAAATTAACATTAAAAACATTTAAAAAAAAAACTAAAAATACAAAAATAAATTGAAATAAAATATATATATATATATATATATATATATATATATATATATATATATATAGATATATATATATATAAAATTTTAAAAAAATATGTCTTCTAAAGCAAAAAAAAAACAAAACAATTAAAAAACATGTATTTAAAATTAAAAATTAAATTTTTAAAGGATCATGTATTTTTCAATTTAAAAATAAAAAACAAAATTGATTAAACACCCAAAAAAAAAAGAAAATTAAAAATTAAAAATTGTTTTAAGTGACCTTTTTAATTTAAAAAAAAAATTAAAAAATTTATAATTTTTTTATACAGATCGTTTTTTTTAATTTAGAAAAATATATATTAATTTTTTTTTAAATAATGGTAAAACAATTTTGTTTTTTTTTATTATTTAAAAAAAAAATTATTAAAAAGTGTTAATTTTTTTAAGCAAGTTTTTTCTTTTTTTTCTCCTAAACAATTTTTTTTTAAGTTTTTTTTTTATTTATAAAAAAAATAAAATAAATTGCCCCCTCCCTACTGTCCGCGGTGGCGCTGACTCGGGCGGAGGTCGTGCGTGCAGGCCTCCGCCCGGGCCCGCGCCACCACGGGTGGCCCGGAGGGCGGAGGGGCGATTCCTGAAATCGCCCCTCCGCCCTCCGGGCTTCCCGCGATGGCGCGCGCCCCAGCGTAGGTCCTCCGTGCAGGCCTTCGCCTGGGTCCAGGCCACCGCGGGCGGCCCGAAATGCGGAGGGGCCATTCTGGGAATCGCCCCTCCGCCCTCCGGGCCGCCCGCGGTGGCGTGGGCGCCAGTGCCACCGCGGGTAGCAAGGAGGGGGCAATTTATTTTTTTTATAATTTTTTTCTATAAATAAAAAAATTTCAAAATTTTCTGTTTTAAATAAAAAAAAAAAAAAAACTTCTTTAAAAAAAAATTTAACATTTTTTAATAATTTTTTGTTTTAAATAATTAAAACAAAATCAAAATTGCTTAACAATTATTTAAAAAAAAAATTAATATATATTTTTCTAAATAAAAAAAAACAATCTGTATAAAAAAAATTCAACTTTTTATATATATATATATATATATATTTTATTTTTTTTGTTCTGTGTTTTAAATAAAAAAAGCAAGTTTAATCAATTTTGTTTTTCATTTCTTAATTACAAAAATTCATCTTTCTTTAGAAATTTTAAATTTTTTGGTTTTTTTTTTTTATTTGAAAAGACATAACTTTATATTTTTTAAATTTTTTTGCTTTTTTTGGTTCTAATTTCAGTTTTTTTTTTTAGTTTTTTTTTTTTTTAATGTTAATTTTACTAATTTTTTTATTTTTGTTAATTTTCTATTTTTTCCTTTTTTAGTCTAGTTTGTTTTTAAATTTTTTTTTTCCTAGTTTTTTTTTTTTATGTTTTGTTTTGTTTTCTATATATATATATATATATATATATATATATGTTAATTTTATTTTTTTTCCTAATTCGTTTAAGATTTATGAGATAATTTTTTTAATTTTTTTGTCTTTTTTATATCTATTTTTTTAAGTAATTAACATTTTAATCTTAATTTTAGTAGTTTTTATTTTTTATTTTTTTTGTTAATTTTCTATTTTTTATTAAATTTAGATTGTTTTTAATTTTCATTTTTTTTTTTAGTTTTTTGATAATGTTTTTTAAATTTTTCTATTTTTACCTAAATTTGACAGTTTGTTTTAATATTTTTTTCTTTTCCATATATATATATATATATATATATATATCTATATATATTTTCTTTTCTTTTCTTTTGATAATTTTTTTTATTGTTTACAAGAATTTTTTTTTTCTTTTCCATTTTTTTTAAATATGTTTTTTTAACTATTTATTTGTTTATAATATATAAGTATTTTTCAGTTTTTTAATCTATTTTTTTCTTTTTACATTTTTATTATTGATTTTTTTTTTTAAATGTTTTTTTAGTATATGCTTTAATTTATGTTTTGTTAATTTTTAAACTTTTTTTGTTTTGTGTTTTTTCATTGTTTTAATTTTTAATTTTTAATTTTATTTTATATCTTCATTATTTGTTTGAAATTTTAACTTTTTCCAGGGCCATGATAAAATATTTTACGTTATTATTTCGAAATGTTGAAATATTACCCTTGAAAAAAAGGGAAAAAAAAAGTGTTATTCCAACGTTAACACTTTTTGTTTTGAGGGTGTCTTTTGGACAATTTTTGCACAAAAAATTGGTTTTCACCGCCATTTTTAAAAAATGTTCAAAATTTACCCTAGAAAAAAAAAAGGTGTTATTCGAGCATTAACACTTTTCATTTTTAGCACTGTTTTTGATGTTTTTAAGGGGTTTTTTGGCTAGAGTTCCCATTTTGAGTTTACAGTTCCCGTTTCAAAGTTTACATTGTTTGTATATTATTTTTAAATTTCATGTAATTTTATTGTTCTCATATGTAATAAATGGTTCCATGCTACTCCTGGTCCCCTGGTGATATTGCCAAGTACTTGCCACTACAAAAGTCAAAGAAATTGAGCATCAGTCCACCTATCAAAGCAAAAAGGTCAAGCATAAAAAAATAGAGTATTTGAAAAAGCACATAGACATTACAAAAGTGGGTTTTCACCATCAAAAATCAAAAAGTGAAAGTCATATAAAGCCATATCTCTTTTGATCTTTTCATTATGCTAATGTTGAAGTTCAAGTGCTAAAAGAGAGCCAAGAAAGCGATTTTTGAGAGTCATTGAGCAAAGGAGTGCAAGTGCTACATTTTGAAGGAATTCTGATTGGTGTTGTGCATCAGAGGCCGGCGCTGTGCACCTCGGTGAGGCACTGTGCACCTAGAAGCAAGGCCCTAAATCGCTCCAAATCACCCAATTTGCCTCAAATCATCTAAGTTTACCTCTTTGCAAGTAAGTACATCAATGTTTCTTGTTGAAAAGGGTTTTTACATCAAGTTTTGGTGATTCTTTCACTCATAAAGTCAAAACCCTAGCTTTCACACAAACTGTCTCATAAATTGATAAGATCACTCTCTTATTGTTTTCCTATCTTATCCATTTTCTATTATTCTCTAATCCCCATTCCCTCATATATTTTCCCTAAATCCCATTCCCACATACAAATTTCCCAAACCCTACACACTTTATCCTACACACTCCCTAAATCCCATTCACACTCCCATTCACTCTCACCTACTCATCCATAAAATCTCTTCATACTCATCTTTCATCCATCCACCCTATCTCATCATTCACCACAAGTGTTCACAACTATAAAAACAATGGAAAGAGACAGTGAATATGAGCTTGAAGAAGACACCCTTAGTGACAGTTCTAGGGAGAGAAACATACAGCAAAGGAAGCCTCATAAAGGAGGAAGGATTATCAGAGAGGAACCCACCAGTTTGAGGGAGTTGCAAGCCTGTCCACTTGCCATTTCTTGCTTTAAACACCAGTCATGCTTTGGTTTTTGTGAAATGGTAGAAAGAGTTAAATTTCATCATGAGTTGGCAAGGTTGTTTGTGACACATTTGCACAATAATGAAGTAACCCTTGCCAGAATTACATTCACCTTATCACCAGCTATCATCTCAAAGGCTATAGGTATTCCAGATGTGGGTGAAAAATGGAACAAAGGTCAGGATATTGATAGGGAGTACTATGAGCCTTACATCAAGGCTAGATACAAAGACAAATTGAAGAGAGTATTCCCCTTCAAGTTTTTGGAAGATAGGTTTTCTCCATTGATGAAGATCATTATCAAGTACTTCACTTGTGAAGGTAGGTTCTCTCGGTCGTATGCCTACCACATTAGACTGCTGATGCATTTCACTAGAGTAAGAATGATGAATATCCCTTACTTCATGTTTAGAAATATTGAGAAGATGGCACATATTGTAAAGAAGAAACCATACCCCCAGTAGTTGAATAGCATTTTCCACTACTCTTTGATTAAAATCATTATTCTACATCAGCTGAGCCTTCTTAACATGCCATGGGAGACTTTCATTTCTCATGAGATGTTCAAAGGCCCACAAATATTTTCATAAGTACATCATGAAGAAGGTGAACCCTGAGGACATGAAAATGTCAAAGAGACTAAAACTGTTGGAGTGCCAGTGTTTGTGACATATAAGAGGGGCACTAGGGAACTTTTTGTAGCTTCTAGACGAGTATTATCTCTACCAGGTGTGGAAGGGGTCTCACCTTCATCATCAGGCTATAGGCAAATGCTATCTCCACAAGGAGTGGAAGGGGCTTTGCCTTCTTCTTCAGCAAGACAGGTACAAGTTGAGCAACAAAGCAAGGGAAAAGGTAAGGGCAAGAAAAATATGCAAAGGAAGGATCTTAGTGATGAGAAAGAAAGAGATTTTAACCTTGTTGATCATGAGGAGACACAACAACACTTCACTCATCAAGGGGTTGATGTCATTGACTTAGAAACTCAAGATCCAAAGACTGCCAAAGACATGATCATAAAAGAACAAGAGGCTGAGATACAATTCTTATCAGATAACTTAGAGAGGGCTAAGTGGGTCATCAAATATTTAGAGCAAGAAAACAAACAATTGAGTGACAAGCAAGTCCTCATGGAGCTACAAATGATCAAACAAAACAGGCAGAAGGCCAAGAAGGCTAAGGTCAAGTTGACTTCAATTGAACAAGAGATTGAGAATGACAGGGAAACTTGGCTTGAGAGGGTTAATATACACCTTGAGGGGTTGATTGAAAAGGCCAATAGAGACAAGAATATGCTTCATCACATGGCCTACCACTACATGACTCACAACAAGATCTGCAACATAAGAATGAGGAAGCTTAAGGCTAGGTTGAGGAAGGCCTTAAAGAGAAAAAAGGAGCAAGATAAGTTGAAAATATTGGCTGAAGCCTCACTATCCCATCAAAGAAAATAATGGTGGTGCCTTGTGCCAAATCTGGGCAAGTTTTGATCAACTTTTCTCTTTTTCAAATTTTGGAATTTTGAAAACAGGAAATTGCCCTAGATGCGCAGCGCCACCGGCACTGCACTTTTCCCTGGAGCACTTTTTGGAGGAATGGCTTATATATTTGGATTCAGCATGATGAGAGCATCAAACCTAGAAAATATCAGTAATTTTGGAGCAAAAATAGGTCACCAAAAGGGCAAAAAACTACCAAAAAATGACCTCTCTGCCTCTTTTTGGACACACAGAAGCAGTCTTGGGAGATTTCACTTTTGAGGGGGCAAATGACCTCCAAATGCAAACATTACAGATTTTCCAGAAACTATACAGGAAGGCCTTTCTAATGAGCTATCGTGGGCTCAATTTGTCTAAGGGGAAGGCCTCCAAAATTAGCTGTGAAGCAGCTCTGCGCACCTAGCCAGTGGCACTGCGCATTGAGCTAGTTTGCCAAAAAAAATCCAATTTTCGCCTATTTTCACTGCAAGTTGACTTTTTCTCTCTTCATGGATGAATTTATGATTGTAATTAATGCCAAGGTATGTAATGTAATTGTGAAATGATCTTAGAGGGTAGATTCATCAGTTTGAGGTGGTTTGGGGGTCAATGAATTAGTTTCAATGCTTATAGAGGCAAGTTGTTCCATTGCCTATATTCTTATTCCTTGTTTGGAAATGGTTGTAACAGTTCCTTATCTCTTGGATTCGACCCCTGATGGCTAGCATAGGTGGTTTGATGTCTATATTATGTATAGCCAAGGTTGGACTCTCTTGGATGCGCTGAGCTATATTGTACACCTTTATCAGCAATTTGGCAAGGAAATAAACCAGGATTTGCAGCTATTTTTAGGGGATACTTGTGGTAAAGTGTTTTTTCACATTTTCTCCTTCTGTTATTAGTTTTTCTAATGTATTATGTGTGCCACAATCTAATTTATTTCTTCTAGCTGAATGATATCAAGATAGATAGGTAGAATACATTGTTTACAGTGATCTGCCTTGGGAAACCATTCAATTTTTTTATTTTTTCCACTATTTGAGAAGGATACATGATCTTTGCATGCCATCCTCAGCTCCTCACCAGTCTTAGACCTTTCATATCACTCAATTCCAAGTGCCAAAACACCTACCTACCTCACCCCATAGAACACCCTACATCCTGACTTGATTTCCTGGACCCAAACCTGCCTACTCCATTTGATCCAGCAAAAAACCCAACGAAATCAATAAAAAAAACCTAAATCTACTATAACTAGCCTAAAATTCATATCTGATCTAGTCATCTCGACTGAGATTATCAAGGAGAGATCCCTCTCCCAACCTGGTAGGGCTTGCTACTAGGTTAAGCTTGGTTTGTGTTTATCCTAGGATTACCTCCCTTCAGCCTGAGGTCAATCTAGGCTCTAACGCTTACATTCCAGATTTTGATTCTAGAAAAATGGTGGTATCAAAGATAAGAGTATGGGTGAGGTTTCCAAATGTTACCCTTCCTTTCGAGAATCACAAGGTCCTTGATCATATTGGAAATAAGTTAGGGTCATTTAAAAAATGGATGTCAAAATAATGGAGAAAAGGTTATTTACCTACGACCATATTAACATGAAACATAAAACCTTTTAGTGGACCCAAATTCTCGATTATGAAAATAGAACATTCATATACCCCTCATGTTACCAAACTCTAAACTTGCAAGACACATCCCCAGGCAAAATAACACTGAAAAAAAGGGTGAGATTTCAAAACAAAAGGATGGAAACCTTACCATCCTTTCTTCATGAAGGAGGAAGAAGGGGGAATCACATAGAACCCATCAAACCAAGAAGAACTGAGTATTCACCCACATGTTGGAAATGCAACTCACAAGCACAATGGTACAAAATAAGAAGTAATTATTGAATTCGAACAACAACAAAATATGACACACAAAGAGGATGGGATGGTGGGAACAAAGAGAGCCCATGTTAAGTTCACATTCACACACACTAAGTGATTTGGCAATGGTACTTGAGCTATTTGGCAGTGGTTCAAGTGGCAATGGTCCTTGAGCTATTTGGTAGTGGTTCGAGTTGTCCCCCACTGAGGCTATTATAAAAGGTCCAAAGAAAGAATGGAGATAAAGAAAATTCAAGTGATTACTATAACACTTAAGTGCCTGTTGGGAGTGGGATCCCCCAGGGGCAGTTTTGGGGCTAAAATCCCATGATTAAGTCAAATTTTGTAATATAATTGTAAAGACTCCGAATTTTGTGGTCACAGAGCATGAAGGTGTTATGTGTCAAAAAGGAAAGTTTTCCCTTAGTTTTGTAAATTAAAGTCGGCTGTAAGAGATCTACCCATGTTCCGCAGACCATGGGATTGTATAAAAAGAGATAAGCTCTAAGTAGTTTGAAAATAATAGAAGGAGGAATGATGTAAGAGAGTAATAGATTTGTAGCAAGAAGTCTATGTCTTGCATTGTACCGTAGGTAGAGACTCTGTAGCTGAGTGCACAGAGGCCTTAGGTAGAAGTCTGTACCTGAGTGCGCGGACACCTGTAGCTGTGTGTGCAGGGCGGACAGAGTTTGTAAACACTTGGAAGATATTAATAAAGAGAGATATTCTACAATTTATTTGTCTTGTTCGGTTGATGCATCTGACATTTTACGTATGAATTTCCTTTATTATTCTTGTATGATGCGCGAATGATTATAATCATTGAATAATTGAATGCATTCACAAATATCTGTTTACGCGGTGTTAACTTTAAGTATTTGATGAGATAAGAAAATCACTTAGGTTAATTTGGGAATCTGCACAGTACGTTGCCATAGCAGCGCGAAAGTACCAGAGCAGCAGGTTAGGGCTACGAGAAGTTCGATCGCTACAGAAGGTCGAAATAAAGGGATCGTCTTGCAAGCCCTAGAGTGAAGCGACCTGCGTGAAGGTAGGAGTAGAGGGAATCAAACAACATCACAACCATATCAATGCGGAAACTTGGTTCCAGCATCCCCCCATATTTCCTTAGGTGAGACTTCGCTTTGTGCTCCATGGGCCGATGCCGAAAGGGCTAGTAGTGTAGGGATTTTTTTTCCTAATTAACATTGACCCTGAGTCAGGCCCCAAAAAGTCAACAAATGGTTCCCTTGCTAGGACTAGAATCTACATAAGGGATGTGTGATGTCGTATCACTAGAATGCAACTAAGAAAGAGATTGGAGACTGGTTAGATAGGAAGATCCATGAATTCGCGACACTAGAGAACAGAAACCTGCGACTAACAAAGGAACAGTGGTTGGATAGATACCTTTATACAGAGATCCACGAGATCTATTTCTACTCCTTCCCTATTGAGCTATACGAGTGGATCATGAATCTAATAGACAACCAAGGAAGGTGGAAACTTAACGGTCGTATTGTTTAGACCCCGGAGCTAATACAGAAATTAGAAGCATCTGAGGACAAGATCCCTCGTGCTATCAATCATTGGCTCGATTGCGTCATAGGAGGATTTGTGACTAAATTCACGGTCGACACCTCAGTCAGCTACAACGAAGTGCTTTTTCAAAGGACCATGAGGTAAGTATGTGAAATCTTTGAATACTTGGATTAAAATGCTATTGTGCAAAAAATGGGTTATGCAGCTACCTTGATGTTCAGAACTACACGAAGCAGAAAAACTTACAGGAATGAAGGACAAAAGGGTCCGGAGTATAGTCCATTGATTTTACCTTAGCGAGGTGACGAGGAAGGGATAGAAAAGGCTTCTCCACAAAGATCTATTCAGTTAATAAGACAAATATTCCCGTGAATACCACCTCTTCCCACACCACCTCTAACTTCACCCGTACCACCTCCACCTCCACCATAGTTTAGTATGGAAAACATAATGAAGCTTCCTTTGTTCAAAGGCTTGGGAAATGAGGACCCATACCAATTCTAGTTCATTGTGAAAGTTGTATGGGAAGCTCAAGGTATTACAGATGATCATATAAAGAAGGAGACATTAGTTAGTGCTCTGCAAGATTGCGTGCTAACCTGGTATGTCAAGTATTCGAATGATAACCCGAATGTTGGAGTGGCAGACATCTAGACAATGCTAAATAGAGAGTTCAGTAGGCCTAAATCTGACGTGCAGTCGATTGCGGGATTCAAGGAGATTGTGATGCAACTAGGCATGATGCCTTGGGAACTAGATTAGAGGTTGAAGTGTACAATCCAAGAAGCCAACATGAATTTGATAGACGAACATCATCGCGAGTGGTTTGTGGCTTTGCTACTGCCAAAGTTAAGGGCCACGTTATCACAGTAGAAGATAATGACTCAAGCGGAGACCTTAGAGATTGCAATGAGAATGCATGAAACTTCGATGTAAGATCCAAACCTAGGGGTTTAGCAGATCCATGTGCAGCTGAAGAATCTATGCCTTGAGATGAAAAGTCTGAAGTAGGACAGGACGGTTCGACCAGAGGTATGCGAGGAGGTATGGTGCTTGAAATGTAAGAGTCATGGTCATGACAAAGACCATTTCTATTTCTTTGCGAAATATATTGTAGGAGGAGGGCCAATGCCTTTAAGGCCAGAAGCTCAAGCAGCACCTAGCGCAGGGCCTGCATTGTGGTGCACTATCTGTCAGGTAGCAGGAAAACATGCCTCGGATAAATATCATATGATGCAGAAGATTGTATAGATACCGCAATAATTGTTTCACAACTTTTGTAGGTCGGTAGGACATGATGAGCGTAATTGTAGGAGTTATGAATTGATGATGGATAAAACTCCGCCTATAGGGTTCAGGAAGAAGCACGGCCCCCTGACTAGAGCGCAGGGATGGCGCGGATAGGATTTTAGGGGCACGGATGAGATCAAGGTGGAGGGGGACCTGGAAGAGGTCAAGGACAGATGATTTTCTACCATTGCGGAGGACCAAGACAATATGCCCACGATTGCACTAATCCAACGCGTCCGTCATGTAAGTATTACACATTGTTTGATCATGAAATGAAAGACTGTTGTACACTGATAGATAGGATATGTGACAAAGGGGTGCTACCACCTCCGTCGAATTAGAACCTACAGATGATGAGGTCTGAGCGACATGAAGAAGATCCAAATGTAAATATAGTGCTCAGGAGTGGAATCGCAACAGGAGATGACAAAGGGAAACAACCAGAAGGATGTTGATTGATACATTTTAAGTCTTCCTGACCAAATGTGACAAAATTCCCTATAACGCAAAGGTTGTAGGGGAGAGTGATTTCGAGCTCATAATTCCATCATTCCTGGGCATGCACCCAAGATTCAATGTGGATTGGTTTTGGCCATACTAACCCCATTGTTAGACACATTTGATGTTACTGAGAAGTTGACACTGATAGAGCTCAACCCAAGTGGTATGGAACAGGCCACAACTAATATGATCATGGAAAGTGGCTCACTAAGGACCATGCTCAACAAAATTTTGCTCACCTTTTGGAGGCCCTAAGGAAGTGAAGTTCGATTTGGAGTGCGCCCGTGAAACTTTCATGGAAGCTAAGAAGAGCTTCGCTGAGCCTCCACCTCAGGAAGCAAGGATAAACCTGATCCAAAGATAGACCCCTCTATGCTCACAACTTTCCTAGAAACTTGTATGAAGTTATTGCGCGATATTAAGGCTGTGAAAGGGTTGCAAGAGCTCATCAATAGATGCATTGGAACTGCGCTAGGTGAGTCACACATAGTACGAAATATTGGCAAGAATAAGATAAGGACGAGATGGGAGATGAGATTGACCATGCAGATAGGAGAATATGAAATGGATCAGGTTATTTTAGACCTGGGGTCAGATGTAAATGTCCTACCAAAGCAGACTTGGGAACAGACGGGGAGACCCATGCTGCAATGGTCTCTGATTCAGCTTAGGATGGTGAATCAATAGAATATCATCCCCATGGGATGACTACAGGGGGTGATTATGGACATTGAAGGTGCAAGCAAGCTAGCTGAGTTTGAAGTAATAGAGATAGTGGATGATAACAATCCCTATCCTGCGCTCCTAGGAATTGACTGGGTCATTGATATGAAAGAGGTGATCAATATAAAGAAGCGAAAGATGACCTTTGAGAAGAAATCCTTGTGTGTAATAATACCCCTAGATCAGGCTGAAGGATCGCGCTATGCTGAACCAATCTGCGATTATGAGAGTGATGATGATCTGGACTGTATCTATAAGATAACAGTGCAAGGTCAAGATTGGGTGAATTCCACCGCGGATGGACAAATTACTTGGGATCGTGAGAGTTCCTACACTTTGGACTCTGATGAAGAGATAGAACGCTGGAAGAATCAATTACATGAAGTAACTATGCTAAATTGTAATATGATGACCCAATTTCTATGCTATGTATCCTCAGAGGTAAGGAACCTACCTACTTATGATGGCCTAAATGAGGTGGATATCGTTTTGGATGCATTTAAAAGAGAGGTTCCAGAAAAGTAGTGCTTGTAGGCGTTGGAATGGGCAATACGCGCTACGCCCGTAAGATGGTGGGGTATGCATAAAGGAAGCTTTGATGATTGGCACGAATGTAGGAGGATGATGAGGATGCCCAGGCTTGTGGAGAAAAGCCCCAACCTGAGTGGGTGCACTTGTTCTGTCATACCTTGGATGTTGTCCCAATGAATTAGTACGTAGAAACAGCGCTCCGCCATGGTACAAGTGAATGGGATGTTCTGTGAGAGGGCTTTGTGATGAAATTCGGTTTTGAAGACAGATTTGACTGTATTAATGAGGCGCTACAATAAGTAAAAGTAGCTATCTTTCGAATACCATAGGATCCTTTGGACCTGGTTCAGCCTGAGTGGGCTACTCAGCTAAGTCACGTGCTGGAATGCTATAACATGACCACTGAGGAAGAAGATGAGGATCTGCAGAAAATTAACATTCCGAAAATAGAAGGTCACTTCAAGGTTAAAGGACCACAGATTGAGAACCCTGATATAACCATGCCATTGAAAACAAAACAAGTGAACATTGGTACGGAGGCAGAACCCAAATTCACGAAGATTGGAGACTACTAGAATGACGCGATGATGGATAAGGTCACTGAATTGCTCCGTGAATATCAGGATTTATTCCCTACCAAGTTTACAGATATGAAGGGGATAATCGGGGACTTAGGTATGATGAAGATTACATTGAAACCCAATGCGAAGCCGGTTAAGTAAAGGCCTTACCATCTCAATCCGAAATATAAGGAGAAGGTCCGCTTAGAACTAGACAAGATGATCACGACAGGCATCAGTGAGCATGTGGAAGAATTTGATTGTCATTGAGGGGGTGGGGAAGGAAAGTAAGCCCACCTCTAAAGTGACGTAGACCCGGTCCCTAACGAAACTCAACTTGAACAATAAAGTTTCGTTCATTCGGTATACCATTGATCCCTTTGGGAAGGTGAAAGTGGAATCATACCCCATCGAAGAATAGCCCTTCGTGACTCTCCCTTTGACCCTGGAATTAATTGAATTGGACAATTCCTAATAAGCGTTATAGCTCGAGCTAGAGCTTCTTCTCCTGTATGTGGTAGTATCTGCTGCTTGAGCTTAGGTATTCTTTCGCGCAATTGCGTGAAGCATCTCGCTATGCTACCTACACCTTCCTTTGGGCGAGGTCAGATCTAGAGAGGAAAGGACTCAAAGCTTCGCAAGGCAGGCAGCAACTGTCACCATTCCCGGGCGAAGGAAGGCTGGTGAATAGTGCTCTGAGGAGATCTGATTCTGGACAACTCCGATTCTCATTCGCTAGCCCGGTGCCATAAACCAGCTGTTGTCAGGATGGCCAGTGGGAGGAGAATGTAGTAAATGAATGTTCCAAAGCCCAAAGAGGCTGAAAAGCAATAGCCAAATCAATCCACCGGGGAATGAATCTTTTTAATGGGCATCCGTAGCAGATCAAGCAGACGAAGAAAGCCTTCTCCTTCTCTTTGATCTTTCCTGAAGGATACCTACTTCTTGGATGTTGGATGGGGGACTTAGCACTATTGGGCCTTAGGTTTCTCGATCGATTAAAGAAGGAAGATGAAGAAAGAACTCATCCAAGTCCTGATCATAACGATAACATACAAGTATAGCCGTCTCCGGTTTCTGCAACCGTAATCATTTGTCACTCCGATTACTCGCTTCTTTTTTTTTTTACGAAAACGGAATTGAAGCAAAAAATTTATCAATTGACAGTTAGGCCACTAATTCAATGGTAGAGGCTTCTAATCCTACTACAGTGATCCAATGGGGAGGAGGAATCAGCAGCAAAAGAATCAATGGGAATAATCCAATGGGAGGAGACTCCTATATAAAAGAAATTCGCTGATAGTAAGTGCCCAAGAGGTCTTTGCTCACTGTTAAGCTGATACCAGTGCCAGTCTCATCTGGAGCCATATGTTCACAGGAGGTGGGTTGTTGCTGCCCAATGGTGGTGCAAGAGAAGAAGCAGAAGGAAGAGATAAGGATATGCGTGGATCTCAGAAAATTGAATGACGCTTGTTTGCATGATCCTTTCCCGACTCTGTTCACTGATGAAGTGTTAGACAATGTAGGTGGCCAACAAGAATATTCCTTCATTGATGGGTTCTCTGGGTACCACCAAATCAAAATTGCACTGGAGGATAGGAGTAAGACAACCTTCGCGACTGAGTGGGATTGTTTTCAGTACACTGTAATACTATTTGGATTGAATAATGCACTTGTGATCTTCTTGCGGGTATTTGTTGTTGCGTTCAAGAAATTTATTCATAAGTTCCTCGAGGTATATTTTGATGACTGGACTGTATTTGGGCTTGTTAAATGTCATGTAGTGAGCTTGCGCCTGATGTTGGATACCTGTTGAAGGTACGAGATCACACTCAATGTCAAGAAGTGTTTGTTTTGTGTTCCTTTTGGGAACCTGTTGAGGAATGTAGTTTGCAAACAGGGACTGATGGTAGATCCCGTGAAGATAGCGGTGATATTGAACTTGGAAGCACCAAGGAGTGTGAAGCAGTTACGCACTACCTTGGGACATACAGGATACTACAGGAAGTTTATCAAAGGCTATGCCCAGATCACCGCGCCTATGGAGAAATTGTTGAAGAAGGATGTCACATTCTGCTGGAACGATGATTGTAAGAAGAGCTTGGATATATTGAAAGAAAAGATGGTCACCGCACCGATTCTAGTCTTCCCGGACTAGAAGAAAGAGTTTCATGTGCATGTCGATGTGTCATGTATAGCGCTAGGAGTAGTACTAACACAAGCTGGCAAGAAGGCTTGGATCATCCTATCGCGTTCGCAAGCCGAAGATTATCCAAAGCGGAGAAGAACTATTCCACCACTGAGTGCGAAGGGCTAGCTATGGTGTATGCACTCCAGAAGTATAGGCACTACTTGCTGGGAGGCCATTTTAAGATGTATACAGATCACTCTGCGCTGAAGTACCTGGTCAATAAGCCTGTGTTGGGGGGTAGAATCTACAGGTGGCTCTTATTGTTCCAAGAGTATGATTTTGAAGTTGTTGTGAAGCCTGGACGACTAAACGCGGGACCAGACCATCTGTCACGCATCAAAATAGGAGAGGAACCCACTAACTTGGAAGAAGGATTGCCTGACGCACAACTATTTGCCATGCGTATCACGGATGGTCATTTTGATATAATACATTTCCTAAGAACAGGTATTTCACCGAAAGGATACATTGTCTAGCAAAAGAAGGAATTAGTGGTGCACGCAACAGATTTCTCTGTCATTGTTGGGCATCTATACAAGATGGGGACTGATGAAATATTGCAATGGTATGTACCTGAGTTTGAAAGAAGAATCATCCTCGTGGACGCTCATGGGAGCATCGTGGGAGGACATTATGCAGGAAGAGCAATTGCGCAGAAGACTCTACACGCAGGGTTGTGGTGGCCAACCCTTCATCAGGACTCAAAAGCATATTGCAAGGCATGCAATGTGCGTTAAAGGACTGGTAGGCCATTGTGGAGGGATGAGATTCCTTTGAATCCACATATGACGTTGCAACCCTTTGAAAAGTGGGTGATAGATTTTGTGGGACCTATTCAGCCATAAGGAAAGACATGAGCAAGGTACTTTATCACTGTGACGGAGTATTTTATTCGTTGGGTACAAGCACAACATGTGAAGGATTGCACAGGCATGATTGCTACAAAGTTCATATTTGAGCATGTATTGACACGATTTGGATGTCCGAAAATCTTGATGAGTGATTGTGGTATGCACTTCCTAAATGAGACGATCAACATGCTGACGTAGGGATTTTAGGTATACCACCAGAAGAGTACACCTTATCACCAACAGGATAATGGGATAGTGGAGATGTTCAACAAGGTGCTTGAAAATGTGCTAACCAAGGTTTGAAATTCTCAGCAAAGTGATTGGGATCTACACATACCTACAATATTATGGGCTTATCGAATGACATGCAATAAGTTGACTGGACAAACCCCATTTAGGCTTGTCTATGGGGTTGAAATGGTAATGCCTATGGAGTATATTATGCCTAGTCTGCGCATAGTAGTGCTCGCAGGTATGATGGATCACGAAGCCCTAGAGGAGAGGCTCGCACAACTAGATGAATTGGAGGAAGAGATATTTTTAGCTGGATTTCACCAATAGGTCCAAAAGCAACACAAAAAGGCATGGCATGATCGACACATTAAGCTGCACACATTTAACGTAAATGACCTGGTTTTTCTATATGATAGTATGTTTGATAAATTTCTAGGGAAATTGACGATGCACTGGTTAGGGCTCTATGTCATTAAGGAATATACCGATGGAGGAGCGGTACAAATGGTCAAATTAAATAGAGAACCCTTCCCAGCAAAGGTGAATGGTAGTCACTTGAAGCCATACATCGGCGCTCCGGCCATGTGACTAGATGAAGGTGGCACAGTCTTAGTGCTCCAAGCAGCTAAAATGAGGTGCAAGACTATAAACTACTTTGCCCGTGTTGGGGGGCTTCGCGATTGGAGAAGCAAGGAAGTGTCATAGGGTCCACAATAGCATGGACGTAGTTGCGCTACCTAGGGAGAAATCGCACAAGTTGGTTGGAAAGTGACCATCAAAGTCAATGTTCATGAAAACATGACATAAGTGAGGCCAAATGGAGTAGGCAACTAGCATTTAAGATGAAATTTATGGCTTAGATCCTTGAAAATTTGCTGCCAATCCGGCATTAATGAGCCGATTTTAGGGGGAATGGTCGGATTTGAATTCGAAATTCCCTATAAATTACAAGTGTCTACCCAGCGAAAAACACTTGCCATTTTGAGAATTGAATTGTTGCGCTCTTAGGTGCACATGAACCATGAATTCTTTTAAGATTTGATAGTGAGTCCAGTGTTTGAACAATTGTCAACACAAACACAGTGTTGGCTTGTTGGGGCCTGACCCAGGTTTGAAGTTAATTAGCCAAACAAATCTTGGTACTACTGGCCCTTTCAGCAACAGTCTGTGGAGTGTGGACTGAGGTCTCACCCGAAGTAGTATGGGAGGGTGCTAGAACCAGGTTTCCGCACCGTGGAGATGTCTGAATAGGTCAACTGGTATGAATTTTGGCCCTATGTGCAGGTCGCCTCGCGCACTTTCCTATACCTCGCAGCTTGATAACCAGCCTTCGCACAGCCCCTACTCAGGGGCTGAACGCTGCGCTTTGTGTTATTACCCAAGATCTTACTTGTATTTTCCAATGTTAGTTAGTTGAGTGCTTTAAGTTATATTTAACAACATAAACCATTCATACATATGCGTACAGTAAATAAACAATATAATTGCAAGTTATATCAATCAAGTATTAACCCAAGAACATATACACATAATTATAACCAAACTTCTCTTTATTAATTCCTTCCTCGGTTACAAAGTCGACTCCACCCTACGTACTCAGCTGCAGGGGTCTGGGCACTCAGCTACAGACTACTAGGCCTCTGTGCATTCAGCTCCAGAGCCTTCTCCTACTATACGACCCGAAACTAGACTTTACTCTACGGATATGACTCAATTCTCCATCCTTAACTATCCTTAGATTCCATATTCTCTACACCTAGAGCGTCGCTCTCTTTATAAATGCCATGGTCCGCGGACCATGGTTAGGTATATCTAGCCGACATTACATTACAAAACTAGGGCGAACAACCCTATGACTCTATCATACTTTCGTGCTCCGCGACTGCAATTTGCGGAGCTTTACAACAAGATTCAGTCAAAATTTGGGTTTTGAGCCCAAAAGTATGCCTTGGGGGGATTCTGTTGGAGCCTAGATTGACCTCAGGCTGAATTGAAGCAATTCTAGGGTAACCACAAACCACGCTTAACCTAGTAGATAGCCCTACCAGGTCAGGAGAGGGCTCTCTCCTTGTCAATCTCAGTTGAGATAACTGAATAAAATATGGATTTTAGGCTAGGTATAGTAGCTCTAGGGTTTTTTGGTTGATTTAGATGGTTTTGTTGCTGGATCAAATGGAGCAGGTAGCTTCGGGTCCGAGAAATCAAGTCAGGAATGCACGGTATTCTGTGGGGTGAGGTAGCTAGATATTTATGCACTTGGAATTGAGTGAGATGGTAAGTCTAATACTGGTGAGGAGTTGAGGAGGGCATGCAAAGATCATGAGTCCTCTTCAAAGAGCTGAAAACATCAAAAACTAGATGTATTCCCAAGGCAGAGCAGTGTAACCAATTTATTCTACCTATCTATCTTGATTCATTTAGTTTAGAAGAATGAATTATATTTTGGCACACATAAAACATGAGAACAACTAATGACAAAAGAATAAACAATGCAAAAACACATTACCACAAGAATCCCACAAAAATAGCTGCAAGTCCTGGTTTATTTCCTTGCCAAACTGTTGTAGAGATGTACAATGCAGCTCAGGGCATCCAAGAGAGTCCAACCTCAACAAATGACCAAGAAAAAACATAATATAGACATCAAACAACTCATCCTGACCTTCAGGGGTTGAATCCATGAGAAAATGGGTTTTTTCAACCATTTCCCAACCATAGAAAATTTTAGGGGTGAATGTTCGCCCTTTGGCGAAATTAAGAGGTTTTAAATTTTTAGTGGGCGAATATTTTGTATCATAGTACATTTTTACAAATCACCTCAAATAGCCCACCTTATTTTAAGGGAAAGGGTAAAAAAGGTAAATTTAGCCCTTGAAACTAGGAGTTAAAACCTTCCATTCACCCATTTTCAAGAATAGGTTTTATTTAAGTGAATCCATTCCCCCATTTTCAAGAATAGGTTTTCTTTTAAGTGAATCCTATGGGCCAAAGGCCCAAATACCATATTTATAAAAGAGGTAGAGTAAATTAATAAAAATATAAATAAATGAGAGGTATGGTAAATAAATAAAACATTTTTATATTTACTCCAAAAGTCACCTTATATACACGCAAGGGTGTAAACAAATAAAAATATAAGTAAAGTGGAGGTATGGTAAATAAATAAAACGCCTTTTTATACTTACTCAAAAGGTATGGTAAATAAATAAAAATATAAATAAACTAGATGCATGGTAAATAAATAAAACCTCTTTTTATATTTAGTCCATAACCCTCGTTCTATTTATGAAGGCTCAAGAAAGAGGTTTTATTTAAGTGAATCCTATGGGCCAAATACCATATTGGTAAAAGAGGTATGGTAAATTAATAAAAATATAAATAAACTAGAGCTATGGTAAACAAATAAAACATTTTTTAATATGTACTCCATAAGTCACCTTATATTTACAAACACTCAAAAAATGCGTTATATTTAGGTGAAACCTATGGGCAAAATACTACGGGACAAATACCATGGACTAGATTGTTATTAATACCATGCAAAAAAACATTATTAACCCTAATATTAGTATTAATAAAAATAAAAATCGCACATGGTATTGACCCATGGTATTCACCAAAATGGTACATGGTATTGACCCATGGTATTGACCTGGAATGTAGCCTATTTAAATGGGGGAATTAAACCAACATATATCCATCTTTACTCTGGATCTTATAACCCCCGAGAGGTATCAAATATCGTGCAAACTAGCATAGAGTGAAAAAATATTTGATCTGATCAAGAGTAAAAATGGCTGTTGTAATTTAATGTATGTTAAACATTTTAGATTGGTTAAAATAAAAAATAAAATAAAAATCAACTATTAATTTTATTAATTTTTATAAATTACTAATAGTAATTTTTAAGCTCCAGGTTTATGATAACCCATGGTATTGACCCATGGTAATACCATGGTATTCATGTGAGCACAGACTATTTAAAGGGGAAATTCTATCATCTTAGATCCATCTTAATTTTGGGTCTACCAGGTGCTCAGAGGGATAAATAGATTTCATCCCCCTAAGAGTGGTAGATGTGGAGTTAAGATGGATATAGGTTGGTTTTTATGATAATGAAGATATTAAATAGACTTAGGAAATTATATTGTAAAAACATCTTAAGGTGAATGGTTAAAGCATAGACATTGGACAAGTATATTTATATACTTCTGTTTTAAACTGAAAGAAATCCAGGGCTAAAAGGAATGGATTGATTGCACTAGTCATCCTTCTATAACTTTCCAACATATGCTAGAGTAAACAGATTGTAATTTGGGTAATTTTTCTAATTGCAACCAGGAACATACTTGTATATTGGTAGGGTGGTTATGAGGTCCCTAGAAGTGATGAATTTTAATTTTTCTTGGTTTTATATATAGTATTAGGTTTTTTCTCATGCTTTTTGTGAATGGCACGGGTGAATTTTATCCTACACCCACTAGGTTATCGATATGTAGTTTGGGTAATTTTGATTTCAAAAGATATTTTAAAGAAATGCAATGATTTCATTTGTGTATTCAATAAACACAAGATTTTATAATTGAGTAAAATATTCACCATGCCTCGTGAGAGATTCGCCAAAAAATTATATATACATATCTTGATGATGATGATGATGATGATGGTTAATGTCCACTGAGACCAAATTGGTCTATCAGACCTACAATTTTCTTAGTTTTTACTTGTCTGGCTCCTCGTCTTTCTTGGCGAGATTGGTGTTGAAGCTTTCTTTCTTTTCTCTACGGTCTTCCAACTTCCTTTGTCTTGCATCTCCTTCATCTCTTCTGGTTCTTGGGACATTAGTGTCTTAGCTTCGCGATCTATGGTCGGAGAAGTTTGGTTTAGGAGATCTGCTTTGCTGTTAAATGAAGATTTATTTTCTGCGGTATTCAAATCCTCATAAATGTTGATTTGTTGGGGCGGGCTTTCTCCTTGCTTGCTTTGAGAGTTGTTTCCTTCTTCCTTGATTTCTTGTGACTCAGAGTTTTCTCTAGAATATTCTTCTTTGATGACAGTGTAGTGTTCTTTTTGTGCTCCTTCCCACCATGTAGATCTGTGGTGGTTTTTTCTAGCAAAATTTTTCTCAGAGGCTTTTGGGCAATTTTTGGCTAGATGCCCCGTCTCAAAGCACGATCGACATCTGAAGAGGACACTTTCATAATCAAGCTTCTGGTTCCACACATAGTCTTTACTTGTTAGGTTTATTTCAGCTGGGAATCCGGCGCTGAAATCCATTTCCACATAGATGCGTGCATAGGTGGTTCTGGCATATTCCTCTGTTTCTGGGCACCTGCAGTAAAATTTCCCAATTGCATTTCCGATGGCTTTTAGCGAGGAGAGATTCCAGAGATGCAAGGGTAGGCTTGGCAATCTCACCCAAACTGGTGCTGAGGTTATCACTGCTGTAGAGGGATCGAATGATGGGTTCCATGGCTTCATGAATAGGCCTGATTTTTCCCAAAACCAAGGGCCGGAATCTAGAATACATTGTCTGCTTTCAGGATGTTCAAAATCTACTATAAAGAAACCTCTAGCACAGGGGTAGATATTAATTTCATCATAAATGATAGGCTTCCATACCTCCGAGATCCAATTGTGGAGTGCTATCAGCCGCGGCCAAAAACCATTGAACCGGCAAATTAGGGCACTTTCGGAGAACTTCAAAGCCTCATCGAGTGAGTGCTGGACCACTTGGATAGTGGGAGCTGGGGCTTCACTCACGATATGGGCAGGAGATTGCCCTCCAGAGGCGGATGAGCCACCAGTTATTTTTGCGAAGCTCGGAGCCATATTTTACGCAGATCTGCACCAGATCGAAAGCCAAACCGCAGATCTGAAGAGATACGAACGTCCCACTCAACCGCAGAGCAGATCTGAAGAGGCTATAACGTAGTTACTAAAAGTTATAATGTAGCCGCAGCTCGAACCGCAGCTATAACATAGATCTGAAGAGCCGCAGCTCGAACGTAGTTATAACGTAGATCTGAAGAGCTATAACGTAGATACTAGGGCACTTTCGGAGAACTGCAGAGTTCCACCCAAACGAGAACCGCAGATGAGAACCGTAGAACCGCAAAAGAGAATGATCACCGTAGAACCGCAGAGAATGATCATCGCAGATCTATACCGCAGATCTATGCCGCAGATCAAATTTACACCCACGACGAGAACCGTAGAACCGCAGAAGAGAATGATGTCGTAGATCTGGGATTCCGCAGATCAGAACCGCAGAAGAGAATGATCACCGAAGAGAATGATCAACGTAGAACCGCAGAAGAGTATGATTAGTAATCGATATTATCATATTATTGATAAAATCGCCTTCCATTTTTCCTATATACCATGGAGATTCGCCCATTTATTATACATGTAAATTTAGGGGGGGTTCTTAAAATTTTCCCTATTCCCAACGAACAAATAAGAATATAGGTAGTGGAACATCTTGCCTCTAAAACCATGGAAATTGATTCATTTACCCCCAAACCACCTCAAAATGATGAATCTACCCTTTAAGGTCATTTTAAAATTAAATTTACATAGCATAGCATCATTTGCAATCATAAATTCACCCAATATGAGAGAAAAAGTCAATCTATAGAAAAACTAGGCAAAATTTGGATTTTTGAGCAAATAGGCTCTATGCGTAGCACCACCGGCTAGGTGCGTAGTGCCACGTCTCAACTGATTTTGGAGGCCTTTCCCTTATCCAAATTGAGCCCACGATAGCTCATTGGATAGGCCTACCTGTCTAGTGTCTGGAACATCTTGAATGTTTTCATTTGGTGGTCCTTTCCCCCCTCAAAAGTGGAATCTCCCAAGGCTGCTTCTGTGTGTCCAAAAAGAGGTAGAGAGGTCATTTTTTGATGGTTTTTTGACCTTTAGGTGACCAATTTTTGCTCCAAAATTGATGAAAATTTCAGGGATTGATGCTCTCATCATGTTGAATCCAAATATGAAAACCATTTCTCTAAAACGTCTCCCAATCAAAAGCGTAGCACCGGTGGCACTACACACCTAGGGAAAATTTATGTGTTACAAAATTCCAAAAATTGAAAATGATCAAAATTTATCAAAACTTGCCCAGATTTGGCACAAGGCTCCATCATTAGTTGCTTTGATGGGCTAGTGAGGCTTCAACCAAGATTTTTAGCTTGTCTTCCTCCTTTTTGCTCCTTAAGGCCTTCCTCAACCTAGCCTTAAGCTTCCTCATCCTTATATTGGATATTTTGTTCTGGGTCATATAGTGGTAGGCCATGTGATGAAGCATCTTCTTGTCTCTATTGGCCTTCTTGAGCAGACTCTCAAGTTGTATGTTGACCCTTTCAAGCCAAGTTTCCCGGTCATTCTCGATCTCTTGTTCAATGGAGGTCAACTTGACCTTTGCCTTCTTAGCCTTTTGCCTGTTCTCCTTGATCATTTGCAACTCCATGAGAACTTGCTTGTCGGTCAATTGTTTATTTTCTTGCTCTAGATATTTGATGGCCCATTTAGCCCTCTCTAAATTCTCAAACAAGGCTTGTATCTCAGCCTCTTGTTCCTTAATAATCATGTCTTTGACAGTCCTTGGATATTTAGCATCCAAGTCAATGACATCAACTCCTTGTGCCTCCTCATGATCAACAAGGATAAAATCTCTATCTTTCCCATCACTATGATCCTTATCATGCATATTTTTCTTGCCTTTACCTTTGCCCTTGTATTGCTGCCCAACTTGTACTTGTTTAGTTGAAGAAGAAGGCAAAGCCCCTTCCACTCCTTATGGAGATAGCATTTGCCTGTAGCCTCTGAAATGACAGCTGGTGACAAAGTGAATGTAACTCCAGCAAGATTTACCTCATTTTTGTCCAAATGTGTCACAAACAACCTTGCTAATTCATGATGAGATTTTACCCTTTCCACCATTTCACAAAAACTGAAACATGACTGATGTCTGAAACAAGAAAGGGCAAATGGGCAGGCTTGCAACTCCCTCAAACTGGTGGGCTCCTCTCTAATATGTTTTCCTCCCTTATGAGGCTTTCTACCCTCTGTGTCTCTGTCCTTGGAACTATCACTAAGGGTTTCATCTTCCAATTCATACTCACTGTCCCTCTCCATTGTTTTACAATTGTTTCTCTTGTGGTGAATGAAGTGTGGTGAATGAAGAGATAGGGTGAATGGATATAAGATGAGTATGAAGATATTTTAATAGGAAAATAGGTGAGGGTGAATAGGAGTGGGAATGGGATTTAGGGAGTGAGTAGGGTTAGTGAATAGTGTAGGGTTTTGGGAATAGTGTAGGGTTTGGGGTATATGTATAGGGTTTGGGAATTGGGGAGAATGTATGAGGGAATGATGTTTTGGGAATAATATATAAGGGGATGGGGTTTAGGGAACCACAAATAAATGATATAGGACAACAGTAATGATATATGGGACGATTAGTGAAAATTAGGGTTTGATTTTTTGAGAGACAAAACCACCCAAGACTGATGCAACAATCTCTTTTCAACAAGAATGATGTTGTTACTTACTTGCAAAAAGGCAATGGAGAATTTTTGAGTTGAATTGATGCAATTTGCAATGATCTGAAGCCTAACTAGCAGGCGCGTAGCACCGGTTTGGTGTGTAGCACCAGTTCAAAATTACACTGCAGGAAAAACCCAGGTGCGTAGCGCCACTTCTATGCATAGCACCGAACTTTGGTGCGTAGTGCCGTTTTGCAGACCACTTTTGGAGGCCTTCCCAGTGTCCAAATTGGGCATGTGATAGCTCTTTGGAAATCTTATTGAGTCTAATTTCCACAACATCTTGAATTTTCCAATGTGGAGTTCATTTGCCCTGTCAAAAGTCCAATCTCCCAAGACTGGTCAAAATGTGCAGAATGAGGCTGCCTAAATGCAGAGTGCTATTGCAGTCAACTTTTGAAGGTCTTCCTCAACTACAAATTGAGCTCATGATAGCTCATTGGAAATATATTTGTGTCTACTTATCATTTGAGTCATCAAGAAAGTCATTTGGGCATTTCATCTAGAAGACAAATTGATTTTACCAAGGTCACTCCAGAGGTGTAGCAACTCTCTTGTAGCGACTGTATTTTTGACATTTCTCTAAAACCATGACACCTGTGTAAAAATTGAAGGAGGTTTGTCTTTCCTGGCCTATTGTGGACAAACACCTCTCTCACTATTTCCAAATTCATTTTTTCTTGCTCAGAAACAAAAACCCTAGAAGAGGGAAATGAGCTTTACCCAAGTACAACTGAAGCACAAACAAGGTGTAAAATGACCCATTGGAATCTGAAATGATGATGACAACTCTTCGAATGATGGTATACTCAGCTGAATGGTGACATGGAATGACACTTGGAAAACTTTGAAAGGAGTGAAAACAAATCCTAGACCTAATACCTAGTGACCAAATTTTACTTGAAGACTCACTGAAATGACAAAATTTGACTTTGACACCCTAAGACCACTTTGTAAGAGCATATTTGATCACTGGTGGAAGGCTTCAAAGACTGATACTAATAGATTCCATGCCCAATAGGCCCCTAACACAAACATTGTGACTCGCCCTCAAGTCACTTTGTCGGTGCGATTACCTTTGCGCAGAGTCCCGCTAACTGTTCCCGAGCTGTGCAGAGGTCAACAACACACTGAGCTACTGTTTGTTGAACTTGCTGCATATGTTCTTCCTAGACCTATGTGTTAGGAGTTCTTCTCTACCTCAATGTGTACATCCCCTGCATGTGTGTGAGCTTTCCTTCGATATCTGCCGTGATGGTGAAGGCCTTGTCGATCCAAGGCTAGACACGTGCCTTCAGGATTGCTTCCTTATGTCATGCCGCATCCACTTGTTCTTTCAGCACCTTGGCCTAATGCATCCTCGCAAGCCTCTGAGGGAGGACCACTATTTGCGCAGTTCCTCGGATGCTGTCATACTACTGTTGGAGTTCACGCGCCTCTGTCTCTAAGCACTGGATGTTGGGGTCCTCCTGTAGAGTTGTGAGGACCTCAAGTGATTCTTCCAACATGCTAGCGTAGTCTGACACTGCACCTCCAATTTCCTCCAATCTCACTATGATAGCGCTAGTGCACTATTCTTTGACTTTTGAGGGACTGGATTGTTGCGCCTTCAACCGCAGCTCGGCGATCTGAAGGTTTCGCTCCAACTGAACCTTTATCATTTCGTCCATCGCCTCGCGGACCCCTGCTGCTAACCTGTGGATCTGCACCTCCACTGGTATGTCTGCTAGGATGGCCATCTCCGAGATGCTTTTGCAAGCATCATTTATCACCTGTACCAATTGCTGATTCTGTGATACCAATTCGTCACGATGCAAGCTTATTTGTCCCATATTTATCTTCTGCTCACTGAGAACTTGGAGTGTGCGGCTCTCCCTAGCTCTCAGCTCTGCAGTTATCCCATCTTGTAGCCCATATAAGGTCTCATGCAGAAGTGAAGCTAGATTGAGATCAATACATTTTAGCGTGCTAACTGTAGCCCTATCGACCTCATTCGATGGTACTATTTCTCCTTGCGGTAGCACTATGGTGTTCGTCATTCGTGCACACAACATCTGCTTTGTTGCTGTTGGGCCGGCTGCAAGGTTGGTTGAGAGGGTACCAACTTGAGGAGGGCACACCTATAATTCCTGCAGCTATGGTCTGAGGGCCCCCAACACAATTTGGTTCTCCTGCATGAAATCTTGGAGAGCCTTAGAGGTGACATCATCCACGGTCTCGCCGATGTCATGTGGACCACCCTAGGTTAAGGTGATCAGGTCAATGGATAATTTTGAAGCCTTCATCTTCTTCCGTGACCCTGCTCACTCTATTGGGTGCTGGTGCTTTAGTTGTGTTGTCGCAGTTTGTGGGTCCGTGCCTCCTTCTTCGGCCTCTACTTCCTTTGCTTCCAGCCCCTGTGTTGTTTGGTCCTTACCTGCCTTCGCAGCTACCTCCTGTGCTGCTACGGCCTTCTCCTGTTCGGCTGCTCTCTGTGCCACGTCTCGCTTTGCCCAAACTTCCACTGCCACTACCTCCTTCCTTCGGTTTTCGGCCAACTATGCGATGCACAGCTTGGCCTTGTCTTTCTTTCTTTGCACCATCAATCCTTCAATCTCTACAAGGTCTGGGGCTGGCCACTCAGGCGGCCATGCCTCCAGGACATTGAAAATGGCGTCGTCGGTGGCTACAAAGTGTAACTTTTTCTACTGTTTCGTTGGGTCCTTCCGCACCCTGATATATATGTTATGCATCTCTGCCTTAAATTTTGCGAAGCTCTGTAGACTGTTGTAGACCATGGGTGGCAACCGCGGCTTATGATAGATCCACATCCTAAGGTCCATCTCCATGAGCACCTAAAAGATCTTGCAGTTGTGAACCCTTTGAGCATCCTTCATGGCCCAGAGCGAGGCATACTTACGGCCTTTGGTAAATATTTTTCAATTACGGGGAATTGAATATCCTCCAGCAATTCCGCAGCTACAAGCATTGTGGACAACAATAGTCATGCATAGTGGAATGTTTTACCCTGTTCCTGGGCTTCGTGACAATTCTCTAAAAATTCTATGTAGAGGAATTCAGATTAGTTAAACTGGACTCCCTCCATGCACTGCTGGTCCAGTGTGACCACTAGCGCAGGTACCTCATCTGTTCGACACTTGCGCATAAATTTTCTTGCCAGGATTTGGGTGGCCACGTGTACTACATTTTCATTGATGCTGGAGATGGCGTAGCCCCTTTTCTTCTTTTCCAGATTGTACTTTTTCTTCATGGCCTCCGCGATGGCCAAATCACTGCCCTTTCCTTCTGATATCGTCGCGGGGGTCCTCCCCTTTGCACAGAAGCCGGGAGACGCGATGGATCAAGTCTTTCGTGATGGGGATGCGCTCCTCCAGCCATAGGCACCCATCATACACCACGCAGAGCAACCGCCTGATGATGAAAATGGTTATTGGGGCACAATGGAAATGCGACACCCAGAGTAGGTTCAGCAGACCGACCTTTCCACTCTAGCAACCACTTCCATGGCTCTAATGCTGTTTCGCCCCCCCCCCCCCCACCCCCACGATGTTCTGCTTCATAAGGTTTCTGGTCTTAATTTGAGGGAACTTCTCGTGGTCAGCGAGGTCCCAATCTTCGAATTTTAGGCTCGGCATGCGCCTGAGGTGCGTACCTCCAAACATAATGCCATCCACGAGGAGCGGGGTCTGGAGCAAGGTCTTGGTCTCATCTAGGTCCTTGGGCACTTTGGCCTTCCCTTTTCGTGGGGGGACATAGGTGGGAAGTTTTGTTGCAAAGTGTGTAGCCTAACTATCCACCTCCATGCCTTCATCCTCTTCTTCTATGAGGATAAGATCCTACAAATCTTCATCTTCCTTGTCTGTTTCGATAGTGACTACTTTCCCCTTCTCCTCCATTGACAGCTTGGTGCGTAGCGAGTTCCGCAGGGACACAAGTACGGGAACCATTGCTTGTTTTTCCTTCTTAGGTCGTGGCGTATGCAGTGACTTAGGGATTTCTGCCACAATTATAGCACATTCCAGAGCATCCCCTACAGTCAGGGCCTGCGCGGCCTCATCAGCGGATATTTCTATTATTTCCATAACATCCTTATTGGTTTTCATTGTATTCATCCAGAAATATGGCACTCGTGAACTTAGGGCCTCAACCAACACTCAGCACATGACAATCAGGGTTCTGTTGTTATACAACAAAATGACCACCTCATCAACTTAGAGGTGAAAGACATGATGACTGAAGTGAAGACCACAATTGCAGGCCATGATTCCAAACTAACGTTGGTTGCACACTAAAAACCTGCTTTATAAAGCTTGTTACCAAGCCTAAGGGAGTGTTAGTGACCCCACTAACTCATGTTACTAGAGAAGGGGTAGTGTTAGTGAAAATAAGGGAAGTTCAATGGGTCAAGCCAATGAATTGACTCACAAATATCTAGATATCTATCCCTAAATTTGCTTAAGAAAAGAAAGGAAACATCCAAAATCAAGATATTTGGAGGATTTCTAATCTAAGAAAAGAAGGCAAATGGGAAAGAGTTGAAAATCAGAGCAAGTTCATTACTTTTGCCCTAGTGAACTCTAGGAGGAGCTTGGAAACCCTAACTGGATTGCTATATAAGCAAAGTGAGGGTTATTGTGAAAGGGGTCAGAGAATTTGAAAGGATAGCTCACTAAGCTATTGTGAACTATCATACACTTGAAGAAGTGAGCTGAAAGAGAGAGAGAGAGAGAGAGAGAGAAGAAGAAGGGAAAAAGTAAGACTGATACAATGGATGGTTGTAATCACTCTTCCACTATTAATACAAAAATGCAGTTGTGTTCCCTACTCCATAGTGTCGGTAACATTGTTCATTGAGTTGTTCATTTCAATACTTGTTTAGATGAGTGGTTTAGTTGTATGCAAATAGATGTTCATTGTGCACTCTTATATTAGTCTTCAATATTGTATGTTGTGATTGTGTTTGCCTTTCCTTTGTGTGGGAAATGATTTGGAGCTGGTTTTGAGGGAGTTCTTCTTGGCTGCATAGCAATCTCCAAAAAAATCTAGGAGACTTGAGGTAATCCTCTTTCCATACTTTGTTAAATTATATTTGATAGATGAACATGTGTATAACTTGGTAGCTTTTGCAGATAATCTTAAAGTTTGTCGAAGGTCCTGGGAAGGCCTTTGAGGATAGTTTTCATTCTCCATACACCGTGCATTTTACCCCATAGCAGAATTGGCGACTCCACTGGGGACTATACATCTAGTTCCCGGTTTACCCAGACTCTTCTCTGTTCTCTCTTCCTTCTAAGAGCTCCCTATTCTTCAGCAATCCTTTTTTGATCCACCAAATATCTTGTTGCATCCTACTAGTATACATTCATCTCAGAAACTAATCTTGGAAACCCTTGTTGTGAAATATTTCCCACACTAACGCAGGTTACCAGGCTACATAGAGCTTTATAAAGCACTGTGCCTGTGTACAGGGAGCGTTAGTGACCCTACTAACTCTCTATAACCATTGTTACAGAGCGTTAGTCTCCCTTTGCCTTCATTTCCAGTAGTATCTATGGACCAAAAGGGATGGAAAATATTCTCATGGGCTGAAATAAGATCTGTAACTATATTATGTCAGCAAAATTGGTGTCCTGGAAATTTATTTTTAGGAAAAAGTTTTGCTTTTTCTCTCTTAAAAAACATTTTTTCTGAAAGAAAGACTGATATTTTGTATTCATCCTTCTATTTTAAATAGTCGTGAGTTGCTTCATTTTGGTTTTCAGTAGTTGTTAGGAAATATTGGAAAAGAATCTTTTGGTTATGCATGTGTTGAAAGACTATAGATGCACAGTAGAAACTAGGAATATATAAAAAATATGAATATGTAGAATAAAGCTTGTTTGCATCAAATTGAGAAAAAAATTCAAAGCATTGTTTCTGCATGATTTATTGAGTCAAGAGTCTCACCATATTTCATACTTCAACACCCCTACCGAAGACAAATAATCAAGTACACATAAAATTTACATTAAAATAAATTAGTTACTCTTTTGAGCAAACCAACATTAGCTAGGCTAGGATCTTGGGATAAGCATGTGAGTGAACTGTCCAAGGTTAAAAACCAAAACTAGTGTCATTAACGAGTGAAAAATTTCTTCAGCACTCATATTACTGGGACCACACCACTAACGATGGAGCAAAATACGAGACAACATTGGACTGTAATTGAAGATAGCCCGCCTTCTCTTACAAATCCTTTAGGCATTCTATGTACTGGGGGTCCCTTCGTGGATTTCGGAACTGAGTCGGGGACTCAGGTATCTTGCCCACACAGCGTGCTGTCTATGACTATGTCCCCCCCAGTGATGTTTGTGATCTGAGGTATCTCTAGTGGCCAAAATTATAGGGACTTACACAAGGTGACTGGGACGGGTTGTCCTGGTACCTAACACAGATGGACCTACTTTGTCTTCAGTTTTTAAGAGGGTGCTCATCTTCACGAAAGTACTTGGCCCCTCAATCTGAGGTTCAGGCAAAGCTCTAAATTAACCATAACTGTACATCTGGCCATCCTTCTCCATTATTCATTGAGATACCGGGTTTCATCTCCGGTGATCGGTGCTTATTAGACGAGGTATTTTCTGTCTGTTTTTTGATTGATAGACTTAGTGTATTTTTTATATTAGGTACCCGAGTGTTATCATTTTGACACTTTAACAAACATCATAATAAAATTTATTGATAAAAGTAACAGTCGCTATGGCTACATCCGGCCCTTGTTGTCACTCTAGACAATTGTTAGGACTTCCTCCACTCATTATGGAGAATCCACCGAGCTCCAATGAACCGGATTCCCCATCTTCGGGGAATCAGTCTCCCAGATCTCACATGGGATCTGTTTGGACAACTGACGATTCAAGTTTGCCAGAGGATTTCTTCACGGAAGGATTTCTTCCTCATTTTAACCCTCCGCTCATAAGTCAGTTGGACCCACTCTTGATTCCAGTGGCACCAGTACTTCCTGCTTTGGTAGTTGGAACATTTCCATCTATCCAGTCGACAACTAACGAGTTGTGGAACTTTAGGGACACTTTTGGTCCTTCACCACTCCCCCAGTTAACAGTCTCCACAACACTGGTAATGGTGAATCTCGTTATCCCGTTTGTCCCAAGAACAACCACTCACATGACACCCTGTATGAGTGGAACCTAGCAGATGCTAGTTTCCACCCCTATGGTGCTACACTGCATACCTTTGACAAGTGCCACATATAGTGCTCCTTATAACACTCAATGTAGAACTATGGGCGCGGTTCCCGTTTACCAACAATATGGTCGGCCACCAATGTACAGTTCAAACCCCTAGACTCATATACCTAGGGGGGTTCCCAATATGAACATGTTGGTAGGGAATGTAACAGTTCCCCCTCCATTCTCAAGCATGCATGGTCAGTTGCTAATTGACATGAGTTTCCCCTCTGTCAATCAAGTTCAAATGGTCAATTCTGTGTCAGGCGGGAATCCACAAGGGGTACCCAACTAGTCCATGGGGGCACCCTACTCACATACTCAAATGAGTCAAGGGGGCACCACTTATATTAGGGGAAATTTCATACCCAAGTATCAAAATCCTCATGGAAATCCACTCTACAACACCATACCACAAAGCAACTGCTACACCACGCAACCCATGGACACTATGGGGAACCAAACGATGGGAGGAGCGCAATGCTCCTCAAGTCATCCATCATCACCATGGTCCAAGTCGGGGTAGCTAACTCTCTACCTTCGTTGGAAATGTTGGATTTACCCGACTTATACAAGCTGACAAACGACCCCATCTATCACAACTTACAATGGCCGCCGATCCTGCATAAAATACCAATGTACATCCTAAAGTTCAATGGAAAACAAGGGGAGGATCCGAGCACCCACATCACCACCTACCATCTCTGGTGTGTTTCAAACTCTATGGTGGATGATAGTGTCCGGTTACATCTTTTTCCCCGCACCCTCACTGGCAACGCAGCGAAATGGTATATTGAGTTACCACGTGCGTCAGTAAACACCTTTGACACTTTAGCGATGGAATTCCTAAAGCACTTCTAGTTACCAATCCGCTATGAGACTGGGACAGAGCTCCTCACTTGATTTCTTCAGGATACCACCACCCACATCTCCGATCATATTCATGAATGGAGACGTAGGCAAAGCTTAGTAAAAGCTCCCATCCCAGACTTTCTCTTAACGGACTGGTTCTGCAAGTCCTTACTCCCGCAAATCACTAGATATGTCGCTCTAGGTGGTGTGATCATAGAAGACCAATCCATACGTCATGCCCAACACTTAGATTTCATATATTCACAGTCTAGCACTCTTTACGACATAATCCCCAATGCTCCTAAGAACTCCAATGCTTCTGCCACTCAGCACCCCGGAGTGCACGCCGATGGGATTGTCGGCGAAACCTCTAGGGCTGCTGTAAAACAACTCAGTGGTTCCATTGCCAAGTTGGCAGTGGACCCCTCTACCAATACGACTGCGCTTTTGTGAATACAATAAACTATGTGCAGTCTACGCAAAAATCCATTGGCAAGAACAAGAAGAATAAGAAAAATACCACTCCTTCTGAAGAGTAGTCACCCAAGCAGCCCAACCCAAAATAGAAGGTTGTTGGGCCTACTGATGAGGAAAAGGATAAACCCACTAGATATCCATGTAAACTCTGTGTTGAAGACCACACGACTTGGCGTTGTCCACGGCTTCAGGAATGCACAGACTACCTTGCTAAAAGGGATTCTGGTAAGGCACCCGCTATCCTTAGAAATCCTTTTCCTACTCAACAACAGCAAAATTTTATTGCCAACCAACCGCAACCCCTGTAAGGGGGAAAATATAGTTTGCAACATCCTTCGGCTAGTGAAGGATCTTCCACCATTTACACATTTGAAATGGTAGAACTCGCCACAAGAGCCAAATCTTATGGAGCTCCTGTCGCTCTGCAGTAGAACCATCCTCAGGTCAAAACCCATCACTGGCCAACGATTTGCATATCGAAAGGCCAGTTGAGGAGTTTGTAATTAGACCCCCAAAAGGGTCACTTCGATGCACAATGCACAATACATCTGCACATGTTTCCTAACACTACAACATCATAGAGGATTTGGCGCAAGCGCCGTCAGCTATGTCGGTGCTCGAAGTATTACAAACATGCCCAACACAACGGAAAGTTCTACTTTCAGCTATTGGAGGTATTGACCCAATGGATTCCATGCTTGCTATTTTCGACATGGACAAGTGTAAGCCTCCCCTTTCTCACCAGCTTGCTTTCCAGGTTCATATCACTTCGAACGGTAAAGGTATACACAAAACTGTTTTCGACGAAGGTGCTTCTACTTGTGTCATGTCGGCTTCATGTTGGCTCGCCCTGGGTTCTCCAACCCTAACCCCACTGTCTAACTCCCTGAAAGATTTTGACGGCCACATCTTTATCCCAAAAGGGTACCTAGCGAGTTTCCCCATCACTTTGTATGGGAAAACTATAACGGTGGACATAGAAGTCATGGACAAAAAACTCGGCTATAATCTCTTGTTGGGTCGCAGTTGGTATATGCCATGATGGCCATCGTATCTATTGTCTTTCACATCATCCTATTTCCATTGGATGGAAAGGTAGTTACAGTAGATCAGTTGTCTTTCTGCACCCCAGATTATTCACCGTTACCAAGTGGCTTCGTACCCCTAGTAGGAGGTGGAACTGACTCTTATGTCTGTTTAGGTACTGGTCTACTGAAGGCTTCCTCCCTTATGGGTTGTTTTCCTCTTCAGCCGCCCAAGGTTTAACAGACGGTCAACATGCTTTCAACTATTCCTCATGAACTGACCTATCCATGGATCCTGTCGGCTCCTTCCGACCTTGATACATTCAGAGACCAAATGCAGCTGTCATCGGCTGAAATGGCCCTCCAAGCGATTCAATCCACATCTATGGTCATGTTGGTTACAACCAACAGTACCACCACCCTTCCCATAACCGCTCCTCCTTTAGATCCATTCAATCAACTCCTTCCTACGAACAAAGTTGTTCAAGAAATCATGAGTTTTGGAGAGAAACATTGGGAGGATTGGCACCATCATGTTCCGATAGCTAATTCGGACATGATGCCTCTTTAAATCCTATCCCCTGACATACCAGAAATTGTTTCCTCACCATACGAGATCATCCAAACTTTGGATGCGGAAGGAAACATGGGCGACACTTCCAGATCATTGCCCATAGATATTTCAGTCACGACAGGCATCACGGTAAACATCCAGATGCGAGCAGATTGCAATCCTAAGGAAATTACGAGATCCACCTGCCTATTTCAGGAATTCTACGATGTATTCAACGGGTTTCATGAGTAAATTCCTAACATTCATCTGTCGACTATCATGCATGAGATCCAGATTTATGACAATGACCAACCCATTGGGTATCAGATCCCTTCCCTAGAAATAGCCATTGAACCCATGCCCGGCACTACGGCCGAAGAAGAATGCTTACTATACCTTAAACAGATGGATAAAACTCGTCAAGAGGCTGACTTGGCACTCGAGGCTCACAAGTGCCAAGTACAATCCCTATTTGCAAAAGAGCTTAAGTTTCCTCCTTACCAAGAGGGCGACCTTGTGTTGCTCTATCATCCAAAAGATGACCTCTTGGAGGCATGCACGCTTCAACCCAAAAGGCTAGGTCCCTATGTCGTAATGAAAGTCCTCCCCATGGGGGCATATGAACTATAGGACTAGGAAGGAGTCTCGCTCAAGGAGCCCACATATGGGCTCTATCTGAAAAAGTATTATGCCTAGTAGTGCACTGGGCATATGCTTTGTAAATTTATATATTCATAAGTTTTTCTTCCATTTTTGGTGTGATTAGATTGTTTTGTTATTTAGTGGAGTACTTGTCTCATGCATTCTTCTCGCAATGTAGATGTCATCGTTACCTTTAGCATACGTAGGATACGTGGATGGTGCTAGTCGTCACACACGGCACATTACATCAGCTGCTTGGGTCATTTACACACCTGAGTTGGAACTATTTTGCTTCGGAGGGGTCTTTCTTGGTACCGCCACCAACAATATTGTTGAGTACATGTCCGTCGTTTCACTTCTCACAGAAGCTTCGTCAAGTGACATCTCCAATTTGATGGTCAGGTTAGACTCCCAGCTAGTCGTTATGCAATTGGCTAACCGTTATCACATTCGTAATCCAACCTTGTTGCGTCATTATCTAAGGGTGCAACTCCTAGAACGTCGATTTGCAATAATCACATATGAACATGTTCCTTGAGAATTAAATATAGTTGCTGACTCATTAGCTAACTATGTATTAGATTAGCATTTGTCTCATTCTTTATAGAAGCATGCATGAAAAGTAAAACATTTACTGAGTTAAAAATTTGTTACAAAAAACATTTAAAAACACATTTACACCACCAAAATACCAAAAAATGTTTGTATATATATAGATAAACATCCAATATTTTACATCAAAATATTCCAAAAATTGGATGTTTTAAGTCCAAAATGGCTATAAAATCCTAGCTACAAACACTCATGTGGCTACGCCAAAACACCTGCTACCTATTGCTCCAGAAATGCTAAAACTATTCTAGCTACCCTCCGAACAGGAACCAGAAACCACTCAGGTACACCAACTGTGTGCCGCTGCATATGAGCAGGAATCTCCCTCATAGGAAGGGGGGGGACACCCATGGTCAAACCCTCCAGGTTCCTTAAAACCTCACGGAGACTATCAGCATCGCCCCCTCTAGCAAGTAGTTGGCCTCCTCATCGCACATGGCGAGGTTCGCCTGCAGGTCGTAATGGCACCACGTTTATGTTAAGCATAAAAGTTTCATGTCAGTACTTATCTCACCTATGAAAAACATTACATAAACATTTAAAAGCTAACAAATACTTAACGTACTATCAAAATTATCCTCAGCTTGAGGACCCCAGTTGGTCTCGGGTGGTAGCATCAAGTCTCGATCATTGGTGAAGTCCATGCCTTCATAAGCATAGTCATCAATAATCATAATCTGGCTACGAAGCCATTGGAAGAAGTCTTTGTCGAAGAAATGCCAGATCAATCCTCCTCCTATGCAAGGATCGAGTGATGACCAGCGACCCTGCCTTGGCTCCCTCGGATCAAGGAGACCTAAGCTCATCCGTCGGCGCATGACAGGTACCCTCTCAAGGAAAAATGAGACTATGATAGTATTGTACCCAAAACTGTGTTGGTACGGGTCTTGCATGCTGTTAATTTTACCTTCAACTGGCGAAGCACTTCTTCACACCAATTGAACATATGGGGTTGGACACAGTCAACCGCAAGCAACAGTTGGGCCTTTGTCACAACGTGGGGACTCTTTGACCCCGCCAACCACACAATCAACCATAAAAATGCCCTCATAGACTGGGATCTTATCCTCTCTATGGGTACTCTGTTGCTGACTAGTCCACTCTTAGGGATGCAGTAAGTTTGTACCAGCTCTGACGTAGATCGTGGATCTGGCTTGCCACCAGTGAGGTTTTCTTGTGCCCCATGGCATGACAAACTAGTCAAAAAATATATGTCATCCCAGTCAATAGCCAGCACCTGATCTCCAATCCTGAACACTTGCTCATGTTCATCCGAGCACTGGATAATCCATCTCAGTAAATCATCCTGCCCTTTCATTAGCTCCAACTTTGCATACTTCAGTAAAACGCAGTAGTGCAATGAAATTATGCATGCTAGATCATTTTTCATCAACAATTCCTCATTATCACAGGCCCGTTCTCTCCATAGGTGAGTCATTTCGGCTTGAAACTTGCACAAAATAACCCTAAAACCAGTTAAAATGGGGAAAAATCACCTAAAGAATCCATGCATGAGGGTTTTAACTCCACCCTTTAGCTCTAACGCTACCCCCAGTGCTGAACAGGGAGGATTAATGCCCTCCAATGGCTCGTACAGAGCATTTAACGCTCCCTACTAGCCATCTGGAGGGTGTTAGTGCGCAAATAAGGCTTTAGGGCACCTCAAATCTGCAAAATTGCACCCATAAAACTGTCAAGAAAGGTCAAGTAATGCATAGAGCAAGGTTTTAGCTTTCACCTGGGATTGACGGCACATCGAATGGTTCGCAAAAAATCTACTCCTCTTTAGCTCTAGAATGATCTCACAAAATTCAAAATAGTGAAAATGATGCATGTGAAAGCTCCAAGCATCTCCTTATATAATTTTGGAGATATGATTTTCCAAAAATCATTAAAGAGGAAGTAGTCCATTCTCCATGATTTTTTATCATGCATGAACCCATATGATAGGATTTGCTGCTTTTTTATACTTTTTACTGCTTTTAATGAAAGTGCTTTCAGGAATGAAAAGCAGTAAACGCTGCATGCAATTCTCAATAGAGCAGTTTTCGTGATATTTTATTGCTCTTTAAAAAATAGAAACATCTCTAAGTTTTCATCATTGCACTCATTAAATCCATACAACGATGCTCTAAGAAACTCTTTTTTGATCTTTTCCAGCTCATAAACTGAAAAATACCAAAAGAGCATTCTTTTTAGGCACTTTTTTCTCACTCTTTAAACTGAAAAAATCCCAAGCTTAGTCTTTTTGCTCATTAAACTTGATGAAGATGACCCAAGCATTCTTTTAGGTACTTTTCTCGCTTGTTAAAACCGAAAAATCCCGAATTTTTGTTACCGGGCTCATTAAAAATATACGGCAGCAGCAAGAGCACTTTCTTTTTTGGGACCATTTCTCGCTCTTAAATTGAAAAATCCCCGAGTTTTTCCCCTCCTTCGAGCTCGTAAAACTAAGAAGAAGGGATGAGCCATTATTTTCCATCTTTTTCACGCTCACTAAAATGATAAAGATACCCTGAGTCTTCTTCATTTGACTCATTAAAAATTTTGATGAAGATATTGAGTTTGTCGTCGCGTGACTCATTAAAAATTCATGACGAAAAACGAGTTTAGTCTGTCGATTCATACTCATAACAAAATGAGGTCTACATCTATTGAAAATAGGTTTCTCTTTATCAGGGTTAATAGATTAACTTACGGAAAAGTAACCGATCCAGGTATACTTTTTTTTATAGCTCTGATACCACTTGTTATAGATCCAATCTGAAAATATAAGACAATGCAAATGAACCCAAGAAATAACAAGATCTGAATATAGATAGAAATGATTCTTTATTGATGAAGCCCTTAAGGTAGGGCAACACCATACATTCACTCCTTAAGGAAGGAGAGCACTCCACAAGCCATATGCATGTTCATACAATATTCCTTGACATCTCTCAATGGGGAGTCTCTAGCCTCTGTATAGGCCTCATACATACAATACCATGGGTCATTACCATGGTTCCCTCAATACCATCAATCTAATACCATGGGCCCATTACATTATTACTAACTACTTGTGGTCCCTTACATGATACAGGTTAACCACCTTATTTATTACTATGGCCCATCCCATTATTACATTATTCCCTTGGGTACCTCCCTTTGTACCCCATATTATCCCCCCTAGGTATATTACACTATTAACCTTTTGTCGCACCCGGTTAACAACTATGACAAAGGGACCACCATGGAGTCTCTCTTTACGATCTTTTCAGACTCTCTAAAGATGAAAAGACCACTGAGTTGTCTAGTCTAGACACTTTAAATTACACAGACAAGATATAGAGTCGTTCTTTTTACGATACTTTTTAGACTCTTAAAACATGAAAAAATCGACAAGTTTGCCTGTCTGGACTCATTAAGCTAATCAGATAGGGAAAAGAGTCATTCTTTTTGTGATCCTTTTCAGACTCTTTAAACATGAAAAGATCGATGAGTTGACCCGTTTTGACTCATTAAATTAATCAGATAGGGAAAGTGGACAATACAACTGTATTTCGTATTAGAAAGCGTGGTTTGGCAGTAGTCGTTCCCTTGAACATGGCACTCCCTCAGATAAACCTTCCTTTTGATGGCCTCTCAATATGAACCCTACCATTCTATGAGTTTTAGCCTATCTTCCCTGATGTAATTGCATCTCTATATCCTAACACTTTGTAGTGTTCATGAGTCTAGTACTGTCTGGTTAAAACCATTGTCGTGCCTTCTATTGTTCAAGGGTTACCCATTTGTTTCCTCCATCAACCGATCAAACATATCCTTTCATCATGCCCTCCATTTTTTAGACCCAAATGCTCAAAATATTCCTCAAAAAACAAAATCATTCTTGTCCCGTTTCGTGTCGATTGATGTAGGACATATCATTACCTACCTTTTGACATGTTTCTTCCTATCGACTTCAACACTCTATCTAGGAAGATAACCCAGAAACACATTCAGTGCCTTGGTACTTGCAGACATTAGTGGTAGGTTACCTTGTGTTTGATCAAGGGTTCTCATTATTGGCTCCTGGTTAAGCGATTCTACAGGTGTTCGACGACAAAGAAATCTTTAACACTCACTAGTTTGTATTATGCATCTTGGATACCATCACCATTATCAGTGGCCTTCCTCACATCTATTAACAGTCTCCATTATTGACTGGTAATCAGATGATTTCGTGCATGTTCGACATTAACACATATTTTTCACATGTATCGATCTATGTTGTTCAGTTAAGCGAAAATCAAGACCTTGGGTAGAGGCTTGCATCATTCAGCCTTGTTTCCTCTCCCAAGCTGCGGATATTTTTTTTGGAGAGAATTGTTTCAAGATGATTCTATTATGACACTGGATCCACATTGTGCTTATCGGCGGCTAGCCATGTTATATCTCTTTGGAGAAAGTTACTCTAACATAGCTACTGAGCATGGGAATGCCTGACTTAGGACATGATTTTATCAGTTTTATATATATGTGTTGTATCAGGTTTTCCTTGCCGCTCAAAGCTTCTCTTTCTCCAAATTTTGACAGGAAAAATTACAGTTATAGTAAAGTATTTCGGCCATTGTCTCTGCCTCTGATCTCATACTTTAGGGGGCATCTGTTATACAACAAAATGACCTCCTCATCAACTCAGAGGTGAAAGACATGATGACTGAAGCAAAGACCACAATTGCAGGCCTTAATTCCACACTAACTTTGGTTGCACACTGAAAACCTGCTTTATAAAGCTTGTTACCAAGCCTAAGGGAGCGTTAGTGACCCCACTAACTCATGTTACTAGACAAGGGGTAGCGTTAGTGAAACTAAGGGAACTTCAATGGGTCAAGCCAACGAATTGACTCACAAATATTTAGATATTAATCCCTAAATTTGCTCAAGAAAAGCAAGGAAACATCCTAAATCAAGATATTTGGAGGATTTCTAATCTAAGAGAAGAAGGCAAATGGGAAAGAGTTGAAAAGTGAAGCAAGTTCATTGCTTTTGCCCTAGTGAACTCAAGGAGGAGCTTGGAAACCCTAACTTGATTGCTATATAAGCAAAGTGAGGGTTATTGTGAAAGGGGTCAGAGCATTTGAAAGGATAGCTCACTAAGCTGTTGTGAACTATCATACACTTGAAGAAGTGAGCTGAAAGAGAGAGAGAGAGAAGAAGAAGAAGGGTCAAGGGAAGACTAATACAATGGATGGTTGTAATCACTCTTCCATTATTAATACAAAACTGCAGTTGTGTTCCCTACTCCATAGTGTCGGTAACATTGTTCATTGAGTTGTTCATTTCGATACTTGTTTAGATGAGTGGTTTAGTTGTATGAAAATAGATGTTCATTGTGCATTCTTATATTAGTTTTCAAGATTGTATGTTGTGATTGTGTTTGCCTTTCCTTTGTGCAGGAATTGATTTGGAGCTAGCTTTGAGGGAGTTCTTATTGGCTACATAGTGATCTCCAAAAAAATATAGGAGACTTGAGGTAATCCTCTTTCCATACTTTGTTAACTTATATTTGATAGATGAACATGTGTATAACTTGGTAGCTTCTGCAGATAATCTTATAGTCTGTCGAAGGTCCCGGGAAGGCCTTTGAGGGTAGTTTTCATTCTCCATACACCGTGCATTTTACCCCATAGCATTTGTTCGATTGCTCAATTCACAAAAGGCCAAGTGTTGTTTGTTGGGCAACCCTTTGTATTTTATATCTCCTTTGGAATTTGAATTTGACTGTTCCCCCCAAATCTAGCCCATTAATGCTCCCTTGGAGGCGTATTTTCCTAGATTTTTCCTATAAATCGCATCTTAAATGCATGCCGCCTACTCCATTTGGCCTCAAGTCGGGCATCCCATCGTGAATAGCGACTTCAACTGTCACTTTCTAGCCAACCTGCACGGCAGCGTAGCCCCCTGTGCGTAGTCGTGGACCTTGTGACTCTTTGTTTCTACACACACCTCCATTATCGTGCAACTCCCATGCAGAATAGTTTATAGTCCAGCGCTCCCTTCCAACTACCTGGAGTGCTAAGACTATCCTTCCTTCGGCTATTTAGGTGGTCACACCACCCATGAAAAGTTCCTTCCTATCGTTCACTGTGGTTCTTGGAGAGTTCGCACCTTTTGTTGTTATGTCTGGCATCATGCGCTTTATTATTTGCTATGTGCTACTATAGTCTCTATGCTTAGCAATATGCGGTTTAAGCCAAGGCATTAGACTAATCAATTTGCGGTAATAGGCCTCAACCCTGTTCTCATGATCGTACTCACCCTACCTTACTATTCTGGTATTTTTTTCCGAGGAAATCTTTCTTTATTTCGTCATCTGGTTTCTTGACTTCCGTGTCCACCAGAATGCTTTTCTTCCGTAACCATACTCTTTATTTTTCAAGTTCATGGAGTCTAAGGTTTCCCCTTTAGGTTTCTTCCTCTAGTCTCATGCGTTCTACTTCTTGTGGCTATGTGATTTTTTCTTTCCAGACTCTGCAAACCATCATGTCTGCTGGTGTTATTATGCGTGGACTAGGCTTTTCATGGTCCATGGGGTTGACAGCCTTTACTTCATACCTAAGCTTCGGGGGTGCCCGTGCAGTCATGGTTTTTCACATGCTCCTATATGCCCAGAGAACTGTTGGCACGTACAGGTTCCAGTCATCCTGTTTCACATAGTGGACCATGTTCAGTGCTCCGCGTACTTTATCAAAAGCTTCTATGTGAATATGACTCTGTGCGCTTGGTCTTTCAATACTTCCTGGTCCCAATCGGAGGGGTTGCTCATGTCCTTGTGTTGCCCTCTCCTTCTTATCGCTCGTGTTTCCTATCACGAGGATGATGTGTCTTTGTGTAGGTTGCATACCATATACATGTACCCATCTAGAATGGTGGGCTTGTTGGGGCTTGACCCAGGTTCAGAGTTAGCCAAACAAATCTCGGTACTACTAGCCCTTGCGGCAACAGTCCGCGAAGAGCGGAATGAGTTCTCACCCAAAGTAGTATGGGCGGGTGCTAGAACTAGGCTTCCACACCCTGGAGATGTCTGATGAGGTCAACTGGTCTGAGGTTTGGCCCTATGCGCAAGTCACCTCGTGCACTTTCCCGTACCTCGTAGCTTGATATCTGGCCTCTGTGCAACCCTTACTCAGGGGTTGAACGTCGCACTTTGTGTTATTACCCAAGATCTTACTTGTATTTTCCAATGTTAGTTAGTTGAGTGCTTTAAGTTATATTTAACAGCATAAACCATTCATACAGATGCGTGCAGTAAATAAACAGTATAATTGCAAGTTATATCAATCACATATTAACCCAAGAACAGATACACAGAATTATAACCAAACTTCTCTTTATTAATTTCTTCCTCAGTTACAAACTCGACTTCGCCCCACGCACTCAGTTGGAAGGATTCATGTACTCAGCTGCGGACTACTAGGCCTCTGTGGAATCAGCTGCAGAGCCTTCTCCTACTCTATGACCCGAAACTAGATTTTACTTTATGGATATGCCTCAGTTCTTCGTTTACCATCCTTCGATTCGATCTCTTCTACACTTAGAGCCTCACTCTATTTATACAATCCCATGGTCCGTGGACCATGGGTAGGTCTATCCAGCTGACATTACATTACAAAACTAGGGCGGACAACCCTATGACTCTATCATACTTTCGCGCCCCGTGCCCACAATTCGTGGAGCTTTACAACAAGATTCTATCAAAACTTTGGCTTTAAGCCCCAAAACATGCCTTTGGGGGATTCAATGCCCAACAAGCCCCCAACAAAAACATCGTGACTCACCCTTGAGTCACTCTGTTGGCGCGATGATCTTTGCGTGGAGTCTCGGCAATTGTTCTCGAACTACGTGGAGGTCAACAATGCACTGAGCTGCTACTCACTAGATCTGCTGCATACGCTATTCCGAGACCCCTATTTCAGGAGTTCTTCTCTGCATCTGTACCGATATCCCCTACATATGTTTATAGTCCCATGCCTTTGTCTGGATCCTTGGAGCGTAAAGACTGTGATGCTATCGGCTAGTCAGATAGCCAGACCACCCGTGTAGGGCTTCAAGCGGCTGCCATTCACTTTGTCTGGGAAAGGTTTGCCACTCAGTTTGACTAGCTGTACTGCGCCTCCCTCTGTGACCTCCTTAACGACGTATGGTCCCAGCTAATGCATTCTGAATTTTCCCTAGAATTTATCAAACTCATTGTCATACAACAACACTAAATCATTTGCCTTAAATGTGCGCAACTTAATATGGCGATTGTTTGGTCAATTTAGCGAAGTCTAAATTGCAACTTTTAAATGTTAGCCCGGGGCTCGTAAGCTGATGAAGTGAGGTGTACTATATGTACTTAGATAACCGTTTTCTTAATCTTTTGTCGTTTTTAGTTTTTTAAGTTTGTTTTCGAATGTATCTTTCCTACTGTGATGTGATGGAAGTGTAATAAAGCAAGTGGAATGTGGATGATTGTGATGATCTCTAAATGATTTCTCTAAACTTAAAAAGTATTCTACAAGAAAGCTTGAACAAAAACTACGATAAAATCAACTCTTAAAGGAAAAGAAAGACATCAAATAAAAGACTAATGACATCGGCCCAGTATCTCTGCTGCTGAATATTAAATCCAACTAAAAGTAAGAACGACTATCTCACACTATTTCAACTCTTCAACTTAATCTTCTTTATGAAAAGATATCATGAAATGTTAAGCAATGTGAAATCTAAGTGAAACTACATAAAAGAGACTAGTCACAATACTTTAACTTTTCCTAACCTTGGCCTTTCAGCTGAATTTATCATGTAAGAAACAATTATGAATAAGTCAAGTAATGTGAGTTCTAAAGCAAACTAAATCAAGCTATACTAAATGATATTTTGGCTCCCAATAAAGTTATTTGATTATGGAAAAGGAACCATCAATAGATGATGAACAACTTGATATCTAAGAGCAGGAAGTAAAAGAAATGATAGTAAGGAAAATCAAAACTGCAAAACAATAAAGGTCAGCAACATAGACAAGATGATCACGCATGCCACTAGTTATGAAAAGAAAAGAAAGAAAATTGTCTCGGGCTTGCCTAAGAAACTTGCATAACACACTGATCAGTCATGAACATAAAAGTGCAGAAATGTAAATCAACAGAAATCAACGTTTATGTACAGCTAATATACATGTTGAAAAGAAATAAAAACGCAACAATTAAAAGACATATGTACAGCTAATATACATGAAACAAAAAAAAGAAATGCAGGAAATTAAAGGTTACTGTACAGGGCTTCAACAAACAGGGGCCCTCTGCCTACTTCAGCCGGTTCAAGGAACAGTTATACGCTTAAATGTAGAAAAGTCTTCTCATGTATTGACAGCAAATGTAAAGTACAGTGGGGAGTTCAAAATTACATACAAAAATTTTTAAAACAATGATTAACTCTATAGCGTTCAAGGACGCTTTATTTATAAGGAGAAAGCAAACTACTTTAACGAGATCTATGCTATTCAACCAGCTGTTTAAAAACACGTGAATCCTCTGCGTCCCCGGATCTAGGTAACTGTCATCGTGTTCATCCAATCTGGGGAGTATGGTTGTTGGATTCGTGCTTCTAGATTGTCTCTGTGGCTGAGGATGATGCCACCTAGCTTCACGTGCCCAAAAACAGAGCAACGCAGAGCCGTGCCACTGTTGAACACTTATGTTGACCGGTATTTGCCTCCTTGTTGACCGCGGGATTTTATGGCTGTTCTGGATGATCTGGAGGGACACGTACCATGTCCTTGACCCCTGGAACTTACCCATGTGGCTCATCTTCTCGGAGGACACCTGTAACATATCGTTTAATAAAACAGCTGCGGAATCCTGTGTTGGCTGCAGAAACCTGAATCAACTGCGGAAACCTGTGTTGGCTGCGGAAACGCAGCACACTGAACCAAAATTCTAAACCAAACAACAGTCACTTAGCATAGTTATAAAACCATGTAAAAAGTCCTAAAATACAATGATTTAATCAACTAGGTGGATAAAATGAGTGGGAAAAGGAGGAAATGAATGGGAAAAGAAGGCTGAGAGGTGTATGGGAAGGTACAGGTTCAATTCTCTACATACCCCCACTATGAAGGTGTTGCATGTCCTCATGCAACCAAAACTTAGTTCTTTTTCCTCAATCCATGTGCTCTGATGCTTCTGCAAGAACATCCAACCTTCTTCTCTTTCTCCTTGATGCCAAAATGGTCCTTGGTTTCTTGACTAGACACCTGAACTTCAAATTAATCAATGCCTTGCTCAACTTCTTACACTTTTTCTTCAACTTTCTATTCTTCTTCTGCCACAGTACTAAGTGAAGCATGGTATTGTCATGGACAATCTTGTCCACCTTACTTTGCTCTTTTAATGCTTCATTTTCTTGTTTAATGTGCCTATTTAAGACTTCTAGCTCAAACACTTCTTGTTTTAAAGACTGTACTTGTGCATCAAGTGGCAAGGTAGTGCTTGGTCCTGCAACTGATCGTTCCAAGGACTCTAAGTAGTTATATGCTTCTTGCTGGGTGGAATCTACCTCAGGTGTTTGTCTCGGCCTGAACTCAAATTCTTGTAAAGGAGGATTGTTTTCTCTTTCCAGCTGAAAAGGGCTTTCCTCACGTGGAGGACTTGCCTCAATGTCTTGCTGAACTGGACCTTTTTCAGGTTTTCCTTCACCTAAATCAATAAAATGTGATTGTTTTTCTTGGGTCACTTTCTTTCCTTTGAGCCTACTGCTCCTCCTCACATGTGGACTAGTGCTCTCTTTTTGGGCACTCTGTTTTCTTTTTGTGCACTCTGTTTTTCTTTTTGTTTCTTTGCTGAGGCAGCATCTTGAAGATGTGCCAACCTTTCTGCCAAAGTTTGAGATTCTTCTTCTACAGATGGTTCAGGGGATGGATATGTCTCTTGAATAGTTACTTTACCTTTGTCCTTTTTCTGCTTCTTATTTCTAGTTCCCTCTTCTTTTTCGTCATGAACAGTTTCCTGAGTGTCTACTGTAAGAAGGTCCTGGGCTATAACATTTCTTTCTCTCCTCCTACTTCTTTTTGGGATTTTTGGGGAACTGCTGGCAGAGGCTTCAGTCACTTCTTGGAAGTGATTTCTGATCAAAAACTTTTCCCAAGTATCGTTATTGTTTTTCAATTGATCTTCAATGAGAATTCTAATGAGCCCATGATGATAAAGGTGGGATTCAATATGGCCTACATGTTTCTAAACAGCAGAGCTCATTTTCTTTAGACTTGCTAGCAGAAAGTAAGGTAAATTAAGGGCATAGCCTTCCATAAAATTCATCATAATCCTTGCATGATACATATACATGGTGCCAAAACGACCCTCGCATGTAATAAACTTCTGAACAAGTAATAACAGCGCAGACCATTCCTCTTTAATTACATGCATAGGAATTCCTTTAGTAAATATAGAAGTATCCATACCTGTGTTTTTAAGCATGACTTTCCATCCTTGATCATTCAGGCCTCTGTTTTTAAACCATCTGTCTCCCTGTTGTGGTAAGCTAGTTGCTGCTGCTATTGTGGCCTCTGTTATGGTAAATTTCAAATCCCCTACCTCCACTACGTGTCCATTAAAGGACCGAGCAAAAGCTTTAGTGACTTCCTTATTATAACCTCTGAACTTTTGAATAAACTTCAGCCACTTTGCTTTCTTCAATGACTCATTCGTCTGCGGATACCCCTCCAGGTATTTTGGGCCCTCCGGTTTGGCTCTGAGTAACTTTCCCATTCTCGGCTTTCAACCCCGGCTGAAAATTTTACTGTATGTGGACGTTCAAGGGAAAAACGAGCTGATTACGGGATTCTTAAGGTAAGTGGAGTAGCCGTAGTCGAAATGCAAAGCGTATGCAGTGACTGTAATCAGGGTTTAGAGCAAAGCTATGGAGGTTGCAGCGGAAATCGAGAGCAGAGAATGGTATGAGCACGAGGTAAACAACAGTCACGGGTTTAGCATCAAATGCATGCGGAAGTGGAGTGGTAAATGGGCAGTATAAGGGCTGAGTCCTTTCAAATCGGTTGGCTTACGCCACGTCTCAACGTTGGCTGTGAAAGTTATGGTGGAGGAGAGCCGTAGTACAGTAGGTCACTTCTTCCACGTACGGCCAATAAATGAAAGAGCAGCCCCATTTCGAGTTTGAATTAATAGTGATTATGGAACCGTTAGAAAGGAATGAGGTGGATGTATTATCATCGTGGAAGAGGAATGATATGGATCTTGCCATATCAAATCATTGTATTTAGTGGAATTTCCATGATCTAATAACTATGCATACAATGACAATAAATTTTTATTTGGTAGAGATTTTGATCATACCTTTGGAAGTTTGCCATTTGTTGATTAAGGCTTATGACCCATTATTGCTTTTTGATCTTGCAGATACCTCATATCTTTGCTGCCTTTGGTGATGATGATGCTAACCTTTGACTGTGATTTTTTTGAAAACAGAGTGCTGCTGGTTGTAGAGACAGAGTGATGCTGGCTGCGGAAATCATTTCGAGCTGCGGAAACTGGTGCTAGCTGCAGAAACGGTTCCCAGCTGCGGAAACTGAGACAACACCCCTTTAACTGCACAAATATAGTTAGAAAAAGAACTAACTGAAGGAAATAGTCCTGAGAAGGACTTTTATTAATGGAATGGAATGAAATGGAAATGAAGTGGAGTGAAGTGGAATGGAGATGAAATTGAGATGGAGGTGAAGATGGAAATGACAAGTGAGGTGAAGTGAAGATGGAAAGGAAGAGAGATTTTTTTTTTTGGAAAATATAGAGTGTCAGGTGTCCCTGATTTTCACTCTACATTTTCTGTATAAGACTGCCAATATATGATTGGTTTTCAGGCTTATACAAAAGATTTTTTTTATTTTTTATTTTTTACTTTTTTTCAACTGAAAGAAACAAAGATTAGGCTGATGGAGGAGAAGGATTCCTCTCTACCAGCTTCATTGCAGAATTTTCTTGAAATATTTTGACAAAGTCCTCTTTTGAGAGTGGCTTATGATAAATTTTCAATCGGTGGCCATTCACAATAAGAGGAGTTTGAAACTCATCAATAGTCTTGACTCGAACTACTCCATTGCTAAAGACTTCATCAATCTCATATGGTCCAAGCCAATGAGTCTAAAATTTCCCTTTGAAGTCTTTAAACTTGGAATCAAACAGTAACGCCCAATCTCCCTTTTGAAACTTTATCTCTTTGATATATTTGTCATGCCACTTAGTTCTTTGGTGCTGAACTAGATCAGTCCTTAAAATTGCATCTTGTCTTATTTCATCTAGCTCATTCAGCTGCTCCATTCTGTGCTTTTGGGCTTCTGATAGATTCATCCCCAACTGAACTGCCATCTTGAAGGTCTTGACTTGAAACTCAATGGGGAGCAAGACTTCTTTCCCATAAACAAGTTCATAGGGAGAATGATCTGGATTTAGATGGGAACGCAATAGATTACAGAGATAACCATAAATACAGAGATGCAATAACCATAAACACAGAGATGCAGCGGAAATAATGCTTCATTTCATTAATGGAAAATACTGAAATATGCTTACAACTAGAAATGGAAATAAACCAGCTAGGGCGATGGTAGCTTATCTCTGAGAAGAGATGTGAGGCTACATGCCTCTGAACTGTTCCGAACTGTGTTACAATGAGGCTCGAAGGCCTATTTATTGTTGAGAAACAATGGAAAACCCTTCACATCCCGAAACCTAACCCCTAGAAGATGAAACGCCAAATTGTGGGCCCCGTTTGGGTAAATTGGTACATCAATTTCCCGGGGTCGTAACTTTGGCATACGATCTCCGTTTGACACGTATGATAGCTCGTTAGAAAGATCTATCCGAGTACTACCACTTTGGGAAGGGCAACATCGGTCCATGGACCCATGTTGCCCCCAGATTTCCCAAAAAACGTCGTTTAGGGCCTCAAAACGGCTCCGGAAGTTCAGGACCCGAAAAACTGCTAAAAATAGTAAACTGTGCTGTAATTTAGGAAACTGAAAAGACTGAAAGAGACAGTTGTGGGGGTCCAAATGGGTTGGTGGGTGGCCACCAACATCCACCTGGATCATTCCTCCCCCCTTAGGAAGCAATGGTCCCCATTGCGTTGAGTTCCTCCATCTGCTGAACTTGTCCTACAATCTCTGATGTGTCCAGTGATGGTGGGAAGCATGGTCGATGATGGACCACATTGAATACTTGGTGCAAGCGAAGGAATGGAGGAATGTTGTGCTTCAAAGCATTGTTGCCCATAGCCTTGGTACTGCTGTGAGGACCATGTCGGAGTGATCGGAGCTTCTGATGGGCTCTTGTAAGGCATTCTTTCTGCAGATGTAACCAAACTTTGTTGCCCACCTGAAACTTATGTGGTACCCCTGTGGGTGAGGAGAAGTTTTTCCCGTGTTCTGTCATGACCATATCCCTTTTTTGCTGCAGCTGCATGGAGGAACCCTTTGCAGGGGTCATGGATGTAGCAACGATCTTCCCCTTACTTTGGGAGTGAACCAGACAAATGAATTTCCTGGTCTGTGATATGAGCTTGTTGCCTTTCTTGGTAGTAGTCAAAGATGTGGCAGTAGGTGGGGCTACCTCTGGTATCCTGTATAATGAATTACTCAAAGAAATAATGACAGCACGAGGCCTTGACTCATACACAGCATGTCGCCTCCACAAGTATGGCTGGCCTAATAATACATCACAAACATCCAGAGGTGTAACATCACATAATACCTCGTCTGTGAAGGGTTTGATGCTGTAGGAAAGGCGGCACTGCTGGCGAACTTTGAGATCTCGTCCTTCATGAAGCCACCCGATACTGTACGGCTGTGGGTGAGGTGTAGTCGGTAGGCCCAACCGCTTCACGACCTCTGCTGAAATGAGGTTCTTTTGGCTGCCACTGTCGACAATGAATTGCAACGGCGAACCCTTCACCCACATCTGTGAGTGGAAAAGACGCTCCCCTTCCTCTGGATTTTCAGGCTCATCTTTCTGGATCTTGGCGGTGGCAACAGTGGCGCTGGGATCCGCATCAATGATCTGCTTCCCTTTGCCATTCCCCTTGTCGGGTTCTGGCTCAGGATCGGAACATGCATCTGATTCAGAAGCCTTCAACTCAGCCACCAGCGACTGCTTGGTCCGACACTCACTTGTGTTATGAGTGGGACTCTTGTGGAACTCACACCACTTTCCTGTGTCCTTCTTCGGCTTCGTGGTGTTGTTCTTTTCTTGCGGCTTCGACGGGTTGTCTTGGGTTACCCCGCCTTGGCTTTGTCCTTTGGGCTTCGGATTTGCAGATCCAAAGTCTCGCTTCTTCTGTTTGAACTTTTGCTCGATTTTGACAGCATATCGGTACGTCGTGCCGAGCGAGGAGATGTTCAAGAACACCATCTCTTCCTGGATGTATCTGTGCAGGCAGCCACGGTATTTGAGTACCAGATGCAGCTCAGAATCTTTGATACCCAACTGTGTGCGAAGGGTATGAAAAATGTTTGTGAACTCTGAAACATCTTGGTCTCGTCCTTGCCGCAGTGTGGTCCATTTGATGTATTTGTCCTCATAGCTTCCGACAGGGTAGTACTGCTCCTTGATGGCATCCCGGAAGTTATTCCAAGTGGGTGCGGCTGAAAATAGTGAGCCTGTACTTTCATCCTTCTGCTCGCAGTAGGTTTCCCACCAGTCCTTGACGTGGGGGGCTGCTTTGAGAAGAGCAAAAACAATCTTTTCCCGACTTGAAAATTCGTGAACAGAAAAATACCCATCTAGCAGATTTAACCATTTATCTACGGCATCTGCATCTATTTGACCCTCGAAGATGGGGATTTCAAAATTAACTTGTACCTTAAATGGTGTGGCATTTCCAGGGTCGCTGTTGGAAGCCGATGCGTCGCCTCTGGGTAGCCGCTGAAGGATCTGCGCAAAGCTATCCATCATCGCGTTCCTTTGCCGCTCGAGCACTTCTTCGAGCAAGATTTTGATAGGATCTCCTGCCCCCTCGTCTTTCTTCTCATCCGCCATGGGAGGCCGTCGGGATTTGCGAGGCTGGTTTTGCAAAGGTTCGACCAGTTCAAGCCCTAACTCCTTATATCCCGACCTCGTTGGGGACATGCAAAGAAAAACAGAGAAAAAGCAGACCGCTCTGATACCACTGATCCGGATTTAGATGGGAACGCAATAGATTACAGAGATAACCATAAATACAGAGATGCAATAACCATAAACACAGAGATGCAGCGGAAATAATGCTTCATTTCATTAATGGAAAATACTGAAATATGCTTACAACCAGAAATGGAAATAAACCAGCTAGGGCGATGGTAGCTTATCTCTGAGAAGAGATGTGCGGCTACATGCCTCTGAACTGTTCCGAACTGTGTTACAATGAGGCTCGAAGGCCTATTTATTGTTGAGAAACAATGGAAAACCCTTCACATCCCAAAACCTAACCCCTAGAAGATGAAACGCCAAATTGTGGGCCCCGTTTGGGTAAATTGGTACATCAATTTCCCGGGGTCGTAACTTTGGCATACGATCTCCGTTTGACGCGTATGATAGCTCGTTAGAAAGATCTATCCGAGTACTACCACTTTGGGAAGGGCAACATCAGTCCATGGACCCATGTTGCCCCCAGATTTCCCAAAAAACGTCGTTTAGGGCCTCAAAACGGCTCCGGAAGTTCAGGACCCGAAAAACTGCTAAAAATAGTAAACTGTGCTGTAATTTAGGAAACTGAAAAGACTGAAAGAGACAGTTGTGGGGGTCCAAATGGGTTGGTGGGTGGCCACCAACATCCACCTAGATCAGAGAATGTCCTGTTGTGTTCCTCCATGTAGTTCTATAGGCCCATAAGGCTTCAGGAAGCCTTTCTACCCAATCTCTTGTGTGGAGATGAACAGTCTTGGTGATGATGCTCTCAAGAACTTTGTTTGTGGATTCCACTTGACCATTTGCTTGCGGATGGTATGGAGTAGATTTTCTGTGCTTGATTTTGTATTCTTCCATCAGCTTCTTCATCAAGTTAGATGTAAATTGACTTCCCTGATCTGTCACAATTTCTCTTGGGACACCAAAACGAGTAAAATTATCCTCAAAAAGAAATTGAACAACTGAATTTTCAGTGGTAGAAGGCAATGCCTTGGCTTCTACCCATTTAGTAACATAATCAGTGCAAACCAATATATACTTCTTTTGTCTAGATGGTGGATTAATACGTCCAATGAAATCTAAAGCCCATTTTTCAAAGGGTTCGATGAGTACCTGTGGCTGTAATGGCATTTCATTTGAAAGAGTTAGTCTCCCAATTCTTTGGCAGCTATCACACCTTCTAACATATTGTTTTGCATCTTTGAAGAGAGAAGGCCAATAATATCCTAAAGAAAGGATTTTATAGGCCGTTCTCTTTTCAGCAAAGTGTCCACCGCACGGTTCATCATGACATGCCTTAAGGATGTCAGGCATTTCATCTTCCCGAACACATCTTCTGATCACACAATCTAGCCCTGTTTTGAACAATTCATTAGAAATCCATGAATACTTTGAACTCTCCTGAATGATTTTCCTTTTCTCATTAGGAAATAAGTGTGGAGGTAGCTTCCCTGTAACCAAGTAGTTAGCAATATCTGCATACCAAGGAGTTTTAGTAGTTACTGCAAACAAATATTCATCTGGAAACTTATCCTCTACAAGAGAATCTTCGTTAGTATTTTGGATTCTAGACAAGAAATCAGCTACTGTATTTTGTTTTCCTGGTCTATCTAGCACAGTAATATTGAATTCTTGTAAAAGTAAAAGCCATCTTGTAACTCTGCCATTAGTAACAGGTTTGTTCATGAGATATCTAATTGCAGAATGATCAGTATGGACAAAAGTTTCATAGCCTGTTATATAGTGTCTAAACTTGTTGATTGCATGAACAACGGCTAAGAACTCTTTTTCACTCACAGTATAATTTAACTCAGTGGGAGTCAAATTTCTACTGGTGTAGTAAATGGCATAAGGAACTAAATCCTTTTGACCCAACACAGCTCCTAGAGCTGTATCTGAAGCATCTGTAGAAATATGGAAAGGAAGTTTCCAATTTGGCCCTCTCAAAATGGGTGCTTCATATATTCTTGTTTTTAAAGTTTCAAATGCAGATTGATAGTCAGGATCCCAATTGAATTCACAGTCTTTTGTAAGTAATTTGAAGAGTGGAGATGCTATCTTGGTGAAGTTTTCAATAAATCTTCTATAATATCCAGTAAATCCAAGAAAACTTCTAACATCTTTTTGACAATTTGGACTGGGTAACTTGGAGATGACTTCAACTTTTGATCTATCAAATTTAATTCCATCTCCTGAAATATGATGTCCTAAAACAATTCCTTCAGTAAACATCATAAAACATTTTTCATGACTTAATGAAAGGTTTGTTTCTTTACATCTTATAAGGAATTTTTCCAAATTTTCTAATGCCTCTTCAAATGAATTACCATAAACTGTAAAATCATCCATATAGACCTCTACACAATCATGAATTAGATCAAAAAAGATTCCTAGTATTGCCCTTTGAAATGTTGTGGGTGCATTACATAATCCAAAAGGAAGTACTCAGTAAGCAAAATTTCCCCATGGACAGGTAAATGTGGTCTTGTACTGATCTTCAGGTGCTACCTGAATCTGATTGTATCCACTAAAACCATCCAAGAATGAGAAATACTTTTTGCCTGCTAAAGTATCTAATACTTGACCAATAAAGGGTAAAGGAAAGTGATCCTTCAAAGTTTCCTTGTTCAATTCCCTGTAATCAATGCAAACCCTCCATTTACCATTCTTTTTAGGTACTATAACCAAAGGAGAAACCCACCGGCTATCTGAAATGGGGTAAATGAAGTTTACATTAAGTAAATTTTGGAGCTCTTCTTTCACTATCTCCCTAAGGTTTGGATTCCTCCTTCTTTGTGATTGTCTGATTTGTCTACTGTTTTCCTCAATGTAGATGTGATGAATGCAAGTCTTAGGGTCAATGCCTTTCATATCAGTATACTCCCATGCAAATGCAGTAGAATGTTTTTGCAAGATTTTGGTTAGCTCCCCCTGTTGTGATTTTTCCAAGTTTCTGTTGATATTCAATGTTTTCCCTAGAAAAATCTCAATGGTAGAACTACCAAATTCTTCCATAGAGAAAAGAGACATTTGTCTAGATGATAGACACTCAATGTTAGAATCCAACTGAAATTGTGTGTGGTCATATTCTGAAGATGGTTCGAAGTTTTCTAATGTGTTCAGAATTTGACTATCTTCACTAATCTCAGAAATGGTAAAGACAGGTTGTATAGTATCTTCATCATCAACCCACTCATTATCTCCTATTTTTGTAATTGCTTTTGCTGGAGGATATAGATTGAACTTCTTTGTCGAATTACCATCAGAAATATACATATCCCCAGACCTACAACTTATGAAAGCATCAGCTGTGGCTAGCCAAGGTCTTCCTAAAATAAGAGGATGTCCTCCTATATTACTCTTGGGAGTTAGAATCATGAAATCCACTGGATATTCCCAAGAGTCTAGGGAGACTGGAATGTCTTCTAATACACCATCTGGTTTAATAATTGATCGATCTGCCAGTTGCAATAAAGTAGGTGTAAAAAGAAGATTAGGAAGTTTTAGCTGTTCCATAGTCTGTCTACTCATGATGATGATAGCAGCCCCTAAATCAATCAAAGTATTTGGTATTTCTACCCCACTGATATGTGTTTTGACAATTGGACTACCGGGATCTACATATTTCTGCATAGTAATTTTTCCCATCATGATATCTACAATTTTCCCTACCAGGTGGATCCTTCTGGTATCTCTTGGTTTCCTTCCTGGTCTTTTAAGACTCAACTCCTTTATTGTTTTTGCTAGAATAGGATTCTCTTTAATGGCTTGTAACAAGGGAATCTTGATATAGACATTCTTCAATTCATCTAGAAAATTATAGTGCAACCAAATTTGTTTTTCCACTCCTTTGTCAATTTGTAATCTTTCGGGAAAAGGAGGTGTGGATAAAGATGCAGGTTGCTCAACTATCGAAGTTGTGGGGGTTAATTATTTTTCTTTTTCTTTTTGAGTGTTTGGGTTTTGAAGAGATGCTTCAGAACCCTTATTGGCTTCAAGAGACTCTTCCTCAAAAATGCTTTGCTTTTGATCGTTTATAGAAGGTTTATCTAAGACTCTACCTGATCTGAGTTGTACTTCATTGAGAGGAACGATCATATAGGTAGGAAATTGTTGACCTTCCATCATGTAATAATTTTGAGGGTTTTTATTATTGGGGTTTGGCAATGGCTGAGAAGGAAGTTGATTTGACTTCTGTTGAAATGGAAGCAAGAGTTGAGAATTTGGGTTCTGTTGAGAAGGTTGTTGTTGTTGTTGTTGTGGAAATGGCAATGATAGTTGTGGATTTTGATTTGGAAGTTGTGGAGCTTGTTGGTTTTGAAAAGATGGAGGATATTGGTAGAATTGAGCAAATCTCCCATAAGGATTTTGCATACCTTGTACCCATGATTGAAAAGGATTTTGAGGTTGGGACCAAGGTTGTTGCCAAGGATTCCAATTTGGTGGGGGTTGAAAATTCATAGAGTTGCTAAACCCCTGATTTTTTTGCCCCTGCCAAGGTCTCCTTGCAACGAAACAGAGAGATTCGATTGTATTTGGATCTTCTTGAAAGACAGCTTTGAGCCCAGGAATTGAAGGACAATCCTTGGTCTCACGATTCTCTGAACAAATTACACATGTTTCTACAACTTTTGCATCCAAGGGACATTCCCTTAGAGCATGTTTCTTCCTACACTTTGGGCAAAATATGGCCAAAGCCTCAGCTTATGCTTTCTGCTTATTGTGAACTTAAGGGTGTCTAGTTGCTCACTAAGACTCCCTAAGAGATCAGTTTTGAATTCATCAAGCATGTTGCCAATCTCAGCCCTACTTGCCGATCCAGTTGCAGATTTATTTGCTCTGATGAGAGAAGGATCTTTAGGCCCTTTTTGAGTTTTAGATTTCCCCCTTGAGAGATGGACACATAATTCTGCTATATCAGAAAGTGGAAGTTGAGATATATCTCCTTTCCCCATCATGTTCAAAATATCTATCCATTCATCTCTAATGGCTTTTAATAGAAGGGCTTTCAAGGTCTCCTCATCCAAGTTACTCATTTTTGCTCTTTTCAGATTATATTGAAATCTTTCAAGTAACTCCTCCAAGTTTTCATCTTCTTTTTGCATCATTTTGAATACCTCATCCTTGTGATTGGTGGGCATACAATAGTCTAGGTACCTATCCAAAAATTCTTGTTTCATATCATTCCAAGACCTAATGGATTGAGTGAGTAATCCCATGAACCATTTCAAGGCTACTCCTTTCAATGTTGAAGGAAACAATTTGAGTTTTTGAGAGTCGTCCAAATAATCATAAGTTCGACACACTACCTCAAACTCAAATAGAAATGTTTCAGGGTCCTTATTCCTAAACCCATGGAAGTTTGGGAGGACAGATGGTGAGATGTTTTTCATTGTGGCTCGGGAGTCCTCATCAACTATAGGAAACCCGAATGAGTTATCCCCATCCCTATTTCCCCCAATGTTACCTCTACCTCCTCCATTGTTTCCTCCTCCTCCTCTACCTCTACCTCTACCAAATCCAGTTGCTCCTTCCTCTGTCATGGTAGTTTCCCTGGAGACTTTAGAGTCTTCTGGTTCTTCTACTACGGGTGTATGAGAAGGAATTTCTCCCTCTTCTTCAGATGATTCTACTTCTTCTATTACAATTTGTCTCTCGGGAGAAGGAAGGAAAGGATCTCTTTCTAGTTCAGATTCGATGGAAGGTATGGGAGAGTCAGCTCCTGCCTCTTGAATTCCAGGAATCCTAGGGCTAGGAGTGTAAGTTGGAGATGATGGAGGTGTCTCTTGTCTATTCCTTGAAGTAGATGGAGTTGTAAAAATCGAACTTTTGGCTCTAGCTAAAAAGCTTCCTCTAGAATCTCTTGCTCTATGCATGTCATTTTTTTTATATTTCTTCAAGTCGGGCTAATAATTCTCTTTCTGATCTTCCAGGTCACTCTAGGTGCAAGAAGAGAGCATACTAAAGATACTATTAAACCAATAACTTTCTCTTTTCTGATCCTCCAGATCACATTAAGTGCAAGAGGAGAGCATACTTTGAGATGTTATCAATTTTCCTTCCTTGAAATTTTCTTGTTTTTTTTTTTTAGAAATTGGCTACCTAATTTCACTTCCCCGGCAACGGCGCCAAAATGCTTGGTCAATTTAGTGAAGTCTAAATTGCAACTTTTAAATGTCAACCCGGGGCTCATAAGCTGATGAAGTGAGGTGTACTATATGTACTTAGATAACCGTTTTCTTAATCTTTTGTCGTTTTTAGTTTTTTAAGTTTGTTTTCGAATGTATCTTTCCTACTGTGATGTGATGGAAGTGTAATAAATCAAGTGGAATGTGGATGATTGTGATGATCTCTAAATGATTTCTCTAAACTTAAAATTATTCTACAAGAAAGCTTGAACAACAACTGCAATAAAATCAACTCTTAAAGGAAAATAAAGACATCAAATAAAAGACTAATGACATCGGCCCAGTATCTCTGCTGCTGAATGAAATCTATATTAAATCCAACTAAAAGTAAGAACAACTATCTCACACTATTTCAACTCTTCAACTTAATCTTCTCTATGAAAAGATATCATGAAATGTTAAGCAATGTGAAATCTAAGTGAAACTACATAAAAGAGACTAGTCACAATAATTTAACTTTTCCTAACCTTGGCCTTTCAACTGAATTTATCATGTAAGAAATAGTTATGAATAAGTCAAGTAATGTGAGTTCTAAAGCAAACTAAATCAAGCTATACTAAATGATATTTTGGCTCCCAATAAAGTTATTTGATTATGGAAAAGGAACCATCAATAGATGATGAAAAACTTGATATCTAAAGCAGGAAGTAAAAGAAATGACAGTAAGGAAAATCAAAACTGCAAAACAATAAAGGTCAGCAACATAGACAAGATGATCACGCATGCCACTAGTTATGAAAAGAAAAGAAAGAAAATTGTCCCGGGCTTGCCTAAGAAACCTTCATAACACACTGATCAGTCATGAACATAAAAGTGCAGAAATGTAAATCAACAGAAATAAACGTTTATGTACAGCTAATATACATGTTGAAAAGAAATAAAAACGCAGCAATTAAAAGACATCTGTACAGCTAATATACATGAAACAAGAAAAAGAAATGCAGGAAATTAAAGGTTACTGTACAGGGCTTCAGCAAACAGGGGCCCTCTGCCTACTTCAGCCGGTTCAAGGAACAGTTATACGCTTAAATGTAGAACAGTCTTCTCATGTATTGACAGCAAATGTAAAGTACAATGGGGAGTTCAAAATTACATACAAAAATGTTTACAAGAACGATTAACTCTACAGCGTTCAAGGACGCTTTATTTATAAGGAGAAAAAAAACTACTTTAACGAGATCTATGCTATTCAACCAGCTGTTTAAAAACACGTGAATCCTCTGCGTCCCCGGATCTAGGTAACTGTCATCGTGTTCATTCAATCTGGGTAGTATGGTTGTTGGATTCGTGCTTCTATATTGTCTCTGTGGCTGAGGATGATGCCACCTAGCTTCACGTGCCCAAAAATAGAGCAACGCAGAGCCGTGCCACCACTGAACACTTATGTTGACCGGTATTTGCCTCCTCATTGACCGCGGGCTTTTATGGCTATTCTGGGTGATCTGGAGGGACACGTACCATGTCCTTGACCCCTGGAACTTGCCCATGTGGATCATCTTCTCGAAGGACACCTGTAACATATCGTTTAATAAATGTTCAGCTGCGGAATCTTGTGTTGGCTGCAGAAACCTGGATCAGCTGCGGAAACCTGTGTTGGCTGCGGAAACGCAACACACTGAACCAAAATTCTAAACCAAACAACAGTCACTTAGCATAGTTAGAAAACCATGTAAAAAGTCCTAAAATACAATGATTTAATCAACTAGGTGGATGAAATGAGTGGGAAAAGGAGGAAATGAATGGGAAAAGAAGGCTGAGAGGTGTATGGGAAGGTACAGGTTCAAGGCTCTACAGCGATCGTGCCATGCCTTCTCACATTGCTTTTGCACCTGTTGATGAAAACCGGCCAGGAACCATTCCTCGTCAAGCTCTGCCAACTACACGAGCCTTTCTTCTAGGGCTTCATGGTCCGTCATTCCTGTGAGCACTGCTATGCGCAGACTAGGTATAATATACTCCATTGGCATGACATCTTCTACGCCATAAACTAACTGAAAAGGTGTTTGTCCCGTCAGTTTCTTTCACGCTGTCCTATAAGCCCATAGTACTATAGGTACGCGCAAGTCCCAATCACTTCGTTGCACATTACATACTTTGGTTAGTGCAGTCTCGAATATTTTGTTGAATGCTTCTACTGTCCCATTGGCTTGTGGGTGATACGATGTGCTTTTCTGTTGATACACCCAAAACTCTTCTATGAGCGTGTTGATGGTTTCGTTCAGGAAATGTGTACCACGATCAATCATTAAGATTTTTGGATAGCCAAATTGGGTCAACACATGTTCAAACAAAAACTTCACAACCGTAGCGGCTATGCAGTATTTGACCAGTTGCGCTTATGCCCAGCGAGTCAGATGCTCCGTCGTGGTGATGTCAGGATATTCAATCAATGGTCCTTGGGCCTTGCGGTAGGCTTCAGTTTCTAGAATGTTAACTTTTTGTGGATCTTCGTCATCCTCCTCAACATGTACATTATAACACTCCAGCGCGCAGCTCAGTTGGGTCACTCATTCTGGCTGAGGCACTTCCATTGGCTCCTAGGGTATGTTGAAGATAGCGGCTTTTACTGCTTGTAGCGCATCATCAACAATATCCCAACAAATTTCCTCAAACGTGAAGGTTAACAAGACCTTCATGCAATATATCCCATTCGGTCATGCCATGGTAGAGCTCCATCTCAGTATACCAATTCATGGGTATGATATCCAAGGTATGACAGAATAGGTGCACCTACTCGATTTATGGCTCTTCCACATAGACCTTAGTCCATTTCGAAAGGTGTGTACATGGATCATCTCATCTGTCATACTAGTCTGTTAACCAAATTTGAGGTTTCCCAAACTGCATGCGCATCATCCTTCTACATTCGCGCCAGTCCTCAAAACTCCTTTGGTGCGTACCCCACCATCTTGCGGGCTTAGTGTGCAGTACCCATTTCAGAGCATCGAAATGTTGTTGTTTCAGTACTTCTCTTTCAAATTTGTTAGGGAAATCATCCACCTCGATCAACCCATCATACGTAGGCAGATCTCTAACTTTTGTGGTCACGCAACACAACGACCTTGTCATCATGTTACAATGGAGCGTGGTTACCTCGTGTAACTGGTTCTGCCATTGTTCTATTTCTTCGTCTGAATCTGAGGTGTGGGAGATTTCGTGCTCCCACGATATTCTTCCATCCACTGTTGGATTTACCCAGTCCTGCTCCTACGTGGTTATCTTATAGATACAGTCTAGATCGTTGTCGTTGTCGTAGTCGCGCACTGGCTCTGTGTAGCGTGATCCTTCTACAAAGTCTAAAGGTACCACTATGTGCAGTGAATTTTTCTCAAAAATCATCTTGCGCTTCTTTAGATTTATCACTCCATTCATGTTAGTGGCCCAATCTATACCATATAGCACAGGATAGGGATTGTTGTCATCAACAATCTCTATTACTTCGAAATCTGCAAGTGTGCTTGCTCCTTCGATATCTACTGTGATTCCTTGCAATCTCCCCATAGGTAGGATCTTTTGCTGGTTCTCTATTCGCAGTTAGATAGGTGACCATTGCAGTGCAGGCCTGCCCATATGCTCCCATGTCTACTTTGGCAGGACATTCACATCTGACCCTAGATCTAGAATCACTTGATCCATTTCATATTCCCCGATCTGCACAGTCAATCTCATCTCCCTTCATGTTCACGTCGTGTGCTTCCCGAGCTTCCGGACTATGCGCGGTTCTCCTGGCATGGTCCCAGCACATCTAGTGATGAGTTCTTGTAGTTCCTTCATAGCCTTGCTGTCGCGCAACAACTTCATGCATGTCTCCAAGAATGTAGTGAGCATTGATGGGTCCATTTCCGGTTCTAGTTTGTCTTTACTTCCTGAAGTGGAAGCATCCGCGAAGCTCTTATTAGCTTCCATGAATGTCTCCTTAGCGCACTCTAAATAAAATTTTGGTTCCTTTGTTGGAGCCTTGCGAACCTAGGAACTATCTTCGATCTGCTTACCTTTGTCGTCGCCTGTCGTGATACCACTTTGGAGCACGATATTTACATTCCCGTATTCCTCACATGGCTCAGACCTCATCATTTGCAGGTTTCGAGTCGAGGGAGGCTGGAGTGCTCCTTTATCGTGCAACCTCACTATCATTGTGGGATAGTCCTTTGTCTTGTGATCAAAATGCATACAATACAAGCATGACAGTCTCATGGGATTTGTACAATCGTGGGCATAATGCCCTAGCCCTCCGCAATTGTAACATATCAACTGTCCGCAACCTCTTCGTGGTCCCATTCCACCTCGACCTCCTTCGCGCCCTTGAAATACAATGTGCACCATCCCTGCATTGTGATCGAGGGCCTGTTTTTTGGTCTGAACTCTATAGGTAGCAGTCTGATCCATCATTAGTTCATAACTTCTACAGGTGCGCTCATCGTGGCCTACTGATCTACAGAAATTACATAACAACTGTTGGGAATTCTGCGTATACTTTTGTAATAGATGGCAGTTATTTGTAGCATGTTTCCCTTCTATCTGACAAATCGTGCACCATAATGCATGCATCACACTTGGTCCTGCTTGTGCCTCCGGTCTCAATGGCATCGGTCCTCCTCCCGCCAGGTAATTCGCGAACACTGGACAGTGGTCCTTGTCATGTCCCTGGTCTTTGCACTTTATGCACCATACCTCCTTGTGCGCTTTTGGGCAAGCTGTCCTGTCTTGTTTCAAACTCTGCATCTCAAGGCACAAGTTCTGCAACAGTGCGTGGATCTGCTGAACTCCAAGGTTAGGATCTTGTATAAAGGTTTCGTGCAGTCTCATCGCCATCTCCAAGGTCTTGGCCTGAGTGTTTAGCTTCTGTTATAACAATGCATTCCTTAGATGCGGCGTTAGCGATGCTACAAACCATGTGCGGTGTTGCCCATCCGTCAAGGTCATATTAGCTTCACGGATTTTACCCTTCAGTCTCTGATCTAGCTCCTAGGGGGTCTCGCCTGGAAGCATCGTGATTCCCTTAAATCCAATGATCTACTGTGTCTCTAATTTTGGCCTGCTAAATTCTTTATCCAGCACAGCTTTTATATTCGTGATCCCTGTGTTCAGATTGTCATTGGAATGCTTAATGTACCATGTCAGTGCGTGATCCTACAGAGCGCTGACCAACATTGCTTTCTTTATATTGTCATCCGTGACTCCCTGCGCTTCCCATACAACCTTTACCATGAACCAAAACTGGTCTGGGTCTTCATTACCTACTCCCCTGAACACTAGCAACTTTATCACACTTGCCATATTGAACTGTGGTGGTGGCAGAGGTGGTGTGGGCGAAGACGGGGTTCAAGATGGTGAAACTGGCGGTGGTGTAGGTGGAAGTGGTATGCGCGGGATTCGTTGCTATATCAAACTGATCGCACTTCTTGGTGTGACCTTCGCGAGCTCTTCCTCGCTCTCTCACGAAGGCAAAATCAAGGGGATGGTTTCTAGTTCTGCACTACCTTCGTTTATGTAGATCCTTCCACTCCGCATAGCCCCAAACATCAATTTATTCGCATAACCCATTTTTCACACAGTAGCATTTTAATCCAAGTGTTCAAAGATTTAATATACTTACCTCACGGTCCTTTGAGGAAGTGTTGTTCTAGCTCGCTATAGCTGATTGAAGTATCTATCACGAACTTGGTGATAAATCCTCCTATAATTTGATCGAGCTAGTGATCCACAGTGCGCACGATCTTATCTTCCGATGCTTCGAGCCTGCGCACCAATTCTGGAATTCACACAATAGGATTGTCAAGTCTACACCTTCCTTGACTATTTGCTACCTTCGCGATCCACTCGTACAACTCATTTGGGAAGGATGCAAAGAAGATTTCGTGGATCTTCATATACAAGTAGCAATCTAACCACTCTTCTTTCGATAGTCGCGGATTCCTATTTTCCTGCGCCGCGAACTCGTGAATTTTTCTGTCCAACCAATCTTCAATTCCTTTCTTCATTGGATTCCAGTGATACAACATCAAACATCTCTATGAAGATCCCGGTCCTCGCAACGAAACCATTTGTTGGCTTGTTGGGGCCTAACCCAAGTTCAGAGTTAATTAGCCAAACAAATCCCAGTACTATTGGCACTTTCGGTAGCAGTCCGTGGAGAGCGGACTGAGGTTGCACCCGAAGTAGTATGAGAGGGTGCTAGAACCAGGTTTCTGCACCCTCAAGATGTCTAATGAGGTCAATTGGTCCAAGGTTTGGCCCTGCATGCAGGTTTCCTCGCACACTTTCCCATACCTCATAGCTTGATATCGAGCCTTCGTGTAGCCCTTAATCAGGGGCTGAACGCCGCACTTTGTGTTATTACCCAAGATCTTACTTGTATTTTCCAATGTTAGTTATTTGAGTGCTTTAAGTTATATTTAACAACATAAACCATTCATATAGATGCGCGCAGTAAATAAATTGTATAATTGCAAGTTATATCAATCAAGTATTAACCCAAGAACAGATACACAGAATTATAACCAAACTTCTCTTTACTAATTCCTTCCTCGGTTGCAAACTTGTCTCTGCCCTACGCACTCAGCTGTAGGGGTCCGCACACTCAGCTGCGGACTACTAGACCTCTACGGACTTAGTTGCAAAGCCTTCTCCTACTCTATGACCTGAAACTAGGCTTTACTCTATGGATATGACTCAATTCTTCATCCTTGACTATCCTTAGATTCCATATTCTTTACACCTAGAGCCTCACTCTATTTATACAATCCCATGGTCCGCGGACCATGGGTAGGTCTATCCAGCCGACCTTACATTACAAACTAGGACGAACAACCCTACGACTCTATCATACCTTCACGCTTCGCACCCACAAGTTGCAGAGCTTTACAACAAGATTCAGTCAAAATTTAGGCTTTAAGCCCCAAAACATGCCTTAGGGGGATTCAATGCCCAACACACAGGGACTAGTGAATAGCATCATGTCGACACATGCAGAAGCTATGGACACCGAAGAAGTGGCAGCCGAGGAGAATGTGCAGGAAATTGATATGGAGGTAGAAGAAGCTGCCCCAAAGGTTACCGAAGTATTGGCAGAGGTCCCTAAATCCCAGAGAACACCGAGACCGAAACCAAACCCAACCAAGGAGACTATAGAGGATAATAAAGGCAAGTATCTTCTCATACCGGTGCGCACCTCGCTAAGAAGAAACCCACCAAGGCCCATTGGTCAGGAGAAAGGCAAGGCTATAGACCTAGAAGTAGAGGAGGAGGATATCGAAGACATCCTGATGGACGATGGCCATGTGGGAGTGGAAGTAGAGGAGGTTGAAGCCCAGGGTGCGACCTCATTACACTGTTATCGGAGTATGTCCCTTCGCACAAGCCTAAATCCAAGGTCCCAAAGGACATCGACGAGAGTAAGACTCCCTTGCAAAGGCATCTGCTACTAGATGAAATTGCTTTCGACAGTCCGCGTTTGGCATGGGTGGCGATACTGAAGCTTGAATATTGAGACTTGGCGGACTACGAGAAGTTACCACACCTGGAAACCGAGCAGCTGATGCACTACATCATAGACACAAATACAGGAATGACAGTCTTGAAGCCGCAAAAGTGGCTCAAGGGAGTGGAGAAGGCATGATTGCTTAACCTTCTCTTGGTGCTGCACTATAACTGCACCCCAGTGATAGTTTTAGTCATCAAGCAACTGCTGTGCTTGGTGCATGATGGGTGTTTGTGGCTAGAGGAGCTGATACCCATCACATATATGTTGATTCACAGAATAACGCGCCTCTCGTATACAGGTGAGAACCAGAAATTGATTTTTTGGAGGCAAGGACAATGAGTAGGCGCTCGCAGAGTCAATGAACGAGAAATTCAAGCTGGTGAAGAAGTCGCGCGGGTACGCTATCTCCAGTATCTGTAACCCCTCTATGAAGGTAGCAATGCAGATCCTTGCAGGGAAGGTGATCCGGAAATGTCGCGCTGATGAGGTGTCAGTGCCTGTCGTCATGCTTGCACAACAGTGCACAGAAGGAGTCTAGTTTAACTAGTTGGACTAGCTTCGCAGAGAGGTCCTGGTGAACTGTCGCAAAGTGCAAGAGCTCATCAAGATGTTCCACTACGCGTGGCTCTTATTGTCAATTGTGCTGGTAGCATCGAAGCTACCAGAAGACAGCCAGTTCCCTTCGGTCGCGCCAAACCTTCTTGAAGCAGTGAAGTATGCTTCATTGTGGGCAACCAAGGATGCACAATGGCTTTGGGATAGCAAGATCTTCTGGATCTGGATGGAAATGGATATTAGGATGGCAATCAATCGCAAGCTGCGATTGTCTCCCGCGGTGTACACCAACCTGCAGGGCTATGCCGAATTTAAAGCTGATTTCCATAGAGTATCAATCTGAAGTGGCACGATCTACCGTATTTGGCCATAGATGATGCCATCGATGTGGTGCCTGATACATGGTTGGCAGAGTGGCGCACTACCATGAACTTGGCGGTGGGTGGAAGAAATTCTACTACACAAAAGAAGAAGGAGGCAGCCAAGTTGAAGATGGCACAACTGGTCGAGAATGGGAAAAAGGAGGCCACTGAAAAGGCCCGGATAGAGAAGATAGGAAAAGTGGCAAGAAAACAGACAGGTGTGTTGGAAATAATACTGAGAGGGGGGGTGAATCAGTATTATCAAGTTCTTTTAACAAATCTTCCTTATTTATACTTTGAATTATTTTTGCATATCAGTACCATAAAATAATGAGCATGAACAAGAAAGACAGATAGTCACACCAAAGAACACCAGATATAAGGTGGAAACCCAATGTGGGTGAAAACCACCTGCTACAATATGTCTCTATCTTCTTTCAAATTAGAAACTCTTTTTACAATAATTTTGTACTGGTGCAGTCCTTTACCAGTACATAGGCTACAACCTGCAAAGAGCTACAACTCTCTCTCGTTTTCCATTCTCTCCTGGAAGGGAGCTACCACCCCCTACTTCTTTTCTTACAAGGATCACTTTTCATAAATTTTCAAACTGGATTCATAAGCATCAAATGATCATCAAGTACATGTAAATTACACAGTCAACTGCAGTAACTAGATCAACAGTAACAGAACTAAACCCAGAACACCTTATCAACAAAAAAATTCAGTCAACAGAAGATCTTAAGACAGATACGCAGTTTTTCTTTCTCTGGCCAGCGTCGCTACGCACTTCACCTTCTGCTTCCCTGCGTATACCCGCAGAGAGTCTTCTGCTGCACCGCGTACCCACGCACTTCTTCTTCAATCACGCTGCGTACTATTACTGCAGGTACGCACCCAGAGACATTATCGCGCCGCGTACTGCTACTGAAACCATGCACTCATAGATACTATCGCGCCGTGTACTTTTACTGTGCGGTACGCACCTGAACCTCTATCGCGCTGCGTACCCACGCAGTTCTCCTTCTTCTAATCTGCGTACCTACGGAGTTCCCCTTCTTGTGTTCTGCGTACACACGCGGCTCTCCTGTTTCTGCTCTGCGTATCCACGCACTTGCACCGTTAATCACCTGCGTACTTCTGATTAGGGTCGAATTGGCAGTTCACCAGTGTGCTACAGTTAGTCAGATGCCTAGATCTGATCATGCGCTCGAGAGATCACCTTCACATATTTGCTTTTAACTTCACTTTCATATAGATCAAGCTTTTAAAACAATAACCCAATATTTCAGATCTTAAGATATTCAATTTGCAAAAGATACATAGCCAAGTGATCTCCTTTGCTTTATATAGGCAAGCTCCTCCTAAAATCATGGATCAATACCATAGATAACCAATACAAGGGGCCCAAAAACATGGGGCTCAATAATAATAATAATATAAAACAATACCACGGGCCAAAACCATAGAATCAAGAGCGGCGGGCTAAATACCACGGGCCAAACATAGGAAACCCCACGTGAACGCGCTTCTCTGCCTTGAAGTAAGTGAAACTGGGGGCACGCACCCTCTCAACGGGTGACCTACGTGGTTGGTCGCAGTTCCTTCACGGTGTACCTGCGTGTACGCATTTTCTGAACTATTCTCCTGCGTACTTCTTAATTTTCAACATTTTGAGATCCTGATCAGAGCATTACCACTTGAGGGTGTTGCCATCAAGTAAAACATCTGAAACATAGAGCCATACCAGAATCATAATGCCAACAATCTCCCCCTTTGGACTTGATGGCAACCTCAAAATCTTCATCTTCATTCTCCCCCTTTGACATCAAGGGAAAAGGGTTATGCTCCCCCTAAGAACATGCTCCCCCTGAATATGAACCAGATCTGCAAAGAAGAACCATAATCCACCAAACACCATAAATGATCATGAAAGAGATAGAGACATATTGCAGCTATAATCAGACCAGCATCCATGATCTCCTTCTGTGCATCCTCCATAATGCCAACAATGCATTATATGCTCCCCCTGAACGTGTGCCATTCAATCTTCAACCCAACACATGGATGCATATACCCCAGATGAACCATGCGTACAACCATCAATCAGAAGAGTTTCAACAATAAGATGATGCATCAACAACCCCCAGTTTTTGCCTGAGGTATTCAAAGGTCTCCCTGGGCAATGGTTTGGTGAGTATATTAGAAACTTGTTCCTTAGAAGGAACATACTCCAACTTGACCTTCTGTTCAAGCACTTGTTCCCGGAGAAAATGATACTTGATTGGTATGTGCTTGGTTTTTGAATGCATGACTGGGTTCTTTGAGATGTTGATTGCACTTGTGTTATCACATAAGATGGGAATAGGTGGAGTACAAGTGATTTAAAAATCCTGCAAGGTCTGCATCATCCAAAGGAGTTGAGTGCAGCAAGATGCAGCAGCAACATATTCCGCTTCAGCTGTAGACAAGGCAATCGAACTCTGTTTCTTGCTAAACCAAGATACTAGTCTAGAACCCATAAAGAATGCACCACCACTTGTGCTCTTCCTGTCATCCATGCTTCCGGCCCAATCTGCATCTGTATAAGCATGAAGTGTGAGATCTGTATCTCTAGGATACCATAAGCCATAATTTTGAGTCCCTTGAAGATATTTGAAAATTCTCTTCACTGCCTGAAGATGAGTCTCCTTCGGATTTGCCTGAAATCTTCCAACTATTCCAACTGCATGCATGATGTCCGGTCGGGTACCTGTCAAATAAAGTAAACTTCCAATCATAGATCTGTAGGTTGGTTGATGCACTGCTGCAGATTCATCATTTGCACTGAGGTTACATCCTGTGACCATGGGTGTACATATTGGTTTTGCATCTTCCATGCCATATTTCTTCAAAATCTGTTTGAGATACTTGGTTTGAGACAAAAAGATCCCTCCTTCTTTTTGTTGGATTTGCAAACCAAGAAAATATGTCAGTTCTCCCAGCAATGACATTTCGAATTCTTTCTGCATCACCAAGGCAAAGCTTTGACTCATAGCTTCTTCATTGCTGCCAAAGATAATGTCATCTACATACACAACAAGTATTAGCAATTTGTCATTTTCAACTTTTATATAAAGATTGCTATCTGCTGATCCTTTTTAAAAAAACCTTGTTGATGAAGATATTTGTCCAAACGATAGTACCAAGCCCTTGGAGCTTGTTTGAGACCATAGAGAGCCTTTTTTAATCTGCATACAAGATTTGGATCATTTCCAAGAATGAACCCATCTGGCTGCTCAATGTATACTTCTTCTTCCAAGTCTCCATTCAGAAAGGCTGATTTCACGTCCATTTGAAATACTTTGAAGTTTTGAAAGCTTGAGAGAGAAAGGAACATTCGGATGGCCTCAAGTCTTGCAACAGGAGCAAAGGTTTCTTCAAAATCTATTCCTTCTTGTTACGCATACCCTTTACAAACAAGTCTGGCCTTGTTTCTAATTACTTCTCCATTTTCATTCAATTTATTTTTGAAGACCCATTTTGTCCCTATAACATTCTTATCTTTTGGTCTAGGAACCAACTCCCAAGTGTTATTCTTTTCGATCTGCTCAAGTTCTTCATCCATTGCTTTGACCCAACATTCATCTTTGCATGCCTCTTTCACATTTTGTGGTTCAGTGGAAGAGAGTAATGCCAAATAGCTTGAAGCTTCTGCAATTGTTCTTCTTGTTTGTACACCTGCTTCTTTCTGTCCCACAATCTGAGATTCTGGATGATTCTTCTGAACATATCTGGATGGAGTCTTCTCTTCTATTCTTGTCTTCTCCTCTAGTTCTTCTTGAGGTTCTTCCTCTTCATCATTCTGTCTTTGAGGGTAGCCTTCATCTTCTTCGATGTCTTCATGATGTACTTGCTTAGGAATGTATCCCTTCTCATCAACCACTACATCAATGCTGTCAACAATTCTGCCAAGTCTTTTATTGAAGCAATTGTATGCTTTGCTATGTGGAGAATAACCAAGAAGAATGCCTTCATCTGCTCTAGGTTCAAGTTTTCCAAGTTTTTCATCAGTATTCTTAATATAACATTTGCTCCCAAAGATTTTGAAGTGCTTTATCGAAGGAGTCTCACCACACCAGAGCTCATGAGGGGTTTGAGTGTTGTTCACCCGGACATTTGTTTTGTTGAAAATAACAACCGTAGCATGTGCAGCTTCACCCTAGAAAGTTGTGGGAATTCCCGACTCATCAAGCATAGCACAAGCCATTTGTTGGACTGTTCTGTTCATTCTATCCACAACTCCATTTTGCTGAGGAGTTCTAGCTGTAGAGAATTCTCTTCTTATCCCATGTTCTTCACAGAAATTGAAAAATTCATTTGAGGTAAACTCCCCACCTCTATCGGATCTGAGGCACTTAATTTTGTGTCCTGATTCGTTTTCAACCAAGACTTTGAAGGATTTGAATTTTTTGAATGCTTCGTCTTTGTGCTTCATAAGTCCTAACCAGAAAAACTTGGAGAAATCGTCAATGAATAATATCAAGTATTCTTCTCCTCGAGGTGTTCTTTTCCTGAATGGACCACATGTATCTGTATGTACTAGCTTAAGAGGCATGCTAGCTGATCCTTCCTTCTATGGAAAGTTAGTTATGGTTTGCTTTCCAAACTGACATGATTTTTATATGGTGTTGTCTGGAATTTTGATATCTGGAAGATCACGAACTGCCTGATATTTGCATGCTTTCCTTATTTGTGAAAAGCTTAGATGCCCCAACCTTCGATGCCATAACCAGTGCTCATCATCCTTGCTCAGATAGCATTGTTGTTGTCCTTCTTCAAATATGTATAGATTATTTGGAGTTCTTTTACCGTTGATCACTGTTTTACCTGTATCAAGATCACGAACAAGTCATCCATTTGATATGAATATCACCTCGGTTCTTTGATCACACATCTGGCTGACACTTAGAAGATTATGCTTCAATCCATCAACATACAAAACATTTCCAGCCTTGACCTTTTCTTTTAATTGAGCAATGCCTTTTCCTTTTATAGTTGCAGTAGTATCATTTCCAAAAGAAACTTCCTTTCCTTTTTCTAGAGCAGAATATGACTCAAGTTTTTCTTTATCACCTGTCATATGCTTCGAACATCCACTGTTAATGTACCATAGATTTTCCTGTCCTTCTGCATAAAATGCTATCCCACATCTTTCTGTTTGTGGTTCCTTTATTCTCCATGTTTTGGTGCTTGAGGCTTGTTCCTTTGTCTGCTGAAACCTGCTCCTGCATTCAGAATCTTTATGACCAAAGTTATTGCAAATAGAACATTCAACTTCATTTTCAAATGTCAAAAAGTTGTTATAGGTCCTTTTTGTAATCCCGGTCATACTTCTTTGTTTTTGAGCTTCTCTAGTCATGATTGTTTTATATGCAACACATTGAGCTGCTTTGTGACCAAAGTTATGGCAAGAGAAACATTGTCCATTGAAGAAACTTCTGCGGTTATCAAATCTACCAGCCAAATGATTGTAATTTCTATTGTCATCCATTCTTGAACCAAATTGAGAAGATTTTACCTGTGGCTGGTTGTAGCTTTTGTTCACCCTTAAGACGGATTGCCCCTGATAGTCTCTGTTTGCAATTCATCCCTGCTTTACCTGATGGTCTCCATTGTGCTTTTGCTCATTCCTTCTTGCTGCATCAAGATAACTTTTTGAGGTGGATGCTTGAGAAGTTTCTCCATTATAGCCCAGACCTGTCTTGTTTAGTGGAGAACGCTGTACATTGATAATCTCATCCAAAGTTTTAGATCCTTTGACAAACTTAAGATTAATAGCTTTTGTTTTCTCAATCTCTTTTCTAAGACGAACAATTTCACCTTCTAATTTTTCAAGATGTTTTTCCTTTTCATCAATTTGAAATTGTAGAGTATCAATGATCATATTCTTTTCTTCTATACATCTCTTGAGTTTAGTAATTTCTTCATAAAGGCTATCCACATCTATAGCATCCATATAATCATCATCTTCAAATTCCATTAACAGTTTATAGTCATTACCTCGTTCATCTTCATCACTATTTGACAGACCATCACTATCTTCATGAGTGTAGTAGCTTTTCTTATTTGCACTCTGTTTCTTGTTCCATCTAGCAGGTTCCTTTCCTTTATCCTTATAAGGACATTTTGTAGCATAATGACCTACTCTTCCACAAGAAAAGCATTTAAAAGGTAACTTACTTCTGAACCTTCCAGAACCCCTTTGAAGATTTCTGACAAAATTTGATTCTTCTTCTTCTTCTTCTGGCATGTGACTTGCTTCATAATAATCTCCTTTGCCTGAAGCCTTGAAAGCAGCTTCTCTTCTAACTGATGGTCCTCCCTTTCTCATTTCATAAGCAGTTAGAATTCCGTGTAGCTGAGACATAGTAAGAATTCGTAGATTTTCCTTTTCTTCTATTGCAGACACTTTAGATTCAAACTTGGGGGACAATGATCTTAGAACTTTTTCAACCACAACAGCCTCTTTTATTTCTTCACCCAAGTTTTTCATGCAATTAACAATCTCATCTACCCGAAGAAAATAGTTAGCCACACTTTCATCATTATACATCCTGAGATTCTCATACTGAATCCTGAGAGTTTGAAGTTTAGCACGCTTTACCTGTTCATCTCCTTCGTAGCTCAAGACAATCTTGTCCCATATTTCTTTTTCGGATTTATATTGCATAAACTTTACGAATTCTGTTTGAGATAAGCATCCCAGCAAAGTATTGACTGCTTTAGCATTTGTTTCATATTTCTTCTTTTCGGCCGTATCTGTAGGAGTAGCTGAAGGAAAAGTGTAGCCTGTATCTATGATATCCCAAACTTCGGTACCAAGAGATTGATGATAGGCAGTAACTCTTACCTTCCAATAATTGAAGTTTGTCCCATAAAAAATTGGTGGCCTGATTGATGCTTCCCTCTCGTAGCTGCTCATGATGAATGATCTTCCTTCAAGCGATCAACCTTCTCCGAAGGACCTGCTCTGATACCAATTGTTGGAAATAATACTGAGAGGGGGGGTGAATCAGTATTATCAAGTTCTTTTAACAAATCTTCCTTATTTATACTTTGAATTATTTTTTCATATCAGTACCATAAAATAATGAGCATGAACAAGAAAGACAGATAGTCACACCAAAGAACACCAGATATAAGGTGGAAACCCAATGTGGGTGAAAACCACCTGCTGCAATATGTCTCTATCTTCTTTCAAATTAGAAACTCTTTTTACAATGATTTTGTACTGGTGCAGTCCTTTACCAGTACACAGGCTGCAACCTTCTGAGAGCTACAACTCTCTCTCGTTTTCCAGTCTCTCCTGGAAGGGAGCTACCACCCCCTACTTCTTTTCTTACAAGGATCACTTTTCATAAATTTTCAAACTGGATTCATAAGCATCAAATGATCATCAAGTACATGTAAATTACACAGTCAACTGCAGTAACCAGATCAACAGTAACAGAACTAAACCCAGAACACCTTATCAACAAAAAAATTCAGTCAACAGAAGATCTTAAGACAGATACACAGTTTTTCTTTCTCTGGCCAGCGTCGCTACGCACTTCACCTTCTTCTTCCCTGAGTATACCCGCAGAGAGCCTTCTGCTGCACCGCGTACCCACGCACTGCTTCTTCAATCGCGCTGCGTACTGTTACTACAGGTACGCACCCAGAGACACTATCGCGCCGCGTACTGCTACTGAAACCACGCACTCATAGATACTATCGCGCCGCGTACTTTTACTGTGCGTACGCACCTGAACCTCTGTCATGCTGCGTACCCACGCAGTTCTCCTTCTTCTGATCTGCATACCCACGCAGTTCCCCTTCTTCTGCTCTGCATACACACGCGGCTCTCCTGTTTCTGCTCTGCGTACCCACGCACTTGCACCGTTAATCACCTGCGTACTTCTGATTAGGGCCGAATTGGCAGTTCACCAGTGTGCTACAGTTAGTCGGATGCCCAGATCTGATCATGCGCTCGAGAGATCACCCTTCACAGATTCGCTTTTAACTTCACTTTCATATAGATCAAGCTTTTAAAACAATAACCCAATATTTCAGATCTTAAGATATTCAATTTGCAAAAGATACATAGCCAAGTGATCTCCTTTGCTTTATATAGGCAAGCTCCTCCTAAAATCATGGATCAATACCATAGACAACCAATACAAGGGGCCCAAAAACATGGGACTCAATAATAATAATAATGTAAAACAATACCACGGGCCAAAACCATAGAATCAAGAGCGGCGGGCTAAATACCACGGGCCAAACATAAGAAACCCACGTGAATGCGCTTCTCTGCCTTGAAGTAAGTGAAACTGGGGGTACGCACCCTCTGAATGGGTGACCTACGTGGGTGGCCGCAGTTCCTTCACGATGTACTTGCGTGTACGCATTTTCTGAACTATTCTCCTGCGTACTTCTTAATTTTCAACATTTTGAGATCCTGATCAGAGCATTGCCACTTGAGGGTGTTGCCATCAAGTACAACATCTGAAACATAGAGCCATACAAGAATCATAATGCCAACAAGGTGGCACAGAGTGGGGCTCTGACGAAGGGGCAGGGTCGCCTTCACCTGAGACCGAAGAGGAAGAAACAGAGTAGCACGGCTTGGACCCTCTGGAGACATCCGCTTTCATTAATCACCCATGAGAGCTGGAGAAGGGAGGGCCCAGAAAGATGTCCAAGGCAACCAATACCTCGCTGGACCCTATCACATTGATGAAGGGCAACTTACACGATATCGATGACACAGTCAGAGATGTCACCGTGGAGGCCCTGCAGCAATTCGAGCGACAACAGTAGATCATCCTAGGGGCCATTGAGACCAGGTTACAGAAGTTGCAGACCCATGTGTCACATGCTGGTATGGTGTCTACCAGCCTAGCTATCGACACTTCAGAGGTTGCCGATATGCTGTGCATGAAGGCTTTTAGTGCGATAGTGCTGCCAGATGGAGCATGACAATAGAAAATGAGGCTGACAAGCCCACTGTCAATGCCTTGAAAGGATTTGGGCTGAACCTGGTAACGCTTCCGCGCGAAGCACTCACCTCTTGCAGAATGGAGTAATTGCAAAGTTGAGGGCCTATGAGCACCGCGCCCTCCAGGTGATTAGCAAACATCAGATAAATAATGAAAAAATGGCCCTAGAGGGAAATGCTTCCATCGCCGCTAAGGCTGAGGTGACCAACTAAAGCAAGAAGATCATGCGGGTCGTGGAAGAGGCATGCAGAATGGTCCTAAAGTTGGCCATTCCAGAGGAGGAGCCAGTCGAGGTCTATCTCCGCAAATTGGCTACAGGGGTGCACGAAACTCAGACAAAGATGGCGTCGGTTCAGTTGGAGCTAAACCTACATATTACAGAGCTCCATCTGAGGGCCCATCCTTCAACACTTCCAGAGGTAAAAGAATAGTGGGCCACTGCTGTCATAGAAGTAGTCGCGGCGGTGGAGAGTGTAGTAGCAGATTGCACACAGTTGTTCGAGCAACCATTTGAGGTCCTGAAAAGTTTGCAGGAGGACCCAAACATCCAAAGGTTAGAGATGGAAGCACGCAAGCTACAACAGAGCTATGGTGAAGTTAAAGGCACAACGCGGACCGTCGTGCTGACACAGAGGCTAGCCAAGCTGCAGGAAGCCATGCAGCTGAAGGAATAGGTGGACACAACGTTGCACAAGGGAGCAGTGCTAAAGGCAAGACTAAAGCCCTAGCTGGAGGAAGCTTACGCAGTCACAAGAAACATTGAAGGCAAGCTTGTGACTCTGCAAGCGACGCAACAAAAGCTTTAGGCTGATAGTGCAGGAGGAGTGACCGAAAAGACAATGGAAGATGTGAAGCAGGCGACAACTTAGTGCATGGCCGAGGTAGCAGTCATACGGGTCGAGCTGGATGGGCTTTGTGTAAAGATCTTCGCGCCTACTTAGTGACTTGAGGGCAAGTCACGATGTTTGTGTTGGCGGCCTGTTGGAAGCGGGATCCCCCAAGGGCTGTTTTGAGGCTAAAAGCCCATGATTAAGCGAAATTTTGTAATATAATTATAAAGACTTCACATTTTGTGGTCGGAGACTGCGAAGGTGTTATGTGTCAAAAAGGGTAGTCTGCCCTTAGTTTTGTAAAGTAAAGTTGGCTATAAGAGATCTACCCATCGTCCGCAAACCATGGGATTGTATAAAAAGATCTAAGCTCTAAGTAGTTTGATAATAATAGAAGGAGGAATGATGTAAGAGAGTCATAGCTTTGTAGCAAGAAGTTTCAGTCTTGGGTTGTAGCGTAGGTAGAGGCTTTGCAGCTGAGTGCACAAAGGCCTAGGGTAGAAGTCTATAGTTGAGTGCGCGGACCTCTGTAGCTGTGTGCGCGGGGCAGACAAAGTTTGTAAACACTTGGAAGATATTAATAAAGATAGATATTCTGCAATTTCTATGTCTTGTTCTGTTGATGCATCTGACATTTTACATATGAATTTCCTTTATTATGCTTGTATGATGCACGAATGATTGCAATTACATTGAATAATTGAACGCATTCACAAATATCTGTTTACCGGGTGTTGACTTTAAGTATTTGATGAGATAAGAAAATCACTTAGGTTAATTGGGGAATCTGCACGGCATGCTGCCATAGCAACACGAAAGTACGTGACGAGAAGGTTAGGGCTATGTGAAGGCCGATCGTACCCTTTCATGGAGGTACGGAAGGATAGAATAGAGGGCCCGTCTTGCAAGCCCTAGAGCGAAGTGACCTGTACGAAGGTAGGAATAGTGGGAATCAAACAACATCACAACCATCTCAGGGTGCGGAAACTTGGTTTCAGCATCTCCTCATATTGCTTCGAGTGAGACTTTGGTCCACGTTCCGCAGGTTGATGCCGAAAGGGCCAGTAGTGTAAGGATCTGTTTGGCTAATTAACGTTGAACTTATATGAGGCCCCCTCAATCCAATAGTGCTCATGTTTCTTTTTTATTTGCAGTCTTTGTAATGCTTATAAGGAGAGAAGTTACTCTTAGCCAATGGGCATAACATCTATAAATTGTAATTTTGTTCTACTTTTCAAAAGTTGAAACAAAATTACATTTTTTATGCTTTTGCAAAAAAATATCTTTTAAAATAAATTTATAATTAAAATCTAATATTTACAAAGTGAACTTTGCTTTGAATAGACCACCCTAAAAAATGTTTTAAAATAACTTTATAATTAAAATCTAATATTTACAAAGTGAACTTGGCTTTTAATAGACCACCCTAGATTCATCTTAACTCTGGATCTACTAAGTGTCCAGAGGGATGAAATCTTTTTGCATCTTAAGATATTCTCATCTCAATAGATTTGATACTCTTTCCACTTGATAGATAGGAGTTAAGATGGATCTAGGGTGGTCTATTTCTCCCCTTTAAATAGGCCAGATATTCCACATGAATACCATGGGAAATACCATGGGTTCTCATAAAACTCTAGAACTTGACCAAGTCAAGTTTACTTAACTACCCAACCAAAATTAATTTAAAAAAATATTAACTTAGAATTTTTATTTTAACATCAAGTTATTTTTATTTTATTTTAAATTTTCCTTAATTATCTAACAAAAAATATATATTTTTTTTTTTTAACATAAAGTTACTCTTATTTTATTTTGACCTAATCAAAATTACATAACATAATAGGATTATATATCTCTTAAACACTAGGCTAGAGAACCTCTCTTATATAAGATATAGCACAACCATGATGAAATGAAATACTTCACTAAATTACATATATAAAAATATATGATAATAATTACTTTTAAAGATTTAATTTTGATTAATAAATTTTAAATTAATGAATTTATTTTTTAATTATTCAATTAACTTATTCTCAAGTTATGAGAACCAAACCATTAAAAATATTAACACAAGGTAACCACAGTGACATAGTAACCATATGCCAGCGTTTAACTAAAATATTATTTCAAAAAAATATAGATTTTAAACTTAATTTTGATTAATAATTTTTAAAACAATCTAGCTATTTTTTAATTATTCAATTAACTTATTTTTGGAGTTGAACAAAACTATTAAAAATAGTAAAACAAAGCAACTAGAGTAACAAGGTAACCAGGCAGAGAATTTACTAACAAGGTAACCAGGCAGAGAATTTACTAACATATAAACCGAAATTACAATATACCAGCCTCCAACTAAAATGTGAATGTGATGCACATCAATCTTGCATAAGCTAATGCGAACATAATTGCATAACCATACATGGCCATGCCTATTCCACTATGGAATTGATATGGGGCATGCCTTATTTATATAACATTGGGCTCTAAACTAACTATATATGAACACATAGTGAGTCTTAGATAAAAAGATAATCTTCGACTGCATTTATTATTTCCCATACCTGCGATAAAATAACAATGTGATAAGCAAAATAACAGGAAAAAAAATCATGACGTCTTTGTGCAGATAAAAAGAAAGCGAAATCATAAACCATGACATTTGTGCATATACTGCACTGAAGAAAGAGCAGAGCATAAATTTTACGGAGGAAAACAAAAGGCAGTTAGTATAAGTTGGTCTACTTGTCATTACCCTTGCTCTAGAACTTGATCGCGCTGTTGCTGCCGCCCTTGTCTTTGTTGTTGCTGTTCATGGTGTTGTTGCTCTTGCTGTTGTTGTTGTTGCCCATGATGGGGTCGTTGCCTTTGTTGTTGCTGTTCGGGGTGTTGTTGATCGGGCTGTTGCTGCCGCCCTTGCCTTCGTTGTTGCTGTTCATGGTGTTGTTGCTCATGCTGCTGTTGTTGTTGCCCACGATGCCGTTACCGGCATTGAAGTGAATCGTGGTGTTCTTGTTGCCGCTATTGTCGCCCATGATAGGGTTGCCGTCGATGTTGGAGTTGCAGCCGACGACGTTCTTGTCGCCGCTGTTGCACCTGCGGTCGACCTTGTTGTTGTTGCCTGGATAGTGGTATCACTAAGTTCACCAAGTTCAAACTGAACGCCTCTAAAGTCTCCCACTTCTGACAACAAAAATTTCAAGTGCTCAAGTGCATCAATACACAACCTGGACATTGATAAGCTACTGTGAATCAATACATAACATGATGAGCAAATCATTGATAAGTGTGCATCAATGCATAACGTGGAAATAAAATATGAGCAAACTATCGATATCTCACAGATTAGCAAGCCTCAATCAATCTAGGTTATACAGCCATACCTACAACTGCACTAGGGCAAAGTCGGTAAGCAAGCGGTGAGAAATACAATCGCATCGCCTGACTTATATAGAAGCAGGCGTACTCCAATCTCGGATTTGAAAACCATCCAGAATGCCAACCATGGTCAAATTTTGATGTTTTAAGTATTAAATTTGATGTTTCATGTATTAAATTTGATGTGACAGAATAATTCCTATTTATCTAAATTCGTACATGGTGGCCTCTTCGGTGACGTGTAGTGATGTAATTTGAAACGTTATTTTTTATCTTAGTGGACAAGAGCTAATGGTATTTTCATTTTATTGGGAAAGTCATTAATGGAAAATAGCTAATGGTATTTTCATTAATGTATGATCATTTTCATGATTTTTGAATAGTTTACTTAGCACTCATTTGGTGATGGTCACACTGGTTGCACCTTATAACTAGAAAGCACCTGTAACTAGTACTTCACATGACTCTGGAATTTTCCCACAGTCAAATCCACTTAAAGTTGTTTCCATCATAAAAAAACATGATTCAAACATTACATCGATAAGATTTTATGAAATTTTTTCCAAATTCCAATCACTTTTCCGGGTCCCAGGGTCCCAACAAGTAGACGACTCCATTTTCATCCCACTAAAGTTGAGAAAGTGCTATACTTTAAATTATACGAGTGTCATGAGAATGGCATGATCAATTATGCAAAGTCCAGCATCAGGATGATGCCATGGATCGACGATCGATGAAGTGGACGCTCTATTGACAGACTTAACTAAGATTTATTCGTGCTGAGTGGACGCTCTATTGACAGACTTAACTAAGATTAATTCGTGCTCTTGGGTAAACGACTTTTCTGTTTCATCCCCCACAAAAAAAATTCTGTATGTAACTACTCCGAGTTATTCTTATTCGCGCATCTGGGCAGACGAGGAATCTTTTTCAGCCAAAAAAAAATTCCTTGCCCTATTTACAGATGTAACTTGGGCAGAAGAGTTATTCTTTTTCGGCTTAAAAAAAACAAAATCTTTGGCCTATCGACCGATGTAACTACTCCGACTCGTGCAAATGGGCAAAAGTGTTATTCCTTTTATCCCACGAAAAAAAAGATTATTCATTGTTACGCCTATAGACCTGTTCTATATTGGAATTGCGTTGAAGGAATTTAAATTTAAAAAAAATGAAAAATGGAATTGCGTTGCAGGAATTTAAATTTTTTTAAAATGAAAAATAGTTTGAATGGTGTACATTTCATGAGCTTGGAATATTTTTGGTATTAGTCGCAATCTAACTGACTAAATTAAGGGTTTGGGGAACGAATAGTCAGCATTTTCGGTCTCTGAAATGAATGGTGGAGCTTATATGCGACATGTGTAGGCTGATAGATCTTTGAGTCGTTTTATTTATGTTTTTTTCACAGAAAAAAAGTTCTCTTCATTAATATAAAAAGACAGTACATGATCTTGTATTTGTCTATAAGATTCTTTCCTATTTCTAAATCATTTTTTTCTATTCTAAAGATTCTAGAGGAGAGGAGTTTCACTCATGAATAGGTTGGGTAAGGCAATACTTTAGTTGTGGTAAGGATATAGCAACTATATATAGGCTTAATTAAAATTTAAATCTAAATCACAACAAAACAAAGTAAAACAACTAAATAAGATTTTGGATTAAATTCTAATTCATGAAAATATATTCATATGAGACGATTGCTCATTCATCAAAGTAAAAACAAAGTTTAGGGCTATTTACACTTCACCCGAGGTTGCGAAGTAACACACTAAATGTTGTTTTCAAGACCCCACCAAAATTTGCTCCATGATTTTCGAAGTAACACACTTAGTGTTGTTTTCACACACCCACCAAAATTTGCTCCACGATTTTCTCCTCACTACCTCAACTTTCACCCTCTCTCTCTATCTCTACTTTCACCCTCTCTCTCTACTTGCCCAACAATGCAAATGACTTTTACATTCATATTTATGTGACATACAAATTTGACATTAATACATGACATAGAAAATATTTAATATTTAATACACACCATGGGTGATTTTACACAACAAATGGTTTTCTGAACGTGTAGGTGTTGTGGAGTGTGGCCAATAGTCACTTAGTGAATGTTTGCTCATACTTATTTACTAAACTTCATTAAGTGCCTTAACATCTCTTTTGTGTTGCAGAATGGTCCGCGATGTACTTCTGCTAAGACTTGAGTCCTTCTGCAAGCAAACAAAATCACAACCTGCAAAAATACAAGTATGGTTGCTATTGGAGTGTTTAACACGATGGTTGGGATTAATATTTCCAACACTCTCCCTTAATCACAATTGCCACCATTGACACTTCCCAAACAATCTCTGAGATAAACAAAACTTTCACGTGCCAATGTCTTTGTGAAAATATCAGCAAATTGTTCATGTGAATTAGTGCTGCAACATAATTTCATGATTGTTAATTAACTCTCTAATAAAATGATATTTAGCATCAATATGCTTGGTCCTCTTGTGAGAGACAAAATTCTTTCACAATGCAATTGTTGAAGTGTTGTCGTATAAAGTAGTTGTCATTCCCTCTTGGTCGTGGCGAAGATCCCTCAACATCCTTCTCATCCAAACTACCTGAGAGGATGGTGTTGTTGCGATGACATATTCAACTTCTGCTATTGACAATGAAACTATCGGCTGCTTCTTGGAGGCCCATAAAATGGCTCGAGAACCCAAATGAAAAACATATCTTGATGTGCTGTTTCTGTCATCAACACTTCCTGCCCAATCACTGTCGGTGTAACCAACCAGCTTGAAATCATCTGTTGCGGCGTAAAAAGTACCATATTGTTTTGTCCCATTGACATACCTTAGAATCCTTTTCGTTTCTTGCCAATGTGTCTCCTTGGGTGTCTTCATGAACATCAACACCAAACTCACTACATACATTATATCCGGCCTAGTGGCAATTAAATAGATCACAGTGCCTATCATTCTTTTGTATAATGTCGAATTGACATTGTTGTTGCAATCTTCTTCGCTCAGCTTCAACCCCATGACAGTTGGAGTTGGTGTGGGCTCGTTGTTCTACATCTTAAACCTCTCCAAAATGTCTGCCACATACTTTGCTTGAGAGACAAAAATATCGTTTTCTGTTTACTTCACTTCTATGCCCAAAAAATATCTTAACAACCCCAAGTGAGTCATTTCAAATTCACTCTTCATGACTTGTTTGAAATCAGCGATGAGAAAATCATCACTGCGTGTAAAAATCAAATCATCTACATATAAAATGACAATAAGAATCTTACCATCGCTCTCTTTGATGTAGAGAGTAGGCTCACCGTCACATTTGTTGAAACCATTTTCCAACAAGTAAGCATCTCTCCTGCTATACCATGCTCCCGGTGCTTGCTTAAGCCCATAAAGAGCTTTCCTCAACTAATACACTTTGTCTTCTTGGCCTTCTACCTCATAACTAGCTGGTTGCGTAGCATACACTTCCTGTTTAAGCACTCCATTCAAGAACGTTGATTTTATGTCCATTTGATAAATTTCTATTTATGTTGCGTGGCAATCACGACAACCTTGTGCACTGTCTCCATCCTCGCAATTGGCGCAAATGTCTCTACATAATCTCTTCCATGCTATTGTTTGAAACCTTTGACAACTAACCTCTCTTTATCCCTTGCAATCTTCCTGATGACATTTCTCTTGGTATTATAGACCCACTTCACTCCAATGACTTCTTTTCCTTGTGGAAGGTTCACTAACTCCCATGTGCCATTCTTATCTATTTCTTCTATCTCTTCCTTCATTTCTGCAACCATTTTTCTTCTTTGACTCCATCTTAAAAATGGTTTGGGTCATCTACATGACAAAATAATGCAAATAAGAAATTTATACCAGTGCTATTGTTAACTTCATCTCGCTCATAAATCTCATTTAAATTTCTAAATTTTAGTCTTCTTGTGCTTGTTGAAGATGGGCTTAACATGTCACTTGGTGTTGGGCTTTATGGCGTGCTTGGAAAAGCACTTTCTTGACTGCACGATGCTGTCCTATTATTTATTGATGGTGTTACTTTTTGCCTGCTTTGTTGCACTTGAATAGGAATAGAGGGAGTCACTGTTGAGGAATTACTTGTTGCTGTCAATTCTTATTTGTCCTCACGTGGTATACATGCTTTAACACTGACTATCTTCTCTAAACTTCCATCCCATTCTTCCTCTTCTATGAACTACACATCTCTACTGATTATGACCTTCTTGGTTGATGTTTTTGTAAAGCTTGTATGCCTTGGATTCATCATTGTATCCAACAAATATGAATTTCTCCCCCTTGTCCAACTTCTTCATCAACTCATCCAGGACATGTGCATATGTCACACAACCAAAGACTCTCATGTGAGTGATACTATGCTTTCTTCCACTCCATGCCTCTTCAGGAAATATGTTCTGGATGCTTTTGTTTGGACATCTATTCAAGATAAATGTTGCACAAGCAACAAGTTTAGTTGAATAATCATTTGGCAAATGATTTTCCTTCAACATACTCTTGGCCATCTCCATAATGGTCCTATTCTTCATTTCTCCTACACCATTTTGCTGAGGTGTATACCTTGTTGTAAATTGCTTGTGAATTCCATGTTCCCTACAAAAACATAGGAAATAAGTTGAGATGTATTCATCACCTCTGTTAGTCCTAAAGACTTTGATGTCGTGTCCACTCTTCTTTTCAAAAAGAGCCTTGTATTGACACAAGTGCTCAAACAATTCACTTTTTTGTTTGAGGAGATAGACCCATGTCTTCCTGTTTTAGTCATCTATGAAGGTCAATAAATAGTGGCTGCCACCAACTGATGGTGTTTGCATTGGTCCACATAAATTTGAGTGGAAAATTTCCAAAGATGCATTTTCTCTTACTGACTTTCCTGCTGGAAATGTCTCTCTATGTTGCTTCCCCAAGATACATCCTTCACATAGACTATTCGATTTTTCTATGAGTGGAAACCCCTTCACTATGTCTTTTCTATGCAACAAATCCAAACCTCCAAAGTTGAGATGACCAAATCTCAAATGCCATAACCAATTTTAATATTTGACCTCTCCTTGAAATTTTACTTGTGTGACAACTGCATATTCTCTTCCATCCTCTTGTGAGTTCATTGATAGTTTTGCTTGTGAACCTTCTTTATTCAAATTTGGTCTTATCTTTTGGGGAAACATTCTATTGTTTGTGATAAGAACCTTTGCAATCAGTTGTATGCTTGGAGGCCTATCCAAAATTGTGCAGTCATCATTTTTGAGAAACACGTTATAGCCCTTTTGCACGAGCTGTCCAATGCTTATGAGGTTATGCTTCAAACTAGGAATAAAGTAAACATTTGGGATGCACTTCTTCTTCCCCTTCTTTGTTAGGATATTAGCTCTTCATTTTCCCATGACAGAGACTTTGCTATCAGTCCCTAATGTCACTTCAGATTTCACACTTTCATCTAAACTGGAAAAGATTTCTATGTTCCGTGACATGTGGTTGCTACACCCATAACCTATATACCATATATCATTTTGTTTTTCTTGTGCTACATTACAAGCTAAAAACATGTTATCATGGTTCTGATTTTATTTTGTTAAATTTACACTTGGTTTGTTACTAATGTCATATTGCCTCTTTCTACATTCATTTGCATAATGACCATACTTCTTACAGTAATGACATTGAACTTGAGATTTATCATATTTTAACCTTGTGCTTGATTTTGGCTTGGATTTTGATTGCTACACCTTCTTCTTGAGCTTGAAGGGCTGCTTCTTCCACCTCTGTGTGGTCTTCTTCTTCTTCCTCTAGCATATGATCTTCCTCTGCATCAACCTTGGCCAAATGAAACTTGTGTCTTGAAGGAATGCTCCAATGAGGAGCTTGTTTCTCTATTTAGTCTAGGTTAATGAGAAATCAGTGATGTGTGAAGCTCATCCACTAAGAACTGTGAGAGATCCTTTGTCTCTTCTATGGCCACAATGATGGCATCAAACCTTGCTAGAAAACTTCTCGAAAATTTCTCACCTATTCTTCTTTCCTCAAGTGTCTCCCCATGAGACCTGATTTGAGTAACCAACCCAATTACATGTGTAAAAAATGAGTCTACATTTTCAGACTCTTTCATACAAAGTGTTTCAAAATATATTCTCAACATTTTCAGTTTGGTTGTCTTGACTTTTGCCATGCCTTGGTAGGCTGTCTGGAGGGTGTCCCATGCTTGCTTGGACTTCGTTGTTGCTGCAACCCTTGGGAAAATACTTTCATGAACTGCTTGAAAAATGTAGAAGAGGGATTTTTCATCCTTCTTCTTATTGTCCCTCAACAGATCCCTTTCTACTTGAGACAAGGCATTGTATGTTGTTGCATCTACTGGTTCTAGAAAAACATTCTCCACCAAATCCCAAATGTCTTGAGACAAAAACAGGGCCTTCATTGTAATAGCCCAATAATCATAAATTTTTCCATTAAACTAAGGTATATGAGGATTATTCAATCTTGTGCTTTATGTTTCCATTTCTGAGTGAGAAAAAAAACTTTCTACCTGCTAGTAAATATGCTAAAAAACAATCTTCCCCCAAAACAATTTTAACTACTAGTAAAAACACTTATTTTTACACTAACAGAGTTTAACCTACTCTGATACCACGTTAGAATTTTGTTTTTGCAAGGGCATAGGAGAGGAATTTCACTTGATTGCAACAAGGTTTTCCTCCAGAGGATCTCCCAATTATAAGCGCGCGCCAAGTGGCGCTACGCGTTGGGTAGAAAAACCTGTTTTAAAGCCAAAAAATTCAAAATTGACAAAATTTTCTCCAAATTCCTTGAAATTTGGGCTGGAGGTCTATCATTGAGTATCATGTTCAGCCAAGGAAGCCTCGGCCAAGATTTGGAGCCTATCATGCCTTTTGCGTCGTTTTAGTGCCTTCCTTAGTCTTGCCTTCAGGATTTTGATCTTTGCGTTGCAAACGTGATTTCGTGCCCAATAATGGTTTTTCATGTGCCTGAGCATGTCCTTGTCCTTGTTTTCCTTCGCCAACAACTTCTCAAGATGAGTATTGGCCCTCTCAAGCCAAGACTCTCGATCAACCTCTATCTCCTACTCCAATGAAGTGAACTCTATCCTCCTCCTTCGGGCAGCTTGACGGTTCTAGCGGATGTTTTGTAACTCCATGATTGCTTGCTGATCTTCAAGATGTTTGTTCCTCTGCTCTAAGTATTTCATACTCCACTTAGCCCTATCCAAGTCAAGGGATAAGGCTTTGATCTCTGTTTGCAGCTCCTGGATGATCTCTCTAAGATGTGTACTTTGTGGGCCCATGTTTGTATCATCATCCTGAATAAGAATAAAGTCCCGCTCACCTGAAGGCCCCTCATCCTGCATTGGCCTCTTGCCTCTGTCCTGTACCTATGATGCTGATGTCGGAAGCAAGGCCCCTTCCACATCGGGTGGATATAACACTCGCTTTGCTGCTACAAACAATCCTCTTGTGCCTCTCTGATAGGTGACGTATGTCGGCACACTAATAGTCTCTGCCTCCTGACCTCCATGCTAATATGAAGGTTCACTGATATGATGGAAAACCTCCTGATGAACTACTAAAGCTATGAAAAACTCACGGGAAATGAAATCTTCCTATGTGATACCCTGCAAACCAAGCTAATGCACAACAATGATCTTGATGAGCACATAGTGGTAAATGTTGTTGTACTGTTGTTCCGGAGTCTTCTTCTGCACAAGAGTGGTCATCCTCTTGATGTTTTGGCACATGAAATATGGAATGTTCATGAACCTCACTCTCGTGAAATGCATCAGTAACCTGATATGGTATGCATAAAGGCGTGATAAGCGACCTTCACAGCTGAAGTATCTGATAATGAGTCTCATCAACGGCGCATAAGATTCCTTCAGAAACTGAAATGGGAATACTCTCCTCAGATGCTTCAAATAGCTAGGCCTAATGTAAGGTTCATAATATGATCTATCCAGCTGCTGCCTCTTGTTCCACTCTTCCCCTATATTCGGTATCCTGGTGGCTTGAGAGATGGTTTCTCGTGTCAAGGTGAAGTTTACTCCAGCAAGAGTAACATGAATATCATGCAAATTTAAAACAAACAACCGAACCAACTCCTGATGATGTTGGATCTGAGCAATCATCTCACAATACTGAAAGCATGACATTTGCTGAAAGCATGTCATTGCAAGTGGGCAGGCCTGCAATTGAGTTAAGGAAGTAGGCTCTTCTCTAACATGTCTGCCACCTTTTCGAGGCCTTCTTGACACATTAAGCTTAGTGGTTGAGTCAATGTCTTGCTCATATGATGAATTTGTCTCTGTCATGGTGCTGCAATGTGTATGTTTGATTGGTTTGACAAAGAGAAATAGGTGATGTGTTTTCAATGCCGAATGTGCCAAAGGGAAATGGTACTGTGAAGAATATGGGATAGTGGGAAAAGTGGATGATGGAGTTTGTGAAGTGAAGAAATGTGCAAACAGTCACTTGACTGTGCTTAGGGAGTGGGGATTTAGGGATTTTGTGAATGATATGAAAAAGGGAGAATGATAGGGAATGATAGGAGTTTAGTATAGGGAAAATGGGAAGCAGGGATATGAGTGATTTGGGAGTTTAATAATGATAGGATTATGAAAGGGAAGGGATCACAAGTGGGAGAGGAGACTTGGCACCAAAATCATCATTTGAAAACACCAATCACAAAACTCAATGGAGCAGATTTTGATATAAATGTAGGGTTTATATTTTCACACTTCAAACCTTTAAAGCTTCCCTCCAAACAATACCCAACCAAACGAAATTCAATAGCAAGAATGCTCAGACTTACTTGGAGCAAAAGACATGGCGCTATTTGAATTTTGATGACTACCGGGATAAAAAACTGGCCTGTCGGCTCTGTGCGTCGTGCACAAACTCAATGCGCCGCACCTCCTGGATGCGACGCGACAATGTAATTTAACACTGTGGAATTTCGCCCAATGCGCCGCACGGCGTGTGTGCACAATGACCTCCTCCAATGTGCCGCACAGCCCTTCAACGCACAGTCTCAGCTCTTCAAACACAAATTTCGCTCCTCTAACCCTCAAGTTGATATCCTTTGACATCTTTGTTGTGGGGAAAAATGCCTATGCAGGACGATCCTATCCACCTAAGGTGTGACAGTGCCTTAGCAACAAACAGAGACAGCTATTCTAGTATTCTTCCTTTATGAATTAAGAATGAAGAGAGAGATAGATGGACTAACCGGTGTCTTCCGTTTGTCCCTCGATCCAGCTTCTCTTCTCTTGGAGAGTTCCCGGCTACTTGCCTTCTCGCTCGCCCAGCTTCAAGAGGTTTCTGCAAGATCACAATAAGAGAACACTACACAAGACATGGATTCATATTCATAACTAGTTCAGGATTAGAAATAAACTAAACATACTAATGCAATCATACATCAAGAATACATCAGCATATAGGAGAAACCAAGATAGCTTTATTGATGAATAACAGGGTTCAGGAAGAGATACAACCCAGAGGGCTCCAATCCAGCATCTCCTTCCCAGCAAATGAAATTCCTATCTTCACCCCCTTTCAAAGCATTAAGCACCCAATGATTCCAATCTCAAACCAACAACAATTCTTTGCAATAACAAAATTCCAGCCTTTAGATCTCATGGAGGAGAGATCCATATATAGATGTTTGGAGAGAGGATGAGTCAGCTTGAGATCTGACTAGTGTCCTCTCCCTCTGTCAATTCTTGAGTCCACTTGGAGGTTCTTGCTTCCACTTGGAGATTTGGAACGTCTTACTCATCACCAGTCGAATTCCCTGAGGCAAGTGTCATTTTGGAAGCTTCTTGGGTTTTGAAACCTTGAGAAATGAGCTTGCCACTTGTCCACTCTCGTTCAGCGCAGGTAGCTAGTGTTCCAGTTGACATTCAACGTAGGTAGCCAGTGTTGGCTTTGACATTCAGCGCAAACAGCTAGTGTAGCCACTGAAATGATCCTGAATTGACTTGTTTTGAGTAGTTTTTGGTGGAGAACTTCTGTGAATTGTTGTGGTTTGTTAGCCTTGTTCCTCTAGGGGTAGGAACAACATGTTTAGGGACTTTGGATCCCTTATATTATGGACATTTCATGCTCAATTCTGTAAGGCAAAAAAATGTCTATAACAGTTGCCCCCTAAAGTATGAGGCTGTTTATCAGGCGAAATGCTTTATCAGGGGGATCCGAAGTTCATCCAATGTTGGGAGGAGACCTGTAATAAGATACAATACAATACATTATTTTTCATACTGCTTTCATGATCTAGCTGAGGCGGGCATTCCCATGCTCAGCTTTATAAATTCATTTTTTTGTACATAGAACAGACAATCGTCTGATGGTAGACTGATAATTTTGATGAAATTATCATCCTTTGAGTAGGATGATTATCTGCTGCAATGGTGTACATGTCAATGTCTTTATTTTTCCTGAATATATATCGCAGCCCGAATGGATGAAACTAGATCCGGGGTCTTCAAACTCATTCGATCTTCACTCTAAGTACAAGTCGATTCATGTGAGAAATGTTCTGAAGTCGAACATGGAAAGACATCGCTTGATTACCGGTCAATGAGGTAAACCGTTAACAAGCGCGAGAGGAATCACCGATAATGATAATGACCCTCAAGGTACTACAGTACAATTCACGTGGTGTGAATAAAGGACTTGACGTCGAACACCACGCAAAATCTTTCGGTCGAAGGTCATTGATGTATACCTGTCGCCGGAAGTGAGAAACTTGCCATTGAGGCATGCAAGCTTCAAAGTACTGAAGGGGTTGTTCCTAGATCAACTTCTTGGATAATGAGCTGATGTCGACAAGAAGCGATCCATCAAAGGAGGGCCTTAATGAATCCCACATCAGTGACACGGAACGGAGATAATGATTTTAATGGAGGTGAAAACGATCTGTGACATATGATTCAGGGTGGCGGTCATGAAAGGATGAAGGATAATGTATGGCAGTGGATGGGACACGGTTGACTTTTCTGAATGACTTCTCTTGAACATGTGGCGACACTGATGCGATGGATCGGTAGAATTACCCCAAATATGGATGGTATGGCGAGACCATGGATGTGACCGGTGAATGAAACAACCCAACCCGATTGTGGTACGAAGGAAAAGTGTCATGTTCAAGAGCGACTTGCTACCATCAAAGTTTTCTTTAGTTTCTCCCAATTTTTCCCCAGTCATCGCTGACCAGTACCTCTTTATTTTTGTCAAGCTTGAGGAGGATAACATATTCTTGTTCTATAACCTGCCCTTAGGGCAAGCCCATCGCTATGTTTTAACGAGCCTAGCGATAGTGAAACTCGTTCTCGTCTAAAGACAAGTTTGTCGCTATTTAATGATTTTAACGAGTCTAACAACAAAGATAACTCGTTCCTTTTCATTTTTAGAGAGTCTAAAAAGGTACATAAAGTTAACTCTAAAGGTCCTTTTTCGTCATCTAATCCCTTAGGTCCGAAAAAGTATAAAACAATACAGAAGAGATGAGTTTTCGATAGTTTTAACGAGCCGAATAAAACAAGCGCTCGATCTTTTTGTGCAATAATCCCTCAGGTCCAAAAAGATTAAAATCTAGAGGACAGATAGCACTTCCTGTCCCTTTAACGAGTTGGAAGGCCAAGGACTCGGCAATCTTTTCATATTTTACGAGTTAGATGAAAAGAGCTTAAAGAAGACTCGTCTTTTGAGGAACGAGTGATAAAACGGGTTAGCATCTGATTCCAGGTACAGGTTGGAATTTTCCAATCACGGCAGTGTCACAAGGATGGCTAGTGAAATCACTCTTCGCAGCTGTTCCTCAAAATGGGTAAACAAACATATGGAGGTGAACGATCGGCCAATGGAAAAGTGGAGGTGATGGTGCAAACACGACCAAGGATTTAATGGCTGATAAGGTTACATTCACAGTGGTTATTTACCGGGTAGGTTCATTTTTTATTTTAAAATGAGCTTAAACACTGGTGGAAACACTTGCTCATTGCTTATGTTTATTTTTTAACGAGCATGAAGTCCGCGTTAAAACTGCTCGGATCTTGCGTTTATTTTTTAACGAGCATGAACTGTGTGCTAAAACTGCTCGATGATAAGTTTGCATTCCCCAGCATAATAATGCAAATCGAGATACATGCCCCCCAAGCTTCATTGCATTCAACTTGGTGGTTGGAATGAAGGTTTGCCTTTGAGATTTGGAAAGGGGATTGTTTCATTTTTTAATGAGGTTGACACAGTAAAAGAACTAGCCTCATGACTCCTTGTTTCATTTTTTAACGAGGTTGACACGAGATTAGAACCGTCCTCGAAGCCCACTGTATTTACAGTATTTCTATTAGGGCGATGATCCACGCTGACAAAATGTTTAGGAATCTTCCGAATCCATTAGATATAGAAGATTTCATATTGTAGGTTTCCACTGTGGCCACTTCCGCCAGATTACTTGCAGGCGGTAGGGAAAAAGTACCCATTAAGGCAGGGTCTTTTAGGATACCTACTCCAATATTTTGAAGCGAATGATTGCTTCCATGGATCATTGGAATGCTTCCCGTAACTTGTGAACTATCGGGGAGGAAAGTTTGTTGGTCGATGACTGTAATTCCTCCTTGAAAGGGAAATGCAATATTCCTGAAGTAGGTCGACACAACTGTGGCCATGGTATATATCCAGGGCCTTCCCAGTAGGATGTTGTAATCGAGGTTTCCATCAATTACTTCAACATCAATTCCTACTGTTTTGCCCCCTAGTTCAACTTGCAAGTTACTTAAAATCCCGTATGGAGTGTATGATCGTCCATAAAATGCTTTTAACGTCGTTGACGATCTCGACAAGGGTGGTGAGCCTAAATTCTTCCAGCAACTCATCGACATAATACACGTAGATGCCCCCTCATCAATAATTGTTCAATGAACAGTTTTGTTGAGGGCTTTCACTTGAATAAGGAAAGCTAGTTGAGCTGGTAACTGAGGGTCATATCCTTTATGATCAAAGGCCACAAGATTGGAATCCCTTGGGCCAATCCCACCTATTGCTGATAATAAAGCTTGCTCTTGGGAGGGGCAATTTTGCGGTACCTCAAGTGTCGACATAGCGGATGACGATTGGGCCAGGTCCTCTATTATATTATAATTTTGTGCTATTTTTGCACGAGGATTAAATGTTGACTTGTACACTACTCCCTTTGGCGACTTTATCATTTGTTCAGGAATGGTGGGTGGCACAACTTTGGTCAAAGTTGTTGTCGAACTACTAGGTTGTTCATTAGCCTTGTTATTCGACACCTGTGGATTCCCATAATCTTTATTCCTTGCCAAAGCATCATTTTGCTGCTTTGAGATAGACAACATAAGCACTTGGGATCGGGAAGCATTTTGATTAGCAACCAGTTTGGTACCCGGGCTTGGAAACGGATCACTCAATACTGCTGAGGTTTTTGAACTCTTAAAGAGTTTCTTAACTTCAGCTATATGTGGACAATCTCTCATCCAATGATCCTCATCGCATATATGACACCCCGCAGGGGGTTTCCTTTTTCTCCCTTTCTTTTTCTTCTTGCCCCCTGGTTGCTTCAGTTGTTTGCCCTTGTCGGTCAACGCGACATTTACTTCTGAGGCAAGAAGTTCCTCATTTGCATTTTGACTGGAAATCTTACGGGCCCTTGTAGATGTAGCCTTTGTCGATTTCATGTCTGTCGTGCCAATCAGGCCATCGATGGCATGAGAGTCATTGTTTGATTTAGGAGGAGGAGGAATTGAGAATTCCGGTCTAGGGGCGTCAGGTATTTTTTCGTAGAGCATGCCAGACTGAGTATAGACCAAGTCCATATATTGCGCACGAGCGATGACTTTCTCTTCCGTTATGACTCCCCCCTTTGCCACATCTTCCGTGATTGTAGGAAGTAAGGATTTGATAAACCATTCAGCTAATAGCTGATCGGGAACGTACGTTTTTACCATCCTACGACGACATCGCCACTCATGTATATGATCAGATATGTGAGTGGCCGTTGTCTGCTTGAAGTTGGTTAAGATTTTTGTTCCCATTTCATACCTTAACGGTAATTGAAAATGGGTTAACAAAGTCGTGGCTAGGGAGATGAAATTGTCGAACGAGGCTCTAGGTAATTCAATATACCATTTTGCCGCTGGACCCGTTAACGTCCTCTGGAAAAGGCGAAGCCTTATCGAATCATCATTTAGGGTGTTTGATGAACACCACAGATGAAAAGTCATCACGTGATTCGATGGGTCTTCACCTGGATTTCCATTGAATTTAGGAATGTCAGATGGAAGTTTGTGAGGAATCGCTGGCCACCAAGGGGCGTAAGCAATTGGATCATTTGTTAACTAGTGTAAATCGGGTAACTCTAAAGTTGCCACGAATGGTAACTGTTGATTCAGGTTAGGTGAAGCATACCCAGGGTACGATGGAATTGCCTGAGCAATGGGCCTTTGCATACCAGCATAATGTAATTGATGTTGGTATGACTGATACGGTTGGTGGACTTGACCACTGTAAAGCGGTTGGTTTTGACCGTTTTGAATATACGGTTGTCCACTGTTCGCAAAGATCTGCTGCTCAGAACCTTGGTACACTTGCTGGAATTGTGGTTGTTGGTATTGCACCAGCCACGGTTGTGAAGCCATGTTCTGTTGCGCTATACTAACCGTTGGACCAAGGTGTGGGGTGATTGTACCTGTTTGTACCTATGTCGCCCCACCAGTAGGCGATTGTGGTTGTGTCACCGGGTCAAGGGGCTGTTGCATTACAACCTGAGAAATCTGAGGTTGACATACAACAAGCAACGTTTGAACTTGCGACACTGTCACAATGGCCGGTGTGGTCGGGATGTTCGACATAGGTACACACTGTTGCATAGAATATACAACCCTTGGTTGTTGAGGTAGCATAGGTACCCAACCACTTGATGTAATTCCAGTATAACCTGAATACTGTTGTGAACTCTCGTATGGATACCCTCCCGGAGGGGGTAATGAAAGGGCATACTGCCCCCCATACGGTAGCAATCTGGAACTCAAGGGGATTGTTTGTCCTTGGGGACTGGATTGCCCAAATTGACCTCCAAATGGATCAATCTGGCGAGTCTCAACATAAGAGTTGCCGGATATTATTCCGGATGAACAAACTGGAACAGACCACACTATCGAAATAGTCCCTTGGTGGACTCCTTCTAGCGGTTGTGAGCTAGTCGGGACAGATGGTATGCCGGCAAACATTGTCGGAATGACGGCAGGGGCTTCTGCTGTCGCTGTGTCATTCGACACAGTCCTAGATGTTGACGGTTGTTCAGACATTTTGAGTTTATCCAATAGATTGCCTAGCGATTCTACAGGAACTTCCACTTGTGGTAGACTAACTTCTGTTGAAGGAAATAGAGTGACCCCGACTCCAAAATGTGTTGGAGTATTTGCTTGTGGATCTTCTACAATTTCCTCTATCGCAATCAAACCATGTGGAAGAGGAAGACCATCAGGTCCGTAAAATATTTCTGGTGCCAAAGAAGGGGTTGAATCGATAGCGACAGTTGTTTGAGGAGCAAGACTCTCTGAACCGGTCACAGATGGAACTGGTTCAGTAACGCAAGTATTTGCCCCCAGACTAGGATCAGTGTTACTGTCCCTCTGCGGTTGTTAAACTTCTTCTATAGAGGCAGGGTTTCCAGAAATGATTGGAGTAACCGGAATCTCAGATGTTGTTGGAACACTTGTTCTAACTTTGATAGGAGATTTCGACCCGGTTAAACGAGTTCGCTTTGTCCGTACTGTTTTCGATTCCGGAGACAAAGACGGTTGACTCGTAAGCCTCCGCGAACGACGGGGTTTCAATTGACTTTATTCCACGATTGCGGATTACTCGATCAACCAAAATACAAAAGGGGAAAGTGTGTTTCCGAATTAAATGAATTTTTTAGACGCTTTTAGACACAACTTGCTTTTTCACTTTTAAAGAGTCGAGAAAAAGCTAAAGATGACTCTAGTCTCCTTCGATGTTTTAATGAGCCCGAAGTGACAAATGCTCGGATGGACTTTTTCTGTTATAGAGTCTGAAAAAGGCCAAAAGGAACTGCTCTGGAGTTCTAGGCAGAGGGTGTACCAAACTTTTCGCAAAACCGTAGAATACTTTTTAGGGTACGGGCGGTCGATCTTCCTGAATGCTATGTTCAGTGCATTGCGATCAGTAGGGCGGCCGACACGGCTTCCTAAGGATAAAGGTTTTATGCCTATAGGGGTCTCCCAATATATACGCGACGGTACGTGGGAGCACAATCCGTACTGGCGCTATCGTCCATCAGGAGGAATCACCCACCATCCACAAGATCGACAGTCACCAGGCTTAACGACGCCGGAACACGTCTCTAGCCTAGACCTCTATGTTGTGCGTTATGTTGCAAAGCGTTGTTAAGTTCATTCAATTTATTTTAGGTTGATCTTTTTTAGAAGTTTGCCTTTCAAGGTTCACCACGAGATGTATGATACAAATTCCTAAATGAAGTCTAAAGATGATAAGCAAGCTTTATATCTTTTCAACTTTGAAAATCCTAGCTACTAAGGGAAAAGAAAGACACCATCTTTTCTCAAAGAGCAATCAGCACACTCTAATGCATTTTTCCTAAATCCAACATGCAAACTATCAAATGCAAATGCACAATGTAGGTGTTTGTTTTCCGCTTTCTTAGTACTGATGCCTACAAAGAAAGCTTTTTGTACAACTTTGAATTTGCTTTTAAATGACGAATACAAACAAGTTCACTTTTTCGAAATCAGAGAGGGTAGAAGAGATTACAACACTTACCGATTTTCGAAATGAATACTTGTTTTGACACTTAAAAGAGACAAACTCAAACCAATAAGAAAAAGTAAATGTATAATCAATCTGCAAACATCCAATGAACTCTCTTCCAAGATCACAATCAACAGAGCACCGCGCCCTCCAGGTGATTAGCAAACATCAGATAAATAATGAAAAAATGGCCCTAGAGGGAAATGCTTCCATCGCCGCTAAGGCTGAGGTGACCAACTAAAGCAAGAAGATCATGCGGGTCGTGGAAGAGGCATGCAGAATGGTCCTAAAGTTGGCCATTCCAGAGGAGGAGCCAGTCGAGGTCTATCTCCGCAAATTGGCTACAGGGGTGCACGAAACTCAGACAAAGATGGCGTCGGTTCAGTTGGAGCTAAACCTACATATTACAGAGCTCCATCTGAGGGCCCATCCTTCAACACTTCCAGAGGTAAAAGAATAGTGGGCCACTGCTGTCATAGAAGTAGTCGCAGCGGTGGAGAGTGTAGTAGCAGATTGCACACAGTTGTTCGAGCAACCATTTGAGGTCCTGACAAGTTTGCAGGAGGACCCAAACATCTAAAGGCTAGAGATGGAAGCACGCAAGCTACAACAGAGCTATGATGAAGTTAAAGGCACAACGCGGACCGTCGTGCTGACACAGAGGCTAGCCAAGCTGCAGGAAGCCATGCAGCTGAAGGAATAGGTGGACACAACGTTGCACAACGGAGCAGTGCTAAAGGCAAGACTAAAGCCCTAGCTGGAGGAAGCTTACGCAGTCACAAGAAACATTGAAGGCAAGCTTGTGACTCTGCAAGCGACGCAACAAAAGCTTTAGGCTGATAGTGCAGGAGGAGTGACCGAAAAGACAATGGAAGATGTGAAGCAGGCGACAACTTAGTGCATGGCCGAGGTAGCAGTCATACGGGTCGAGCTGGATGGGCTTTGTGTAAAGATCTTCGCGCCTACTTAGTGACTTGAGGGCAAGTCACGATGTTTGTGTTGGCGGCCTGTTGGAAGCGGGATCCCCCAAGGGCTGTTTTGAGGCTAAAAGCCCATGATTAAGCGAAATTTTGTAATATAATTATAAAGACTTCACATTTTGTGGTCGGAGACTGCGAAGGTGTTATGTGTCAAAAAGGGTAGTCTGCCCTTAGTTTTGTAAAGTAAAGTTGGCTATAAGAGATCTACCCATCGTCCGCAAACCATGGGATTGTATAAAAAGATCTAAGCTCTAAGTAGTTTGATAATAATAGAAGGAGGAATGATGTAAGAGAGTCATAGCTTTGTAGCAAGAAGTTTCAGTCTTGGGTTGTAGCGTAGGTAGAGGCTTTGCAGCTGAGTGCACAAAGGCCTAGGGTAGAAGTCTATAGTTGAGTGCGCGGACCTCTGTAGCTGTGTGCGCGGGGCAGACAAAGTTTGTAAACACTTGGAAGATATTAATAAAGATAGATATTCTGCAATTTCTATGTCTTGTTCTGTTGATGCATCTGACATTTTACATATGAATTTCCTTTATTATGCTTGTATGATGCACGAATGATTACAATTACATTGAATAATTGAACGCATTCACAAATATGTTTACCGGGTGTTGACTTTAAGTATTTGATGAGATAAGAAAATCACTTAGGTTAATTGGGGAATCTGCACGGCATGCTGCCATAGCAACACGAAAGTACGTGAGGAGAAGGTTAGGGCTATGTGAAGGCCGATCGTACCCTTTCATGGAGGTACGGAAGGATAGAATAGAGGGCCTGCCTTGCAAGCCCTAGAGCGAAGTGACCTGCACGAAGGTAGGAATAGAGGGAATCAAACGACATCACAACCATCTCAAGGTGCGGAAACTTGGTTTCAGCATCCCTCCATACTGCTTCGAGTGAGACTTTGGTCCACGTTCCGCATGTTGATGCCGAAAGGGCCAGTAGTGTAAGGATTTGTTTGGCTAATTAACGTTGAACTTGGATGAGGCCCCCTCAATCCAATAGTGCTCATGTTTCTTTTTTATTTGCAGTCTTTGTTATGCTTATAAGGAGAGAAGTTACTCTTAGCCAATGGGGATAACATCTATAAAATGTAATTTTGTTCTATTTTTCAAAAGTTGAAACAAAATTACATTTTTTTTGCTTTTACAAAAAAATATGTTTTAAAATAAATTTATAATTAAAATCTAATATTTACAAAGTGAACTTGGCTTTTAATAGACCACCCTAAAATATGTTTTAAAATAACTTTATAATTAAAATCTAATATTTACAAAGTGAACTTGGCTTTTAATAGACCACCCTAGATTCATCTTAACTCTGGATCTACTAAGTGTCCAGAGGGATGAAATCTTTTTGCATCTTAAGATATTCTCATCTCAATAGATTTGATACTCTTTCCACTTGATAGATAGGAGTTAAGATGGATCTAGGGTGGTCTATTTCTCCCCTTTAAATAGGCCAGATATTCTACATGAATACCATGGGTTCTCATAAAACTCTAGAACTTGACCAAGTCAAGTTTACTTAACTACCCAACCAAAATTAATTTGAAAAAATATTAACTTAGAATTTTTATTTTAACATAAGGTTATTTTTATTTTTATTTTAAATTTACCTTAATTACCCAACAAAAAATAAATATTTTTTTTTTTTAACATAAAGTTATTCTTATTTTATTTTGACCAAATCAAAATTACATAACATAATAGGATTATATATTACATAACATAATAAGATTATATATCTCTTAAACACTAGGCTAGAGAACCTCTCTTATATAAGAGATAGCACAACCATGATGAAATGAAATACTTCACTAAATTACATATATAAAAATATATGATAATAATTACTTTTAAAGATTTAATTTTGATTAATAAATTTTAAATTAATGAATTTATTTTTTAATTATTCAATTAACTTATTCTCAAGTTATGAGAACCAAACCATTAAAAATATTAACACAAGGTAACCACAGTGACATAGTAACCATATGCCAGCGTCTAACTAAAATATTATTTCAAAGAAATATAGATTTTAAACTTAATTTTGATTAATAATTTTTAAAATAATTTATCTATTTTTTAATTATTCAATTAACTTATTTTTGGAGTTGAACAAAACTATTAAAAATATTAAAACAAAGCAACTAGAGTAACAAGGTAACCAGGCAGAGAATTTACTAACAAGGTAACCAGGCAGAGAATTTACTAACATATAAACCGAAATTACAATATACCAGCCTCCAACTAAAATGTGAATGTGATGCACATCAATCTTGCATAAGCTAATGCGAACATAATTGCATAACCATACATGGCCATGCCTATTCCACTATGGAATTGATATGGGGCATGCCTTATTTATATAACATTGGGCTCTAAACTAACTATATATGAACACATACTGAGTCTTCGATAAACAGATAATCTTCGACTGCATTTATTATTTCTCATACCTGCGACAAAATAACAATGTGATAAGCAAAATAACAGGAAAAAAAATCATAACATCTTTTTGCAGATAAAAAGAAAGCGAAATCATAAACCATGACATTTGTGCATATACCGCACTGAAGAGCAGAGAATATATTTGGAGGAAAACAAAAGGCAGTTAGTATAAGTTGGTCTACTTGTCATTACCCTTGCTCTACAACTTGATCGCGCTGTTGCTGCCGCCCTCGTCTTTGTTGTGGCTGTTCATGGTGTTGTTGCTCTTGCTGTTGTTGTTGTTGCCCATGATGGGGTCGTTGCCTTTGTTGTTGCTGTTCGGGGTGTTGTTGATCGGGCTGTTGCTGCCGCCCTTGCCTTCGTTGTTGCTGTTCATGGTGTTGTTGCTCATGCTGCTGTTGTTGTTGCCCACGATGCCGTTACCGGCATTGAAGTGAATCGTGGTGTTCTTGTTGCCGCTATTGTCGCCCATGATAGGGTTGCCGTCGATGTTGGAGTTGCAGCCGACGACGTTCTTGTCGCCGCTGTTGCACCTGCGGTCGACCTTGTTGTTGTTGCCTGGATAGTGGTATCACTAAGTTCACCAAGTTCAAACTGAACGCCTCTAAAGTCTCCCACTTCTGACAACAAAAATTTCAAGTGCTCAAGTGCATCAATACACAACCTGGACATTGATAAGCTACTGTGAATCAATACATAACATGATGAGCAAATCATTGATAAGTGTGCATCAATGCATAACGTGGAAATAAAATATGAGCAAACTATCGATATCTCACAGATTAGCAAGCCTCAATCAATCTAGGTTATACAGCCATACCTACAACTGCACTAGGGCAAAGTCGGTAAGCAAGCGGTGAGAAATACAATCGCATCGCCTGACTTATATAGAAGCAGGCGTACTCCAATCTCGGATTTGAAAACCATCCAGAATGCCAACCATGGTCAAATTTTGATGTTTTAAGTATTAAATTTGATGTTTCATGTATTAAATTTGATGTGACAGAATAATTCCTATTTATCTAAATTCGTACATGGTGGCCTCTTCGGTGACGTGTAGTGATGTAATTTGAAACGTTATTTTTTATCTTAGTGGACAAGAGCTAATGGTATTTTCATTTTATTGGGAAAGTCATTAATGGAAAATAGCTAATGGTATTTTCATTAATGTATGATCATTTTCATGATTTTTGAATAGTTTACTTAGCACTCATTTGGTGATGGTCACACTGGTTGCACCTTATAACTAGAAAGCACCTGTAACTAGTACTTCACATGACTCTGGAATTTTCCCACAGTCAAATCCACTTAAAGTTGTTTCCATCATAAAAAAACATGATTCAAACATTACATCGATAAGATTTTATGAAATTTTTTCCAAATTCCAATCACTTTTCCGGGTCCCAGGGTCCCAACAAGTAGACGACTCCATTTTCATCCCACTAAAGTTGAGAAAGTGCTATACTTTAAATTATACGAGTGTCATGAGAATGGCATGATCAATTATGCAAAGTCCAGCATCAGGATGATGCCATGGATCGACGATCGATGAAGTGGACGCTCTATTGACAGACTTAACTAAGATTTATTCGTGCTGAGTGGACGCTCTATTGACAGACTTAACTAAGATTAATTCGTGCTCTTGGGTAAACGACTTTTCTGTTTCATCCCCCACAAAAAAAATTCTGTATGTAACTACTCCGAGTTATTCTTATTCGCGCATCTGGGCAGACGAGGAATCTTTTTCAGCCAAAAAAAAATTCCTTGCCCTATTTACAGATGTAACTTGGGCAGAAGAGTTATTCTTTTTCGGCTTAAAAAAACCAAAATCTTTGGCCAATCGACCGATGTAACTACTCCGATTCGTGCAAATGGGCAAAAGTGTTATTCCTTTTATCCCACGAAAAAAAAGATTATTCATTGTTACGCCTATAGACCTGTTCTATATTGGAATTGCGTTGAAGGAATTTAAATTTAAAAAAAATGAAAAATGGAATTGCGTTGCAGAAATTTAAAGTTTTTAAAAATGAAAAATGGTTTGCATGTTGTACATTTCATGAGCTTGGAATATTTTTGGTATTAGTTGCAATCTAACTGACTAAATTAAGGGTTTGGGGAATGAATAGTCAGCATTTTCGGTCTCTGAAATGAATGGTGGAGTTTATATGCGACATGTGTAGGCTGATAGATCTTTGAATCGTTTTATTTAGAAAAAAGGTTCTCTTCATTAATATAAAAAGACAGTACATGATCTTGTATTTGTATTCTTTCCTATTTCTAAATCATTTTTTTCTATTCTAAAGATTCTAGAGGAGAGGAGTTTCACTCATGAATAGGTTTGGGTAAGGCAATATTTTAGTTGTGGTAAGGATATTGCAACTATACATAGGCTTAATTAAAATTTAAATTTAAATCACAACAAAACAAAGTAAAACAACTAAATAAGACTTGAGATTAAATTCTAATTCATGAACATTCATATGAGAAGATTGCTTATTCATCAAAGTAAAAACAAAGTTTAGGGAGATTTACACTTCACCCGGGGTTGCCAAGTAACACATTAAATGTTGTTTTCATGTGCCCACCAAAATTTGCTCCATGATTTTCGAAGTAACACACTTAGTGTTGTTTTCACACACCCACCAAAATTTGCTCCACGATTTTCTCCTCACTACCTCAACTTTCACCCTCTCCCTCTACTTGCCCAACAATGCAGATGACTTTTACATTCATATTTATGTCGACATACAAATTTGACATTAATACATGACACAAAAAATATTTAATATTTAATACACAACATGGGCGATTTTACACAATAAATGGTTTTCTGAACTTGCAGGTGTTGTGGAGTGTGGCCAATAGTCACGGAGTGAATGTTTGCTCATACTTATTTACTAAACTTCATTAAGTGCCTTAACTTCTCTTTTGTGTTGCAGAATGGTCAGCAATGTACTTCTGCTAAGACTTAAGTCCTTCTGCATGCAAACAAAATCACAACCTGCAAAAATACAAGTATGGTTGATGTCAGAGTGTTGAACACGATGGTTGGGATTAATATTTCCAACACTCTCCCTTAATCACAATTGCCACCATTGACAATTCCCAAACAATCTCTGAGATAAACAAAACTTTCACGTGCCAATGACTTTGTGAAAATATCAGCAAATTGTTCATGTGACCTAGTGCTGCAACATAATTTCATCATTGTTAATTAACTCTCTAATAAAATGATATTTAGCATCAATATACTTGGTCCTCTTGTGAAAGACAAAATTCTTTGACAATGCAATTGTTGAAGTGTTGTCGTAGAAAATAGTTGTCATTCCCTCTTGGTCGTGGCGAAGATCCCTCAACATCCTTCTCATCCAAATTGCGTGATAGGCTAGTGTTATTGCGACGACATATTCAACTTCTGCTATTGACAATGAAACTATGGTCTACTTCTTGGAGGCCCAAAAAATGGCTCCAGAACCCAAATGAAAAACATATCTTGATGTGCTCTTTCTGTCATCGACACTTCATGCCCAATCACTGTCAGTGTAACCAACCAGCTTGAAATCATCTGTTGTGGCGTAAAAAGTACCATATTGTTTTGTCCCATTGACATACCTTAGAATCCTTTTCACTACTTGCCAATGTGCCTCCTTGGGTGTCTTCATGAACATCGACACCAAACTCACTACATACATTATATCCGGCCTAGTGGCAATTAAATACATCAAGTTGCCTATCATTCTTTTGTACAATGTCGAATCGACATTGTTGCTACAATCTTCTTTGCTCAGCTTCAACCCCATGATAGTTGGAGTTGGTGTGGGCTCGTTGTTCTGCATCTTAAACCTCTCCAAAATGTCTGCCACATACTTTGCTTGAGAGATAAAAATATCGTTTTCTGTTTGCTTCACTTCTATGCCCAAAAAATATCTTAACAACCCCAAGTGAGTCATTTCAAATTCACTCTTCATGACTTGTTTGAAATCAGCGATGAGGAAATCATCACTGCGTGTAAAAATCAAATCATCTACATATAAAATGACAATAAGAATCTTACCATCGCTCTCTTTGATGTAGAGAGTAGGCTCACCGTCACATTTGTTGAAACCATTTTCCAACAAGTAAGCATCTATCCTGCTATACCATGCTCCCGGTGCTTGCTTAAGCCCATAAAGAGCTTTCCTCAACTAATACATTTTGTCTTCTTGGCCTTCTACCTCATAACTAGCTGGTTGCGCAACATACACTTCCTGTTTAAGCACTCCATTCAAGAACGTTGATTTTATGTCCATTTGATACATTTCTATTTATGTTGCATGGCAATCACGACAACCTTGTGCACTGTCTCCATCCTCGCAATTGGCGCAAATGTCTCTACATAATCTCTTCCATGCTATTGTTTGAATCCTTTGACAACTAACCTCTCTTTATCCCTTGCAATCTTCCTGATGACATTTCTCTTGGTATTATAGACCCACTTCACTCCAATGACTTCTTTTCCTTGCAGAAGGTTCACTAACTCCCATGTGCCATTCTTATCTATTTCTTCTATCTCTTCCTCCATTGCTGCAACCCATTTTTCTTCTTTAACTGCATCTTAAAAATGGTTTGGGTCATCTACATGACAAAATAATGCAAATAAGGAATTTAGACCAGCGCTACTGTCAACTTCATCTCGCTCATAAATCTCATCTAAATTTCTAAATTTTAGTCTTCTTGTGCTTGCTGAAGATGGGCTTAACATGTCACTTGGTGTTGGGCTTTGTGGCGTGCTTGGAGAAGCACTTTCTTGACTGCACGATGTTGTCCTATTATTTGTTGATGGTGTTACTTTCTGCCTGCTTTGTTGCACTTGAATAGGAGTAGAGGGAGTCACTGTTGAGGAATTACTTGTTGTTGTCAATTCGTATTTTTCCTCATGTGGTATACATGCTTTGACATTGACTGTCTTCTCTAAACTTCCATCCCATTCTTCCTCTTCTATGAACTACACATCTCTACTGATTATGACCTTCTTGGTTGATGTTTTTGTAGAGCTTGTATGCCTTGGATTCATCATTGTATCCAACAAATATGAATTTCTCCCCCTTGTCCAACTTCTTCATCAACTCATCCAGGACATGTGCATATGCCACACAACCAAAGACTCTCATGTGAGTGACACTATGCTTTCTTCCACTCCATGCCTCTTCAGGAAATATGTTCTGGATGCTTTTGTTTGGACATCTATTCAAGATAAATGTTGCACAAGCAACAAGTTTAGCTGAATAATCATTTGGCAAATGATTTTCCTTCAACATACTCCTGGCCATCTCCATAATGGTCCTATTCTTCATTTCTCCTACACCATTTTGCTGAGGTGTATACCTTGTTGTAAATTGCTTGTGAATTCCATGTTCCCTACAAAAACATAGGAAATAATTTGAGATGTATTCATCACCTCTGTTAGTCCTAAAGACTTTGATGTAGTGTCCACTCTTCTTTTCAAAAAGAGCCTTGTATTGACAAAAGTGCTCAAACAATTCACTTTTATGTTTGAGGAGATAGACCCATGTCTTCCTGTTTTAGTCATCTATGAAGGTCAATAAATAGTGGCTGCCACCAATTGATGGTGTTTGCATTGGTCCACATAAATTTGAGTGGAAAATCTCCAAAGGTGCCTTTTCCCTTACTGACTTTCCTGCTGGAAATGTCTCTCTATGTTGCTTCCCCAAGATACATCCTTCACATAGACTATCCGATTTTTCTATGAGTGGAAACCCCTTCACTATGTCTTTTCTATGCAACAAATTCAAACCTCCAAAGTTGAGATGACCAAATCTCAAATGCCATAACCAATTTTCATCTTTGACCTCTCCTTGAAAGTTTACTTGTGTGACAACTGCATCTTCTCTTCCATCCTCTTGTGAGTTCATTGATAGTTGTGCTTGTGCACCTTCTTTATTCAAATTTGGTCTTATCTTTAGGGGAAACATTCTATTGTTTGTCATAAGAAACTTTTCAATCAGCTGTCTGCTTGGAGGCCTATCCAAAATTGTGCACTCATCATTTTTGAGAAACACGTTATAGCCCTTTTGCACGAGCTGTTATGAGGT